>OX451735.1:356857471-357457471 GCA_948472305.1 Vicia faba
ACTTTGTATACATTATTATGAACGAGAATCATTACAAAGTTTGCCTAAACAATGGCCTCTTTACAAAATACTTTCAAAAACCACACAAAGCACAATTTCAAACAAAAGCAAGTGATCTAGCAAGTAACTGAGAGCCCATGGAAAACCATGGATGAAAAGGGTGATAATACCTTCCCTATTCATAATCTACCCCCCGAACTTAAGAAATAATCTCAAAGGTCTTTCCTGTGCTTTTTCACCTTTCCTTTTGGATAAAAGAAAAGTCAGTGGCAACTCTTGCTAACCGCAACATTTGCGATAAAATGCAAAACCTTCAAGTCAGTTCTCCCACCGTATCACAGGGTGAAATCAAGGTCGAACGACCAAGAGATACGGGTAAGGGAGTCTGTTACGCGAGGGGAAGGTATTAGCACCCCACACGCCTGTATTACTCTAAGGTATCCACTCTTGTTGTTCTAATCTAATGGGTGTGTAAGAATCTAAATCTAAGTTGTACAGGGAATGCATGCAAAAGAAAGGAGAAAAGAATGTAGGGGAAATGAAAGTTTTGCTCGCTCGGGCCCTACCCCAATGCCTACGTATCCCTTTTAAGAAATCCGAGCAGTCGTAGTTCGGCTCACATGTATTTGTTGGTTTGTATTTTTTAATGAACAATATTAATTTCGCCTTCTGTTGCAACTCGACCTTTGGGGACTTACGCGTCAGCATAGAAGTGAATTAACATATTCTTTTTGAAAAGTTTGAAAGAAAATCCTGAAGGCGCAAAAAGAGTTTGCATTGGTTGATATTTTTTTACCTTGAAGAAGGATTTGGAAGTTGTTAGATGTCTTGTGCTTTTTTTTTAGAAAAGAGTTTTAGTTTTAAATGCAAGGATGCAAAAGAAAAGAAAACATCTAAGGGAGACTAACCTAAATCTAATCCCTAATGTTATCATACAATGATGGTCCTATGGTTGAGTTTTAAAGGGAAATCTCTATCCTAAGTTGACATGCATGGATAACAATCCTAATGTCTATCTCAACTCGTCATCTATAAAAGAATCAAGAAGTCCTAAAGGAGCATAACAAGGGTCTATCACCTAAAACTATGTTTATCTCGAATCATCATCTATAGTTGAATCGAGAGCTCCTAAGGGAACATGCTGAGAGTATGTCATCTCAAAACATGCACACAAAGATGAAAATCAAACAAGCAAGCCAATAAGCTCAAGAGAGCTAGCTCAAGCAAGCACAACTAGAGAGATCCTACCTAGGCTAGCACACTGAAGAAAGTCTAACAAAACTATCCTATGGGAAACATGTCATGAGAGCGAAGTCGTGATCTCAATTTCTAAATTGAGTGACTCATTGATCAACAAGAAATAAAGGAAAGCATTGAAATCCTATAGGTATCATGCACTGAGAGCAAAGTCGTGATCTCAATTTCTAAATTGAGTGACTCATCGATCAACAAGAAAGTAAACAAACACAAGCACAACACATATAGCAAATGAAGTGCGGAATTCCTACTACAGGTCTTTTTTATCAACGACTTCGAGCGCACGCTCTTTATTTCCTACTTCTCCTGATATCTAGAAAGAATTAAAGTGCGAAATGAGATAAACAAGAGAAAATGTCAAACAGATATCAATCTGTAGCAAAGCATATCAAAACAAAGAAACCCAGCGATCTTCGTGAAAAGCTTCACCAATCAAAGAAAAGGATCATAAATCAAATGCTCAGAATAAATGTCGATGCATCGTCTATGTGAAAATAAATTACAATCGAAATCTCAAGCGCATTCACATATCGCACAATAAACCTGCACAAGACTCAAATCTCAACAAGAAAAGGTGAATTACCAATCTCAAATATAATCGAATAATCGGGATTAAATTCCTAAAATCTCATAAAAACTAACCAATTTTTTTATACTCGACTTTATTATTTTTATCATGTAAAGAAGATTCAAACAAGTTTAAACAATTAACAAAATTAGTTAAAATGAAATACTAAAAGAATAAATCCAGGGGGTGCAATCTGTTGACCACGGTGCATAATCCATCAATTCATAATGAAGTGCTAAGCCCAATTCATAATGAATCCAATATCCATTTTTGTTTGCATCCAGCAAGAGGTCTCCAAAAAGAATTCAGGCCCAAGGATGTGTGGTTCAGTCCATTATGAATTTAACATCCAAACCAGATTTTTTTCAAGATTTTCTTTGTTTCAGATTTTACTTAAAAAAACTAAAGAAAAGAATGAATTAAACAAAACAAATAGGATTAGGGTTATAACACTTTAGCTTCACGAGACCATCTCTTCCTCCTGTTCCAATCGGCACCGATAACCTCATCTTCTCCGGCGATCTTGATCTTAAACCACTGCCCCTGTATCAAACTCCGGCCACTACAAACACATGACTGTTAGGCCTCATCCTTCAAATCCTTACCTCTTAAATAAAACAGAGATGTAAGGAAAATACCTATGGGATTCAGAATGAAAATCGAGCGATAATGATGAGGAATTGATGCTTGAAGCGCTAGGGTTTTGGTTCTTATTCGTTATATGCTATCATGTGGCATCAAGATTGACGAAGAAGAAGGGAGAATCGAGAGTTTCGAAACTACCAACCTACAGAACCAATAATCATTCCGGTAATCCTTCCAGAGCTCGAAAATGAAGCATCAGAAAATTCTTCTCTTCTTCTTCAAACTTCTTTTTTATTTTTGCGAATTATCATGTTGTTAGTGTGTTATTATGCTTGCAGATGAAGAGGATGATGAACGTTGAATATCGTCGCGATAGGGATTGAATGTTGGTGGCGAAGCGTTGTTGATAGAGTTTGAATATGAATCAGTGAGAGGATGTAGTTCTTGTTGCCTTGAAGATTTGAATTAGATTATTGAAGGTGATTGAAGATTGATAACGAATCTTGTTGTGTGATGCAGATTGATGAGGAAGCTTGGCAATATTGCGGTGGAGATGGTGATGGTTATAGATTGTTGGGGATGATGATGTGGATTGATGAATGAGATAGGTTAAGGATCAGAGAAAAATTTATAGAAGAGTTGCAGGTTTGAAGGTGTGGTGGTGGAGGTTGGGAGAGTGAGGCTGCTGAAGATGCAGGTTGAATCAGAAGCAGAGAGTGCAGAATATTTTTCTGAATTTTCTGTGATTCTTCTCAAGAGAGTTTTCTGAGTTTTTGTTGAGTGTGTGGTGGTTGATGAATGAAGACCAAGAATGAAGAATGATGCAGGTTCGATTGAGCAGCGCAAACTTTTCTGATTTTCGATTTTTCTACAGAAGTCAAGAATGAAGATTGCAGTTACGCCCGTTCAGAGAGAGGGAAAGAGAGGGATTTTTCTGGTGAGTTTTCTGTATTTTTTCCGTATCTTTTTCTGGGTGAATCCATCATGAATCCCTCTCCCCTTCTGTTATAGTTTATTATACCCTTCTCCCTTTTTTTTAAGAAGTTGTTAGAAGTTGGTTAGGAAAATTCGGTTAGGGAAATGTTAGTTACAGCTGACAGTTATATGGTTAAAAAAAGAGGTTGGGAATTGTTAAAGAAAATAGTTAGGGTTTTTTTCTGTTAAACAAGGCTGTTTGGAATGGGTTGTTAGTTATGCAGGGTTGGTTATTCGTATTGTTATTCTGTTTTTGTTTGATGCAGGCGGCAACGACTTTTCTTGTAGAATATATGGACATATTCGAATTAACGACAAAGGGCTTGAGGCAAGTTTGCGGCTGGTTAGTGTTTGACACAGCAGGGTGGTTCTGTTATGGTATATGGCTTAGTTTTGAACTGTTAAATTCTAAATGTGCAAGTTTGATCAACTTGGTTCTGACTTTGATCTGGTTATGTCGTATTAGTGATAGGTAATCTAGACATGGCTACAGTCTGCTCTCAGCTTGAGTATTAGCTCGATGGTTAATTGATTCGGCGCCCAACAATTAGTTATGTGTGCAGGTTCAGCTAGCCTGGTTAAAGCATGTTTAATGCGGTACACTAGCCAGTTGCTTGCATTTCTATTTATAATAGCATATTTGTGAACCGTTGAATGTATTGATACTGAAACTGGTTTAATGTCTTTGTTGCAGGTTAATTATTGTTGTTCAAAATGGTTTGGTGAAGTAATTTCTGAGGCATGGCCAAATGGAAGGAAGGATGAAGATCGCTTAAGAGAATTAAGTTTGATGAAGATTAGGCTTAGTATTAGGATAGGTTTTGGTATAACTTGTAATGTTATCTCAATAATACTTGCCCCTTATGTATCTCAATAGTCGGAAGCAACATAAGGTGAAGGCATGTTTTTTATTTTTCAATGTGCCTTGGTGAATGTAACGAGACGATCCCTTAGGATAGACTTTCAAATTGTAATGAACTTTGAATCAAGGTTAACTTGAATGAACCATGGTGTTTTTTGCAACATTTAACTTGTATTCCATATGAATTTCCTTCAAATCTTAACTTAGAACACAAATGAAACTTGGATGAACACTTCTAAACCAATCTTCAATTAACAAAACCAATAAATTGGTATTCGTTTTCCTTGTGAGCAACAAGTATAACAATGAACTTACAAAAATTATTCTTTGAATCATGATTTAATATTTTGAAATTCAATCTATAAGCCTTTGAATCGGTAACCAATGATCTCATAAAGTACCATGTCTTGAAGAAAACTTTAATTTCAATTCCCACTTCCAAGCTAACTTGCAATACAAGCGATCAAACAATTGAGAACGATAATGCCCTTGATCATAATGAATTCACAACACCCTCCTTATATTATGTCTTGCTATCCATCTAAATACCCAATGAAAATGTTGAGTAACCTAAGTATAATAGGATATAAACCCTAACCTTCCTAAAGTATACAGTGCATGAAGAAGCAACTTAACATAAAAGCCATACCTCACAGCCTTGATTCCTCAATTCAGATGCACAGAGAAATATCCAGATGAAATATCTTTGAACCATGATTCAACAAAACCTGAATTGGTTAACTGACGAGTGGATGAATGCCATGTCATAGTCATTAATCCTGATCAAATGATAAGCACACTTATATGAGGAGACGTCTTGATTCAAAGACTATGTATGCTAGGTCCCGCCCTTGAATTCTTGACAAAAAACCTGCAACTAGTTGTTCATCAGAAGATAATAACCTTGTTGCTTGAGGGAGAAGAAGTACAAAAATGAGCATGAACCAAAACCCTAATTCCACTGTCTTATACACCAAGAAGAAACAGAATAATCAATCTTATTCAATCATATACACCTCAAATCAGTCATAAACCCTAGATTCATAGCTGCTAATCTTTTGAACCTCATATGCTCTTTTGAATGCAATGCATGCTACATTAATGATCTAATGGAATATATGCAACTGAATGTAAAAGTCTAAGCCAAATAAAAGAAATTAGGAGGGCAAATTTTGGGGTGCAAAAATAATGTATAAGGAATATAAAAAGAAATGGATTTTGTTTTGGATTTTTGTTAGAAAAATTATTTTTACCTAATTAACCTAAAGGGATGTGAATAATAAAAAATAGTAAAATTAATCTTATGTTAAAAGGAAATCAAATTAATCAAGAAATCATTTTTTAGGATTTTTTATGGAAGGCTTTTGATTAATTAAAATAAATATGAAAATAAAATATTTTTTGTGATATTTTTATATATTCATAAAATAGACATTGTAAATAAATAGTGTGCAAAAAATCAACTCAAAAGGAGTTATTTTGATTGGTTGAAAAAATGTTGAAGTTTGTTAAAAAATGTAAACAAATAAGTGATAAAAAATTGTTTTGGTCCTGCCAAAGTTTGAACCCAGGTTCTCCACACCTTTCATTCAGAACAGCCAACACTCAATATGTTATCAACATGCATGTTAGTTTGGAAATAAATGACAAAATAAATACAAAAGGTCTCGCTGGGGCTCGAACCCAGGATCTTCTACATAGCAAGGATTTAGCGCGCGATGTTTGTACCACTAGGGTGGTCTATTTCATTTGTTAGTTATACAACTTGCATTAAATATAAAATGAACTCATTTCTGAAAATTTTCAACATGGCTTCATCTTCTTCCTTCGTGCGTGCAGGGATGCATAACTCCATTGTTAAGCTTCGAAAAGCTTCATTTCTCATCCAAATCGAAAGATGTAAATATCAAACATGCCTAAAAAATGAATTTGAATCTAACCACATAATTTTCAAAAGTTATGGGTCGAAGGTTAGTATGAATTTTGTTTTGTACTAAAACTAAAACCTAACTGGTCAGAGTTGAAATTCTTAAGACACAAATATTGAAAATCAAAGCTGAGAGCATGGTCAGCTTCCTAGATATGATATCTACATCTTTTCTTTTATTTGTATGTGCTGAAAATGCTTGTATAAAGATATCACAATTAAGAAATCTTACCTCTTGAAGTGAAAATCTAAAGACCTCTATATGACTTCCAGAAATGACTTGATGATGGATTAAGCTTGCAGGGACCTTCCTTGAGCTAGTGGGATCACTACTTTGCTTTAAAATTCAAAAGGATTTTGGAGTTGGCTCTTCAAAGTCAGAAATGGAAAGCAATGTGGC
This sequence comes from Vicia faba, assembly GCA_948472305.1. Lineage (NCBI taxonomy): Eukaryota > Viridiplantae > Streptophyta > Magnoliopsida > Fabales > Fabaceae > Vicia > Vicia faba. Next base: position 356,864,046 of record OX451735.1, read on the forward strand.
TTTCGATGCAGATTCTAAGTTCAAGGAGTTTTGAGAAGTTTTGGGAGTGTTCTAAGGCTGGTGTATGGAAGCTTAGTGAATCGAAAGGCCAAAAAAACGCACTGAGGGATTTGAGATTTTGTGTGTAAAGTTATAATGTGTGAAGTTTTGTGCTTGTGTGTAAGTTCTGAGTTTTTGAGAGTTTGGGAGTGTTTGAGGATTTTTCAACACACAAGAATCTGGCCCCCTTAGCTTGCAAATCGCCTATCTATTTATAGAGAAAAGGTTTGGGAAGTTAAAGTAATCGGATTTTTAAGATAACAAATTATGGTTTGGTTGGATGCAAATGTCAAGTTATGTCAAGTCTTCCTTGATCCCAAGATGAAGTACCAAAGTTGTTGGTATAGAGGCGCTACTTTCCATGATTTATGGTGGAGTATAATATGAAGTAAGCAAGGTATGGACTCAAGAAAAAATTTGTACCAACAAGCTTACTTTATGGAAAGATCTTTTGGTCAATGGCTTAATAACTTGGGTAACAGCTTAATTCATTGTGTAAACAATTAATTATGGAGTGAAACACAAGCATTGAGGCCTGCAAAACAAGATCATGTAGCATGGCCTATGGATTTGATCAATGTTCTTCAAAATTCTGTCTTCGACTTGATTCCTTATAAAAAGATCTTGAATCTCTGTAGAACTTTGATCTTTTTCTTACTCTGGTTTTCGACAAGCATCTTGAAGATGTCGAATACTCCATCCTTTCGTTCTGATCACATAGATCCACCACTTTCGACCAAACTCATCAACAGACAACACAATATTTGTTTCCACCAATTGTATGTTCTTCGAATGGACCATATTCATCTGAATGTACCACTTTTAGTATGCAAGATGATCTCATTGGCATAGTCAAAATGAAAGAATTTCTGGATTACTTTCCTACTAAACAAACTTCACAAAGTTTTTTCAGGCATCTCAAGACTTGGAAAACCATATCTTGAGTAATCAGTTGATTAAGTGGTCGAAAGTTCAAATGTCCAAACTTTAAATGCCACAACCAACTATCCTTCTAGAACAGTTTTCAAACATTGAACTTCTGTCGAATTGATCATTGTCTTGCAATGAACTATTATCAGCAATTTTTTTTTGTTAAATTGTAATTCATAGTGTCGAAACTACGTGTGTCGAAGGGTTTAGAGGTGGATCAAAGCAGGTTGCTCAAGGAAGCCATTGCCCAGTCGAAGCTTGTGGATCAACGAAAGCATGAAGATAGACTTGTAATTCATAGTGTCGAAACCATGTGTGTCGAAGGGATTAGAGGTGGATCTAAGCAGGTTGCTCGAAGGAAGCCATTTCCCAGTCGAAGCTTGTGGGTCGAAGCAAGCATGAAGATAGACTTGTAATTCATAGTGTCGAAACTATGTGTGTCAAAGGGTTTAATATGTGGATCGAAGCAGGTTTAGAGGTGGATCAAAGCAGGTTGCTCGAAGGAAACCATTGCCCAGTCGAAGCTTGTGGATCGAAGCAAGCTTGATCTTCTTCGACTTGTTAAAATATGCCCACCACTCCTTTTCGATTAGTCATGTGGTTAGAACAGCCTGAACCAGATTTTGAATTCGAATTGTTATTTGTAGATGCACACCCTTTTTTATCTGCTTCGCCCTTTCGACAGTTTCTTCTTCCTTCTTTCGAGGATTCAGAAGTTCCATCTTCGACCTGATGCTTGAGAGCCCAATATGATCCATGGAATCTATATGGGGCATTAAAAGTCTAATTGTACTTGTGCAAACCCAAACCTTAATTTGAGCCCAGAGTTGAGGAAGTGTTCAGGCTGATCAAACCTTATGCAATTTTGAACAATGGAGATTTTGTGAGAGAATCTTTGAGAAATTAAGAGAGAAAATTTGGGGTACAACACTAGGCTACTCTTCAAATAGAAGAGCTTATGGAGTGTTTAACTCTAGAACTAGAATGACAATGGAATTTATTAATGTGAGAATTGATGATTCAGTTGCTGAAGAGAAGGAGGATGTTAGAGACAATTTTGGAACATCCTATGTTGCAAACTGATGAAGCACTGAGGGAGGATATTTGTGAATTCACCAACACCGAGTCAGTGAACTCTCATTCCAACAAAGTTTTTTCTACTGAAGGAAAGATAGACTAATCTAGGGATCTGACTGCAAGTCACCCTGATAAAGGTAACATGACTATGTTTAAACAAAAGATGTCAAATATAGATGGATGTGTTTCCTTTAGGGAAACAAGAGAAATTTTTTCTGAACTGGTGTTGAAGATATATGATGTCAAGGAGGATGTCATGAAATTTCCTAGTGAATATTTATGTTCCTTCAGATATCTCATTCAACAGGGCTAGAACAAGGACCTTAGAGTTGTAATCAACCGATCAAGAATCTTGTTAAAGGGAAGATTCTGACTCTGAAGCATATGGACAACAATGAACAACTTACTGTTATCAAAAACAATGAGATTGGAAGTTGTACTATCAAGGAGTTATAACACTTACAGATATGGAGAAATGCAACTAATACCATCTTTCCTCTATAATATGAGGCATGACATGCATGAACAAATTGCAACTAAGAAGGATGGAAGGAAGGGGTTCTGCAAGACAGTGAGGTTGACTATAATACCAAGGAATGTAGAAGGCTCTTTGACAGAGGAAAGAGGTGTAAGACCACCTAAAGTTTATCAAGAGTTTGTTTCTCCATCTATTTGTTTCCATATGTGGTATTTCTTTTGTGCAATATGAAGGTGTGAAAAACACAAGAAATGGGGGGGTTTGAATTGGGTTTTAAACAAAAACTTTTCTTTAAAAATATTCCCCTTTAATTAAAAATACTTTTCTCTATTCCTTATAATAACAATAATTAAGAACAGAAAGTAAAGAACAAGGTATGTTTATACTAGTTCACTTGAAAACTATCAAGCTAGTCTAGTCCACCCGCCAAGGTGATTTTGTCTTATCAACAAGGACTTAATCCAATAATCCAACTGACTAACAACAACTTCTAAGACACACTAATCTTAGACTTCTTAAGGATATAGACCTAATTGATCCCTTAAGGAAAATCAAACAATTGTTTGAATCAAAGTTGTGTTTACAAGAGATGTGCTTCTTTAACAAGCTAATATGTAAACAGTTTTTCTAGCATGTACAGACTAAAATAATATGAAAGCGTATGAACAGCCTTGTTTGTATATGTTTCACTGAATTTGCCACTTTCTCTCTTAGTCTTCAAGCCCTTTATATAGACAATAAAATAATATATTTGTTGGAGGGAATTTCTGGAAATTCCATAAAGATTAACGGCTTAAGCAATCATGTGGGGGACAAGATCGTGCTACGCGTGTGTTCTTTCATGGTAGTGGAATGAAATGTTGATTATACCATGTAATATTGTACCACGTCAATGCTATCTTCTTTCATTTTGTACTTCAGAGGCTTCTGTGAGCATGAACTTAGAAGAGAGAACATAACATTAAGGTCATCATAACTTCAAGTCTTCAGAGTCTTCAGAACTGCATCTTTGGAGTCTTCAGCATTTGGTCATGAGAATATTTTGTAGAACCTTGGGTCTTCATAACTTCAAGTCTTCATAGTATTTAGAACTTCTATCTTCAGAGTCTTCAGCACTTGGTCTTTAAAACCCTTTTCTTAGAACAATGGGTCTTTAGAAACTTGAGTCTTTAGCATATGGACTTAAGTAGATCTTCTTTCTTCAGATCTTCTGATTGGTTTCTTTAAAATACGTTGTCTTCAGAAACATGAGTCTTTAGCATCTAGACTTAAGTAGAACTTCTGTCTTTATATCTTCTGACTGGTTTCTTTAAAACACGTTGTCTTTAGAAGAATGAGTCTTCAGCATCTGGGCTTAAGTAGAACTTTTGTCTTCAAATCTTCTGACTTGTTTGTTTAGAACACGTTGTCTTTAGAAGCATGAGTCTTCAGCATCTGGACTTAAGTGTAACTTTTGTCTTCAGATCTTATGACTTATCTCTTTAGACAAACACCAAAGCCTACACTTTAGAAACTTCTGAAGTGTCTTGCTACTATTCATCAGAACTTGTGTAGCACAGAAGCGGAACTTGTCCCTTATAATGTCTTGGTCACACCATCCATCAGAAGCAGAACCTGTTTGTTAAATACTAAAAAATAAAAAACATTAGAGTATCAAAAATTTTCATACAAACATACTCATTTGTTATCATCAAAATTCAGAGATAATATTGCAGAACCAAATCTTGTTCTAACACAATATGTTTGACTCCAATACTCTGTGTGTTTCCATTTATGTTATTTCTTGGGTGCAATATGTCTTCATGTGATGTGTGTTTCCACTGCATGTGTACATTTACTCCGGTTTTTATAAATATTTTGGTTAAAAGGGGGGATAAAGTGTTGGTGTGCTTTGTGTCCTGATGTTACATCACATGTCATGATATATTAATTTAGGATTGTGATAGGATCATGTGTTACTACTTTTGAGAGAGTAGTTGTGTGTGGTTGCTTATGCAATCATTCAGGGGAAGCATGATAGTTGTTCATACTTGGTTGTGTTGAAGCTGCTACAGCTACTTCTGTTGTGTCTTCTACTGCATGTGCTATAATTTAGGGTTTTTCCCATGAGGGGGAGAACTGTTTATGTAAGACAGGGGAGTAATAGATATATCTGATTGTACAAGCTTTTAAGTTGTGTTGTCTTTTTACAGAGTTTACATGGTTTCTTGTAACTTGTATTTGTGGTTTTATTCCTCTCTCTAGATGTTTGTGCAAAGGTTGTTTTAGCCAAAATTTGTCTAAGGGGGTGATTGTTAGGTCTGTGATTTTATGGTTGGCAATAATTTTGGTAAAACAAGTTGTTAGTAACAATCTTATCAAAACATGTTTCTTTAGGAAAAACATGTATTGCAGCTTAATGTTGAACAAGATGTCATAACATCTTGACCATCTGGTAGAACAGAGTTTGTTGGCACTTATTTGACAGATGTTCTATCAGATATTGTAACATGTTACAACAGAACATCATGACAATATAGTTGAATTATTTCCTTGAAGATTTGATTGAAAAATATGAGATTATGGAGGTTTCTAGTACTCATAATAGATGCAGGCAATCAAGGAATTTTAGGAACAATTGTAAATTTGATTTGTTTTATAAAAAGGATCTTTGAGACTTTTTAGGAAATATTTGAAAGATTTGTTTTTTGTTTCTATTTTTATGGAGAAGATTCTGTAGGGATTTATATCTGAAGATTTGATTTGATTGAAGAGTCCAAGCCCAACTGCAAAAGCCTATATAAGGAGACGTCTAAGACCTAGTTTTTAAAGAAGTGTAGTTTTATTGTAAAACCTTGTGAAAAATAAGGGTTTAGGTTTTGAGAGTTCCTTAGTTTCTCCGTGTGTTTTTGTACGTCCTCGTGTATCTTTTGATGCATTTGAGTTGACTGATTGTTACTTGTTTATCAAATTATTTTTCTCCTCTAAGCTTTTAAGCAAGACTTGAGTATTGTTCTTAATGGAGTTTTTAAGCAAACTAAATATTTTTGTTTTGGAAGAGTGTTCTTCCTTTTAGTTTCTTGAGACATTCTCTGGGATTGGAATTGTTGTTTGATATCACTGCGGTTATTGGGAGTGAGATGGGATCTCATATCTAGGAGGTTCTTAGGTAGAAATTGCATTGGGTAGGGATTAAGTGGGAAGTGTAAACTGAGATTGTTTAGTTTCGAATTGATACTTTTGATATTGATTTCCTTCCTGCCTTGGTAGCCCCAAAAGTAAGTAACTTGCATTTTGAACTAGGTTAACAATTGATTATGTTCTTTAAATTTCAGCAATTTACTTTTTCTGCACAATCTTTCTGTTTTTAACAAGTCTGTTTTTCTGTCAGCAAATGTTATAACATTTTTCGTAACATTGTATGTTATTGAGACATCAGTCTTAACAGTTGATATTGTATGTGCCAAAATTTCACTAAATTATTTGAAATCGGTCATGTAATTCAATATTAAACATATTGATGATTGTTAACATCATATTATTTAGGAATTTTATGTGAAGCTATAATTTCTAGCTTAATTAAACCAATGTCAAGTTTTATCTGCTTCATAAATAAAACCTTGGTCAACTAATACTTATACTATTTTAAGATGTGTTAATATGAGATTCCTAGTGTGTGTTTAAGTTTTTGGAGTGGTGCGATTTTGAATATAAAACAGTACTTGACAAAGTGTCCATGGAAAAAATAAATACATGCCACATGGTAATAAGCAAAGTTGTTGGTTCTCATACAAAGATTTTCTTGTTTGAAGAAAGCCAAATTTTTAAAAGTTTTTTAAAATAAAAAATGAATTAAAAAATGTATTTGTATCGTCGAGATATTGATAATTGTTATCTTTTACATATATGAATACAATCAATAAATTTGAATTCTTTTTTATTTTTTACGTAGGACTTAATTTATATGCCGTCATTTAGGGTGTATTTGTTTTTAAGTTTAAAATTATATTTTTAGAATAATATTCTTAAAATTATTATTCTTTTCTAATTTATGTGTTTGGTAGAAATTTAAATTCTCATGAATAATTATAAAATTTATTTAATTTAAAGTTATAAAAATAATAAAGATAATAGTAGATGTGAGTGGTAGTCAAAGTTATAATTAATTAAACTTATTTTTATGGAAATATTATATTCTCACTCCTTAAGTTTTGAAATAAAAATGGCAAATTCATATGTAAATGAAATTCTTTGAAATAGAAAAATATCTTGAAATAATTTTTTAAAACTTTAATCAAACATGAAAATATTACAATTTTATAGTCATATTTTCAAAAATATTTTTTAAAATCTTGAAATAGACACACTCTTCATAATAGTTGTATGATATTTGTAAATGTTGGTTTTCACTTTAAATACATCTAAAAATAACATGTATATTGTGATTCATTAAGTGTTAAGACGGGTGAATATATATATATATATATATATATATATATATATATATATATATATATATATATATATATATATATATATATATATATATATATATATATATATATTCTTCTCAGAATTCCAACACCTCCTCTCCAGTATAATACAAATGCAAAGTGTGTCTGTTATTCCAATAGTCTCGGACATGACACAAATAACTGTTAGATTTTGAAAAATAAGATCTAATATATGATTAACTCTAAACAGATTGAATTTGATCCTTCCGAGATCCCAGATGTGATTATTGCACCTATGCCTAAGCGCTAGGGGTGTTCGCGGTTCGGCTTAGATCGATTTTAAAACAAAAACTCATCTGATTCAAAGATAAATTTACTTGTGGATCGATTCGGTTTTGGATGATATATTAAAAAAAATCTGATCTGATCCGATCCAATTTTATACGGTTTAATTTGAATCGGTTTTTGGATATCTAAATTACATATTATACTTTTATTAATATTATAAAACTACTAATAAATCATAGATTTGATATAATATACAACATATAGTATATTAAAAGTTAATATTACAAAATGAGAGTGATCGATTATGGTTAAAATAATAAAAATAAATAGATTATACCAAGCTAATAAATATTATTAAAAAAATTATTATCATCCAATAATAAATTCACATAACATATCATACTAATAAAAAGTAAATAAGTATAAAAATATATGTATGCGGTTCGGTTTGGTTTGAATCGGTTTTTAAAAATTCATCCAAAATTCGATCCGAACCATTCGGTATTCATAAAATGACATCTAAACACATCCAACAAATTTTGGTTTTTTGCGATTTTCAGTTTTTTGGATCGGTTTTCGGTTTTTTATTTGGATTGGTTTGGATTTGAACACCCCTACTAAGCGCGACAGGGGCATTAATGCTATCGAAGATGTTTCTTATGTTTCTGTTGTAAGTGACTTGATTACTCCCCTCATGACTATTAAGAAGAATCTGTTGCAAGCCGGTTTATTTCTGGGTTGCGTTGAAAGATGCTACTGTTGTGCGACCCAATCCAATGGCTGCAAACTGATGAGAGAAGGTATTCAACGTTTAATGGATAACCATATAATTCTAGTTGAGAAGATTCCTTATATGGATAAATTGTTTCAAGACTTGGAGTTTGAAGACGTGTCTGTAATTTCTAGAACTTCTGTAAGGATTACTGCCAAAGGCCCTGTGAAGATTACGGTCGAACCTAGAGTTGCTCCTTTGATCATTACCGCACCGAAGCTAATTCCATATTCTTCTAACAAGGCTATCCCCTGGAATTATAGAGCTGATGTTTACTACCATGGTGTTAATCAAGAACCACTGGTTGTTGAAAGTGGAAATATTGAAGTTACTGATCCCAATGTTGACAATATTATTGGGACCAGTAAGGTTACCAGAAGTGGAAGAGTTTTTTCTCCAGAAATCTCTTCGAAGGTTGTTGCTACACCAGTTTGTGTTACTGCTACTAAGTCAACTCTTGAGACTCGAGGTAAAGAATAAATGACTGAGTTTGCCCAGACGGAGGCACCTAAAGAAGTTACCGCTGAAGATACCTCACGGCAAGAAATGGAGGAAGTATTGAAAATCATCCAGAAAAGTGACTATAAGATTGTTGAACAACTAGGGAAGACTCCCTCCAAGATATCCATGTTATCCCTGTTGTTGTGCTCTGAAGCCCATGCCCAAGCTTTGGTGAAGTTCTTGAAATCTTCTCATGTACCGCAAGAAATTTCCGCTGACCAATTCAAAAATTATGTTTCTATCCTGACGACTGATAATGGGTTAGGTTTTTCTTATGTTGACTCCTGAAGGAAGAAACAATAACAAGGCCCTGCATGTCTCTATTGAATATAGGGGCGCTCCCTTAGCTCATGTGTTGATTAACACGGGTTCCTCGTTGAATGTTTTACAGAAGGTTGCTCTAGACACGCTTGATTATGAAGGGGTTGTGCTGAAACCCAGTAACATTATGATCAGAGCCTTTGATGGTTCAAAGAGGATGGTGCATAGAGAGGTGGATCTCCCGATCAAAGTAGGTTCACAGGTCTTCGACTCTACCTGCTATGGGATGGATATTCGTATGGCTTATTCCTATTTACTTGGACGCCCTTGGATTCATGGAGCAGGCGCTGTTACTTCTTCGTTGCACCAGAAGTTGAAATATCTCGTGAAAGGAAAGATTGTTACAGTTTGTGGTGAAGAAGAGTACATGGTGAGTCACTTGAACTCCTTTAAGTATGTCGAGATGGACGAAAAATTCATAGATACTCCCTGCCAGACCTTTAAAATTATTCCTCAGACCACTACTGTTACTGAAGACGTTTATGTTATTCCTAAGGTTACCATGGTTTCACCCAGAATGGCTTCTCTGAAAGAAGCTAGAGTTGTGGTAGAAGAAGGTGATTGCATTACTTGGGGTCAGCTTCCCAACATTCCATACAAATATGACAAATTTGGTTTAGGTTTCACTGCAGAGGCTCAGGGGGCTATCCGTCGTGCTCATATTAGAAGACCACCATTTCGTATCAGCAATAATGGAGTCAACACAGTAGAAGATGCTGATAGTGACGATGACCTAGACAATTGGATCTTTCCTACCATCGGGAACAAGCTCAGAGGTTGGAAGACGGAAGACGTTATACCAACCTCCTTTAGTTAGGAGTGTTGTATCCCAAAATTTTCCCTTCCGTTTTTATTCAAGATACTATCCTAGGGTTTCTCGAATACTCAATTTGGCTCAAAAATTTGATAAGACAGATTCTCTTCCTAGGCAGTAAGTCAACAATTAGGGTTTGTTATTTTCCAAAGAAATTTGAGTTTTCGAGGTTTCAAATGGTCTTCACGGTTCTTCATGTATTATCAAGGATGTTTGTGCCAAGTTTCATGCCTCGCATTGCAAGTTTGCTCAGTCAATGGTGTAGATGACTGAAAATGAACTGCATTAACCCAAAATTCGACCTTTGCAAGATCAAGTTCAAACGACTGTAACTTCTTCATTATTCGATATTTTTCAGCGGTTTTGTTTGCATATGACTCTCCTTGACGTCATCCCAAATTTCTCTTCATAAATCAAGAACTGATTACATGCGGAAGATCATCAAAATTTGAATACTTTAGAGGTCGCTTCATGGACTTTGACCTAATCTTAAGTAACTGTCGCCTGACTTCTAAGAATTGTGATTTCCTCAAATTCCAAGATCTTGAGACGGTTATTTCTTCATATTGTCATAAGTGATGTCGTTTACGAGTTTATCTTCAAAGATCAAAGGAAAACTGTATTTGGAAGACTTTGAAAGTTTTCGAATCATCACAAGTCATTTTCTTGATTTCAAATGTTCTTAACTCTTAATTTTAATTCATACCACAATTGTTTTCTCAGGACTATGATTCTCATGTTGAAGTCGTTAATTTTTACAAGATTGATGAATATTCTTGAAGCATATTGTTTTATCATCAAGAGATTGAATTCAGGTTTGGCAATGAAGTTCCATTTGAATCGAGCATGGCATACAAATTTCATTTTGAGTGCAAGTTTCATGGAATCAAGAGGGTATACAATTTTCAAAACATATCCAATATTATTAAACAAACTTCACTCAATATATGTTCTAAATCGCATTGATTCACTTATGTGTCAATATCCTTCAAGCATTTGAGACCAATGAGTTTACACAAGGAAATTTCGAGTTTCTATCTTGCAAATCGTTCAAAGTTGTTACATCACTACAAGTTCCATCAATTTATGTTACAAAGGAATAATTTCATGATACATTTCAAAGTGGGTTACAATTTAAGATACAAGCTACAAGTGTTTTGTTTACAAAAAAAAAAGAGAAATATTGCTTCTTCAATTTTCTCTTGCTTCATCTTCAAGAAAATCATCCACTCCTCGCCATGGCTTCTTAGTCTTTCAACCTCGCTTGCCATCCAATTGCTCGTACAAGTAACAAAAGAAAGAAAAATTAGCAAATAATCAACATGTAAAAAATTCAAGCAAGAATGATTTGTTAAACAAGAAAACTCATCATTAGGATTTGCATTTGGAATCAAAACTAAAAGGTTTTGTTTTTAATCATGGATTATCTCCTACTTTTGCAAATCACAAAAAGTTTGATCTTTTTGGTTCACAAAAGGGAATAGAAATTCACAAATGTTTTCCTACTGCAAAAGCAACAAGCCAAAACTGCCAAGTACAAAAACAGATGCAGCAAAGCACCAAGGCAGCAGCAAACAACAGCAAACTGCAAGGCAGCAACAAGCCAAACAAAACAGTAGCAGCGCAACACTAAGGCAGGCTGCTAAAGCAGCCAATAGCAGCCTAAACAACAGAAAACTACAAGGCAGCAACAAGCCAAACAAATGCAGCATAAATAAAGCAAAAATAGCAGCCTAAACAAAAGCAAAGACAATAGGCTACTAAAGCATCCCAAGACAGTACAATAGCAAGACTGGAAAATAGCAGTAAGGCCAAAACCAAAACAATAGCAATAACTCATAAAACAATGCAAGCTAGCATTGATTCATAGCCCTTATGTCATCATGTTCCTAAATGGAAAATCCTTCAGAGATTATGTAAAAAAAAGCACATTTGTTTTACATCATGGAAAGATGAAGAGGGAAAGAGAAAGAGATAGAAGGATATCACCTAGCATAAAGCAGCCCAAATCATGTAAAGAAAAAAAACAGCCTGCAATGCTGCACTACAAAACAACCCTATATCAGTCCAAAGTTCTGCTCCACATACTATCAAAACCTGCTACAACCTTGCATAAGGCAAGCCAAAATCTGCACAAATGTTGCACGAAATCAGCAGGGCAAAATACTGCATTAGAAAAGCATGGAAAAGTTAGCTAAAAGTGTTCAAAAATTATCTAATTTCCCCCCAAAATGCATTTTTACTAGATATAAAAAAAAATATGAGGCAGCTTATATCACAGAAGAGAGAACCACAAAATATTATCTCAACCTTCATACTCCTCTTAAGACCAACCTTCACCTTCAGTAGACGACAACTTCAACCTTCACATATTCCTTCACCCTGCAACAGCTTAACACCTTCATCCACTATCACCCTTCGCTGTGAACCCTACATCCACCGTTCACACTCCATCACTGCTTTATCATCATATTTTGTCCTCATACAAACACAAACATACTCCTCCTGTTCTACCCCGTGAACAACGACACCAACCACGACCCACAAACTCCACACAGAAACATCTTCCTCTCTACCTGTTTCCCTAACGTCAACTCAACAAACCGTAACGCCATAGATCTGAAGCAACAACAACCTCTTCACCTCATACCTTCAACATACATCGACAACACTTCGACCTTATCAAACCAACATTACAACACCAATTTTGACATCACACACGTAGCAGAGGAGAAGAGAAGAAAATCGGAGCATACCTGAATGAAGCCTCGTCAGAGCTTCGAAAACGCTAGACATCATCAACCGGAAGAAACCTTTGCTTAGGTACATTCTTCACGATTCTCGTTGTGGTACCATTGATTGTTGGCATAGACGATTTTTTGGATTTCACAAATTATTTTTGTTTTTCTTCGTAATGGAAAATTCATTGTGAAAACAAAGAACAACGTGAGAGATAGAACTGAGAATGAGAAGCAGGATCGAGAGAGAGAGATAGAGAGATAAGAGAGAGTTAGTTTTGGAGAGAGATTTTCTGTAATTTCACTTTATTTGAGTTTATGGGGAATAATAATAATCTAATTAATTATTCACCCTTCCCATCAACATGCGGCGCATCTCTTTACTAGGGTTTTCAAAACCCTTCTTTTTCCTTTTTCCAGTCGGGTCAGCCCATTGGGCTTCTTGGCCCAATTTCCTCAACCACTTTCAGCTTATATTTTAATTAAGTCATAGATATCACAAATAGAAAACAAAGCTCAATTGGCAAGGCATCATTGTTCATAACCAGGAGAGCCCGGGTTCAACCCCTCCTGGGTTGCTTTATTTTGTTTTGTTATAGTTTATTTAGTTTATTCCCTAATTTCCTATATTTAACAATAAATATTAGTTTAGGTTTAGCCTTTACACTTTTTCAATTAAATGAAAATATATAAATTCAAATAATTTGTTAGTTTAGACTTTGTAAATAATTTTGTCAACATTTTTTATATAGACTAATAAACTTTCTTTTAAAATATTTAGTTTATACATAATAAAATTCAAATAATAATAATAGAATAGATCTATTTTTTTTTTAATTCTCACAAACAAAAATATCAAGATATTTTATACTATGTTAATTAATTTTTACTTCATAGACTATTGTAGTTTTAATTAATTTTTTCGATTCGATTTGGTTGTATTAATTGTCTATTTTGGACTTTTAGTCGCATTGATCCATCCCCATTTGTGAATTTGTACTCCCTATTGCTGAAAGCTCTGTAATAGCTTAGAATTTTAATTTCCGCAATTTTCTGTTTTCCTTATACTGTATAGTAATTAGGTGTGCATGGCAAGATTTAAAATCAATCGCTAGATAACCCTAATCAAAGACAAATTTTACTTGAATCAAACACACTTTCACACGCGCACCTCTAGGGTAATCTCGCTTGTGGCCTCGGAAACACAGTCATGTCCCTCGAATATGGGACGCTTTAGCAAAGACCCTTTGATAAAAAAGATCGTAGTCCCTCGATGTCCCTCGATGCTGCCTTCGGTAAACGATCTAGTCCCTAAAACGACATTGCTAAAATGTCCCATGGGTTTCCTTCTATGACAATACAAACGTCCCACGCTCGTCCCTTCACATCCAACTATGGGGCTTCTTACCAAATCAATGGTAAGATAGCCCCATCTAAAGGAGGAGGAAAAGAACATTTAAGACCTTTTGAGTAGGTAGGATACTCCTAGTTGCTCGCTTGCTCACAACAAAACATTTTTTACACCAACACTTTCATCTTGAAACATTTTCAAAAGACAAAGCTTTTTGTACGCATTCTTATAGAGACGGGAACCATTACAAATACGTTTTCAAAATACTTTCAAAATCCACACCACAAGCACATTTTCAAACAAAAGCAAGTGATCTAGCAAGCAACTAAGAGCCCGTAGATAACTACGGATGAAAAGGGTGCTAACACCTTCCCTTTTCATAACCTACCCCCCGAACTCAAGAAAACATCTCTAAAGGTCTTTCCTGTTCTTTTAATCCTTTCCTTTTGGATAAAAGAAAAGTCGGTGGTGACTCTTGCTATCCGCATAATTTCCATCAAACGCAAAACAACCAAGTCAGTTCTCCCACCGCGTTTCAAAACTGGCGACTCTGTTGGAGAATAACTTAAAAGTGGGGTTACCTTAGGGCTAGATCACCTTTACTTGCTTTCTTTGTTTGACTTATATGCTTTACATTTTGGTTCTTTATTTGGGCTTAAATCCTCTACCCGGATCTAGGCCACCTTTTTAGGTAAGTAGCAATAAGTTGTGGAAACTGTGCAGGGTATATCGACATGGTCTAAGAAATAGCTACGTTAGTGTGACACATTTGTTGGTACCGGTAGCCCTTGAGTAGTCAAGGAAAATACGGGACCGCTGTGTGGTGTCATGAAGCACTAACTGACTTTAGAACCTTACTTGACCAACTTGGCCATTAGGAAGTAGTGAGGTAGACGGCTTTAGTGTAGTCCAAAGTTGGTTGATACTCGATACTACACTCATTGAGATTGGACTTTCGGGATATTTTGGTCGCCATTAAAGAGGCTTGCCCTGAAACAATGCCCGATGAAGAAATATCAATGATATTGAGATCCCTTAGAACCCGGTTACTATTACTAGGACAGGTTGAGCCAACTAAACTTCAAGGGGGTACTTACCTACAAACTCCATGCAAGCCTAAACCTAAGGACTTGTCTGCTTTGTGTGTATATGACTATTTGTACATAACAACTTGCCTACTTTGCATACTTGTACATAACATCATACCATAGCATTTTCAATAACCTTTTCAAGGATCTTGAGGGCCTATGATGCAGGGTCACATAGAACCAGATGTCTATCAAGGGGCAGGTGGATTTATTTTCCTCTAACCAAACACTGTAAAAGATAAAAACACAACAACTTAAGTCGAGGGCTATGACCCACTTGACATGGTGAGCTTGATGCTCGAGGAAGGACAACCACCGATACTATGTTCTTAAATAAAAGTTGTAGACAAAGCTTAACTCCTAACATCTTCTTGTGTTTACCCCGCGAGATCATTGAAAACATGCATCCACATACCATGCATCATATCATGACAGGTTTCTCCCACACAGGCCTCCTTATCTTCCTAATGTTTATTTCAGTAAGATGAATACGGAACAACCAATGAAGGATCTCCAAGCACAAAACGCTCAATTCTAACAAATGTTCCTGACTTTGGCTAAAGGGCAAGAGGACTTGAAGACTCTCCTTCTCAAGAACAAGAAGAAAAAGACGTAGAAGTCAGTGGGCGTCCTGAATTTGGGATGAAGACCTAGAGGACCGGTCAAGGGATCTTTAGATCTCTCAACTCCATCGGATGAGGGGAATAATCATGAAGAAGATAACAGCCCAGGGACTGATGAAGATGAGGCTGACTACTCTAATGAACAATATCCTCCCGCTGATGATAAATACAAACAGTTGGAGGATTGCCTCAATGCTATGGAGATTCAGCAGATACCTGGCTTGGACTTTGGACAATTAGGGTTAGTTTCCGGAGTGTTCATCCCACCAAAGTTCAAAATCCCTACCTTTTCCATGTATGATAGGGTCTCTTGTCCTAAGATGCATCTGAGGTCTTATGTCCGCAAGATTCAGCCTCACACTGCTGATCAGAAGCTATGGGTCCATTTCTTCCAAGAAAGTTTGGTTGGCACTCAGTTAGAATGGTTCTATCAGTTAGAAGGAATCGACATTCACACATGGGAGGACTTGGCTGATACTTTCTACAAGAAGTACCAATACAACGCTGATCTTACACCAACTCGTGTGCAATTGCAAAATATGACCATGCGTTCCAATGAGGGCTTCAAAGAGTACGCCCAAAAATTGAGAGACTTGGCAGGCAGAGTGCAGCCACCCTTAACTGATAGGGAGTTGATTGACATCTTTATGGGAACCTTGACGGGACCTTTCTTCAATCACCTAATCGGAAGTTCCTCGATCGGGTTCACCGAGCTAATACTGAATGGCGAAAGGGTCGAAGCTGGAATCAAAAGCGGAAAGATCCAAGGAGTTACATCCTCTGATGCTCAGAAAAAGCCATACAATGGGAAGAAAGAGTCCAATGTTGTTTACGGCCAAATAGGTCATAACAAGAGCAACCACGACCAACATGTGGGGGCAGTCCTGATCTTCGTTCCTACATTAGTACAACAACGTCAACAGGGGAATCAGCGTAAGGAGGTCGTGCCTAAAAGAAAATTCACTAAGATCAACATGCCATTGGCTCAAGAGCTACAACACATGTTGAATGCAGAGTTGATTACGTTAAAGGCTCCTCTCCGGAACCCCAATACTTCTGCTCCTACTTATCATCCCAATGAAAGGTGTGCATACCATTCTGATAGTCCTGGACACGACACGAACAACTGTTGGGCTCTGAAGAATAAGATCCAAGACATGATTAATGCTAAGGAGATTGAGTTTGACCCTCCAGAGGCTCCTAACGTGATCACTGCTCCTATGCAAAATCATTGAGAGCATCCTTTTCATTTTTAATTTTCAATTGTAATCTCTTTTATTGTTCAAACATTTATCTATTAATGTCGAACTTTGTCTCATTAATGCATTGTATATGTTTGTCTTGATTTAATCCATTCATTTTCATTATATTTAAACTATGCTTTTTACTCCCTTTATGATATTCAACTCTTGTTTCAAAAAGTTGCAAGCCTTTAGAGGGAGGATGATGAAAACAATGCCATAATCTCATACAGTATACTTTTGGACAGACCTTGCTGATGATGTACATGCGTTCTTTCAATTCCTAAACACTGGAGTTATAAGGAGGATAACCCCTAGTCAACCCTTTCGAGCCAAAGAAGTAGAAGTTTTCTTTTTTTACACAAATTGAAACCTTTAATCAAAACCTGGGGCAGGGTAGTCTCTCAGTTAGTTCAAACGTGCGTTCAGTACACAACGAATGACATAAAAAACATTCCTTCTGAACCAAAAGATGGTGATGGTTCCCTATCAAATAGGCAATCATTATCTCTCAAAAGAAAAGCCCACTAAGTCAAAACCTATGAAGGAGACTAAGAGAAAACGGGGGCATCCTGCTGACTGTAATCTCAAAAATAAGAACAATCAGGCAAAATCAGGGATAATAAATCAAAAAAGAGATCACTACAAACCCTCCACAACATGGAAAATATGGAAAAAAAAGACTGCTTTCCGACAAACTTAACTTGTTTAAACCATCACTAAAGCGCCATTTCAGACTCAATTGGAGTTCAAACACACAATTAACTGAGTTTAGGACTAAAGAACATCACGAAGAATGGGTTGGTACAATTACACTTTGAGCCTTTATCCTTTGTTTCTTAAACCGTGAACCAAGCCACACTACAACCCTTCAAAAGTCCTAATTGAAGCATGGGTTAGTTCGAAAGCATATTGTTACAAAAGGTATCCTAACTCCTGTAAGGCTTACTCTAAATCCTGATTTAAATTCACATACTTGCAAAAATTCTTGTATCTGCTAAAATGCATTTTCAAAACTTCAAGATAAGCATAAACTTTGCATTATTTTGAATACCGTTGTTTGCATATGGCTAATTGTTTGACAACAGAGAAATTCACACGACGAATACTCAGCAAATGAAAGCTCTCTCAATAAACAGAGTCACTTCAAATGGAAAGATGCTTCTAATAAAAAATCTCTCATAATCAAGGGGAACGACATGGCCATTGTCTAACACATCTGGGGCAGTCAAGTCGAGATTCAAAGAATCTCTCAAAGAATTGTTGAAAAACCAGGGGCAAATCTCCATCTGAGTCACTCAAGGGGCAATGTTATGTTGATCATGGGTATGAATAATATCCACTATGAAGACCTCTGGTACCATCAAATTTCTTGTTTGTACCAATAGTATCAGGTGGTGTCAGTATCAGATGGTGTCAGTATCATGTCTTCGGATTCTCCCATGACAGTTCTTAGAAAATTCGGAGACTTGACCAAAGATCTTGGGTACCACCAATTTGTTTGTCCGTGCCAGTAGTATCAGATGGTGTCAGTATCAGGTCTTCGGTTTCTTCCATAACAGTCTTAAAAAATATCTCTAGGAAGTTCAGGGCTACCAGAAATGTGATCAAAATCTCAAGCGTCGAGGTGCACCAGATTAACTCTGGGGGCAAACAGGCTCCCACATAAAGGGTCATGTGCGACCAAGCAAAAATTTTCTGGAATTACTACAACACTTACTACTAGGGGCAATGACAAATCTCCCCAAGATCCTTCTCATAGGATGACTCCCAGCCAGAGTTTCAATCTCTGAAAACTTCTCACCAATTGAGTCGACCTCAAGAACCCTCGAGAATTTTCCCTAGTGAAGAAGACACCTCTCCAATAGACCGACAACAAGGTTTATTTCCCCAACAAACTATAGATTCCCCAGTTTGAGTTTTCCTCTCCGACTACTACAAATCAAAGGACCACAACGCCTCTTCCCCAGTAGACTACTCTACAATCCCCATCAAGTTACTGTGAAGCCTGGACCCGACCAGATATCAGTTCCACTTCGACTCCCCAGTAGAGCAACGAACAACTGAGACTCTTAAACTCTTTTTCCCCAAGAAAGAATCAACACTCTCCAGAGAGTTTTCAACATTCCTCAGTGGAGCTCTCCTCAAACAAGAAAACAGGAATCCTTGGTGGAAATATTCTAAGCAAAGTTTGAAGACTCACCTACTCTTCAACAGCAGTCCGAGATTTAATGACTCCCCAACATTTGTCAAGGATTTATTTTCCCAGACAAAGATACATTCAAATAACATTTCACCCTTCATGCATCATATTACATACATGACAATTGCATACGACACAATCTGTTTTATTTTGAGAACATCATTGCACCATGCATTTCATACATCATGACATTGCATACAACTAACGTTTTACCTTTTTCAGGAAAAGGTTAATCAATAGATGGCTATTGTCAATAATCTTTAAAAGGTCGGAAATTAATACCTGTAACAAGCCAGGGCAATTATCTACACTACCAGCTGAAGCAATCCTACACGGACTCCTTCCCATACACTCTTCTAGAGACAGTTCAGATGTGATCCAAATACGGCTGACATTCTGACACTTATTTCATATTCCTTCTAGAGATAGTTCAGATGCGATCCATATACGGCTGATATTCTGATACTTACTCCAGATTCTCTTCTAGAAACAGTTAAGATGCGATCTAGATATGGATGACATTCTGATACTTACTCCAGATTCTCTTATAAATACAGTCCAAATACGATCCAGATTCAGATGTCATTCTGTCACTCATTCAAATACAGTCCAAATACGATCCAGACACGGATATCATTCTGATACTTCTTTCAGCATACCTTTCCAATATAGTCCAGATACGATCCAGATTCGAATGTCATTCTGACGCTCATTCAGTACATCTCTCAGATATGAGTCAAATATAATTCATTTATGAATATTATTCTGATGCCCATCCAAGACCTCGGTTGGTTCAGTTTAAATCTCTCAACGGTTTATCCTGATTCTTTTCGGTGGATATTTTCTCTTTTGTCTGGTTTAGTTGAATCAATCCTAAGATTCTTCTGATTTCCATTCCAGTTAAAGTTAATTAAAGACCTTCTCTGGTTCAGCCAGATCGACACTAAGATCTCTCTAATTTTTATTCCAGTTGAAGATGATCCAATATTTTTTTCTAGTGCAGTTAAATCGACACTAAGATTTTTCTGATTCCATTCTAGTCAAAGTTAATTCAAGATTTTCCTCTGGTTCAGTGAGATCAACACTAAGATCTCTTTGATTTCTATTCCAGTTGAAGATGATTCAAGACCTTTACTGTTTCAGTTAAATCAACACTAAGATTTATTCTGATTCTTCTCTAGACCCTTTCTGATTCAGTTTAAATCTCTCAACGGTTTATTTTGATTCTTTCTCGCAGACGTCTTCTCTGGTTCAGATAAATCGCTTCAAGATTTATTCTGATTCTTCTCCAGACCCCTGCTGGTTCAGTTTAAATCTCTTAACAGTTTATTCTGATTCTTTCCCGCAGACGTCTTCTCTGGTTCAGATAAGTCACTTTAAGATTTATTTTGATTCTTCTCCAGACCCCTGTTGGTTCAGTTTAAATCTCTCAATGGTTTATCCTGATTCTTTCCTAGTAGACACTTTCTCTGGTTCAGATAAGTCGCTCAAAGATCTCTTATGATTCTCTCCAGTTAAAGAATATCCAAGACCCCTTTTGGTTCAATTTAAACGTCTCAACGGTTTATCCTGATACTTTCCAAATAGACATTTTCTCTAGTTCAGATAAATCGTTCCAAGATTTATTCTTATCCTTTCTAGTCAAACAACACGCAAGACATCTGCTAGTTTCAGTTTAAGTCGACCAAATGTTTATTCTGATTCTTTCCCAGTTGAAGTCAAGTTCAGACTTAGTCTAATTTCTTTCAACAATCACCTTTGGATGGCATCTATAAACCCATCTTCGACAACTCTCCATCATTTCTCCAAATAGCATCTTTAAGCTCATTCCCTACATAATCAACCAACACATCACCAAATGCAAATTTATGGGCACTCTAGTGTTCAATCATCTTCCACTTTCAAGCTACAAACGACAAACATGCCGATCCCACTTTTCAAGTTTAAGAAGATTGAACAGGGGCAACTGTTGTACCCCAAAATTTTCCCTCCCGTTTTTATTCAAGATATTATCCTAGGGTTTCTCGAATACTCAATTTGGCTCAAAAAGTTGATCAGACAGATTCTCTTCCTAGGCAGTAAGTCAACAATTAGGGTTTGTCATTTCCCAAAGAAATTTGAGTTTTCGATGTTTCAAATGGTCTTCACAGTTCTTCATGTATTCTCAAGGAAGCTTGTGCCAAGTTTCATGCCTCGCATCGTAAGTTTGCTCAGTCAATGGTGTAGATGAATGAAAATGAACTGCATTAACCCAAAATTTGACCTTTGTAAGATCAAGTTCAAACGACTGTAACTTCTTCATTATTAGATATTTTTTAGCAGTTCTGGTCGCTTCATGGACTTTGACCTAATCTTAAGTAACTATCGCCTGACTTCTAAGAATTGTGATTTCCTCAAATTCCAAGATCATGAGACGATTATTTCTGCATGTTCTCATAAGTGATGTCGTTTACGAGTTTATCTTCAAAGATCAAAGGAAAATTGTGTTTGGAAGACTTTGAAAGTTATTGACTCATCACAGGTCATCTGCTTGATTTCGAATGTTCTTAACTCTTAATTTCAATTCATACCATAATTGTTTTCTCAGGACTATGATTCTCATGTTGAAGTCGTTAATTTTTACAAGATTGATGAATTTTCTTGAAGCATATTGTTTTATCATCAAGAGATTGAATTCAGGTTTAGCAATGAAGTTCCATTTGAATCGAGCATGGCATATGAATTTCATTTTGAGTGCAAGTTTCATGGAATCAAGAGGGTATACAATGTTCAAAACATATCCAATATTATTAAACAAACTTCACTCAATACATGTTTGAATTCTAATTGATTCACTTATGTGTCAATCTCCTTCAAGCTTTTGAGACCAATGAGTTTACACAAGGAAATTTCGAGTTTCTATCTTGTAAATCGTTCAAAGTTGTTACATCACTACAAGTTCCATCAATTTATGTTACAAAGGAATAATTTCAAAATACATTTCAAAGTGGGTTACAATTTATGATACAAACTACAAGTGTTTTGTTTACAAAAAAAAAGAATAGAAATATTGCTTCTATAATTTTCTCTTGCTTCATCTTCAAGAAAATCATCCACTCCTCGCCATGGCTTCTTCGCCTTTCAACCTCGCTTGCCATCCAATTTCCCGTACATGTAACAAAAGAAAGAAAAATTAGCAAACAATCAACATGTGAAAAATTCAAGCAAGAATGATTTGTTAAAAAAGAAAACTCATCATTGGGATTTGCATTTGGAATCAGAACTAAAAGGTTTTATTTTTAATCATGGATTATCTCCTAGTTTTGCAAATCACAAAAAGTTTGTTCTTTTTCGTTCACAAAAGGGAATAGAAATTCACAAATGTTTTCCTACTGCAAAAGCAACAAGCCAAAACTGCCAAGTACAAAAATAGATGCAGCAAAACACCAAGGGAGCAGCAAACAATAGAAAACTGCAAGGCAGCAACAAGCCAAACGAAACAGCAGCAGCGCAACTGTGATCGGTGGAAATAGAACTGACTGTTTTTTAATGCTGGTTCACGAAATGTCGCGGTAAGCAAGAGTCGCCACCGTCTTTTCTGTTCTCCAACAAGGAAAGGACAAAAGCACAGCAAAATTCCTTTTCGAGATGTTTCTCGGTTCGGGAGGTAGATTATAGAAAGGGAAGGTGTTAGCACCCTTTCTATCCGTGGTTATCCACGGGCTCTTAGGTACTTGTTCACTATGTTTTCAAAAGAGTTTACTTTTTTTGTGTTTGTGGGTTTTGAAAAAAGTTTGTTTTGAAAACTTCTAGGTAACTCTTGTATCAGTCCTCAAGAGTGTATGAAGTGTTTGTTTGAAAACTTTTGTTTGAAAGTGTAAGTGCGAAAAATGGTTTTTATTTTGAAAGAGCAAGTACCCAGGAGAAATCTACCTACTCAAAAGAAATTAAGCTGTGTAAATGTCCTTTAGACAGTACTATCCCACTATTGAGAAGTAGGTAGCACCGTCGTTGGAGTTATTCGGGTCAATTCGATTATAGGGACATGTGTGGTCACCAAAGCAATAGTAGGACGCCTTAGCGGTAACCCTAATGTCCTAGATCCTTTTTATCTGAGGCAACCGTTTCGAGGCAACTTGGATCTTTAGACAGGAGGGCGACCTCTAAAACACCCTATACTTAATGACCACGTCGAGGCAACCAAGTAAGGCATACCCTATGAGTGGCATGTGCGGGTGTGTCAGGTTTCATGTTAAGTTATCTTGTACATGTATTATGGTGAGCTACGAGTTGATTTTAATTTTCAGGCAAGTCTTGTCATGCATAGTTAATAGTTAATAATTGCGGAAAGTAAATTGCGGAAAGTAAATCTACGCTATTACAAGGCGTCGGGTATTTACATCGCCAAAAACATAACCCTTGAAAAGATAAATGTGAGAAAATAAATAAAGCGTTAAAATGGTCCTAATTAAGCTATTACATCCTCGGAGCAAATACATAATTGGAATAAAAGATAATATGCGCGAAAAGAATTGAATCGGAGAAGTCCTTAGGGTTTTGACCCTTTTTTGAGAAAGAATGAATTTTGGTCTTTTTTGCATTAAATTAAACCTAATTCTAATTAATTAAATAAAAGAAATGTTTTTTTTAAGTTTTTTATGTTTTAATGAAATAAAAGAAAAGAAATTAAAATTGTCAAGAAAACCCTAATTCTATGTTAATTTTATTTATTGTGAAAAAAATCAAATTTAACCTAATTAACTAAATTAATTTGTTAGTATTTATTTACAAAATAATAATTGAAGGTGAAATTAATAAATAATAATAATAATAAAAATATTTTATTTTCTGAATTTATTATGAAAATATAATTTGTTAGTTAATAGTAATAATAATAATTATAATTAATAAAATAATTAAATAGAAATAAAAATAGAAAAGAAAAAGAATAAAGAAACCAGGGGGTGATGGGCCAGCTTTGGGGGTTTGAAAGTAATTTTGAGGCCCAATAACACTCAAGCCCTTCTGACTTTCTTTGATTGTCCAGGCGTGCATTGACCAGGGATACCATGATCATTCAATCCTGACCTTTAGATCCAAGCTTGTGGTCACTTGGCATGCTGAGATGAGAAGCGTATGGTGGAACACTTTTGGAGACCTGTATGTAATTACATGAAGAAAAATATGAAACAATTATTTTGGGGACCTGGGATTCGAACCTAGGTCCCAATGATCAATACACCAATGCCTTGGCCATCTGAGCTGCACGCTTTAGTCATTAATAACATAAGAAGCAATTATTATATTAGATAATCAATTCATATGCTGCATAAAAGCAAAAACACGCGCGCGTTTCAAACGATCCAACCACGAATCACCATGTCATCGTCTTCCTCCTTTGTACCTGCGTAAAATACATTAGATAGCGGGGGTTTTTAACCCCCACAACCTGCAACAACGAAAAATAGTGAATAGCTCTATAGTTTATATAAATGTTTCGCGATAGTCCCCTTAGATTCGTCTGGTCTCAACGATTCTAACCGTGGGTCTTAAAGGGTCCAATTTTTCCTGGATAATAAAGCCCCAAATCCAAATCTCGGGAACCCTAGAATTTGTCAATGGCAATTCTTGATTCTGTACACTTTAATCTAATTAGCTTATGCCATTAGCTTTATATGAGTTCTAACAATACATAACAATCAATAAAACATGTTAATTATGCATGAAATAGCCAATGCGATTCTGAAAAAATCAAGCAAATTGTGGTTCTGTTCTTGAGGATTCCTTGAGCTTTAAGGCTTGATTTTGATTCCTACACGTCCCTGACACTTCCAGCAATGTGTTAGAATCCACAAATTGCTTTGAATCGTGCTAGAATCCAGAAAAGAGTTTTCAAGTTTTCTTGATTTTTTTTTAATGTGGTTATGGATTTCTTGCCGCAAATTCACGTATGCATGATTAGGAATAGCTTGTGTACTTATAGGAGAATGAAACTAGGTCAAATCTTGCACAAAAAATCCATGGAATAATGATTCAATATTTGATTGGAAATCACATCTTTTTGAATCTTTTTTATTGAAAAAAGTTGCCAACTTGGGAGATTTTTGTCTCTTTGATTTGCACACGAAATTTTCAGCATATCTTGACCACATTTGCTTCACAAAAAGATTGAAAAATCAAATCTTTGTATTTCCTACAATTTAAATTAATTAAATGAATTAAAATCAATTAAAAATCCAATTAATTAATAAAAAATAAGAAAATAATTCAATTAAGCTTGGTGGGTCGTGCATAGGCCATGGATAAAGTTTCAAGAAGAAATTTTAGGCCCATTAGCAAAAACAAGGTGTTTTGAGCAAAGTTGACTTTTGCAAATTCACAAAAATTTCCCAACTTCTTCAATGCATATCTTGCTCAATTTTGATCATATGAACATGTTCTTGGACATTTTGGAAAGGTCTTGAAGTCCTATAACCAATGCCTTTGGTCCCATGTCATTTGGATTTACCAATCTCAAGTTATGGTCTTTGACTTAAAGTGCATTTTTGTTGACTTTTGAAATTGACCTATAATGTAGAAATTGATAACTTTTTATGGGAGCATTTCTTGGACTTGGAATGTGAAGATGGATTGTAGGAAATGTCATCCCCTTTAAAATGAGCATTGGATGGAATTTTTCTGATGAACCATAAAAACGTTATGCCCTGGTCAAGATACAGTTGACTTTTCTACTGTCCAAAAATAGTAACTTTTTGCATCTTGATGATTTTTGAGCTATCCTTGTGGAATCATGATCAAGACTTGATAAAATGATGTTTGTGTACCCAAAATAAGATGTTGACCAAAAATTCTGACTTTTGACTGCAAAATGACCATTTTACCCCTGCAGTTGACTGTGGATCAAATGAGGCTTTTGACTGTGCCAATTGGTACTGTGAGTCTTGCAACTTGGTATGTAGGTGCTTGAGGATGTATATAGGCCTATGAGACTTGATTGAACCATTGAAAACCTCAAATTCCTTGAAAGAACCAAAACCCTAATTCCAGCTGGCTTATGAGGTATTTAGATTGTGCAATCCTTGAGCAATCTTGAACCATTTGGAGATGATTCTTGATAAATCTTGAGGAATATGGGAGGGAAAATTTTGGGGTACAATAGTTTCCCCTGTTCAATTTTCTTAAACCTGAGGATATAGATTGGCTTGCGTGCCTTTCGTGATCCGAAGGTGGAAGATGATTGAACACTAAAGTGCCCAGAAATTTGCACTCGCATGGTGTAGTATCAGCAATGTGATGTCGGGAATGGGCTTATAGATGCCATTTTGGAGAGATGATGGATAAGAGGATGGGCTTATAGATGCCATCTGGAGATGTGACAGAATCTTGTCGGGGATGGGCTTATAGATGCCATCTGGAAATTGTTTGTTGAATTGTAACTTGGTAGGTTAAAAGAGAGAACCTGTGTAGGGTTGCCTAATGATGGTCAAGTAGATAGTTGTCCTATCCAGTTTCAGGTATTAATCTATGATCAGTTCATATATGTGGTTTTCCTGTCTGGTTTCAGGTGTTAACCTATAATCAGTCGTCCACAGATATTTCCTGGCTAGTTACAGGTGTTGATTTGGAATTTAAGAAGGGGTTTTCTTGATAATGATGTGATGAAGGAATCTGAGACGATTGCTACTCCAAATAGATGATGGAGGAATCAGGGACGATTACTACCTCAGCAGGATGATGAAGGAATCAGGGACGATTACTACCTCAGCAAGAGGATGAAGGAATCAGGGACAATTACTACCTCAGCAGGATGATGAAGGAATCAGGGACGATTACTACCTCAGCAGGATGATGAAGGAATCAGGGACGATTACTACCTCAGTAGGATGATGAAGGAATCAGGGACGATTACTACCTCAGCAGGATGACGAAGGAATCAGGGACGATTACTACCTCAGTAGGATGATGAAGGAATCATGGACGATTACTACCTCAGCAGGATGATGAAGGAATCTGGGACGATTACTACCTCAGCAGGACGATGAAGGAATCTGGGACGATTACTACCTCAGCAGGATGATGAAGGAATCAGGGACGATTACTACCTCAGCAGGATGATGAAGGAATCAGGGACGATTACTACCTCAGCAGGATGATGAAGGAATCAGGGACGATTACTACCTCAGCAGGATGATGAAGGAATTAGGGACGATTACTACCTTAAAAGGAATGGTTTTTATCTGTTGATCGATCTTTTCCTGAGAAAGGTAAAGAGTTAGTTGTATGCGATGTCATGATGTATGATATGTATGATGTCATGATGTTCTCCAGAATAAATGAGGTCGTGTCGTATGCACTTTATCATGTATGTAAATAGGATATGTGAAATGTGATATGTTTATGAATGTATTTTCGTCTGGGAAAATAAATCCTTGACGAACGCCGGGGAGTTTGTTAAATCCTGGGATGATATTGAAGAGTCTGGTTGAATTCTTCGTTTCCACTGGGGAGGATGCACGAAGATGATTGTAGGAATAAACCTGTAGGAGAAAATGACTCCGTTGGGGAATAAACCTGGTGAAGAGATTACTCTGCGGGGAATTACTCTGTGGGGAAGAGATGCTTTGCTGATATTTTAACGATAACTCCGCTAGGGATCCCGTTGATAAGCTCTGTTGGGGAATTTGATGAACTCTGCTGGGGATAGGAAGAACTCCACTGAGGATGGTCTTTCCGTTGCAATTTGCTGAGGATAACCCAGTTAGACTCTGGTGGGGAATAACCTTCTGAATAAGGCTGGGGAGACGCATTTTCACTCTGCAGGGGACAAGCTTCTAGAATCTACTGGGTAAGATGATTCAACTCTCCTGGGGAAACTCTTGAGGGAATGGCTCTACTGGGGATATCTTGTATTCCACCGGGGAACAATCTTATATTTCTGTCGAGGAATATTAAGACTGCCGGGGATGCTTGCTGGGGAATGTCTGTATACTCTGCTAGGGAATATTAAGATTTTCTGGGGATACCCAACTTCCTTTTAGGGCTGACAGTAGACTAACTCTGCTTGGGGGAAGAGTATTGCTGACTTGTTGGAGATACTGTGCCTTTTTAGGGTTGATGGGAGACCAACTCTGCTTGGGGAGAGTATTTGCTGAATCTTTCGTAGTTGCAAGTCTCAGTGGGGGATAGCTACCATTACTGTCTTACTCTGCGGGGAGTGAAGGTATCTTGGTC
The DNA here is from genome assembly GCA_948472305.1 of Vicia faba. NCBI lineage: Eukaryota > Viridiplantae > Streptophyta > Magnoliopsida > Fabales > Fabaceae > Vicia > Vicia faba. The sequence continues at coordinate 356,892,153 of OX451735.1, forward strand.
ATACTCTTCAACTGAATCTACCTTGAACCTGGAGGACAGAGCAGCTTGTACAGTTCGGACAATTCTTATTTCCCCAGTTTCTGCAGGAGAAGAAGGCCTATGAGGTGCTTGATAACTGCCGATTGACAAATCTTCTTCTGGTAGGCAAGTGATGAGATGATGGGACATAGTCGTACGCTTTGATCCCTAATTTTTGCCTGGACCGCCCTTTCGGGTTTTCAGTCCACCGGGATACCCATTTTTGCCCAAGCCGCCTTTTAAGGTTTTCGACTTGCCGGGTGTACAGATTTTTTATTTTCATCCCTTATTTTTGCCCGAACCCTTTTGGTTCGCCGGGAAGCCCTTATTTTTGCCTAGGCCTGTCAACCTAGCGGGTCTTTGATTGCGCATAGTATTTTTTTGACTATGTTTACGCTCTCATAGTGCATGGAGTTGTCACTGTCGGTAATGTTCTGTTGCCATACTACCAGAAGATCTTCGTTGATCATGCAAGATTCATTTATGGCATTCACTTCCATTGCCCCAATTGATTCAGATAGAGATTTGCCCCTGGCTGTTTGGCATTTTGAGAGATTCCTTGAATCTTGACTTGACTGCCCTAGATGATGGACAATGCTCGCATCATGCCCCTTGATTGGAAGTGTTTTTCCCACTTGAGGTGACTCTTTTTATTGAGAAGTTTTTTATTCACTAGATATTCGTCGTGCGAATTTCTCTGTTGTTTGAACAAATAGTCATATGCAAACAAAGTTATTTTAAGAATGCAAAGCTTATGTCTGTCTTGAAGTTTTTTGAAAATGCCTTTTCAGTAAAACAAGTGAATTTTTGTAAAATGTGATGTCAACTTAGGATTTTACAGCAAGCCCTACAGGAGTCAGGATACCTTTTGTAACAGTATGCTTTCGAACTAACCCGTGCTTCAGCTAGGACTTTTAAGGGTTATAACATGGCCTGGTTCACGGTTTAAGAAACAGAGGATAAAGGCTCAAGTTTTATTTGTACCCACCCGCTCTTCGTGATGTTCTTCGATCCTAAACTCAGCTAATCGTGCATTAGATCCTGTTTGAATCTTTGCTCTGATATTCCGGTGATGGTTCGTATATTGGCAATTTATTTTGAATAGCCAAACATTTCTTTTTGTTGAGGGTTTGTAGGACCTCTTTCTTTTCGATTTTATTATCCCTGTCTTTTTGCCTGAACTGTTTCTTTTGTGATTACAGTCAGCGGGATGCCCCAGTTTTTGTGTAAGTCTCCTTCATAGGTTTTGACTTATTGGGCTTTTGTTTTTGAAAGATAACGACTGCCTAACTTGACGATTATAGGGAACCATCATTGTTTCTTTGTCTCGGAAGAACTTCTTTGATGCCATTCATTGTGCACCTGGATTAACTGAGAAAACTACCCTGCCCCAGGTTGTAATTAAGGGTTTTAATTTTTGCGTGAAAAGAAAAAACTCCAACTTCTTTGGCTCAAAGGGGTTGACTAGGGATTATCTTCCTTATAACTCCACTGTTTAGGATTTGAAACAATGCATGTACTTCATCAGCGGGGTCTGTTCAAAAGCATACTGTAAAGATTGTGGTATCGTTTTCGTCATCCTCCCTCAAAAGGCTTAGAATTTTTTAATCGAGAGTTTGAACATCGCAAAAAAAAATGAAAGCAATTTGAATATAGTGAATACAAATGGATTGATTCAAAACAGACATATGCAATGCATTGATAAAGTAACAGAGTTTGACATGAATAAATGTTTGAACAATCAAAAGAAAATTACAAATTGAAAATTCTAATGCACAAAAGACATTCTCAACGATTTGGTGTGGGATCAGTGATCAAACTTAATCTCCTTGGCATCAATCAAGTCTTGGATCTTGTTCTTCAAACTCCAACAGTCGTCGGTGTCATGTCCAGGACTGTCATAATGGTAGGCACATCTCACACTCGGGTTATACTTGGAAGAGGAAGTATCAGGATTTTGAGGAGGATCCTTTAGTGTGATCAGTTTCACCTTCAGCAATTGTTGTAACGCTTGAGACAAAGGCATGTTGATGTCAGTATACTTCCTATCTTGATATCTTACCCTACGCCTATTGCTCTGTCTTTGTTGAACAGGCGTGGGATCGGAGATCTGGGTTGCCCATACATGTTGATCACGACGACTCTTTTTACCATACACATCATTGGACTCTCTTTTTCCATTGTGGGGCTTTTTCTGAGCATCAGAAGGTGTAGCTTCTTCAATCTTCCCACTTTTGATGCCAGCTTCAATTCTCTCCCCAGTCAAGATAAGGTCTGTAAACCCGGCTGAAGAATTTCCAATCAAATGGTTGAAGAACGGACCAGACAGGGTCCCCAAGAACATATCCACAAGTTCACGATCAGTTAAGGGTGGCTGAACCCGTCCAACAAGGTCTCTCCACTTTTGAGCTACTCCTTGAATCCTTCACCCGTCCCTAGTGACATACCCTGGAGTTGGGTACGAGTAGGAGCGAGGTCGGAATTATACTGATACTGCTTATAGAACGCAGTAGCCAAATCCTCCCAGTTACGAATGCTGGCTCCACCCAGCTGATAGAACCATTCGAGTTGATTCCCTGAAAGACTATCCTGGAAGAAATGGATCCACAAATTCTTGTCAGATGTATAAGGTTGGATCTTCCTTACATACGATCGGAGGTGCAGCTTTGGGCAGGAGGCTCCGTCGTATTTGGCAAAAGCAGGAGCCTTGAACTTATGGGGAATCACCACCCCAGAGGATAAGCCTAGGTCTCCAAAGTCCAACCCAGGCACATTCTGAATCTCCATAGCGCTCAAGCGGTCCTCTAGCTGTTTATACCTATCCTCAACAGGAGGATACTATTCTGCATCATAACCCGTCTCGTTGTCGGAGACTATGGGGCTAGGAACCCCTTCCTCTTGTGGATTGTCTTTGCCTACAGATGAGGTAGTTAGCTCAACCTCATTCTGTGGTGCATTCCCAAATCTGCGTCCAGTGTTGAACAAGACGGTCCTCTTTTTCTTCTTCTTCCTCTCCTTCAGAATCAGAGTCTTCAAATCCTGTTGACCCTGGGCTAGGCTCATAACCAACTCTTGGAACTGGGCATTCTGGGCCTGGAGGGCCTTGATAGCTTGTTCGGTAGAAGGTTCAGTAGACATGATGATTGCTGAAATAAACAGCGAAGAAGATAAGTGACCTGTAAAAGGGGTACCTGTAATGCAATGATATGTATGATATATGTATGCAATGTTTTCAAGGATCTCGCGGGGTAAACAGAGAAACTTGTTAGAATTTGAATCTGGTAGCCTGATTGAAGGAACTTCCTGTTGTTGAGAGTCCTTCTCCAAGAGTCAAGGCTCACCATATCGAGTGGGTCATAGCCCCTGACTCAAGTCATCATGTTTTTGATCTCCAAACAACCTTGGCTAGAGGAAAATAAATCCCCTTTGCCCCTTGCTGGACAGTTGGTTCATCATGACCTGCATCACAAGCCCTTGATATCCTTGAAATGGTTAAGGAAATGCTATGGTATGATGTTATGATGTGTATGCTATGCGTGAAGTGATGCAAGTAAGTCCTGTTATAAGTCTAGATTAAGGACTGTAAACAAAACCTGCACGGAACTCATGTTGTTAAATAACAAGAATATGCAAGTATTTCAAGTTTGAAGGCACACAAGTCACACAAAAGAGCCCTTAGATTTCAGGCCAGCATGGAGTTTAGGTACTACCCTCTTTCAGTTTCAGTTGGTTAAGACTTGTCCTAGAAAATAGTAACCGGGTTCTAGAGGATCTCAATATCACTGACTACCCTCAATCGGTCATAACTCCAGCTTCGCAACCTTTTCTTGCAGCCGGAACCATCGCGAGAGTTTAGCCTCAATGAGTGTAGCATACTGCTACTGTTCTATGGCCAAGTTCGGTCAATTTAAGGTTCTAAGGTGAGTTGGTGCTTAACGACTCCTCAGAAGACCCATATTCTCCTTGTTCCAACACAAGGGATATCGGTACAGACCAAGGTGTCACACCAACGTAGCTACTGCTTCACTCGTGTTGGTCTAGGCTGGACAGGTCCCTCACAGTTTATTGCTACCTAAAGGGTATTCCCCAGATCCGGGTTAGGATCTATGAAACTCCAATACAAGCCCACAATATTAAAGCAAACAAGGTATATAATTGAAAACATAGAATGATCTAATCCTAAGGTACACCTCACTTATAAGAAATCCCCAGCAGAGTCGCCAGTTCTGTGATCGGTGGAAATAGAACTGACTGTTTTTTAATGCTGGTTCGCGAAATGTCGCGGTAAGCAAGAGTCGCCACCGTATTTTATGTTCTCCAACAAGGAAAGGACAAAAGCACAACAAAATTCCTTTTCGAGATGTTTCTCGGTTCGGGAGGTAGATTATAGAAAGGGAAGGTGTTAGCACCCTTTCTATCCGTGGTTATCCACGGGCTCTTAGGTACTTGCTCACTATGTTTTCAAAAGAGTTTGCTTTTTTTGTGTTTGTGGGTTTTGAAAAAAGTTTGTTTTGAAAACTTCTAGGTAACTCTTGTATCAGTCCTCAAGAGTGTATGAAGTGTTTGTTTGAAAACTTTTGTTTGAAAGTGTAAGTGCGAAAATTGGTTTTTGTTTTGAAAGAGCAAGTACCCAGGAGAAATCTACCTACTCAAAAGAAATTAAGCTGTGTAAATGTCCTTTAGACAGTACTATCCCACTATTGAGAAGTAGATAGCATCGTCGTTGGAGTTATTCGGGTCAATTCGATTATAGGGACATGTGTGGTCACCAAAGCAATAGTAGGACGCCTTAGCGGTAACCCTAATGTCCTAGATCCTTTTTATCCGAGGCAACCATTTCGAGGCAACTTGGATCTTTAGACAGGAGGGCGACCTCTAAAACACCCTATACTTAATGACCACGTCGAGGCAACCAAGTAAGGCGTACCCTAGGAGTGGCATGTGCGAGTGTGTCAGGTTTCATGTTAAGTTATCTTGTACATGTATTATGGTGAGCTACGAGTTGATTTTAATTTTCAGGCAAGTCTTGTCATGCATAGTTAATATTAATAATTGCGGAAAGTAAATTGCGGAAAGTAAATCTACGCTATTACAAGGCGTCGGGTATTTACATCGCCAAAAACATAACCCTTGAAAAGATAAATGCGAGAAAATAAAGAAAGTGTTAAAATGGTCCTAAGTAAGCTATTACATCCTCGGAGCAAACACATAATTGGAATAAAAGATAATATGCGCGAAAAGAATTGAATCGGAGAAGTCCTTAGGATTTTGACCCTTTTTTGAGAAAGAATGAATTTTGGTCTTTTTTGCATTAAATTAAACCTAATTCTAATTAATTAAATAAAAGTAATGTTTTTTTAAGTTTTTTATGTTTTAATGAAATAAAAGAAAAGAAATTAAAATTGTCAAGAAAACCCTAATTCTATGTTAATTTTATTTATTGTGAAAAAAATCAAATTTAACCTAATTAACTAAATTAATTTGTTAGTATTTATTTACAAAATAATAATTGAAGGTGAAATTAATAAATAATAATAATAATAAAAATATTTTATTTTCTGAATTTATTATGAAAATATAATTTGTTAGTTAATAGTAATAATAATAATTATAATTAATAAAATAATTAAATAGAAATAAAAATAGAAAAGAAAAAGAATAAAGAAACCAGGGGGTGATGGGCCAGCTTTGGGGGTTTGAAAGTAATTTTGAGGCCCAATAACACTCAAGCCCTTCTGACTTTCTTTGATTGTCCAGGCGTGCATTGACCAGGGATACCATGATCATTCAATCCTGACCTTTAGATCCAAGCTTGTGGTCACTTGGCATGCTGAGATGAGAAGCGTGTGGTGGAACACTTTTGGAGACCTGTATGTAATTACATGAAGAAAAATGTGAAACAATTATTTTGGGGACCTGGGATTCGAACCCAGGTCCCAATGATCAATACACCAATGCCTTGGCCATCTGAGTTGCACGCTTTAGTCATTAATAACATAAGAAGCAATTATTATATTAGATAATTAATTCATATGCTGCATAAAAGCAAAAACACGCGCGCGTTTCAAACGATCCAACCATGAATCACCACGTCATCGTCTTCCTCCTTTGTACCTGTGTAAAATACATTAGATAGCGGGGGTTTTTAACCCCCACAACCTGCAACAACGAAAAATAGCGAATAGCTCTATAGTTTATATAAATGTTTCGCGATGGTCCCCTTAGATTCGTCTGGTCTCAACGATTCTAACCGTGGGTCTTAAAGGGTCCAATTTTTCCTGGATAATAAAGCCCCAAATCCAAAGCTCGGGAACCCTAGAATTTGTCAATGGCAATTCTTGATTCTGTACACTTTAATCCAATTAGCTTATGCCATTAGCTTTATATGAGTTCTGTAACACCCTCTAAAACCCCGCATAAAATCTCGTAATTAATTAAAATCATATTTTCAGAGTACATGTATTAACGAGGATGTCACAATTTTCTTTTAATAAAAACAAGTTCCTGTCATGCATAACATAGAAGCAACTCATACATGTTTACACAGCGGAATAATTTACTTAACAGAACCAATGTTATATTATTTTCAAAATCATCAGGGATTAACACCTGGAATATATCAACATCGTATTATAACAAACATGAGGAATAAACGAGTCTGACTAAAGCAGCTCGACAAACAAACGTTCCCGGAGTTACAACTATCAGAGCATGACCCGGACAATACTTAAACGGAAATAAACTAGAAACAACAAGCCTTCGCCAAGCACCTGAACGAAGCTCCTCAATCTGAAATATTCAACAGTAAGGGTGAGCATCTCAATTATACATTTGATTATACGTTCATAACAATCAATTCAGAAAAATCATAAGCATCACCCAAACAGTTAGCATGTTTCATAGTTTACGAAAACCTTTACAATTCATATATTCATAATATCTTACTTTTCATATTTATAATTAACATCAAACATCGTTAACAATTTAGCAACAATACATGCCTACAATCAATTAAATACAACATTGGAAAATTATCCATTCATGTTATATTCAATGTAATGCAACACACCCATGCATGTGGTACCATTTTACCGCCCCATTAAATCTCAGGTCACGGATAACTCACCGTTCCATTATATCGCGGACACGGCTACCACCTCAACGTTCCATTAAATCGCGGACACGTATATTGGCCACCATGTTAATTCCACACAATGGGAATTAACAAATGCAACATGATATGTGAAGTATGTAACACTCAGCATACTATTAACATCAATAAAACATATCATGCAACATCAACAACGTCAATCATAACAGGATATGGATAGCATGTAATCACTCAGCATACTATCAAACATCAACCCATCATATCAAGTTATATCACAATTCATGCTTGTTAACATCATCTCAAAGCATGACAATAAAATCTACGTAGTGTTGGTATCATAACATACAAACGTTATTTGATACAAGCATCAATCAACACTAGGAAATCAATAAACAGCATATTCAAAACATATCAAACACTGCACATCAAAACAGGATCAATCCCGTACATAACAGCATGCACAGAAAACAAAATTCAGAAACCAACACAGGAGGTTTAACACGGGTACCCGTGTGAATCAACACTGCCCGTGTGGAAATGTGTCTGGAAACACATTATTTTGGCAATACAGGGGATCAACACGGGTGCCCGTGTGAATCAACACGGCCCGTGTTGATGAGCGCGAGCCCGGAAATTCCTGTACCGGCAGCAGCTCAGAACAGCAGCCAAACACGAAAAATACCAGCCAAAACGTGCATTTCGGTACCTAACGACATCAATTATGCATAACTCAAAGCAACACATCAATTGGAACACAATTCCCTTCAACGTTAGTCAATTTCCAATCTTAAGGACAACATCAATTCACTTAAGGTCTCATTTTCCAAAATCAATCAAAACTCAGAGTTTTCATTTTCAAAACATCCCATTTTATCAACGATTCTTTCATCAACAATAAGTTTTATAAAATTGACCTTAAGTGACATATTACCCGTCCTTTAGGGAAATTCTAACAACATTGGGGTTATCCCTAGAACACCTAAGGTAAACTCACGATCATACAATTTCGATCTAAATCAACAATGGGGATTAATTTCTTAATCGATTCACAACCTTTAGGGAACCTAATCTTTTCTAACGAAATTCGACCCTAAAGTTATCGATCACTAAGAATATCAGAGAAAATGGGATTATCCTACGATTACCCAACCAATTGCATCTAAACCCATAAGCAAATGTAAATTGAGTAGTAGCCCCCCTTACCTTATCAAATTGCAGCTTGAGTTCTTCGAGCGATGTTCTTCGTTCTTCGTACCTTCAGAGCTCAGCTTCCCAAATTTCCCAAATTTTGTGTTATCGTGAATAATGAGAAAATAACTTGAGTTCCAAAACATATCCTTATTTCTTTTGCACCCCCACTCTTTACTAACGACATCCAAGCCCAATAACTTAAAAACCCAATATTTTCTTATTTCTTTTATTTTCTCTAGTTTTCCTTCAATTATCCAAATATCAATAATTCTTTTATTTTATTAACTCCAATAAAATAATTTCCCAATTAAATAAATCAAATAATTAAAACTGGGGCGTTACAACTCTCCCCCACTAAAAGAGTTTTCGTCCTCGAAAACATACCTTAGACGAACAGTTCCGGATAAGCCCCTTTCATCTGGCTCTCCAGTTCCCAAGTAACATTTCCATCTGCTGGACCTCCCCAAGCAACCTTCATTAATGCTATCTCTTTACCCCTTAACTGTTTCACTTCCCGATCTTCTATCCTCATAGGCAATGTTTCTACTGTCAGGTTATCTCTCACCTGTACATCATCTATTTGGATTACATGAGATGGGTCTGGAATGTATCTCCTCAACTGAGAAACATGAAAAACATCGTGCAAATTCGCAAGTCCCGGAGGTAAAGCAACACGATAAGCAACTTCTCCAACTCTCTCCGTAATCTGAAACGGACCAATAAAACGCGGAGTCAACTTCTTAGATTTCAACGCTCGACCAATACCCGTCATCGGAGTAACTCTCATAAACACATGATCTCCAGCACTGAATTCTAAATTCTTCCTCCTCTTATCATGATAACTTTTATGACGACTCTGAGAAGCTCTCATCTTCTCTTGAATCAATTTGATCTTTTCAGTAGTCTGCTGAACAATCTCTGGCCCAATTATTGAACTCTCTCCAGATTCATACCAACACAAAGGCGTTCTACACCGTCTACCATACAATGCCTCAAACGGAGCCATACCAATACTCGAATGGTAACTATTGTTATAAGTAAATTCAATCAATGGCAAATAGCTATCCCAAGCTCCACCCTTCTCTAAAACACAAGCACGCAATAGATCTTCTAACGATTGAATCGTCCTCTCCGTCTGTCCATCAGTCTGAGGATGATAAGCTGAACTCAACCTCAATTTAGTACCCAAAGCCTTCTGCAATCCTTCCCAAAATTTCGAAGTGAATCTCGGATCTCTATCTGACCCAATACTAGAAGGAACTCCATGCAAACTCACTATTTCTCAATATACAACTGTGCCAACCTCTCCATTGAGTAATCCATTCGTACCGGTATAAAATGAGCAGACTTAGTCAATCTATCCACCACAACCCATATCGCTTCACAATTCTTAGGAGTCCTCGGCAACCCGGATACAAAATCCATAGAAATACTATCCCACTTCCATTCTGGAATAAACATCGGTTGCATAAATCCAGACGGCTTCTGATGCTCAATCTTCGATTTCTGACAGATTAAACATGTATACACAAATTCAGCTATTTCCTTTTTCATTCCCGGCCACCAAAACAATTTCTTCAAATCATGATACATTTTTGTGGCACCCGGATGAATACTCATCCCACTGCGATGTCCTTCCTCTAATATACTCTTCTTGATTTCTGCAACATCCGGAACACAAACTCTATCGCCAAATCTCATAACATCATTTTCATCAATTCTAAACTCACCACCTTGACCTTGGTTGATCAATGTCAATTTATCAACTAAATTAACATCAGATTTCTGCCCGATCCTGATCTCTTCTAGAATACCACTAGTAAGCTTCAACATACCCAAACAAACACACTTCGGAGTACTTTCACAAATTAAACTCAAATCTCGGAATTGTTCAATTAAATCCAATTCACGAACCATCATCATAGACATATGCAAGGATTTCCTGCTCAAAGCATCCGCAACCACATTTGCCTTACCAGGATGGTAATTCAAACCAAAATCATAATCTTTGAGAAATTCCAACCACCTTCTTTGCCTCATATTGAGCTCTTTCTGATCGAAAAGATACTTCAAACTCTTATGATCACTATACACTTCAAATCTCGAACCATACAGATAATGTCTCCACAATTTCAAGACAAACACAACTGTTGCCAACTCTAAGTCATGAGTAGGATAGTTCCTTTCATGAACCTTCAACTGTCTCGAAGCATACGCAACTACCTGTTGATTCTGCATTAGAACACCACCTAATCCCATCAGAGATGCATCACAATAAACCACAAAAGATTCCACCGGATTCGGCAAAATCAGAATAGGAGCACTAGTCAATCTCCGCTTCAATTCTTGGAAACCTTTCTCACAATCAGAATCCCAAATAAACGCTTGTCCTTTACGAGTCAACTTCGTCAACGGCAATGCTAACTTTGAGAATCCTTCGATAAACTTTCTGTAATAACCTGCAAGACCAAGAAAACTTCTGATTTCAGAAACAGTCTTCGGCGCTTCCCACTGAGATACTGCTTCTACTTTTGTAGGATCCAATGCAATACCATTCTTAGAAATCACATGTCCAAGAAAACTAACTTTATTCAGCCAGAACTCACATTTGGACAACTTTGCATACAACTTCTTATCTTTCAACAACTCTAACACAATTCGGAGATGTTCCGCATGCTCTTCGTCATTCTTGGAATAAATCAGAATGTCATCAATAAAAACCACAACAAACTTATCCAGATACGGATGAAAAATCCTGTTCATATATTCCATGAAAACACCAGGTGCATTAGTAACTCCGAACGGCATAACAGAATATTCATAATGCCCATACCTCGTTCGAAAAGCAGTCTTTTGAATATCTTCCGCTTTCACACGAATCTGATGATATCCAGATCTCAAGTCAATCTTACTGAATACACTGGCTCCAATTAGCTGATCCATTAAATCATCAATCCTCGGTAAAGGATACCGATTTTTAATGGTTACTTTGTTCAATTGCCTGTAATCAACACACATTCTCATAGAACCTTCTTTCTTCTTAACCAACAATACCGGAGCACCCCAAGGCGAAACACTTGGACGAATAAACTTCTTCTCCAGCAAATCTTCCAACTGACTCTTCAATTCAGCCAACTCAGATGCAGACATACGATATGGTGCCATCGACACCGGTCTCGTACCAGGAATCAAATCTATAGAAAATTCTACTTCTCTCTCAGGAGGTAACTCACCAACATCATCAGGAAAGACTTCTGGAAAATCACACACCACTGGCAATTCACCACTCCTGACCCTTCCTGTTGCATCTAACGAAGCAAGTAACATAAACACATTAGCACCGTCTTCCATTGCTTCTTGTACCTGCCTAGCAGTTATAGTCAAATCCTCGACACCAACTACCTCTGGGAAAATCACCGTCTTAGCAAAACAGTTCAGATGAACCCGGTTGAATTCCAACCAGTTCATCCCAAGGATAATATCAATTTGTTCAAGCGGTAGGCACACTAAATCTATACCGAAACCTCTACCAAAAATCTCAATAGGGCAATTCCTACATACAAGTGAAGTTGTCACTGAACCCGATGCAGGAGTATCAATAACCATGCTACCTCGCATATCAGATATGTCCAGTTTCAACCTCTCAGCACAATCCAAAGAAATGAAAGAATGAGTTGCACCAGTATCAATAATTGCAACTAAAGGTGTGCCATGAATAAAACACGTACCTTTAATCAATCGATCCTCTGGAGTAGTCTCAGATCCAGACAAAGCGAACACTTTTCCACCTGACTGATCCTTCTTAGGCTTAGGACACTGCGGACGAATGTGACCTTCTTCGCCACAATTGTAACAAGTAACAGACTTCCCTTTGCAATCAATAGACAAGTGACCAGTCTTTCCATACTTATAGCACTTCTTCTCATCACTCTTGCAATCTCGAATATGATGACCAAACTCACCACACCTGTAGCATCTGATAGGAGCCTTAGAATCTCCCCCACTAGGCCTTTTCCATCCACCTGATTTTTGGTTACCTCTACCATATGGCTTGCCACGGTCCATATGTTACTTTCCTCTTTTATCAACAGCCCCACGAGAGTGAGACGACCTAGTCTTGGTAATATCTTCTTCCAAGATCCTGCTACAATCCACCAGATCAGAAAATCTACGAATACGCTGGTACCTGATTCCCTGCTTAATCTCATCTCGGAGACCATTCTCAAATTTGATACACTTAGAGAATTCTCCAGCCTCATCATTGTTGTAGTGCGCATAATACTTTGCCAATTCCGTGAACTTAGTAGCATACTCACTAACAGTCATATTGCCCTGCTTAAGCTCCAAAAATTCAATTTCCTTTCTTCCCCGAACATCTTCAGGAAAGTACCTCCTCAGAAAAGCCCTTCTGAAGTTAGCCCAAGTCAGTGCCTCTCCATCCTGAACCATTTCAGTCCTTGTTGCAACCCACCAGTCGTCGGCCTCTTCTGCCAACATATGCGTACCATATCTGACTTTCAGATCTTCCGCACAATCAATCACACAGAAAATCCTTTCGATTTCCTTCAGCCACTTCTGAGCACCTTCAGGGTCATGTGTACCTTTGAACAACGGAGGATTGTTCCTTTGGAAGTTCCCCAATTGCCTATCAGCACCAATCACGCCTCCACTTGGATTTCCAGCAAGTACACCAGCTAACATCCCCAAAGCCTCAGCGAGTGCATCATCATTCCGTCCGTTACCTCTTCCAGCCATATTCCTAAGAATTAAAACATACTCCTCATCAGAATACAGTATCGACAGTGTTACCTTACACTAATCGCATACAAAAGGGATGACTGACTCAAGACTCTGGTCGCAACGACCGACTATGCTCTGATACCACTATTGTAACACCCTCTAAAACCCCGCATAAAATCTCGTAATTAATTAAAATCATATTTTCAGAGTACATGTATTAACGAGGATGTCACAATTTTCTTTTAATAAAAACAAGTTCCTGTCATGCATAACATAGAAGCAACTCATACATGTTTACACAGCGGAATAATTTACTTAACAGAACCAATGTTATAATATTTTCAAAATCATCAGGGATTAACACCTGGAATATATCAACATCGTATTATAACAAACATGAGGAATAAACGAGTCTGACTAAAGCAGCTCGACAAACAAACGTTCCCGGAGTTACAACTATCAGAGCATGACCCGGACAATACTTAAACGGAAATAAACTAGAAACAACAAGCCTTCGCCAAGCACCTAAACGAAGCTCCTCAATCTGAAATATTCAACAGTAAGGGTGAGCATCTCAATTATACATTTGATTATACGTTCATAACAATCAATTCAGAAAAATCATAAGCATCACCCAAACAGTTAGCATGTTTCATAGTTTACGAAAACCTTTACAATTCATATATTCATAATATCTTACTTTTCATATTTATAATTAACATCAAACATCGTTAACAATTTAGCAACAATACATGCCTACAATCAATTAAATACAACATTGGAAAATCATCCATTCATGTTATATTCAATGTAATGCAACACACCCATGCATGTGGTACCATTTTACCGCCCCATTAAATCTCGGGTCACGGATAACTCACCGTTCCATTATATCGCGGACACGGCTACCACCTCAACGTTCCATTAAATCGCGGACACGTATATTGGCCACCATGTTAATTCCACACAATGGGAATTAACAAATGCAACATGATATGTGAAGTATGTAACACTCAGCATACTATTAACATCAATAAAACATATCATGCAACATCAACAACGTCAATCATAACAGGATATGGATAGCATGTAATCACTCAGCATACTATCAAACATCAACCCATCATATCAAGTTATATCACAATTCATGCTTGTTAACATCATCTCAAAGCATGACAATAAAATCTACATAGTGTTGGTATCATAACATACAAACGTTATTTGATACAAGCATCAATCAACACTAGGAAATCAATAAACAGCATATTCAAAATATATCAAACACTGCACATCAAAACAGGATCAATCCCGTACATAACAGCATGCACAGAAAACAAAATTCAGAAACCAACACAGGAGGTTTAACACGGGTACCCGTGTGAATCAACACTGCCCGTGTGGAAATGTGTCTGGAAACACATTATTTTGGCAATACAGGGGATCAACACGGGTGCCCGTGTGAATCAACACGGCCCGTGTTGATGAGCGCGAGCCCGGAAATTCCTGTACCGGCAGCAGCTCAGAACAGCAGCCAAACACGAAAAATACCAGCCAAAACGTGCATTTCGGTACCTAACGACATCAATTATGCATAACTCAAAGCAACACATCAATTGGAACACAATTCCCTTCAACGTTAGCCAATTTCCAATCTTAAGGACAACATCAATTCACTTAAGGTCTCATTTTCCAAAATCAATCAAAACTCAGAGTTTTCATTTTCAAAACATCCCATTTTATCAACGATTCTTTCATCAACAATAAGTTTTATAAAATTGACCTTAAGTGACATATTACCCGTCCTTTAGGGAAATTCTAACAACATTGGGGTTATCCCTAGAACACCTAAGGTAAACTCACGATCATACAATTTCGATCTAAATCAACAATGGGGATTAATTTCTTAATCGATTCACAACCTTTAGGGAACCTAATCTTTTCTAACGAAATTTGACCCTAAAGTTATCGATCACTAAGAATATCAGAGAAAATGGGATTATCCTACGATTACCCAACCAATTGCATCTAAACCCATAAGCAAATGTAAATTGAGTAGTAGCCCCCCTTACCTTATCAAATTGCAGCTTGAGTTCTTTGAGCGATGTTCTTCGTTCTTCGTACCTTCAGAGCTCAGCTTCCCAAATTTCCCAAATTCTGTGTTATCGTGAATAATGAGAAAATAACTTGAGTTCCAAAACATATCCTTATTTCTTTTGCACCCCCACTCTTTACTAACGACATCCAAGCCCAATAACTTAAAAACCCAATATTTTCTTATTTCTTTTATTTTCTCTAGTTTTCCTTCAATTATCCAAATATCAATAATTCTTTTATTTTATTAACTCCAATAAAATAATTTCCCAATTAAATAAATCAAATAATTAAAACTGGGGCGTTACAAGTTCTAACAATACAAAACAATCAATAAAACATGTTAATTATGCATGAAATGGCCAATGCAATTCTAAAAAAATCAAGCAAACCGTGGTTCTGTTCTTGAGGATTCCTTGAGCTTTAAGGCTTGATTTTGATTCCTACACGTCCCTGACACTTCCAGTAATGTGTTAGAATCCACAAATTGCTTTGAATCGTGCTAGAATGCAGAAAACAGTTTTCAAGTTTTCTTGATTTTTTTTTAATGTGGTTATGGCTTTCTTGCAGCAAATTCACGTATGCATGATTAGGAATAGCTTGTGTACTTATAGGAGAATGAAACTAGGTCAAATCTTGCACAAAAAAAACCATGGAATAATGATTCAATATTTGATTGGAAATCACATCTTTTTGAATCTTTTTTATTGAAAAAAGTTGCCAACTTGGGAGATTTTTGTCTCTTTGATTTGCACACGAAATTTTCAGCATATCTTGACCACATTTGCTTCACAAAAAGATTGAAAAATCAAATCTTTGTATTTCCTACAATTTAAATTAATTAAATGAATTAAAATCAATTAAAAATCCAATTAATTAATAAAAAATAAGAAAATAATTCAATTAAGCTTGGTGGGTCGTGCATAGGCCATGGATAAAGTTTCAAGAAGAAATTTGAGGCCCATTAGCAAAAACAAGGTGTTTTGAGCAAAGTTGACTTTTGCAAATTCACAAACATTTCCCAACTTCTCCAATGCATACCTTGCTCAATTTTGATCATATGAACATGTTCTTGGACATTTTGGAAAGGTCTTGAAGTCCTATAAACAATGCCTTTGGTACCATGTCATTTGGATTTACCAATCTCAAGTTATGGTCTTTGACTTAAAGTGCATTTTTGTTGACTTTTGAAATTGACCTATAATGTAGAAATTGATAACTTTTTATGGGAGCATTTCTAGGACTTGGAATGTGAAGATGGATTGTAGGAAATGTCATCCCCTTTAAAATGAGCATTGGATGGAATTTTTCTGATGAACCATAAAAACGTTATGCCCTGGTCAAGATACAGTTGACTTTTCTACTGTCCAAAAATAGTAACTTTTTGCATCTTGATGATTTTTGAGCTATCCTTGTGGAATCATGATCAAGACTTGATCAAATGATGTTTGTGTACCCAAAATAAGATGTTGACCAAAAATTCTAACTTTTGACTGCAAAATGACCATTTTACCCCTGCAGTTAACTGTGGATCAAATGAGGCTTTTGACTGTGCCAATTGGTACTGTGAGTCTTGCAACTTGGTACGTAGGTGCTTGAGGGTGTATATAGGCCTATGAGACTTGATTGAACCATTGAAAACCTCAAATTCCTTGAAAGAACCAAAACCCTAATTTCAGCTAGCTTAGAAGGTATTTAGACTGTGCAATCCTTGAGCAATCTTGAACCATTTGGAGATGATTCTTGATAAATCTTGAGGAATATGGGAGGGCAAATTTTGGGGTACAACTAAGGCAGGCTGCTAAAGCAGCCAACATCAGCCTAAACAACGGCAAACTGCAAGGCAGCAACAAGCCAAATAAATGCAACACAAATAAAGCAAAAATAATAGCCTAAACAAAAGCAAAGACAGCAGGCTACTAAAGCAGCCCAAGACAGTACAATAGCAAGACTAGAAAATAGTAGTAAGGCCAAAACCAAAATAATATCAATAATTCACAAAACAATACAAGCTAGCATTGATTCATAGCCCTTATTTCATCATGTTCCTAAATGGAAAATCCTCCAGAGATTATGTAAAAAAAGCACATTTGTTTTACA
This sequence comes from Vicia faba, assembly GCA_948472305.1. Taxonomy (NCBI): domain Eukaryota; kingdom Viridiplantae; phylum Streptophyta; class Magnoliopsida; order Fabales; family Fabaceae; genus Vicia; species Vicia faba. The sequence continues at coordinate 356,909,404 of OX451735.1, forward strand.
TCATAGAAATATGAATAGGGAAAGAGAAAGAGACAAAAGGATATCACCTAGCATAAAGCAGCCCAAATCATGTAAAGAAAAAAATAGCGTGCAATGTTGCACTATAAAACAGCCCTATATCCGTCCAAAGTTCTACTCCATATATTGTTAAAACCTGCTACAACCCTGCATAAGGAAAGCCAACACTTGCACAAATGTTGCACGAAATCAGCAGAGCAAAATACTGTGTTAGAAAAGCATGGAAAAGTTAGCTAAAAGTGTTCAAAAATTATCTAATTTCCCCCCAAAATGCAGTTTTACTGGATATAAAAAAAAGAGGAGGCAGCATATATCACAAAAGAGAGAACCATGAAAAATTATCTCAACCTTCATACTCCTCTTAAGACCAACCTTCAACTTCAGTAGACAACACCTTCAACCTTCACATATTCCTTCACCCTTCAACAACTTAACACCTTCATCCAATGTCACCCTTCGCCGTGAACCCTACATCCACCGTTCACACTCCATCACTGCTTTATCATCATCTTCTGTCCTCATACAAACACAAACATACTCCTCCCATTCTACCCCGTGAACAGCGACACCAACCGCGACCCACAAACTCCACATAAAAACCTCTTCCTCTCTACCTGTTTCCCTAATGTTAACTCAACAAACCGTAACGCCATAGATTTGAAACGACAACGACCTCTTCACCATAGACCTTCAACATACATCGACAACACTTCGACCTTCATCAAACCAACATTACAACACCAATTTTGACATCGCACGCGTAGCAGAGGAGAAGAGAAGAAAATCGGAGCATACCTGAATGAAGCCTCGTCGGAGCTTCGAAAATGCTATACATCATCAACCAGAAGAAACCTTTTTTAGGTACATTCTTCACGATTCTCGTTGTGGTACCAATGATTGTTGGCATAGACTATTTTTGGGATTTTATAAATTGTTATTGTTTTTCTTCGTAATGGAAAATTCATTGTGAAAACAAAGAACAGCGTGAGAGATAGAACCGAGAATGAGAAGCAGGATCGAGAGAGAGAGAGAGACCGAGAGATAAGAGAGAGTTAGTTTTGGAGAGAGATTTTCTGTAATTTCACTTTATTTGAATTTATGGGGAATAATAATAGTCGAATTAATTATTCACCCTTCCCATCAACATGTGGCGCATCTCTTTACTAGGGTTTTCAAAACCCTTCTTTTTCCTTTTCCCAGCTGGGTCAGCCCATTGGGCTTGTTGGCCCAATTTCCTCAACCTCTTTCACCTTATATTTTAATTAAGTCATAGATATTACAGATAGAAAACATATCTCAGTTGGCAAGGCATCATTATTCATAACCAGGAGAGTCCGGGTTCAACCCCTGCTGGGTTACTTTATTTTGTTTAGTTTTAGTTCATTTAATTTATTCCCTAATTTCCTATATTTGACAATAAATATTAGTTTAGATTTAGCTTTTACACTTTTTCAATTAAATGAAAATATATAAACTCAAATAATTTATTAGTTTAGACTTTGTAAATAATTGTGTCAACATTTTTTATATAGACTAATAAACTTTCTTTTAAAATATTTAGTTTATACATAATAAAATTTAAATAATAATAATAGAATAGATCTTTATTTTCTTTTTTTTTTTAATTCTCACAAACAAAAATATCAAGAATTTTTATACTTTGTTAATTAATTTTTACTTCATAGACTATTGTAGTTTTAATTAATTTGTTCGATTTGATTTGGTTGTATTGATTGCCTATTTTGGACTTTTAGTCGCATTGATCCATCCCCATTTATGAATTTGTACTCCCCATTCCCGAAAGCTCTGTAATAGCAATTTACTATTTTCCTTATACTGTATAGTAATTAGGTGTGCATGCCAAGATTTAAAATCAATCGCTAGATAACCCTAATCAAAGACAAATTTAACTTAAATCAAACACACTTTAACACGCGCACCTCTAGGGTAATCTCGCTTGTTGCCTCAGAAACACAGTCACATCCCTCGAATATGGAACGCTTTAGCAAAGACCCTTCGATAAAAAAGATCATAGTCCCTAGATGTCCCTCGATGTTGCCTTTGATAAACGATCTAGTCTCTAAAACGACATTGCTAAAACGTCCCATCGGTTGCCTTCTATGACTATACAAACTTCCCACGCCCGTCCCTTCACATCCAACGATGGGGCTTCTTACCAAATCAATGGTAAGATAACCACGTCTAAAGGAGGAGGAAAATAAAAATTTAAGACATTTTGAGTAGGTACGATACTCCTAGTTGCTCGCTTGCTCACAATAAAACATTTTTTACACCAACACTTTCATCTTGAACCATTTTCAAAAGATAAAGCTTTGTGTACGCGTTCTTATAGAGACGAGAACCATTATAAAGACGTTTTCGAAATACTTTCAAAACCCATACCACAAGCACATTTTCAAACAAAAGCAAGTGATCTAGCAAGAAACTAAGAGCTTGTAGATAACTACAGATGAAAAGGGTGCTAACACCTTCCCTTTTAATAACCTACCCCTCGAACTCAAGAAAACATCTCTAAAGGTCTTTCCTATTCTTTCCAGCCTTTCCTTTTGGATAAAAGAAAAGTCGGTGGCGACTCTTTCTATCTGCACAATTGCGATCAAACGCAAAACAACCAAGTCAGTTCTCCCACCACGTTACAAGGAGTAAATGCTATTTTCTGTTTTCTTGCTTTCAAGTTTTTGTTATGTAATTTTAAACAATAACTTTAAGCCTTGTGCATTACTTGGGGCACAATGGTCCATTTGTTAGGGTTTTCATTTTTCATTCACATATTTTTATTCAATAAATCATTGGACGTTTGCATTCAAATTTTGTGCTCTTTGTCTTTATTTTACTTTATTGCTTTCAAAATAGCTATGTGTTCTTACATACACCCACACGATAAATTGCAGATCCATATCCACTCTAGATCCCATTGATAACAATTATGATATTACCAATTATGACTTTGAAAATACGATCTACCAAGCCGAGGACGAAGGTGAGGAAGATTGTGAAGTACCTGGAGAACTTGCTAGGTTATTGATGCAAGAAGAAAGAGTCATACAGCCGCATGAAGAGCCAATCGAGGTTGTGAACTTGGGTACTGAAGAGGATAAGAAAGAAGTCAAGATAGGTGCCAACCTAGAAGATGGTGTCAAACACAGATTAATCCAGATGTTGCGTGACTATGTTGAGATTTTTGCTTGGTTATACGAAGACATGCCAGGGCTTGATACCGATATTATGGTCCACCATCTACCAATAAAAGAAGGTTGTTCTCTAGTAAAATAGAAGGTTCTTCGTATGCGTCCCGAGATGTCTGAAAAGATCAAAGTTGAGGTTGTGAAACAGTTCAATGTTGAATTCCTAGCCGTTATGTCCTATCCTCAGTGGGTTGCAAATGTGATACTAGTACCTAAGAAGGATGAAAAAGTGTGTATGTGTGTAGACTACAGGGATCTGAAGAGGGCAAGCCCTAAAGATGACTTTCTGCTTCTACACATTGATGTTCAGGTTGACAACACTGCTCAGCACAAAGTATTATCCTTCATGGATGGTTTCTATGGGTATAATAAAATTAAGATGGCACCTAAAGACATGGAGAAGACTACTTTTGTTACACAGTGGGGAACTTTCTGCTACAAAGTTATGCCTTTTGGTTTGAAGAACACCGGTGTAACATATCAGTATGCTATGGTAGCTTTGTTCCATGACATGATCCATCATGAGATAAAGGTTTACGTTGATGACATGATAGCCAGGTCTTAGACTGAAGAAGAACATCTTGACTACCTACACAAACTATTTGAGAGACTGAAGAAGTACAAGCTGAGATTGAATCCAAACAAGTACACCTTTGGGGTAAAATCCGGTAAACTCCTAGGATTTATCATCAGTGGTAAAGGTATTGAAGTTGATCCTGCCAAGGTTAAATCCATCCAAGAAATTCCGGCTCCCCGTACAGAGAAGGAAGTCATAGGTTTCCTGGGACAATTGAACTACATTTCCATATTTACTTCCCATTTGACCGCTACTTATGAGCCAATCTTCAAGTTACTGAAGAAAGATCAAGTAGTGAGGTGGAACGATGACTCTCAGATATACATCGAAAAAATTAAGGAGTACCTTCAAGAACCTCTGATGCTAATGCCACCAGTTGAAGGAAGACCCATGATCATGTACCTAACAATGTAAGAGAACTCAATGGGTGTGTGTGTTGGGACAACATGACGAGTCTGGTCGAAAAGAGCATGCAATATACTACCTTAGAAAAAAGTTTACCGACTATGAAACAAGATACTCACTGCTCGAGAAAACTTTATGCGTTTTGGCATGGGCTGTTCGTCGACTAAGACAGTATATGTTGACTCATACTACTTTGTTGATCTCTAAAATGGATCATATAAAATACATATTTGAGAAACCCGCTCTCTCCAGAAGAATAGAAAGATGGAAAATGGTCTTGACAGAATATGAAATTCAGTATACCACTCAAAAGGCGATCAAAGGAAGTGTGTTGGTCGATCATTTGGCTCATCAGGTTGTAGACGATTACCGGGCTATAAATTTCGAGTTCCCAGATGAGAACAATATGCTAGTTGCTGATTATGAAGAACCTGGACCGTATGAAGGACCTGAGCCAGGATCCCAATGAACTATGGTTTTTGATGGAGCTTCCAATGCGCTTGGTAATGGAATTAGTGTTGAGATTGTCTCTCTCAAGGGTTTCCATATGCCCTTCACTGCTAGATTTTGTTTCAACTGTACCAACAACATGGCAGAACATGAAGCGTGTATCATGGGTATCAGGGCTGCTATCGATTTAAGAATTAAAATTTTGAATGTATACGGGGACTCAGCCCTGGTAATCAGTCAAATTAAGGGTGAATGGGATACGAAGCACCCGAATCTCATTCCTTATCGAGAGAATGTATTGACGTTAGTCTCATACTTTTAAGAAATCACTTTTGAACACATCCCACGAGAAGAGAATCAATTGCAGACGCATTAGCTACTATGTCATCTATGTTCAAAGTCAGATGAGACAATAAAGCTCCTCGAATCACTATTGAGAGATTAGACGAACCTGCATATTGCTATGGAGTAGATACCGATAGAGTAGAGGAAAAGCCTTGGTACCATGAAGTGAAAAGATACCTCGAAGCCCAAGAGTATCCTGAAGGAGCATCTATTAATGATAAGAAATTCCTACGGAGGTTCTCGCCCAAGTTCTTTCTGAGTAATAGAATTTTGTACAAACGCAATCATGATTCGACTCTACTTCATTGTGTAGACAAGAAGGAAGCTGAGAAGATTATGGGAGATATGCATGAAGGGGTCTTTGCTACTCATTCTAGTGGGAATGCGATGGCTAAGAAAATTCTGAGAGGGGGTTATTACTGGTCGACCATGGAAACTGATTGCCATTGCCATTCTAGAACTTGTCACAAATGCCAGATTTATACTGACAAAGTACATGCGCCTCTGGTTCCTCTGAATATCTTGACTGCTCCTTGGTCGTTTGCAATGTAGGGCATTGATATGATTGGAGAGATTAATCCTATTGCGTCTAATGGGCACCTTTTCATCCTGGTCGTTATTGATTACTTTACGAAGTGGGTTGAAGAAGTTCATTCGCCTCCGTTACCAAGAATGTTATGGCCCGTTTCATTAAGCATAACCTCATATGTCAGTACGGCATACCTGAAAGGATCATCACAGATAATGGTACAAATCTAAACAACACTATGATCACGTAACTCTGCATGCAATTTAAGATTAAATACCATAATCCTTCTTCGTATAGACCGAAGATGAATGGCACAGTGGAAGCCTCCAACAAGAACATTAAGAAGATTTTGCAGAAAATGACGGTAACATATAAAGATTGGCATGAAATGTAACTGTTTTCTCTTCATGGTTATCACACTTCAGCATGAACATCAACTGGGGCAACCCCTTTCTCTCTAGTCTACAGTATGGAGGCGGTATTACCTGTCAAAGTCCAGATTCCCTCTTTGAGAATTATGAAAGATGCAGGTTTACATGAAGACGAATAAATTCAGACTCGACCAGATAAATCTGATTTATGAGAAGAGGCTTGCGGCTATTTGTCATGGTCAGATGTGTTAGAAGCTCATGATTAACGACTTTAACAAGAAGATCAAATCTTAGGTGTATCAGGTTGGCGGTTTGGTAATAAAGCCCATCATCTTACCACAAGGTGATCCTAGGGTAAAATGGACTCCCACGTACGAAGGGCCATTTGTGATTAACAAGATATTTTCTGGTGGCGCTATGATACTTGCCACCATGGACGGTGAGGATCTTCCACACCCTGTAAACACGGACATAGAAAAAAAATATTATGCATAAAAGAGACCCACTAGGTTGACTGGTCTAGGCAAAAATAAGGGCATCCTTGCGAACCAAAAGGGTTCGGGCAAAAATTAGGGATATATATAAAAAAAATTGTACACCCGGCAAGTCGAAAACCTGAAAAGTCAGCTTGGGCAAAAAAGGGTATCCTAGTGGATTGAAAACCCGAAAGGGCGGTCCAGGCGAAAGTTAGGGATTAAAGCATACGACTATGTCCCGTTGGATTATCTACTTACAGCCAGCATAATTACCGACATCAAGTTCAAATGGTACAAATCAATTCAATCAACTTCTTTCGACAACAAGGGATGAGATGTTTGAAGACATAAAGGCAATAGCAGAGTTGGAACTTGATGGGATCGTTTATGCATAGCTGTTTTTCTTTGTACACCTTTTCAATTTACAACGATTTCCTCTGTGATCGGTGGATCTGGAACTGACTGTTTAATGCTGGTTCGCGAAATGTCACGGAAGCAAGAGTCGCCACCGTCTTTTATTTTCTCCAAATGGAAAGGACAAAAGCACAGAAAAATTCCTTAAAGAGATTGCTCTCGGTTCGGGAGGTAGGTTATAGAAAGGGAAGGTGTTAGCACCCTTTCTATCCATGGTTATCCATGGGCTCTTAGATACTTGCTCATTTGTGTTTTCAAAAATGGTTTGTTTGCTTTTCAACTGTGGGTTTTAAAAAGTTTCTTTGAAAATTCCAGTTCGACTCTTGTATCGGTCCTCAAGAGTGTTTGAAAAATTGCTTTCGAAAGCTTTTGAAAATGTGTTGGTGTGAAAAGTATTTTTGAATTTGTTTTGAAATTAGAGCAAGTATCTAGAGTCGTCTACCTACCCTAAGGAATTCGTCTGTGTAAATGTCCTTTAAAGTAGTGCCATCCCACCATTGAGAGGTAGGTAGCACCACCATTGGAGGTGTTCGGGTCAATTCGAGGTTCGGGACATGGTGATCACCAGAGCAATAGGAAGATACCTTAGAAGCTACCCTCATGCCAGGTTCCCGGATCATGAGGACTTACTAAGACATCCTCTACTCGACGATCACCTTTCGAGGCAAGGCAACAGTGAGGCGTACCCTAGGGGTGGTGTGTGCGATTTGTGTGTCGTTTTCATTTGCATTTTATCTTGTCATATTATTGGTGTTCTACGCTTGTTTTTATTTTGTCCATACAGTCTTTCATGCCATTATTTAACAGTTAAAAGTTTGCGGAAAGTAAAATTTCTAAGCTATTACAAAAGGCGCGGGTCCACATCGCCAAAAGTTTCTCGAACCCGATTTGACAGAAAATAAATAAAGTAAAAAATAAGGAATTAAAAGTGCGAGCAATTATTTACACGGCTTTGGGAGAGATACATAAATATTTACACGAAATAAAATAAATATGCGAATTAAGAATTAAATCGAAACGAGGGCGTTGGACCCTTTTTGCAAAATTAAATTAATGAGGAATTAATTAAAATTAAAAGAAAGAAAGAACTTGTTTTTGGTATTTTTTAGTATTTTAGAATTTAAATGGAAAAGAATTAATTAAAATTAAAAATAAGATGCAAACCCTAATTCTAGTGGCTTTTAATTTATTAAGAAAATATTAAATTTTAACCTAAATTAACCCTAATTTTTATATACAAATTTAATTATAAAAATAAATAAAATAAATAATATTATTATGAAAGAAAAAATAAAAAGGAATAAAAACATTAATTAAACCCTATTTCTACATTTTTTAGATTTTTGTTAAAAGAATTAAAATTAAAACCTAATTTAACTAAGTTTAATTACATGCAAATTTATTTAAGAAAATACTAAAATAAAATATTTATTATATTTTTCCCTTTTCTGATTTTTTATGTTTTTTTTTTATATGTTGTGAAAATAATTAATTTAAACTAATAATTAAAATAAAAATAAAATAATGCAAAAGAAAATATTCAAAATAGCAAACCTAGGGGGGTTGTAGTCCCCAACATGGAGGTTAAAGTTTAGTAATCTGGCCCATTTATTTTGGCCTATTTGGACTTTTGCTGGACACGTGCATATGCGTTGACTCAAGCCTATGGTATTCCTCCAATCTGTGCCTTTGATTTGATTCCATTGGACGCGTGGACATTGGATTCTGAAGGTGCATGATGTGCTTTGATATTGAACCTGCACGTGAATTATTATTGAAAAACAATATGGGAATATTGAAGACCTGGGGCTCGAACCCAGGTCATGTACTTTACCCATCCTTATGCTTGCCAGCTGAACCAATTTGCTTTTCTGTAATTAATATAATAAACAAACATAATAAAACAAACGCGTTAACGTGTTCTTTTCTTCACGCGAACTTTTGAATTGACCAACCAGCTTATGCCACCACACCATCTTCTTCGTTGTGTTTATTTTTCCTGAAATACACAAAACATTGGCAACGGTTTTCACGCGTTTCCTAAGACACTATACAAGAAAATAACGATTAGCCATGGAACGCTCATAAATTGGGCGCGACACATGGATTCTCTTCGTCCAGACGCGCTCGTTTCAATGGTCAAGGTCCCAAGTCTCGATTTTTCCTTATTTGAAAAGCCCTAATCCAAGGTCCTGTAAACCCTAGAAATTGACAATGGTATAATCGCGTAGGGTGCATAAAAATTCAATCAAACACATGGGTTAGCTTCAGAATAGCATAAGGAATGTAAATCACATATTAAAACTTGCAAAAAACGCATGAATGAGGATGCACGATTGTGAATTTTATTTGAAACAGTTTTACTCCATTGTACCAATTCCGGGCGTTTTGATGAATGTTTTTGATTGCAATCGCTTCTGGACAACCTTAACAAGCTAATGGAACAAGTTTGGAGGCTCGAATCAACCTGCAAGTTAGTTTTCAGAATTGAGTTTTTTAGACAAAATTCCAAGTTTGTGAATGAATCTCTAGCGCAGCTTAATGGTCCCAGGCATTAGGTTTTCATCCAGGCTTATGTAATGAATCAATTAGGTCAAGAAAAACCAAACAAATCAATTGCATTCATGGTTTTTGGAAATTTGATTTTCAAGATCTTTTTCAAATATTTTCCATGTGTTTTTGTACAAATTAAGATCAATTCTCTCCAAATATTTCCCTATTTGATTTCACACGAATTATTGAGTAGATTACATGTGCAAAAAGATTTGTTAGGTTAAGTTAAATATTTTTCATATATTTAATTGATTTAAATGAATTATTATAAATAAAAAATTCAAATAAATAAATAAAAAATGAAGAAATACTTCCCTTTGGGCCAAGTGGTCGTGCACATGCCATGGATGATGAATTATGGAAGAAAAATGGGCCCATTAGCAATTTTAGGTCATTTGAACCAATGTTGACTTTTCAAAATATCCAAATATTTCCCAACTTCTACAAGGCATAACTTGCTCAATTTTTAAGCTTTCCTCATGTTTTTGGACATTTTGGAAAGGTCTTTGAGTCCTCTAACCAATGCCTTTGGTCCCATGTCATTTTGATTTACCAATCTCAAGTTATGGCCTTTGACTTAAAGTCCCTTTTTGTTGACTTTTAAAAATGACCTATAATGTTGAAATTGATAACTTTTTGTGAGAGCATTTCTTGGACTTGAAGTATGAAGATGAGTTGTAGGAAATGTCTTTCTCTTCAAAATGAGCTTTGGATGGAATTTTTCTGATAATCCATGTGAAAGTTATGCCCTGGTCAATTTATAGTTGACTTTTTCAACTGTCCAAATAAGGAAACTTTTGCATTTTGATGATTTTTGAGCCAAGCTTTGAGAATCATGATCAAGCATTGATCAAATGATGTTTGTGGCTTCAAAATGATATGTTGACCAAAAATTTGAACTTTTGACTGTCAAATAACCATTTTGCCCCTACAGTTGATTGTAGTGCAATTAAGGTTTTTGACTGTGCAATTTTGTGCTGAATGTCTTGAAACTTGATATGAGGATGCTTGACCATGTTTGTAGGCTTGTGAGACTTGATTGGATCTTTGGAAACTTCATTTTCTTGATCAGAACACAAACCCTAATCTTGACTGTTTGGGAGACCCTTGACTGTGCAACCCTTGGGGAATTTTGCAGCTTTGACTTGGCAATTTCTTGAAGAATATGGGAGGGAAAATTTTGGGGTACAACAGTTGCCCCTGTTCAATCTTCTTAGACCTGAGGATGCAGATTGGCTGATGTGCCTTTCGTAATCCGAGGGTAGAAGATGATTGAACACTAGAGTGCCCAGAAATTTGCGCTCACATAGTAACAGCGTGATGGGAATGGGCTTATAGATTCCATTTAGAGGTTGATGAATAGGATGATGGGCTTATAGATGCCATCTGAATGTTGATCGCGTAAGAGATTCTTTAGCGAGAACCTGCATGCCTGCAAAAGAAAAAGTGAGTACCTGACACGTTGCAGGAGCTGATTTTCAGATGCTTTTGTGTAGATATGTCCTGACTGGTTACAGGAATCGGATCTTCGAATTCTTCAGACGTTCCCTGGCGAGATACAGGAATCGAGTCTGGTAATGCTAGTCTTCAACGGATACACCCTGGCAAGATTCAGGTATCGGATCCTCGAACTCTTCAGACACACCCTGGCAAGATACAGGAATCGGATCTGGTATTGTTAGTCTTCAACGGATACACCCTGGCAAGATTCAGGCATCGGATCCTCGAACTCTTCAGACACACCCTGGCAAGATACAGGAATCGGATCTGGTATTGTTAGTCTTCAACGGATACACCCTGGCAAGATTCAGGCATCGGATCCTCGAACTCTTCAGACACACCCTGGCAAGATACAGGAATCGGATCTGGTAATGCTAGTCTTCAACGGATACACCCTGGCGAGATTCAGGTATCGGATCCTCGAACTCTTCATACACACCCTGGCCAGATACAGGAATCGGATCTGGTAATGTTAGTCTTCAACGGATACACCCTGGCAAGATTCAGGCATCGGATCCTCGAACTCTTCAGACACACCCTGGCAAGATACAGGAATCGGATCTGGTAATGCTAGTCTTCAACGGATACACCCTGGCAAGATTCAGGCATCGGATCCTCGAACTCTTCAGACACACCCTGGCAAGATACAGGAATCGGATCTGGTAATGTTAGTCTTCAACGGATACACCCTGGCAAGATTCAGGTATCGGATCCTCGAACTCTTCAGACACACCCTGGCAAGATACAGGAATCGGATCTGGTAATGCTAGTCTTCAACGGATACACCCTGGCAAGATTCAGGTATCGGATCCTCGAACTCTTTAGACACACCCTGGCAAGATACAGGAATCGGATCTGGTAATGTTAGTCTTCAACGGATACACCCTGGCAAGATTCAGGTATCGGATCCTCGAACTCTTCAGACACACCCTGGCAAGATACAGGAATCGGATCTGGTAATGCTAGTCTTCAACGGATACACCCTGGCAAGATTCAGGTATCGGATCCTCGAACTCTTCAGACACACCCTGGCAAGATACAGGAATCGGATCTGGTAATTGGTCATCAACAGATACACCCTGGCAAGATTCAGGAATCGGATCTTTAGTTCCGACCATTGATGGTAATCATTTTTGTACTGACTTTTGTCCTGAAAAGACAAGCGTTAGTTGTATGCGATGTCATGTGGTATGACATGCGGGATGTTCTCTGAATACGTGGGATTGTATGTTCATGATGCGCATATGCGTGCTATAATGTATGAAGATGTTTATGAATGTATTTTTCGTCTAGGAAAGTAAATCCTAGACGGGTGCCGGGAAGTCACTCCTGGGCTGATGTTGAAGAATAGATTTAGCTTCCGCCGGGGATGATAGTTTCCAGAATACCGGTAGGAGAAGATGACTCCGTTGGGGAATAAACTTTGGCAAAAGGGAAGATTCTGCGGGGAGAAAAGTACTCTAGCGACCATGCTGGGGAGTGATACTCTATGGGGAGAGAGGTACTTTGCTGAATTATTGATAACAACTTGCTGGGGGATACTCTTGTTGCGTTGGAAGTGTTAATAGACTTCGCTGGGGATAAAGAGGCCTTCGTCGAGGACGCTCTTTCCATAGCTTTTGGCTGAGGATAACCCAGTTATATCCTGTTAAGGAAATAACTCTTTGAATAAAGCCGGACGACGCGTTCGTGCTCTGTGAGGATAAGCTTCCAGAATCTACTGGGGATAAGCTTACTGCTTGGAGGAGATGGATTCCACTTTCCTGGGGACACTGGGCTGGACTCCTGGGGAAGTTTTGAACTGTACCGGGGAAGTGACTCCTTTGTATGTTGATAGAACGCCGGGGAACAATCTTAAATCAAGACTGCCGGGGATGTTTGTTAAGACTGTATGCTGCTGGGGAAGGTTGAGATCTGCGGGGGGATACCCAACTTCCTTAAGGTTGATAACTGCTTTGCTTGAGGAGAGTATACTGCTTGCTGGTTCACTCTCTGGGGAATTAGGATATGCTGGTTGTGTTCTTTAGTTAAACCTACCTTGGTACCTTGGAGGACAGAACAATTAGATTGCTTAGACAACTCTTTATTGCCTCTGTTTCTAATGTTACCTGTAATAAATCCTTTGTTTCGTATGCAAATATTTATGAGTTAGCAAATTATTGTCAATGCATATATCACAAATTGAACCTTGGACGTTCTTCGCAAAACAAAACAGAGAAAAGAAAAACAATTGGCACTTTTTAACTGAAAAATATTTTTGTATTGATTTTTGAATGGCCTGTAAATAGGCGTTTTGCGTACAAGGGGTTGACGCCCTAGTAAGAGAACGCCGCCGAACAAAAGAGTTTATACAAATTTGTACAAAAGAAAATAAAACAGCTGTGTGAAATGGATGATCCACTGGGTTTCAACTCTGCTATTGCCTTTATATCCCCGAGCGTCTCATCACTTGATGACCTAAATGAAGATGAAGCTGACTGATCGATACCGTCTGAACTTGATGTAGATACCGGATTCTGGATGCAAAGTGATCAATGAGACATAGTATTACGCTTTATCCATAATTTTTTCCTGGACCGCCCTTTCGGGTTTTCAGTCCACCGGGATACCCGTTTTTACCCAAGCCGCCTTTTCAGGTTTTCGACTTGCCGGGTGTACAGATTTTTTTCATTTCATCCCTTCATTTTGCCCGAACCCTTTTGGTTCGCCGGGAAGCCCTAATTTTTGCCTAGGCATGTCAGCCTAGCGGGTCTTTTTTATGCGTAGTATCTTTTTACTATGTCTGCATTGGCGGGGTGAGGAAGGTCGTCACCATCCATATTGGTTAATATCATTGCTCCTCCTGAGAACACATGCTTAACCACAAATGGCCCTTCATACGTAGGGGTCCATTTGCCCCTTGGATCACTCTGAGGAAGGATGATTCTCTTGATTACCAGATCCCCAACTCGATATTCATGTGGTCTGACTTTCTTGTTAAACGCCCTGATCATCCGTTTTTGATACGTTTGACCGTGACAGATAGCAGCAAGTCTCTTTTCATCAATGAGGTTTAGCTGATCAAGTCGTGTCTGGATCCAATCATCCTCGTTCAGATTTGCATCTTTCATTATCCGGAGAGAGGGTATTTGCACTTCGATCGGTAAGACTGCCTCCATACCATAAACCAGAGAGAAAGGAGTTGCCCCAGTTGACGTCCTAGCTGAGGTACGGTACCCATGTAGAGCGAACGGTAGCATCTCGTGCCAATCTTTATAAGTCACTGTCATTTTCTGCACGATCTTCTTGATGTTCTTATTTGCTGCTTCTACAGCCCCATTCATCTTCGGTCTGTAAGGAGAAGAATTGTGGTGCTGTATCTTAAACTGCTCGCAGAGCTCAACGATCATCTTATTGTTCAGATTGGTACCGTTGTCTGTAATAATTCTCTCTGGGACGCCGTACCGACAGATCAGGTTGTGCCGAATGAACCGTGCTACAACAGTCTTGGTTACCGTAGCATAGGATGCTGCTTCAACCCATTTCGTAAAATAATCAATCGCCACTAGGATGAAGCGATGCCCATTGGATGTCGTAGGTTTAATCTCGCCAATCATGTCTATGCCCCACATTGCAAACGGCCAAGGCGCAGTCAAAACATTCAGAGGAACTGGAGGAACATGCACCTTGTCTGCATAAATCTGGCACTTATGGCATGTCCTGGAATGTTGGTAGCAGTCAGCTTCCATTGTGGACCAGTAATATCCTGCCCGAAGGATCTTCTTAGCCATTGTGTGCCCACTGGAATGTGTACCAAAGGTCCCTTCATGTAGCTCTTCCATGATCCTTTCTGCCTCAGTCTTATCCACACAACGCAGTAGGGTTGAATCATGGTTTCGCTTGTACAAGATGTCGTTGCTAAGGAAGAACTTGGTTGCGAACCTTCTCAAGAACTTCTTATCATTGACAGATGCCCCTTCAGGGTATTCCTGAGCTTCCAAATATCTCTTCACCTCATGGTACCAAGGTTTCTCAGTCACCAATTCAGTCTCGAGATCGCAACAGTATGCCGGTTCGTCCAGTTTCCAGATGATGATCCGGGGAGCCTCATTATCCCATTTAACTTTGAACATAGAAGACATTGTAGCTAACGCGTCCGCCAGCTGATTCTCTTCTCTCGGAAAGTGTTCAAAGGTTATCTTTGTGAAGTGGGGAATCAGGGTCAACACACATTCTCTGTAAGGAATCAGGTTCGGATGTTTCGTATCCCACTCTCCTTTGATCTGATTGATCACAAGAGCGGAATCTCCGAAAACACTCAAACTTAATCCTTAAGTCGATCGCAGCTTGAAGACCCATGATGCACGCCTCATACTCCGCCATGTTGTTGGTACAATTGAAACACAGCCGGGCAGTGAGTGGAGTATGAGTACCTTGAGGTGATATGATTATGGCGCCGATACCTTTACCCAAAGCATTGGATGCTCCGTCAAAGTTCATAGACCATCGGGATCCTGGTTTAGGTCCTTCATCCGGTCCAGGTACTTCACAATCAGTTACAATCATGATGCTTTCATCCGGAAACTCGAAGTTCATTGACTGATAATCATCTACGGCCTGATGTGCCAAGTGGTCTGCTAATACACTTCCCTTGATGGCTTTCTGGGTTGTGTACTGAATGTCGTATTCCGTCAAGATCATCTGCCATCTTGCAATCCTCCCAGACAGAGCAGGCTTTTTGAATATGTACTTTATAGGATCCATCTTTGAGATCAACAAGGTAGTGTGAGTCAGCATATACTGTCTCAGCCGGCGAGCAGCCCATACCAAAGCGCAGCAAGTTTTCTCAAGCAGTGAGTATCGGGTCTCACAGTCGGTAAACGTTTTGCTAAGGTAATAAATGGCATGCTCTTTTCGGCCAGACTCGTCATGCTGCCCCAGCACACACCCCATTGAGTTGTCAAGCACTGTTAGATATAGTATCAGAGGTCTCCCTTCAACCGGTGGCATAAGGATAGGTGGTTCTTTGGAGATACTCTTTGATTCTGTCAAAAGCAGCCTGACATTCATCGTTCCAACGTACTACCTGATCTTTCTTCAGCAGCTTGAAGATTGGCTCACAGGTAGCAGTTAGGTGTGAGATGAAGCGAGCGATGTAATTCAGGCGTCCTAAAAAGCCTCTGACTTCCTTCTCTGTCCTAGGAACTGGCATCTCTTGAATAGCTTTGACCTTAGCAGGGTCCACTTGAATACCCTTGTCACTTACCACGAAGCCTAGCAACTTCCCAGATCTTACCCCGAAGGTGCACTTGTTCGGGTTCAATCTCAGCTTGTATAGTTTCAACCGGTCAAACAACTTCTGCAGATGATCTAGGTGCTCTTCCTCAGTCTGGGACCTAGCGATCATGTCGTCAACATACACTTCTATCTCATGATGGATCATGTCATGAAATAGAGCAACCATGGCACGCTGGTAGGTTGCCCCAGCGTTCTTCAACCCGAAAGGCATGACCTTGTAACAGAAGGTGCCCCACTGAGTAACAAATGTAGTCTTTTCCATGTCTTCAGGTGCCATCTTGATCTGATTGTAACCTGAAAAGCCATCCATGAAAGAGAACACCTTGTGCTGAGCTGTATTATCAACAGGGACATCAATGTGAGGTAGGGGGAAGTCATCCTTGGGACTGGCCCTGTTCAGATCCCTGTAGTCGACACACATTCTGACCTTACCGTCCTTCTTAGGTACCGGCACCACATTAGCAACCCACTGAGGGTAAGAAGTCACTGCAAGAAACCCGGCATCAAACTGTTTCATAACCTCGGCTTTAATCTTCTCGGACATCTCTGGACGCATCCGACGGACCTTTTGCTTAACTGGAGGGCAGTCTTCCTTAGTTGGCAAATGATGGACCACAATATCTGTATCCAACCCGGGCATGTCTTCATAGGACCAGGCAAAGATCTCCATATAATCATGCAGCATCTTGGTTAACCGTTGCTTCACGCTGAGCTCTAGGTTGGCACCAATCTTTACCTCTTTCCTGTCTGCCTCAGTACCCAGGTTGATTGTTTCCACTGGCTCTTCATGGGGTTGAATTGCCCTCTCTTCCTGAAGTAACAGTCTTGCAAGTTCGCCAGGCACTTCGCAATAATCTTCACCTTTGTCTTCGGCTAAGTTGATCGGATTTTCGAAGTCATAACTGGCAGTAGCAGAGTCGTTACCAGTGAGATCCAGAGTGGATTGAAACCTGTATGAGTGAGTGTGTGTGTAAATACAGCTGTTTTGAAATATATGTAAAGGAAAGAAAAGACAGAAAAGGAGCATAAAATTTGCAATGCGAGAAAAGGTCCAAGATTTTCATTCATGATATATGAAATGACAATTTATATGCCCTCACAAATGAAACCACGGTGCCTCGGGTAAGACACCGGGCCATAGAGTTTATTTATTGTTTATTACAGATACCAAAAACAGAGGAATTCATTACTTAGTAACAAGAGAAACAGATAAGTTGTCCTTTGCACTCCAATTGTTAGGTCCACTGTCGGTTGCCGGGTAGATCCAGCTATCAAACTCAGCTTCATCCACTTCGTCTTCGTCCCCAATAGCATTTACTCCATGAGCAGGTAGGGGAGCTGTCACTACATTGGGCTTCTCAGACGCCTCAAACTGTACCTCATTGGCGTCAATAAGGTCCTGCAGCTTGTTCCTTAATGCCCAACAGTCATCAGTGGCACGCCCCGGGCTATCAGAATGATAAGCACAACGAGCATTCGGGTTGTACTTAGGAGATGTAGTATTTGCAACCCTCGGAGCCTCTCTGACGGTTACCAAGTTGGTTGAGAGCAATTGTGGTAAGATCTGCGACAAAGTCATACTCAAACGGGTGAATTCCCTTCTGGGTCTCTCAGCCCTTGGTTGGTTAGCTTGCCGAGGAGCGGCTGCAGGCTTGGCAATCATTAATGCACTGACGGATTGACGGCGCTCTGGTTTATCCTGCCTTCTAGGCCCATATACCGCACTGGCCTCCTTCTTGAAGGGTTTCTTCTCAGAGCTAGACGATGCACCCTTCGGAATCTTTCCAGACTTCAACCCAGCCTCAATTCTTTCTCCAGTCAAGATTAGATCAGTGAACCCTGCAGATGAATTCCCGATAAGGTGGTTGAAAAACGGCCCAGATAGGGTCCCCAAGAACATATCTACCAACTCCCGATCAGTCAACGGGGGCTGCACCCTGCCAGCCAGGTCTCTCCATTTCTGAGCGTACTCCTTAAAACCTTCACTTGAACCTAACGACATACCCTGGAGTTGGGTACGTGTAGGGGCAAGGTCGGCATTATATTGATACTGCTTATAGAAAGCAGTAGCCAACTCCTCCCAGTTACAAACCTTGGTCCCATCCAGCTGATAGAACCATTCGAGATGAGTCCCTGAAAGACTCTCCTGGAAGAAGTGGATCCACAAATTTTTATCCGTAGAGTACGGTTGAATTTTCCGAACATAGGACCTGAGATGTAGCTTGGGACAAGACGCCCCGTCATATTTAAAGAAGGATGGTGCTTTGAACTTGTGAGGGATAATCACACCAGTGGACAAACCCAGATCTCCGAAATCCAGCCCAGGTACCTGTTGAATCTCCATAGCATTCAGCCTATCCTCCAGCTGCTTGTAACGGTCTTCTGCAGGAGGATATTGCTCTTCATCAAAATCAGTCTCGTTGTCGAAGACTACCGGACTAGGAACCCTTGCCTCTTGAGGAGTACCCTTGCCAACAGAAGAACCAACCTCTTCATGCTGCTGAGTATTGCCGAACCTTCGGCCCGAGTTGAACAGAACAGTTCTTCTCTTCTTCTTCTTCTCCTTTTTCAGGAGCATAGCCTTCAGCTCATCTTGGCCTTGAGCCAAACCCTTGATTAATTCCTGAAACTGCGCATTCTGTGCCTGAAGAGCCTTGATGGATGTCTCAGTTGATGCATAGTCGGGATTCATGATGCTGAAATAAACAGCGAAGAACTGTAAGCAACCTGAAAAGAGGAAAAACCTGCTATGCACATGATGAATGAGATGTGTTTATGCAATGCATTCAAGGGTTCGAAAGTTCAAATGTGTTGTAGACAAAAAAAGAACACACGTTATTATTAAGGAAATAATTGTTTAGTACATTAAAGTCTCATGGGCAAAATAATACAAAAATCAAATCAATCCCAGAATACACTGCGCATCCTCTTTGGAGCTATGTAAGTGTTGAGATTCCTCTCCTCATGCAACAGGCGAGTGAGCTCCAAGACCTTCTTTTCACTGGCATGTAAACTGGTCTCAAGAGAATTCCGTTCTTCCTTAAGTTGGATCCAGCTCTTCTGCATCTCTTCCCAGGATGTGGGCATCTCAGGGTGCTGAATAGTGTAGGACACTTCTCCTTCCAAGACTGGTTCTTTGATCACAGGGAGCATATGGGGATAGGGCATCACTAACTTCTGGGAGCGGGCTCGTACCCACTTGAGATAAGGTTCCAACGGGATGGAGTTCTTGTGCCCCAATGTCTTACTGTCTATCCTACTTGGCATCCTCCAGGCTCTGATAAATCTCTGGCGAAGTCCTTGAGTATCATTGTCGAAGTCAAAAACTATGTCAGGAATTAACATGTCATGAGGACCATCCCTCCGAGCATAACCAAACTGTCTCCAAGCCAGGCATGGGCTGTAAGTGATACCTCCTCTGATTCCAAATAAAGGAACATTAGGGTACTCCCCGCAACGATCAATGATAGTGACATCTTCTCTGGACCTAGGGCACCAATGTATATCAGCATGTGTAAGAGTCATCAACCGTTGTGACCATCTCAAACCCCGCTCATTCTTCAAAACTGATTGTGGAAGGTGCGAAATAAACCACCTTCCCAGGAGAGGAGTGCAACACATAAGGACACCTCTTTTTCTCATGGTTCGAGTGTAACATGAGTGAAGGATGTCCCCCAGCAACGTAGGTATAGGATTCCTGGACATAAAGATCTGGACAACACTGATATCAATAAGCTGATCTGGATTAGGGAACAACACCAAACCATAGACAAGGAGGGCCACAACCTCTTCAAAAGCTTGCAAGTCAAGGGAGTTCCAACATTCATGGGCCTTTTCAAACAGAAACCTGGCTAAGAACCCTTTGATACCACTTCTAACTTCCCAGTGTCCTTTGAGGTCAGATGACTGTAGGTGCAAGGCTTTAGCAATCTCTTCAAGCTTAGGTTCCTTTTCTGTACCGTTGAAGGGTAGCTGATCAAGGATAGGGATCTTCAAGAGCCGGGAGAACTCCTCCAATGTAGGTACCAACTGATAATCCAAGAAGGTGAAACAGTGATGCAGAGGATCAAAGAATTGGAACAGGACCTTTATCATATCTTCCTCAATGTTGGTATTGACCAAGCTGATGAGGCTTCCATGCCTTTCACTGAACGAGGAATTCTCGGGAATCCTGGATATAAGCTCCTTAAGCTGAGGAGGGATCCTTACAAGACTGATTTGAATGGTCTTTCTACGAACAGTTTCCATGTCCTACAAAACAAAGAACAAAGATGAAGATTCGAACCCCTGAAATGGTTAGTCGATGCATATGATGCTGGATGATGTCATGATGCTATGATTAAACACACCACAGATATTTACAGAGACAAACATGTAAGGCACACAAGGAACACAAGACAAGCCCTTAGGGTTTAAGGCCAGCATGGGGTCTGGGTAGTACCCTCTTGAAGTTGGTGGGTTCAACCTGTCCTATCATGAGTAACCGGGTTCTAAGGTTCCCAATATCACGGGATTGCTTTCATTGTTCATCGTTTCGATTTAGCTACTGAACTGGCGACCGAAATATTCCAGGAAAGCAACCCTCAATTGAGCGTAGTATCGAGTATCAACCAACCTCAGACTGCACCAAAGTCAGTTATCTCACTACCCTAAAGAGGCCAATATTGTTCAATTAAGGTTCCTAAGGTCTGCTGATGCTTCATGACACCACGCGGAGGCCCCGTACTCTCCTTGACTGAACTCAAGGGTTACCGGTACACACCAAAGTGCCACATCAACGTAGCAGACTGTTTCAACCATGTCGGTATACCCCGCACAGTTCCCTCACAGCCTTGTTGCTACTTTCTAAGAAGGTATCCCCCAGATCCGGGTTAGGATCTATAGAACTCCCAAGACAGTCCCACAATTTAAAGCAAACAAGGAAAGCAATTGAAAACACAGTTATGAACTATTCCTAAGGTACACCTCACTTTATAAAAAATCCCCAGCAGAGTCGCCAGTTCTGTGATCGGTGGATCTGGAACTGACTGTTTAACGCTGGTTCGCGAAATGTCGCGGAAGCAAGAGTCGCCACCGTCTTTTATTTTCTCCAAATGGAAAGGACAAAAGCACAGAAAAATTCCTTAAAGAGATTGCTCTCGGTTCGGGAGGTAGGTTATAGAAAGGGAAGGTGTTAGCACCCTTTCTATCCATGGTTATCCATGGGCTCTTAGATACTTGCTCATTTGTGTTTTCAAAAATGGTTTGTTTGCTTTTCAACTGTGGGTTTTAAAAAGTTTCTTTGAAAATTCCAGTTCGACTCTTGTATCGGTCCTCAAGAGTGTTTGAAAAATTGCTTTCGAAAGCTTTTGAAAATGTGTTGGTGTGAAAAGTATTTTTGAATTTGTTTTGAAATTAGAGCAAGTATCTAGAGTCGTCTACCTACCCTAAGGAATTCGTCTGTGTAAATGTCCTTTAAAGTAGTGCCATCCCACCATTGAGAGGTAGGTAGCACCACCATTGGAGGTGTTCAGGTCAATTCGAGGTTCAGGACATGGTGATCACCAGAGCAATAGGAAGATACCTTAGAAGCTACCCTCATGCTAGGTTCCCGGATCATGAGGACTTACTAAGACATCCTCTACTCGACGATCACCTTTCGAGGCAAGGCAATAGTGAGGCGTACCCTAGGGGTGGTGTGTGTGATTTGTGTGTCGTTTTCATTTGCATTTTATCTTGTCATATTATTGGTGTTCTACGCTTGTTTTTATTTTGTCCATACAGTCTTTCATGCCATTATTTAACAGTTAAAAGTTTGCGGAAAGTAAAATTTCTAAGCTATTACAAAAGGCGCGGGTCCACATCGCCAAAAGTTTCTCGAACCCGATTTGACAGAAAATAAATAAAGTAAAAAATAAGGAATTAAAAGTGCGAGCAATTATTTACACGGCTTTGGGAGAGATACATAAATATTTACACAAAATAAAATAAATATGTGAATTAAGAATTAAATCGAAACGAGGGCGTTGGACCCTTTTTGCAAAATTAAATTAATGAGGAATTAATTAAAATTAAAAGAAAGAAAGAACTTGTTTTTGGTATTTTTTTAGTAATTTAGGATTTAAATGGAAAAGAATTAATTAAAATTAAAAATAAGATGCAAACCCTAATTCTAGTGGCTTTTAATTTATTAAGAAAATATTAAATTTTAACCTAAATTAACCCTAATTTTTATATACAAATTTAATTATAAAAATAAATAAAATAAATAATATTATTATGAAAGAAAAAATAAAAAGGAATAAAAACATTAATTAAACCCTATTTCTACATTTTTTAGATTTTTGTTAAAAGAATTAAAATTAAAACCTAATTTAACTAAGTTTAATTACATGCAAATTTATTTAAGAAAATACTAAAATAAAATATTTATTATATTTTTCCCTTTTCTGATTTTTTATGTTTTTTTTTTATATGTTGTGAAAATAATTAATTTAAACTAATAATTAAAATAAAAATAAAATAATGCAAAAGAAAATATTCAAAATAGCAAACCTAGGGGGGTTGTAGTCCCCAACATGGAGGTTAAAGTTTAGTAATCTGGCCCATTTATTTTGGCCTGTTTGGACTTTTGCTGGACACGTGCATATGCGTTGACTCAAGCCTATGGTATTCCTCCAATCTGTGCCTTTGATTTGATTCCATTGGACGCGTGGACATTGGATTCTGAAGGTGCATGATGTGCTTTGATATTGAACCTGCACGTGAATTCTTATTGAAAAACAATATGGGAATATTGAAGACCTGGGGCTCGAACCCAGGTCATGTACTTTACCCATCCTTATGCTTGCCAGCTGAACCAATTTGCTTTTCTGTAATTAATATAATAAACAAACATAATAAAACAAACGCGTTAACGTGTTCTTTTCTTCGCGCGAACTTTTGAATTGACCAACCAGCTTATGCCACCACACCATCTTCTTCGTTGTGTTTATTTTTCCTGAAATACACAAAACATTGGCAACGGTTTTCACGCGTTTCCTAAGACACTATACAAGAAAATAACGATTAGCCATGGAACGCTCATAAATTGGGCGCGACACATGGATTCTCTTCGTCCAGACGCGCTCGTTTCAATGGTCAAGGTCCCAAGTCTCGATTTTTCCTTATTTGAAAAGCCCTAATCCAAGGTCCTGTAAACCCTAGAAATTGACAATGGTATAATCGCGTAGGGTGCATAAAAATTCAATCAAACACATGGGTTAGCTTCAGAATAGCATAAGGAATGTAAATCACATATTAAAACTTGCAAAAAACGCATGAATGAGGATGCACGATTGTGAATTTTATTTGAAACAGTTTTACTCCATTGTACCAATTCCGGGCGTTTTGATGAATGTTTTTGATTGCAATCGCTTCTGGACAACCTTAGCAAGCTAATGGAACAAGTTTGGAGGCTCGAATCAACCTGCAAGTTAGTTTTCAGAATTGAGTTTTTTAGACAAAATTCCAAGTTTGTGAATGAATCTCTAGCGCAGCTTAATGGTCCCAGGCATTAGGTTTTCATTCAGGCTTATGTAATGAATCAATTAGGTCAAGAAAAACCAAACAAATCAATTGCATTCATGGTTTTTGGAAATTTGATTTTCAAGATCTTTTTCAAATATTTTCCATGTGTTTTTGTACAAATTAAGATCAATTCTCTCCAAATCTTTCCCTATTTGATTTCACACGAATTATTGAGTAGATTACATGTGCAAAAAGATTTGTTAGGTTAAGTTAAATATTTTTCATATATTTAATTGATTTAAATGAATTATTATAAATAAAAAATTCAAATAAATAAATAAAAAATGAAGAAATACTTCCCTTTGGGCCAAGTTGTCGTGCACATGCCATGGATGATGAATTATGGAAGAAAAATGGGCCCATTAGCAATTTTAGGTCATTTGAACCAATGTTGACTTTTCAAAATATCCAAATATTTCCCAACTTCTACAAGGCATAACTTGCTCAATTTTTAAGCTTTCCTCATGTTTTTGGACATTTTGGAAAGGTCTTTGAGTCCTCTAACCAATGCCTTTGGTCCCATGTCATTTTGATTTACCAATCTCAAGTTATGGCCTTTGACTTAAAGTCCCTTTTTGTTGACTTTTGAAAATGACCTATAATGTTGAAATTGATAACTTTTTGTGAGAGCATTTCTTGGACTTGAAGTATGAAGATGAGTTGTAGGAAATGTCTTTCTCTTAAAAATGAGCTTTGGATGGAATTTTTCTGATAATCCATGTGAAAGTTATGCCCTGGTCAATTTACAGTTGACTTTTTCAACTGTCCAAATAAGGAAACTTTTGCATTTTGATGATTTTTGAGCCAAGCTTTGAGAATCATGATCAAGCATTGATCAAATGATGTTTGTGGCTTCAAAATGATATGTTGACCAAAAATTTGAACTTTTGACTGTCAAATGACCATTTTGCCCCTACAGTTGACTGTAGTGCAATTAGGGTTTTTGACTGTGCAATTTTGTGCTGAATGTCTTGAAACTTGATATGAGGATGCTTGACCATGTTTGTAGGCTTGTGAGACTTGATTGGATCTTTGGAAACTTCATTTTCTTGATCAGAACACAAACCCTAATCTTGACTGTTTGGGAGACCCTTGACTGTGCAACCCTTGGGGAATTTTGCAGCTTTGACTTGGCAATTTCTTGAAGAATATGGGAGGGAAAATTTTGGGGTACAACATCCTCCTATTAGGATTTTTGTCTCCTTCTATCAATTTTCATGTTTATAGGAAAACTTTCAATACAAATACATTTCAAAATTCAATTTTGTTTTATTTATTTTGCTTGCAAAAATGTCCAATGACTAAATTGAATGAACATATGCATTTAAATATGATTACTGTTAAAAAATATGTGCATACAAACAAGAATAAGCATTTATTAAAGACTCTAGGAATTGGGATAATGTTCAAGTCGTCTATAAATCCCCACAGAGAAATCCCCGCAGAGCTACCTTCACAAGCTCATCCCCGACATAGATATATTCCTCGGCGAGTCTAAGATGCCCACAAGCAGAGAGTCGGACATCTTCCAGCAGTTCACCTCCATATCCCTAACGGATAGCTTGATCTGATCATCATCCCTAATAGATCCCCTAACAAATAAGGAAGTTTGATCATTTCCTCAGCATAGAGTGGAGACTTCTTCAGCACAGACTATAAAATTCCAATCCCCGTCGAAGTTTATTTCCTCGACACGGTTTACATGAACTTAATTCCCCAGCAGAGTTCATTACTCCAACGCCATATTTCCTTAACAAAATTCTCTTCTCCAACAGGGTTTAATCAAAGTTGCTATCCCCATAAGATTTGCTACGACATCTGAAACCTGACAAATAACATACCAAAGGAATATCCATCACTTTTATTCCCAATCAGGGTATGTAAGAACATCAAACGACCAACTCTCCTTGAATGCCTCAATCCTCAAGCGGAATTCGAAGATCCCTAGCAGAGTATCCTCAAACAGAAAGCAAGAATCTCTAGCAAAATTATTCCCAGCAGAAATTGAAGAAACACTTTCTTCATTCCCAACAACAATCATAGATTTATTTTCCCCATCCAGAGTTGTTACAAGAAGCTACCGATATGCTTCAACAACATATAGCCTCCATACATCATTTCACAATACATCATAGCATATGCATACCGAAACCCATATAACATTCTCATTTATCTTGAGAGCATCATTAATTAATTACATGCATCACGACATTACATAAAGATAATTTTGTTTTTTCAGGTAAAGTTCGCAAACAGACGAATATCATCAGCAATTTTCAAAAAGATCAAAGATTAATTTCCGAAACAGAACGGGGAAACTCTTTATACGACCAAACTGTATGAATTCCTGAAACAGGACAGATTTACCAACAAAAAGCGAGTTAGAGATTAATTCCCGAAACAAGATGGGGTAACTATATATACGACCAAGCGGTATGAATTCCCGAAACAGGACGGATTTACCAACAAAAAACGGGTCACAGATTAATTCCCGAAACATGACGGGGAAACTATCTATATGACCAGGCGGTATGAATTCCCGAAACAGGACGGGTTTACCAATGAAGAATAGATTACAGATCAATTCCCGAAACAGGACGGGGCGACTATCTACATTACCAAATGTCTTCCCTCAGAGACTGAATTCTGAAGAGCATCTTCCTTCAGAGACTGAATTCTGAAAAACATCTCCTTCAGGGTCTTCATTTTGAAAAGCATTCTTCTTCGAAAATTTTTATTCCATCTGATCAAGTCAAGCATGGACTCATTCTGATACTCATATCAATACACTTTGGATGACATCTTTAAGACCATCCCCGACGACATTCTATCATATCTCCAAATGGAATCTTTAAGCCCATTCAAGCAATACTATCAACCAACAATGTTACTTCATACACCGGCGAGTGCAAATTTCTTGGCACTTAAGTGTTCAATCCTCTTCCACCTTCAGATCATGAATGGAAGACGTACCAATCTAACTCTTTAGGTTTAAGAAGACTGAACAGGGGCAGTTATTCTACTCCAAAATTTTCCCTCCCATTTTCTTCAATGCATCTCCTCATGCTTCTAGGGTTTTCAATTGCTCAAGGCTACTCAAGGTTTGGTCAAACAAATTCTCCTCTTAAGCAGTTGACCTACAAATAGGGTTTCACTTTTCTCAAAGGAAATTGGATTTTTAATGCCTCAAATGGATTTCATGGTTCCTCATATGTCTCAAGAAATGCTCATGCCAAATTTCAAGTCTTGCATCACATGTTTGCTCAGTCAATTGCTCAGATGACTAAAAATCAATTGTATTGGACAAAAAGTCAATTATGGTCAACATACAATCAAACTTCGAGATTTTTGGTCAACCTAAAGATTTTGAAGTCACATTAATCATTTGATCAAGGGTTGATCATGATTCATTAAGAAAACTCAGATTCATCAAAAGTCAAAAGTTATCAAATTAGGGTTTTCTTAAGGAGAAGTCAACTGAAGTTTGACCAAGCATAACTTTCACATGCTTCATCATATTTTTCTCAACCAAAACTCATCTTGAAGGAAATTCAATTTTCTACAACTTTGTCTCTATAAGCTCAAGTCCAAAAAATGTTTCATTTGAGAGATATGAGTCAAAACATTATAGGTCATTTCAAAAGTCAATAAAAAGACACTTTTTGTAAAAGCAACTTACATCAAGATAAATTCTTCCAATGAAAAAATAATCAATATAAGGATTGTAGAGGACATATTGAGATTTCCAAAAAGTCCAAGATCACCTTCATATGATAAAAATTGAGAGAGTTATGATTGGTGCAATTTGGGCAATTTTGAGAAAATGCATGAAACCAAAAGTGATCAAACTTGAATTTTTGGGCTAGTGGGCTTATGTTTCAAGGTTCAAACGTGTTTTGTAACTCATAGTGAACCTCTGAACCCATTCATACACCCCTTGGATTTTTATTCTATTTTTTTATTTAAAATCAAAATTAAATTAGATCAAGTCAAGGCTTTCTTACAAAAGTCCAAGCCCGCTTCCTTTTGACCTAATTCATCTCTATATATTCTCACTATTCAGACAAGACAAGGCACAAAAACCTTGAACAAGATTACCATTCCAAACTTCCAAAATTATCAAAAACTAGGGCAAATCAAAAACCCTAGTTACAGCCTCTTTCCAAGCAAGCCAATCATTCGAACCCATTCTAGAAGTAGTGTAGGATAAGAATGGATCAGTCTTGATGATCCAAAGAGCATGAAACAAGCATACATACCTTGCCGGTTTTCTTTATTTGTTGCAAATTCATATTTTTGTTTTCATGTTGTTTTAATGCATACTAACATCACTAACATGTTTCTGAGGCATAATAGCGCATGTTAGACCCATCACATGGCCCCCATGACGATTGAATCACGTTTGGCCATGTTTGAACCGTTTCATACTATTTACGTTGTATCTCTTTCTATAGAGAAATTTAGCCGAAACCAATACCTCCATTGAATTCACAAGGCCCAAATTTGGGGGGTAGGGTACCTCTGAATCATTGACATGCTTTATTTTGCAGGAATGAAGAATAAGCTCATCGGAGAAGACGACTGGAGTTAGGGCTCCGACGCTTCTCCGATCATCCTATTTTAATTTATATTATATATATATATATATATATATATATATATATATATATATATATATATATATATATATATATATATATATATATATATATATATATATATATATATATATATATATATATATATATATATATATATATATATATATATATATATATATATATATATATATATATATATATATATATATATATATATATATATATATATATATATATATATATATATATATATATATATATATATATTGGTTTGAATAAATGAGCGGATGTATAGTCACCCTAGTGGCAAGCGCGCACATGATAAGGCATTCGTGTACCAGGACGTGGGTTCTATCCTATCCTACCAACATAAACGCGCCTGGTGCAATGGCAAGGCATGTTGTGGAAAGGGAAAAGGGCGTTGACATTTTGCTTTGTTCAAAATATTGTTGTCACAAAGCAAGGTCACAAAATTCAGTGAAACAAAATTGGTATTACCGATCTCAAATGCACCACAACCAGAATGATCTAAACCATGTAACTTGTGAGAAATCCAATTGACTTTGTTCACATCAAAATCACTACATTATATAATATCCCAGTCACAAAAGTTGCATGGAATAGAAGATCAACAAAGGGTCCCACCATTTGGTAAAACTAATGGAGTACTGACAACCATTTAGTTTCCGTTAAGTTCGAACCTTTTGCAGAAACATCCCCAAGACAATAAGCAAATTAGGTAAAGCGGAAAAGAGAACAAAAACAACACAATGGAACCTAATTACACGTAATTCCAATTGAGAGCGTATTTGTTTAACACTAACCGGATGCAGAAATCTGTTAATTCAGAGGAGATGAGATGACACAAAAATGCAAAGCTTATTCAATTCCATGAATTACGACAATCATGAGCTGCTAATGCCACAACATCGTATCAGTCGATATCATAATGTAACAATGGAAAGATGCATAAATCCATCAAATAGAAAAACTCTATCAAAAACCAAAATAGGATCTTGAATACATCATAGCATAATATGAAAAGATGCATAAATGTAGTGGTAAAAGAATACATCATAGCTTCATATGTTAATATATTGGGTAATGAATCAGATCAGTTACACGAAATCAATATGAAGGTTAATTGGAAATCTTGTAAAAAAAACTCCTCTCTTTTTTGTAGTAGATGAAGGTATGGTTTATTGATTTATGATTTATGTGATCCAGTGTTACTAAATATCTTGTTAACGTGCAGGTTCAGATGCAGAGACAGATGCATCCACAGATGTAACAGATGATTAATTCACACAGTTTGGCTTTTCAGCAACAACAACACTTGTAGTTAGAGAGAATGAGATACCACCAATCTAGATAATATTCAGTAGGATTGCACATATAAAACTTGTATTACCATGCAAGTTAGATAGTACCACAAGTAAGATAGTACAAAATACATTTGAGGTGTTCACACTTGGAACTATTTAAAAAATTAATAGCATAAATAACTTAGATGTTATATTATATAAAACCAAACAACTAAATAACATACAAAATATTGTGAGGTTATTTCAAGTTTTAGCAAACATAAATGTAGTGAATGTGAAATTTGTAGCAGACAAAAATATATCTTGAAACAAAAGTGTCACATGCATTCAACTTTGCAAAAAAGTGTATCAACAGAGCAACAATTAGTGAGATATAATAAAATTGGTAGAAGGTTTAAATTACCTTTTGTGCATCCCTGATGTCTGCAATAATTAGGATTTCTCTTAAGTTTGCAAAAGATTTGTCTTGGGATGTTTGATGTGAATATGAGGTTTGAGACAATGCGAAAGAGGTCATTAAACATTGTTTAGAGATGCACCTGTGTAAAATAGAAATGAAAGATAATGGTTGGATCAATATAAAAAATCTCAATATTACAATATGAATTGCAAGAATATGCAAGAATATCTACGCATGTTTCCTTTAAATCTGTTATGTACTCATTTCCATTTATTTTACATGGAATTTCTATGTAGTCATACATTTGGCGTAGAAAACCTTCATAATAAACATGATAGCTCTTCTAAAATACAGAGAAGCAATTTACCATAAGCACTCGACTGAAGTTGCTTCAAAGCTTAATCAGGGCCAACATGCAGAAAAACCCTGCGAAGTTTCCTCCTGGGCTGCTGTTGTACCCCAAAATTTTCCTCCCATTTTACTCAAGACATGCTCATTGAGGACTTAAATTGCTCAAGAATTGATCAGACAAATTCTCTTCCTAAGCAATGAACCTCTAATTGGGGTTTCAATTTTCATCAAGATGTGCAAGCTCCAAAGGTCTCAAATGTTTTCCATAGTCCTAATATGTCTTCAATATTATCCATGACAAATTTCATGTTTTACACTACAAGTTTTCTCAATCAATTGCTCAAATGTTTGAAAATCAACTATAATAGGTCAAAAGTCAATTGTGGCGCATATACAGTCAAACTTCAAGATTTTTGGTCAACATCAACATCTTGAAGTTATATTCATTATTTTATCAAAGTTTGATCATGATTCCTCAAGGAATGCCTTTAATTTATCAAAAGTCAAGAATTGCAAAAATTAGGGTTTCTATAGGAAAAGTCAATTGAACTTTGACCAGGCATAACTTTCTCATACTTCATATTTTTCCCCAACCAAAGCTCATTTTTAAGAGAATCCAATTCCCTACAACTTCTATTTTCCCCTCAAGTCCAAGAAATGCGCCATTTAAAAGATACAAGCTCATACATTACTGATCATTTTCAGAAGGTCAACAAAAGACACTTTTTGGCAAGAACATTTACATCAAGATAAATTCTTCAAATGCAAATTTTATCAAAAGAGGATTTGAAGTAGACATCTTGGGCTTTCCAAAAAGTCCAAGATCATCATCATGAGATGAAAATTGAGCAAGTTATGGATTTCCTGATTTGGAAAAATTTGAGAAAATTCAAAGATTGTGCATTGAGCAAATTTGAACTTTTAGATCCATGATCTAACTTTTTTAGGTTCAAACACTCTCATAACATAATGAAGGGCCTCTAAATCCATTTTTGTATGCCTTTGATTTTATGTATATTTATTTTGATTTTTGTTTAATTTAAAATTAAATAAATACAAAATAAATGCATAAAATAATAGGTTAATGATTTTGACATATGGGCTGGTATTTTTGGTCAGCCTTAGGGCCCATTTTTTGTGCAAATATGACCAGATACATTCAAGGATGGAAATGACATCAAATCTCACATTTTTGGAAAATTTTCAAAAGGGAATCATGTTTTAAAAACAATGGTTATGGCATGATTTCTTTCCATATTTCCTTGCTTTCTTCATCTCCTATAAATATAGCATCATTTGCAAGACATTGGACACACATATACAACCTAGAAAGAGTTCTGCTCAAGACATCTCCTTGCACTGTTAACATGAAATTAGGGTTTGAGTTTACACAAGGATTTTTGGATTTCCAATGCCTCATGTGACTTTCATACTTCATGTTGGACTCCTAAGATTGCCCATACCAAGTTTCAAGCCTTGAATCAAATTTTTGCCCAATCAATTGGACAGTTGACCTAAAAGTCAGTTGTATTAGGGAAAAAGTCAATTGTGGCCAATTTATAGTCAAACCTCATAATTTTTTATCCACATCAACATTATAGGCTCATATGAACCATTTGATCAAGTTTGGACCACAACTCCTCAAGAAATTTGATCAGATCACCAAAAGGGCAAAATAGTCATTTTTAGGGTTTTGACTGTAGAAGGGCAATTTCTGATTTTTCACCTAGCCAATGGAAAATTTGGTTCAAGCATGGTTTCAAGGACTCAATCGCATCATCTTGACCTAATCACAAGGTTCAAAAGATCTCAAATGCATTGGATTGACAGATGAATTTTCCAGTCAACTGATCAAAAATCAACTATACACTGAAAAGTTAAACTTTGACTTTTTGGTCAAAATCAAGTGCCAAGGGTCATTTTTCATCAAGATGTGTCAAAACATGAAAATTGTTCACCAAGAAACCTAATTTTGAAGATTAGGGTTTAAAATGGAAAATTTTCATAACTTAGAAATTTTCGAAGTTATGAAAATTTCTTTTTTTCTTCTAAACTTTGCCCAACTTTTTCACCATGATGCAATTGGATTCAAAGAAAACTTCCAACATGAAAGTTGTAGTCCTCCACAAAATCTACAACTTTTATTCACAAAGTTTTCCCAAAATATGCTTGGATCTCAAGTTATTATTTTGTTAATAGAGGTCTAAAAACTTTCTAACTTAGTGAAATTTTGCCCTAGTTTAGGCAGGATTTTGACCTATCTTCATGGCAATTTTTCACATAGTTCCAAGTGGAATCTCAAAATTCATTTCAAATATGGATTGTAGAGCATGTTACAAGCTTTCCAAAATGTCCAATAACTCTCTAAGATCATTCATGGTTAGGTAGAATCGAAGGATTGAAAATGGAAAATCATCACTTTTGTCCAAGGCATTTTGCACCATGTTACAACTTGCAAATCTGTCCAAACCTTGCTTGTACTTGGTTTACAGGTTATAATCCTTTCTAAACTCATAAATTAAATGCAAACACATTGGATTAAGGCTTTGTTATGATCTATGAAGCATTATACAAAGGTTTAATCCATTTTTGGCAAAAAGTTAACAATGCCATTTACATAAAGCATGCTTTTGGAAATTTTGTTTTTCTTGAGCCATGGACCTGATTTCTTTATGCAAACAAAGTTCACTAATATCAGGAAAGGTATACCAACTATCAGCAGGCCTCAAGCTAGCAAGTACAACCCTTGGCATTGTCAACTTCAACTTTTGCTTCAAAACCAAGTAACTTGCAAAAGTCCACATATCTGGTGAATCTAATAAAACCAAGCTTTGTGCATATTTCAAACAACTTCAGCACATCACACCAAGCCTAAAACACGATTCCATAAGATCTCAAACACCCTAAAACACTAAAACACTAACTTCTGCCTAAAACTGGGCAAGCCGTGCAGAACTCAAGCCATCTTCACATTGCCCCGTGCGTTTTGTCCCAAACCACTTCAAACACTTTCTAAACAGCCCACCTGAACTATCCAAGCCATTATTCATCAACTGTAACTTCATTTTCAAGCTTCACCATTTTTAAATTCTGAGTTTGCAGGTTGACTTCTACAAGGAGACTCAAGCCATTTCAAAGCAGGCTAAGCATTGGGAAAGGTCAAGGGAACATCAAGCAAGCTCAAAAGTCCTTCAGGCCTCACCAAAAGTTGCTACATTGCCATACTCGAGTTTGACTGAAACAAGTATTTTACAACTTTCTATCTCCTTATTTAGGAATCATTAGGCTTAGGTTTGTGAAGCAAAAATGTAGCCCTTAATGTCCTTGAACTGTACATATGCATAGAATTCATTTATGTTAACTGAGCTAGGAGTATTTGATAGTTGAAGTTACTGAAAAAACTAGTTCAAGATTTAGGGCCAATGAAATTCTCTCTGGTCTTTCAGAGTTAGATCAATTTTTTTACATGGTTAGAATCGTGTGATCATGAGCTATAACTTTCATGTTGCAAGTTTTTGTTTTTGAGCACGTATGCATGAGTTACCAATTTGAACATGGCGCGTGCGTGTTTCTGTTCCAAGGACAGGGATGAAGTGGAAATGGGTTGGGCTTGGTTTGTTTCTCCTATTGACAACCCCTGTTTACTTCCTACATCCCCTTGGCCCATTGTTTTTATTTTTTCATATTTTCCATTTCTATTTTCATTTTCTGACTTTATTTATTTTTCTTGAACATTAAAAATCATCAAAAATATTTTCTTAATTTTTACATATTTATTTTTCTTGAACATTAAAAATCATCAAAAATATTTTCTTAATTTTTACATTTTTATTTTATTATTTTTATTATTTTTTATGACAAAAAATAGTTTATTAGGTTAAATATAACTTATTTTCTTAAATAAAATTTGCAAATAATACAAAAATATCATATATTTTTATTTTTATTATTTATACACTTAAATAATATTTTCTCACACATTTTAATTTTTTAACACTTTTTATATATTTTTATTTATTTTTCTTGTACATTAATAAATAATATAGAATATATATTTTCTTAAAACAAAAATTAGGGTTTCCACCCTTTCCAAAAAATAATCATTTTTTATTTTCCCTTATTTTTAGGACATTAAATAATTTATTTTACATACATAAAATAAATACAAAAACATTTTGCATATTTATATTTATTTGCATATTTAAATAATTGTCCATTTATTTATTTGTGCAATATTTCAATTTGGTTGTAATAATAGTTTTAGGGTTTATTTTTGAGCAAATACCCCATATTCAAACTTGTATCCCCTCCCCATAATAATGTTGTAATAGTCTTAGATTTACTTTTTACGCATTTATTGCTTTTATATGCATGATAGTAAAATTAGGGTTTGTATGATAACCAAAAATCAAAACAAATAGCATGACTAAACACAAGACAAAAATGCGTGAAAAATGACAACATAATGCACACAAGCACCCCTAAGGTTTCATCCACTTGTTGCCTTAAAAATGGCCATGGTACGCATGCTAGGTATCTTGGCAAAACAAAAACAAAACAAAAAAGATCATAGTCTCTCGATGACGTTATCTTGGTTGCCTATACAAAAATGATCTAAACCCCCAAAAACTTGCTAAGATACTTGGCACAATTGTTATCATGGTCATACGATGACCCACGCCCGTCCCGTTTAACATCCAAACACAAGGTTGTTTACCAAATGCAATGGTAAAACAACAATGTCAAAGGGTTAAAAATGTGTAGGAAATATCTTTGAGTAGGGTAGACAACTCCTAGTTACTTGATAAAACTTGCAAAACCATCCTTGCTATTTTTAAACTATCACACAATTTCAAAACAATTTCCCAAAACAAAACTTTCAAACATATGAAACATTTTTCAAAATACAAACACCTTTGTGTACATTACAAAGGTTGCTAAGACAAAGGCCTCTTTTCAAAATACTTTCAAAGCCACACACAAAAGCACCATTTCAAACAATTGAAAAGCAAAAGCAAGTGATCTAAAACAAGTAATTAAGAGCCCATGAAAAACCATGGATGAAAAGGGTGCTAGCACCTTCCCTTTTCATAATCTACCCTCCGAATCCAAAAACAATCTCAAAGGTCTTTCCTGTGCTTTTTGACCTTTCCTTTGGATAAAATAAAAAGTCAGTGGTGACTCTTGCTAAACCGAAACATTTGCGAACACAAACGCAAAACCTCAAGTCAGTTCTCCCACGGCATCACAGAACTGACGACTCTGCTGGGGAATTTGTCTAAAAGTGGGGTTACCTTAGGGTTTTAGATCACCTTTACATGCTTATCTTGTTTGACTTGATTGCTTTACATTTGGTTCTATTGTTTGGGTTTGAATCCTCTACCCGGATTTGGGAAACATTCATAGATAAATAGCAATACGTTGTGGAAACTGTGCAGGGTATACTGACATGGTTGAAGCAATAGCTATATTAGTGCGACATATTTGTGGGCACCGGTAGCCTTTGAGTTAATCAAAGAGAATACGGGGCCGCTGAGTGATGTCATGAAGCACTAATGGACTTTTAGAACCTTTACTTGACCAACTTGGCCTTTTTAAGGGTAGTGAGATGACCGGCTTTGGTGCAGTCCGAAGTTGGTAGATACTCGATACTATACTCATTGAGGGTTGTTTTCTTGGAATATTTCGGTCGCCAGTAAAGTGGCTAAACTGAAACAATAAACACAGAAAATAATCCAGTGATATTGAGCTCCTTAGAACCTGGTTACTATTTATAGGACAGGTTGAGCCAACTAAACTTCAAGAGGGTACTTACCTATGAAACCCCATGCAAGCCTGAAACAAGGAACTTGTGTGATTTGTTTGTACATATATACTTGTGCATAACATCATAAACATCATGAAGCATCATGTGCATCCACTAACCATTTCAAGGATTTGGATCTTCAACTTTGTTCCTGTTTTGTAGGTAATGGAATCACTTCGTTGGAAAACAATTCAAGTCAACCTTGTAAGAATTCCTCCTCAACTCAAGGAGATAGCTTCAAGGATTCCTGAGAATTCTCCATTCATCGAGAGTCATGGCCGTCTTCTCAACTTAGTCAACACCAACACTGAGGAAGACATGGTGAAAGTTCTCTTCCAGTTCTTTGACCCCCTACACCACTGCTTCACATTTCATGATTACCAGCTTGTGCCTACTTTGGAGGAATTTTCTCAACTCTTGAGAATTCCTATTCTCCATCAACTACCCTACAACGGTACGGAAAGAGATCCAAAGCCTGAAGATGTTGCTCAAGCCCTACACTTGCAACCATCTGATATCATAGGCCATTGGTGGTGTCAAGGGTTTCTTGGCAAAGTTTCTGTTTGAGAAGGCCCAAAGCTGCTGGAATTCATTGGAATTACAAGCTTTTGAGGAGATTGTAGCTCTTCTCATCTATGGGTTGGTCTTGTTCCCAAACCCTGACCAGCTTATAGATGTGAATGCTGTCAAAATTTTCATGGCTCAAAACCCGGTGCCTACATTGCTTGGGGATATCCTCCACTCATTTTACACTCGAACAATGAGGAAAAGAGGTGTTCTCATGTGCTGTACTCCTCTTCTAGAAAGGTGGTTTATTTCTCACCTTCCCCAATCAGTCTTGAAGAATGAGCAAGGCTTGAGGTGGTCACAATGATTGATGACTCTTACACATTCAGATGTTCATTGGTGTTCTCGATCTAGAGAAAATGTTATCATCATTGATCGTTGTGGGGAATTTCCTAATGTCCCTCTACTAGGAATTAGGGGAGGCATCACCTACAACCCCTGCTTAGCTCTGACACAGTTTGGGTATGCCTGAAGGGATGGCCCTCATGACATGCTGATTCCAGACTTGGTTTTTGACTTCGACAACGACGATCAAGGACTTCGACAAAGTTTTATCCGAGCTTGAAGGATGCCCAACAAAGTGGACAGTAAGACCTTGGGACACAATAATTCCATCCCTCTTGAGCCTTACCTCAAGTGGGTACGAACCCGCGCCCAAAGTCTTATGATGCCTTACCCCTACATTCTCCATGTGATCAAAGAGCCTGTTATGGAAGGAGAGGTTCCATACACCCTCCTACATCCTGACATGCCAATATCACTTGAAGATTTGCAAAGGAGTTGGATACATCTCAAGGGAGAACATGATACTTTTGAAGCCCAATTCTACGCCAGTGAGAAAAAGGTTTTGGAACTTACTCATCAACTTCACGAAGAGCAGACTCTCAACACCGACATTGCACCAAAGAGGATGCGCAACGTCTTTTTACATTAGAATTTTGTATTATTTTGCCCATGCGGCATTTATGTACTAACAAATTCTATCTTATTAATATGACATGTGTTCCTTTTTGTTTAAAACAAATTTGAATTTCTAAATCCTTGAATGCATTACATGAATACATATCATTCATCATATGCATAAGCAGGTCTTCACACCAGGTTTCCTTATCTCTCTGCAGTTTATTTCAGCAAGATGGATATATAGCAGACAGTCAAAGACTTACAAGTGCAGAATTCACAGTTCCAACAGCTACTCATGACCTTGGCAAAGGGTCAGGAGGAGCTCAAAACCTTGCTGGAAAAGGAAAAGGAGAAAAAGAAAAACAAGAGGGTTGGTGTGGCTACCATGGGTAGAAGATTTGAAGGTTAAGCTAGAAGGGTCCTGGATTTCCCCTCAACATCTGATGAAGGGGTAGGAAAAGGTAAAGGAATTGCAGAGCAATCTGAGTCTGAGGAAGAAGAAGAGGAGGAGGATGAAGACTATTCTGAACAACAGTACCCTCCTACAGACGACAAGTACAAGAATCTGGAAGAGCGTCTGGCTGCCATGGAGGTGCAAAGAGTGCCTGGGCTGGATTTTGAAGAGTTAGGGTTGGTTGTTGGGATTGTGATTCCCCCTAAGTTTAAGGTCCCTATATTTGCTAAGTATGACGGTTTGTCTTGTCCAAAGATGCACCTACGGTCCTACATCAGAAAAATCCAACCTCATTCTTCTGACAAAGACCTGTGGGTTCATTTCTTCCAGGACAGTCTTTCGGGGACGCAGTTAGATTGGTCCTACCAGCTAGAGAGGTATGATGTTCACTATTGGGAGGATTTGGCGGCTGCCTTTTATAGACAGTATCAATATAATGCGGACTTAGCACCAACCCGTACTCAATTACAGAGTATGGGCATGGTCTCAAATGAAGGTTTCAAAGAGTATGCCCAAAAATGGAGAGACTTGGCGGGACGAGTACAACCACCTTTATCTGAGAGGGAGCTGGTAGATATGTTCTTGGGTACATTGTCAAGCCCCTTTTTCAATCACCTAATTGGAAGTTCGTCTGCGGGGTTCACCGAGTTAATTCTGACTAGTGAGAGAGTTGAAGCCGGAATCAAGAATGGAAAAATTCAAAAGGATGCATCTGCTTCCGCTGCCATCAAAAAGACTTTTCCAGCAAAGAAAGAAGTCTCAGCTGTCTACTCCCAGAGAGGTCAAGGAAGAGTTGAGCGCCAGCCAGCGGTGGGGGCCATAATGATTCAGAAGTCTGCAACTGATTAGCCTCAAAACAATCAACCCAGAACCAACCAAGCAAGGGTGGAAAGGCCTGGACGGCAATTCACCCAGATCAACATGACACCTGCTCAGGTTCTACCTCATCTCTTGAAGTTAAACCTTGCGAGTTTGAAAGAGGCACTGAAGAATCCGAATACATCTTCTCCTTACTACCATTCAAATTCCAAGTGTGCTTATCATTCAGACAGCCTGGGGCATGATACCAACAATTGTTGGGCCCTCAAAAATAAGATTCAGGATTTGATAGATGTTAAAGAAGTTGAATTCGACGCCCCTGAAAATCCTAATATGATCTCTTCTCCAATGCCAAAACATGGTCACAATGCCCATGTTGTTGAAGAAGATCTTTTTGTTGCTACTGTTGATGATTTTATGACTCCTCTACCAATAATCAAGTTGAATTTGCTGAAGGCTGGGATTTTCCCAAGTTGTAAAGAAGATTGCTGCCTTTGTTCGTCCTTACCGACCAACTGTCCATTATTGAAGTTAGGCATCCAACGCCTAATAGATAACCAAGAAATCCTTTTTGAAAAGACTCATGTTACACCGACTCATGTCAATGATATTTCGATAATTACCATATCTTCCAATCTTTCCAAGGTCTCCAAAAGACCTGTTAAGATTACATCCGATCCGAAGATTGTACCTTTGAAGATAACCATGCCGGGGCCTATCCCGTACAAGTCCAACAAATCAATACCGTGGAACTATGGGGGAGAGATCTTCTACCACGGTGTTAAACAAATTGAATCAACTGAAGAGAGTTCTGATGAAGAGAGTTCTGATGAAGAGACTTCCGACATTGGAAACATTTCCAGAACGATTAAAATCACCCGTAGTGGAAGAATTTTCTCTCTGGAGATTTCGCCTCAAAAGGCAATCTTTGGACCCTCAGCTGCTCCTAAGGTTACCCCTGTGCCGGTAAACATATCTGCGAGAACTCCAGTTATTAAAGAAGTTGTAACTCCTGAAGTTGTCCCCTTTGCTGCTACTGATGATAGAGGGAAAGGGATCCAAGAAGAGCCCGTCAGGACGAGGGCTCAGCCGTTGATCATCCCTGAAACCTCTCAAAAATAAATGGAAGAGATTTTGAAAATAATCAAGAAAAGTGATTATAATGTTGTGGAGCAACTTGGGCAAACCCCCTCAAAAATCTCTATGTTGGCCTTGTTTCTTTGTTCAGAGGCTCATGCCAAAGCTTTGATCAGATTTTTGAAGACGGCCCATGTGCCCCAGGAAACCTCCGCGGACCAGTTCCAGGAATGTGTAGCTAGCCTAACAGCAGACAATGGTATAGGATTCTCCGATGCTGATCTAACAATCAAAGGGAGAAAACATAATGACACTTTGCATGTCTCGGTGGAATACAGAGGGACTACTCTGGCACACGTTCTGGTAGACATTGGTTCATTGTTGAACGTCCTACCAAAAAAAGCATTGGATAGGCTAGATTGTGAAGGTTTAACCTTGAAGCCCAGTAACATCATTGTCAGAGCCTTTGATGGTTCTAAACGGATGGTCCACGGGGAGGTGGACATCCCGATTAAAGTTGGAACTGAAACCTTCAATTCCACATTCTATGTCATGGACATCCGTCCCTCCTATTCTTGCTTGTTGGGAAGACCCTGGATTCATCATGCTGGAGCCGTCACTTCTACTCTGCATCAGAAGCTTAAGTACCCTGTACAGGGGAAAATTGTGACAGTTCACAGTGAGGAGGAATACATGATAAGCCATCTTAATTCTTTCCGCTATGTGGAATTGGATGGTGAATTCATTAAAACCCCCTTTCAACATTTTGAAGAGGTAGCTCAGGAGATTGCAGCAGCCAAGACAGTGCCTTCTGTACCCATTATTACCCGACCTCCGCCTCGGATGTCGTCTCTCAAAGATGCAAAGACTGT
Organism: Vicia faba; assembly: GCA_948472305.1. NCBI lineage: Eukaryota > Viridiplantae > Streptophyta > Magnoliopsida > Fabales > Fabaceae > Vicia > Vicia faba. The sequence goes on from OX451735.1 coordinate 356,950,248, forward strand.
GATTGAAGAAGGAGGAAGCACAATCTGGGGGCAGCTTCCCGATTTTCCATTCAAATCTGATAAATTCGACTTGGGTTTCACTGCTTCTGCTCAAAAGGATGTGCGCCACTCCCAGGCTGGAGGGCCACCAGTGAATATCACCCATCATGGAGTCAATGCTTTGGAGGATGGTGAAGAGGAGGGAAATCTGGAGGAGTGGATTTTCCCTACCATTTAAGGAGGATTGTGTAATTGGGACGCAAAGGACTTTATTCCCATTACTTTCATCAATCAATAATTTATCTATCAAACATTTATGTTGGTTTGTAATAATTCTTAAACAATTCGTACACTTTTAACCTTGTGCCTTACCCGAGGTACATAGGTCCATTTGTAAGGGTTTGATTTTTCATCTTCATATGCCATTTTAATGAATCATGGACGTTTTCACATATAAACTTTTGTGTTCATTTTCTTTCTTTTTACATTTTATTTGTTTAAAGGTGGCTATCCCTTACACACACCCACACTCACCAATGCAGGTACCCATCCATTCCGAATTCCATGGGTAATAATTCTGCTATGGCCTTTAGTGACTTTGAATATTTGGTCTACCATGCCGACTACGAAGGTGATGAAGACTGTGAAGTGCCGGGAGAATTGGCTAGACTGCTACAACAGGAAGAAAGGGCTATTCTACCTCACGAGGAGTTGTTAGAGACAATCAACTTGGGTACAGAGGAAGACAGAAAAGAGGTTAGAGTGGGTGCCAACCTAGAGCCAAGTGTCAAGGAGCGCTTAATTCGGCTGTTGAATGAATATGTTGAGATCTTCGCCTGGTCTTACGAAGACATGCCGGGACTCGATACAGATATTGTGGTTCACCGTCTCCCTACAAGAAAAGACTGTCCACCAGTTAAACAGAAAGTTCGCCGCATGAGGCCCAACATGTCTGAAAAGATCAAAGCTGAAGTTATGAAGCAGTTCAATGCTGGATTTCTTGCTGTTACTTCCTATCCACAATGGGTTGCTAACATTGTGTCCGTGCCTAAGAAGGACGGCAAAGTCAGAATGTGCGTGGATTACAGAGACTTAAACAGGGCTAGTCCTAAAGATGACTTTCCACTATCGCACATTGACATCTTAGTTGACAATACAACTCAGCACAAGGTATTTTCTTTCATGGACGGATTCTCGGGCTATAACCAGATCAAAATGGCACCCGAGGACATGGAGAAAACTACTTTTGTTACACAGTGGGGTATGTTCTGTTATAAAGTGATGTCATTCGGACTGAAGAATGTCGGGGAAACCTATCAACACGCCATGGTAGCTTTGTTTCATGATATGATACATCATGAGATAGAGGTCTATATAGACGACATGATAGCCAGTTCACAAACTGAAGAGGAACACCTCGACCATCTGCAAAAGTTGTTTGTCAGGTTGAAAGAGTACAAACTCAGACTGAACCCTAATAAGTGCACTTTCGGAGTCAGGTCCGGTAAACTCTTGGGTTTCATTGTCAGTAACAAAGGCATCGAGGTTGATCCTTCCAAAGTCGAAGCTATACAAGAAATGCCTGCCCCTCGCACTGAGAAGGAGGTCAGAGGTTTCTTGGGACGCCTAAACTACAATGCAAGGTTCATTTCTCACCTAACATCTACCTGTGAACCAATCTTCAAGCTGTTGAAGAAAGATCAGGTGGTTAAATGGAATGATGACTGTCAAGTTGCTTTCGATAAAATCAAGGAGTATTTTCTAGAACCTCTTATCTTGATGCCACCCGTCGAAGGAAGCCCGCTAATCATGTATCTGACTGTCTTAGAGAATTCAATGTGTAAGTTTAAGAATGCGCCTAAGAGGGGGGGGTGAATTAGGTGGTGGTCGATTTTTGACTTATTTTATACTTTCTGGTTTTGATTTAGTGCTTTGAAAAACTGTAAAGTGCAGAAAGTAAAGAGACACGGAGATTTATCCTGGTTCCTTCCACACCCCGGAAGTACATCCAGTCCCCTTGCAAACACGTAAGAGATTTCACTATTTTGTTAGAACTTTTACAAGACTCTTCCTAGTCTTATCAACTAAAGAACCTAACAAATACCAAGAACACCCTCTTGGATTTCCAATAACTCTCTTGAGAACAATCCTCTCAAAAGATACCTCTTGTTTCCAACAATGGACAACAAGGTACACAAGTATTCTAATACTTAATTCCAACAATCCTGGAAATAAGTTACACTTTGTATAATTTTATGAAGTGTGATTTCTTGAAAGATGTTGATCACATAGAGTGACTTCAATGAAGTTTCTTCTTTCTTCTCTTGTAAGCAATTCAAACTGTAACACAATGGTTAGAAAATGCTTAAAGATTTATGTTCTTTATATGTGTGAAAGTGCAGAAAATCTTTGTTCTTAAAAGTTAAGAAATATAAAGTTTGAATATTTTACAAAGTTCAGAATTATTGCATAAGAGAATAGTTGTTTTATAATTTGAAAGATTTAGTATTTAAAATAATCAAGATACCTTTCCAAATGGACATTTTTCTGTTTGAAAAACTTGAGAGGATGCAATGTATGACCATGCATCTATTGGAGAAAAGGTGTGAAGGATATCTTGAAACCAGTTCAGATTTTTCAAAAGTTACAATGTATAAATCGATTAACATAAGATGTAAATCGATTGCACGGGTTTGTAACGTTCATGTTTTCAAAAAATTTGAAGTGTAAATCGATTAGCATGTTGTGTAAATCGATTTACAAGAGTTAAAAATTCACATTGTTATGTGATCAATCGATTTACACTTCATGTAAATCGATTGCTGGCAGAGACAATCAGTTTTTGAAAAAGCATGTGTAAATCGATTTACACAAGATGTTAATTGATTTACAGCAGAGAAAAACTTAAAATTTGTTTTGAAATTTAAGTGAAGAGTTGTGGCAAGTGTGTATATCATTTTTGAGCTTTTCTAATCAATGTAGTTCAAATGAGAGTTGATATACTTGATTGCTTGCCATGATTCTTGAAGCTTTGAGTGAATGATGCTTTTAAGCTAATTCCACTTCTTTTCCTTCTTGCCATAGTGCTTGTTTGTCTTTCATCAAAACTAGCTTGTTTGTCTTTCATCAAAACTAAAGTTGAGTTAAGGCTTGAGATTACATTCTCCCCCTTTTTGATGATGACAAACCATCTTTCTTTATAAGTTGTTCAGAATTGGAGCAAAATGTGTTTTCTCCCCGTGAGAAGATTTCTCCCCCTATGGAGAAAAAGTTTTGAAAGCTTGCCCTATAAAGAAAATTAAAACAAACAACCATAAAGTGATATCACATCCTTCTCCCCCTTTGACATTATCAAAAAGAAGGGAAAGATGCAACAAGAAATGATAATAGAATGAAACATATATGAACATGAACGAGAAACAAAAACTTCTAAAATTATCGAACAAAGTTCAAGTACACAATACAAAAACTAACACTTGAAATACAACAAGACAAAAACATAATGATACTTATAACAAGAATTTAATAATATTGATCAGGAACATATTAGAAGGGTCCTTGATATGGAAATTATTGTTGTAGAGGTGGTTCGGTGTATGGAGGAGGCGGAGGTGCTGGATTGTTTGGATCGTATGGAGGGATATGAAGATGTGAATAGAGGTATGAAAATTGTTGGTTCACATCATTCTGAAAAGCATTGATACGAGAGGAGGTAGAGTCATTTATCTCAGTCCATCGAGCATTGATGTTAGAATTGAGAGAAGCAAACTGTTGCGTCATGTAATCCATAACATCTTGATTGGTTGGACCAGAAGAGGCAGCAGAAGGAGGAACTTCATTGTCTTCTTCATCTGCATTATTGCCTTCATCACCTGCAACATCCTCTCCAATGTATGTGATGGTCTTTGCTTCAGCATTGAAATGAACACCCATTCTAGAATCAACATTTTTGATGGAGATCCTATTGGTGATTGGATCCATTTCAATCCGCTCAAACCCAGTAAAATCTATATCAAATGCTTCCAGGATCCTTGTAATGAAGTATGCATATGGTAGAAAGGTGGCCCTTGTGGCAACTTTTAGCATATGCACCACAATCAATTTTGCCCAGTTTACCGGAATTCCATTTTTCCTCGCATAGATAATTTGCAGTTCTAGGTCGGTCACAGTATAATGATTCCCTGCTCTAGGAAACAGAATATACACCAGAAAATAATGAAACAATTTATCATCAATATGAAAATTACCAGCACTCCATGTGTCCCGAGCTGGAATAACACCCCCAAGACTTCGAATCCGCTTTGCACAGTATTCAGATTCTGATAACCTTCCAATGTTGTAGAAGAATTCTCGCTTCTGATAATTTTCCTAAGAAGCATCCTCTGGATCATAGAGGGTACTTCCAGAATATGGAATGTTCAAAATTCTGCCAATAGTTTTGGAATGCAGAGGAATTCTTGTTCCGAGCACATAGGTATAACATTTGTTGTTATCATCGTGCATATTATTGTAGAAGACTCTAACTAGATTCGGGTAATAGAAACCATGTGATGATATTAATGGTTCTAAACCATAAGCAATTAAATCCCTTTGAAACGAGAAGCATTCATCTGGAAAGGTAGATAACATACCGAATTTTGGAGTTGAGATAATTTTATTTTGAAAATGCTTGATAAATCTTTCACGTTGTGAATCCGAGAGGTATTCGAGCAAAGAGTTTTCAGATGTTGAAGCAGTTTGCTTCTTTCCTTTCTCTGAGGCAGATGCTTTTCTTTTGGGAGCCATGGATATGGTTAGGGTTTTGAGAAGAAAGATATAGAGCTTTTTGTGTTGTTATGAGAGAGAGAGAGAGAGAGTGTTGGTGTTATGAGATAGTTTTGGTGAGTTTAAATAATAGAGAGAGTAAGTGAGGTCTTTATGAGGTTTTAATTGGGTGATTTGGTCAAGGTTTCATGATTGGTCAAATATAAGGTGTGAGGTTGAGAGAAAATGAAAGTTTGACCAATATATTAAAAGCTCATACAAGTATCACATGCTAAAAATTAATTTGCATAGAAAAAGTACACAGAAAATGCTTCAGATTCTGTGGTAAATCGATTTGCCCCTTGGTTAAATCGATTTACACAGAAAATTTTTATGAAAAATAATTTCCGTTCAGTGGTAAATCGATTTACATATTGTGTAAATCGATTTACACACAAGATTTTATTTAAAAAAATGTTTTGCTTCAGTGGTAAATCGATTTACACATCAAGTAAATCGATTTACTTAAAGGAAAAAATTATTTTAAAAAAACAGTAATTTTAACATTTGAAACATTGTCTAAACACACGTATATGCACATTTAAGTATAGTTAAGGATAGAGTGCACCTTATATATCTTGTTCATCTAGGATTTCGAGTTCACGACGAATTTTAAAGAATGCATCCTTTGCAAGTGGTTTTATGAAGATGTCCGCGAGTTGATTTTGAGTGTCTATGAAAGTAATCTCGACATCTCCTTTGAGTACATGATCTCGGATGAAATGATGTCTGATGTCAATGTGTTTTGTCCGGGAATGCATAACTGGATTTTTCATAATATTGATCGCGCTTGTGTTATCACATCGAAGTGGAATGCATCCAAGGTTTACTCCATAGTCAAGTAATTGTTGTTTTAGCCAAAGAATTTGAGTGCATCCACTTCCAGCCACAATGTATTCTGCTTCGGCAGTGCTGAGAGCGACGCTTGCTTGCTTTTTGCATGACCATGAAACCAAGGCATTTCCAAGAATGTGGCATGTTCCACTTGTACTTTTGCGATCAGTCTTACAACCTGCATAGTCAGCATCAGAATAACCAACTAGATTGCACATACTACCTTTTAGATACCATAATCCGACATTGGTTGTTCCTTTGAGATATTTTATTATCCTCTTGACTGGTGCAAGGTGAGACTCTTTAGGATTGGCTTGATATCTTGCACATAGGCAAACGCTGAACATGATGTCAGGTCTACTTGCTGTTAAATAGAGGAGTGAGCCAATCATTCCACGATACTTAGTTATGTCAATAGAGTTCCCTGATTCATCTGGATCAAGATAGGTGCCGGATCCCATAGGAATTGCACTTTCTTTGCTGCTTTCCATCTCAAACTTCTTTATAAGGTCTTTGCAATATTTTGATTGGTTTACGAAGATACCGTGTTTGAGTTGCTTAATTTGAAGACCGAGAAAGAAATTCAATCTTCCCATCATAGACATCTCAAACTCTCCTTGCATCATAAATGAAAATTCCTTGCACATACTTTGGTTAGTTGAACCGAAAACAATATCATCTACATAGATTTGTACAAGTAAGGTATGATGATTAACATTTTTTATGAAGAGAGTGGTATCAACTTTACCCTTTACAAACCCTTTTTCACATAGGAATGCGCTTAGTCTATCATACCATGCCCTTGGTGCTTGCTTCAGCCCATAGAGAGCTTTCTTCAGTTTGAAGACATGATTAGGATGTTTGAAGTCTTCAAATCCGGGAGGTTGCTTTACATAGACTTCTTCATTTATGAATCCGTTGAGAAATGCGCTTTTTACATCCATTTGAAAAAGTTCAAAGTCCAATGAGCATGCATATGCAAGTAATAGTCTTATTGCTTCCAAACGTGCTACCGGAGCAAAAGTTTCTTCAAAATCAATTCCTTCCTCTTGGTTGTATCCTTGAGCAACTAGTCTTGCCTTGTTTCGAGTGATTATACCATTTTCATCCATCTTGTTTTTGAATACCCATTTGGTTCCAATGATACGTTTATTTCCTGGATTAGGAACAAGTTCCCAAACTTCGTTCCGCTCGAATTGGTTTAACTCCTCTTGCATGGCAAGGATCCATTGATCATCTTCTAGTGCTTGAGCCACTTTAGTAGGTTCAACTTGAGATACAAACGCCATATTTAAGCATGCATCCTTAATATTTAGTCGAGTAGATACCCCTTTGCTAATATCTCCAATTATGTTGTCAATTGGATGATCACGATGAGTTCTCCATTCTTGAGGAAGACCATCATCATTTTCATTTTGATGTGAAAGTTCATGTGTTTGTTTCGGATTGACAATTTTTCCATTTCCGCAAGAATTCTCATGAGATAGATCTATAGAATCATCATCATCACAAATAACGACTTCCTCCTTGGAGGTGTTAGATTCATCAAAAGAAACATGCATTGATTCTTCTATAGTTAAAGTTCTTTTATTGTAAATTCTAAAAGCTTTGCTAGAAAGGGAGTAACCAAGAAAAATACCTTCATCCGATTTTTCATCGAACTTACCGAGATTGTCTTTGTCGTTGTTAAGGACAAAACATTTGCACCCGAAAATATGAAGGTGAGAGATATTTGGTTTTCTTCCTTTGTAAATATCATATGGAGTTTTCTTTAGTATAGGTCTTATGATCACGCGATTTCTTACATAACATGCCGTGCTTACCGTATCTGCCCAAAAATATTTAGGCAAACTTGTGTCACTTAGCATGGTTCTTGCAAGCTCCACCAAAGACCTATTTTTCCTTTCAACTACTCCATTTTGTTGTGGAGTTCTCGGTGCTGAAAAATTGTGGAAGATCCCATTTTCTTCACAAAATTCTTCAAATAGACTGTTTTGGAACTCTCCACTATGATCACTTCGGATTGATGTTATCTTTAATGACTTCTCATTTTGAACTTGTTTTGCATATCTCTTGAATGCCTTGAATGTGTCATTTTTGTGCACTAAAAACAAAGTCCAAGTAAAACGGGAAAAATCATCTACAATAACTAAAGCATAAATGTTACCTCTGAAGCTTCTTGTTCTAGATGGACCAAAAAGATCCATGTGCAACAATTGAAGTGGTCTTGTTATTGAAACCACATTCTTTGGTTTTAAAGTTGATTTGGTCTGTTTTCCCTTTTGGCATGCACTACATAATTTGTCTTTGATGAACTTCATCTTTGGTAGACCAATAACTAAGTCATGCTTAACCAATTTGTTCAAGTGCTCCATGTGTATGTGAGCAATCCTCTTGTGCCATAACCAAGCGTCATTGTTGTTTACCATAAGACATTGTACCTTCATAGACAAATCATCTAAAGTAATCATAAAAATATTGTTAGATCTTATACCTTTGAGTTTTACCTCATTGGTTGCCTCATCCATAATAAGGCATTCTTCTTTGTTGAATTTGATCTTGAACCCTCTATCGCAAAGTTGACTTATGCTAAGAAGGTTGTGCTTTAATCCTTCAACATAGAGAACATCCTCAATTTGAATGTATGGAGGTGTGCCAACTATTCCAACGCCAAGAATCTTTCCTTTGGTGTTGTCTCCATAGGTGACATACCCTTTGGCTTTATGTACTAGATATGAAAATTGGTGTACATCTCCTGTCATATGCTTTGAACATCCACTATCAAGATACCAAAGATTTGATGTGGACTTCAAGCATACCTACAAAAACAAATTATTTCTTGTTAGGTACCCAAGTTGCCTTGGGTCCTTCATAGTTAGTTCCCTTTTTCACCCATGCATAATGTCCACTAGCCATACTGAAATTTCTAATATAACATGCATTGGGTGTGTGTCCAATAATACCACAGTAAAAACAGTTTGGAACAAATTTTCTCTTGTATCTAGGAATTTGTTTTCTTTTAGATACATTAGCCTCTTCTTTTGATGATTATGAACAACTTTCTTCTTTTCTACTTTCTTGGGATTGGAACTATTACTAGACTTTACAAAAACAGTGGGCTTGTTACTTGGTTTCTTATAATTCACATAACCAAGACCTCTTTTATCATTTGGATAACGTTGTTGGCTTAGTAATCCTTCTAATCCTATTTTTCCTTTTTCATATCGTTCAATGACTCTTTTAAATTGAACAATTTGAAAGAAATTTGATTCACACTTGGAGCATGCAAAGTTTTCCTTTTCTTTTATAAAATTCTGTTTTTGAAGATCAAAATCTTTAGTCATGGTGTCAATTTTTTCGAGACAAATTAGAAGTTCTTTTTCTTAGTTTGACACCTTTTTGTATAAACTTTTTCATTCTTTCAAGAGTTCATCAATTGCACCTTGAACATCATCATCAAAAAGAGTAAATTCATTACTAACCTCTTCTTCGTCGTCAGAGTGATGCGATACCATTAAGGCTAAATTTTCACATTCGTCGCTTTCCGATTCCGATGTACTGCTCATATCATTATCTTCCCATGCTATGTAGGATTTCTTTTTTTTTTAGTCCTTTCCTTTGAATCCGTTTTTCTTTGGGAGATTTGGACAGTTTGGCTTGATATGTCCTTGCTTTCCACATTCATAACATGAGACATCTTGTGTTGATGTGGAGGCTTCTCTTTTCTTGAAGTGCTTTCTCTTATGTGCATGAGATCCGCCCTTGTCATTTCTGCCAAAAAACTTCCCAAGTCTTTTAACAAGAAGCATGAAATTTTCATCTTCTTCCGGATTGTCTTCTTTTACAACTTCCTTTGAGTCAATTTTTAAAGCAATTTTTTTGGACTTCTTTTCTAGGTTCTCATGTTTTTCAAGTCTACCGAGTTCCGTTTTGTATTCTTGAAGTTTGCCAAATAATGTAGCGGAAGTCATTGCAGAGAGACTCTTATTTTCCGAGATTGCTGTTACCTTTGGTTGCCATTCCCTAGTCAATGATCTGAGGACTTTTAAGTTGAGTTCATCATTTATCAAGGTTTTACCAAGAGCACTTAAGTGATTTGTCAAATGCACAAATCTCTTTTGTAAGTCAAGAATGGATTCTCCGGGCTGCATTCGAAATAGTTCATATTCTTGACTTAGGGTATTTAGCCTTGATCTTTTTACTTAAGTCGTTCCTTCATGAGTTTGTACCAAGGTATCCCATATTTCCTTTATTGTTTTGCATGTCGAGAAACGGAAAAATTCGTCCATACTAAGTGCACCTTGAAGAAGGTTTATTGCCTTTTTGTCATAGAGAACTTTCTTTTTATCATCGTCGTCCCATGCAGTTTTGGGCTTTGAAGAGCCAACGCCATTGATTACCGTTACCGGGATAAATGGACCATTTTCAACAGCATCCCATACTTCCTCTCCTTGTGCTTCTAAATGCGCCTTCATGCGTATTTTCAAGAAGTCAAAATATTCACCACAGAATAGAGGAGGCTTGTTGTTACTACCACCATCTCTGAAAACGGGTTGATGATTTGCGGAAGCCATTCTGGATCTCTAGAAGCAGGTTACCTATAACCTGCTCTGATACCAATTGTAAGTTTAAGAATGCGCCTAAGAGGGGGGTGAATTAGGTGGTGCTCGATTTTTGACTTATTTTATACTTTCTGGTTTTGATTTAGTGCTTTGAAAAACTGTAAAGTGCATAAAGTAAAGAGACACGGAGATTTATCCTGGTTCCTTCCACACCCCGGAAGTACGTCCAGTCCCCTTGCAAACACGCAAGAGATTTCACTATTTTGTTAGAACTTTTACAAGACTCTTCCTAGTCTTATCAACTAAAGAACCTAACAAATACCAAGAACACCCTCTTGGATTTCCAATAAGTCTCTTGAGAACAATCCTCTCAAAAGATACCTCTTGTTTCCAACAATGGACAACAAGGTACACAAGTATTCTAATACTTAATTCCAACAATCCTGGAAATAAGTTACACTTTGTATAATTTTATGAAGTATGATTTCTTGAAAGATGTTGATCACATAGAGTGACTTCAATGAAGTTTCTTCTTTCTTCTCTTGTAAGCAATTCAAACTGTAACACAATGGTTAGAAAATGCTCAAAGATTTCTGTTCTTTATATGTGTGAAAGTGCATAAAATCTTTGTTCTTAAAAGTTAAGAAATATAAAGTTTGAATATTTTACAAAGTTCAGAATTATTGCATAAGAGAAGAGTTGTTTTATAATTTGAAAGATTTAGTATTTAAAGTAATCAAGATACCTTTCCAAATGGACACTTTTCTGTTTGAAAAACTTGAGAGGATGCAATGTATGACCATGCATCTATTGGAGAAAAGGTGTGAAGGATATCTTGAAACCAGTTCAGATTTTTCAAAAGTTACAATGTGTAAATCGATTAACATAAGATGTAAATCGATTGCACGGGTTTGTAACGTTCATGTTTTCAAAAAAATTGAAGTGTAAATCGATTAGCATGTTGTGTAAATCGATTTACAAGAGTTAAAAATTCACATTGTTCTGTGATCAATCGATTTACACTTCATGTAAATCGATTGCTGGCAGAGACAATCAGTTTTTGAAAAAGCATGTGTAAATCGATTTACACAAGATGTTAATCAATTTACAGCAGAGAAAAACTTAAAATTTGTTTTGAAATTTAAGTGAAGAGTTGTGGCAAGTGTGTATATCATTTTTGAGCTTTTCTAATCAATGTAGTTCAAATGAGAATTGGTATACTTGATTGCTTGCCATGATTCTTGAAGCTTTGAGTGAATGATGCTTTTAAGCTAATTCCACTTCTTTTCCTTCTTGCCATAGTGCTTGTTTGTCTTTCATCAAAACTAGCTTGTTTGTCTTTCATCAAAACTAAAGTTGAGTTGAGGCTTGAGATTACACAATGGGGTGCGTAATGGGCCAACATGACGAGTCTGGCCGAAAAGAGCATGTCATTTATTACCTTAGCAAAAAGTTTACCGACTGTGAGACCCGATACTCACTGCTTAAGAAAACTTGCTGTGCTTTGGTATGGGCTGCTCGCCGGCTAAGGCAGTATATGTTGACTCATACCACTTTGCTGATCTCTAAGATGGATCCGATCAAGTACATCTTTGAGAAGCCTGCTTTATCTGGAAGAATAGCAAGGTGGAATATGATCCTCACGGAATACAACATACAGTACACAACCCAAAAAGCTATAAAGGGGAGTGTGCTAGCCGATCATCTGGCCCATCAAGCTGTCCAAGATTACCAATCCATGAGGTTCGACTTCCCCGACGAGGATATCATGACATTGGACAACATTGAAGGGAACAGACTGTATGATGGACCTGAACAAGGATCCCGATGGACCCTGTACTTTGATGGTGCCTCCAACGCACTTGGAAACGGTATTGGCGCTGTACTTATTTCTCCAGAAGGTTGCCATACACCTTTCACTGCCAGACTCTGCTGCAGCTGCACCAACAACATGGCCGAGTATGAAGCTTGTATCTTTGGTCTCAAGGCCGCTATTGACTTGGGAATCAAATCTTTGATTGTATTTGGGGACTCAGTTTTGGTCATCAGTCAGATCAAAGGAGAGTGGGATACTAAACATCTAAACCTCATCCCTTACAAAGAACATGTCCTGACATTGTTACCACATTTCGAGCAGATTACCTTCGAGCACTTCCCGCGAGAAAAGAATCATCTAGCGGATGCTCTAGCTACAATGTCATCCATGTTTAAACTCAGTTGGGATAATGAGGCTCCCTGAATCACCATTGAGTGGATGGACGAACCTGCACATTATCATGAGATTAATACCGAAGAAGTAGTGGACCGACCTTGGTTTCATGATGTCAAAAGGTATCTCGAAGCACAAGAATACCCTGAAGGAGCTTCAGTCAACGACAAAAAGTTTCTAAGGAGGTTCTCGGCAAAGTTCTTCTTGAGCAATGGTATCCTATACAAGCGCAATCATGATTGCATTCTGCGTCGTTGTGTGGACAAGGTTGGAGCTGAGCAGATCATGGCTGAACTGCACAAGGGTACCTTTGGCACTCACTCTAGCGGACATACGATGGATAAGAAGATTATAAGGGCAGGCTATTATTGGTCTACCATGGAAGATGACTGCCATCAACATTCCCGTACATGCCACAAATGTCAAATCTATGCGGACAAGGTACATATAACTCCAGTTCCTCTCAATATCTTAACAGCTCCTTGGCCATTCGCGATGTGGGGAATCGACATGATTGGAGAGATCAAGCCTACAACATCCAATGGACACCTCTTCATCCTGGTGGCCATTGATTACTTCACCAAGTGGGTCGAAGCAGCATCCTTCGCATCCGTCACAAAGAATGTTGTTGCCCGCTTCATCAAGAAGAACCTTATTTGTCGGTATGGTATTCCCGAAAGGATCATCACTGACAATGATACAAACCTTAAAAATACAATGATCATCGCTCTGTGCGAGCAGTTCCAGATTCAACATCATAATTCATCTCCTTATTGGCCAAAGATGAACGGTGATGTCGAAGCTGCGAACAAAAATATCAAGATGATCATACAAAAGATGACAGTCATCTACAAGGACTGGCATGAGATGTTATTGTTTGCTCTGCACGGGTACCGTACCATGGCACGCACTTCAACTGGGGAACACTATTTTCTTTGGTATACAGCATGGAAGCTGTTTTGCCTATTGAGGTTCGGATTCCCTCCTTGAGAATCATGAAAGATGCTGGTTTGAGTGAAGACAATTGGATTCAGACCCGGCTTGATCAACTTAACTTGATTAACAAGAAGCAACTTACTGATGTTTGCCATGGTCAGGCGTATCAGAAACGGGTGATCAAGGCATTCAACAAGAAAGTCAGGCGCCAGGTATATCAAGTCGGGGATCTTGTAATCAAGCGGATCATCTTACCACAAAGTGATCCCAGGGGAAAATGGACTCCTACCTATGAAGGACCATTTGTGATCAAAAACATCTTTTCTTGTGGGGAAATGATCTTAACCACAATGGACGGTGACGACCTGCCGCACCCTGCGAATGCAGACATAATCAAAAGATACTACGCATAAACGACCCGGCAAGTTGAAAACCCGAAAGGGCGACTTGGGCAAAAATGGGAATCCCGGTGAATTGAAAACCCGAAAGGGAGGTTCAGGCAAAAATTAGGGATAAATAAAAAAATCTGTACACCCGACAAGTTGAAAACCCGAAAGGGCGACTTGGGCAAAAAAGAGTTTCCCGATGGACTGAAAACCCGAAAGGGCGGTCCAGGGAAAAGTTAGGGAATTAAAGCGTATGACTATGTCTCGTCGGATCATTTTAAGGACAATCTCTTCACAGACAAGCTCCGGGCTTCTGATCAACTCAATCATCTTCGGACGAAGCAACGAAGGGACAAGATATCCAGAGTTACGAAGGCTATAGCAGAATGGGAACCCCATGGAATTTTTACACATAGCCATATTTCTTTGTATAAATTTTTCTCATTTTTATGACATTATTCTCTTATTAGGATGTCTGTCTCCTTTGTACAAAATACTTACACAAAGTTAATACAAAGATACTTCAAAGTGCAGAAAACTATTTATCTTTTTCCTTTTTTACACTTGTGTTTTATGTGAAAACGTCCAATGGTTTATTAAATGAGCATATGCATTTGAATATAATCACTGTTTACAAATAAACAAAATGTGGAATAATAATTACTGATAGGTTGAAAGGATAGGAAAACGTCTTTAGGCTATTCCAAGAGAAATCCCCTGCAGTACATCATCTAGATCCCCAGCGGAGCTAAAACCATTGAAATACATATCCCCAGCGGAATTAAATTTCAAAATCCTCGCCAGAGTCCAAACTTCAAACTCCCAATCCCCGGGGAGTTATATATTTCAAACCTTTAATCCACCATCAGAGTTAAACCTCCAAACTCCCAATCCTCAGCGGAGCAAAGCTTTTAACTACAGACCCTCAGAGTAGATGAAACCTTCTTCCCCAATGGAGTCAAGTTTCCAACTACCAATTCCCAGCGGAAACCATTCAGTTTTCCCCAGATTCCCCAACAAGTTGTCTCAAAATCTGAGAATCAACCAGATAACAGTTAACTTTTATCCCCAACCTCCGGATAATTCCCCAGTAGATTGGCATGCAACCTGAACTCCTGAACATTTTCCAAACGGGAATACGCTTTTTCCCCAGAGAGTCTTGAACTTACTTTCCAGCAGGATAGCTACTCCCCAGCAGTATAGCTATTCCCCACAGAGTTTTTACTCGCCAACAGAATGAAGATTCTCATTCTTAACTCCCCAGTTTGAAGTCCCCAAGGGTTCAAATTCCCCTAGCAGATTGAAGATTCTCACTCCTGATTCCCCAGTGAAGTTGCCAGAGTTTTTTTCATTACTCCCAGTATGAATTTGTCCGAATTTTTAATCCCCTGCAGATCAAAGATTCTCATTCTCACTTCTCCAGTGAAGCCCCCAAGGTTTCAATTTCCCCAGGAGATCGGAGTTTCTCATTTGTAATTCTCTGCAGAAGCCATTAAAGTCTTCCTTATTCTCCAGCAGATCAAGGTACTTCTGTCATCTAATCCCCAATAGAGATTCGTCAGAGTTTCCTTATTCCCCAGCCGAGTAAGGATTCCCCTTGTGTAATCTCCAACCATAGTCATTGTGATCGGTGGATCTGGAACTGAATGTTTAACGCTGGTTCGCGAAATGTCGCGGAAGCAAGAGTCGCCGCCGTCTTTTATTTTCTCCAAATGGAAAGGACAAAAGCACAGAAAAATTCCTTATAGAGATTGCTCTCGGTTCGGGAGGTAGATTATAGAAAGGGAAGGTGTTAGCACCCTTTCTATCCATGGTTATCCATGGGCTCTTAGATACTTGCTCATTGTGTTTTCAAAAATGGTTTGTTTGCTTTTCAACTGTGGGTTTTAAAAAGTTTCTTTGAAAATTCCAGTTCGACTCTTGTATCGGTCCTCAAGAGTGTTTGAAAAATGCTTTCGAAAGCTTTTTGAAAATGTGTTGGTGTGAAAAGTATTTTTTGATTTGTTTTTGAATTTAGAGCAAGTATCTAGAGTCGTCTACCTACCCTAAGGAATTCGTCTGTGTAGATGTCCTTTAAAGTAGTGCCATCCCACCATTGAGAGGTAGGTAGCACCACCATTGGAGGTGTTCGGGTCAATTCGAGGTTCGGGACATGGTGATCACCAGAGCAATAGGAAGATACCTTAGAAGCTACCCTCATGCCAGGTTCCCGGATCATGAGGACTTACTAAGACATCCTCTACTCGACGATCACCTTTCGAGGCAAGGCAACAGTGAGGCGTACCCTAGGGGTGGTGTGTGCGATTTGTGTGTCGTTTTCAAGTATTTTTGTCTTTTGTCATGTTATTGGTGATCTATACGTTTGTTTTTATTTTCGTCCATACATTCTTTCATGCCATTATTTACAGTTAAAAAATTGCGAGAAAAATAAAATTCTAAGCTATTACAAAAGGCGCGGGTCCACATCGCCAAAGTTAAACCAGGACCCGATTTGACAGAAAATAAATAAATAAAGTAATAAAGAGTGCGAGAAAGTTAATTTACAAGGCTTCGGGAGAGATACATAAATATTTAAACGAAATAAAATAAATATGCGAATTAAATGGGAATTAAAAAACGAGGGCGTTGGACCCTTTTTGCAAAATTAAATTAAACGATGAATTAATTAATTAAAAAAAAGAAAGGAAATTGTTTTTTGGTATTTTATGATTTTTAGGATTTTAATGAAAAAAAGGAATTAATTAAAATTAAACCTAATTCTACCATTTTTAATTTATTAAAAAAAAGAAGATTAAAACCTAATATTAACCCTAATTAATTTACATGCAAATTTAATTATAAAAATCTAATATTTAATTATTATGGAATAAAAGAAAAAAAAGATGAAAATTAATTAAACCCTAATTCTATATTTTTTTTTAGATTTTTATTTAAAAGAGTCAAAATTAAAACCTAAATTTAAAACTAATCAATTAGAGTTATTTATTTACAAAAAATATTAAAATAATAAATATTTATTATTTTTCTCTTTTCTGATTTTTTTGTGTTTTATGTATTTTATGAAAACATTAAATTAATTAAACAAACAATAATTAAAAGAAAATAAAAATTATAAAAATAAAGAAAGTTAAGAAAATTTGCAAACCAAGGGGGGTTGCAGTCCCCAACATGGAGGTTTTTTTTCAGTAATCTGTCCCATTAGCAATTGGCCCTTTTGACTTTTTCCAGGCAGCGTGCTGGCGTGTTGACTGGGGCTCACCATAGTCTTCAACTCATGGCCTTTGATATGATGCTCTGGGGCACGTGGACGTCCTGATTTTTGAGGATGCACGGTGTGCTTTGCTATTGAATCTGCATAGGAATATGAGTTGAAAAATAATATTGAAAGGATGAAGACCTAGGGCTCGAACCCAGATCATTAACATTGCCAACCACTGTGTTTACCACTGGACCAATTCACACGCGTTTAACATATAATAACCAACAAATATTATAAAAGAAAACAAAAGCGTTAGTGGGTCTGAGCGCGAAAATTTAAACAGGCCAATCGTTGGTAGCCACCTAGCCTTCTTCTTCCTTATTCCCTGAAACATAAAACATAGGCCACGGTTTTCATGGTGTTCCCTTAGGCATGTTTATGAAAAATAGCGACTAGCCCAGGGATCATCATAAATTAGGCGCGAGGGTGGCTTTGTCTTCGTCCAAGTGTGCTGATCATAACCATGGCATCGTGGTAGGCTAATTTTACACTATCTGAAAACCCCCAATTTCAAGCTTGCAAAACCCTAGAAAACAATAATGGTGAAATCGTATATAGCATGCAAAAACTCAATCAAGATAGATGGTTAGCTTCAGAATCACACAAGGAATATGAATCAAATATTAAAATTCACAAAAAATGCATGAATTGAGATGCACAAATTAGAGATTTTCTTTGTACAGGTCCAGCTCGTTTTACCAATTCTTTGAGTATGGGATTAAGTTTTTGATTGGAATCGTTTCCTGACAACCCTGGCAAGCTAATGGAACAAGTTTGGAGGCTTGAATTGACCTGCAAGTGAGTTTTCAGAATTGAGTTTTTAGGCAAAATTTTCAAGTTTGGTGTATGCTTTTCTGCGCAGCTCAATCGTCTCCTGCATTAGGTTTGTGTTCAGGCTTAAGTATAGAGTGAATTAGGTCAAGAAAAACAATCCAAATCATTTGCATTCATGGTTTTTGAAATTTGATTTTCAAAGATCTTTTTCAATCTTTTTTCATGTGCTTTTGCTCTCAATCATATCCAATCAATCCAATTCCTTCCATATCTGATCATACACGAATTATTGAATATATTTCATGCACAAAAAGATTTTATTTCATTGGTTTTATATTTTTCATGTATTTTATTTGATTAAATGAATTATTAATAATAAAAAATTCAAATAAATAAATAAAAATGGAGAAAAAATTCCCTTTGGGCCAAATGGTCGTGTGCATGCTTGGGACAATGAATTGTGGAAGAAAAATGGGCCCATTAGCAATTTTAGGTCATTTGAATCAATGTTGACTTTTCAAAATATCCAAAAATTTCCCAACTTCCACAAGGCATAACTTGCTCAATGTTTAAGCTTTTCTCATGTTCTTGGACATTTTGTAAAGGTCTTTGAGTCCTCTAACCAATGTCTTTGGTCGCATGTCATTTTGATTTACCAATCTCAAGTTATGGCCTTTGACTTAAAGTCCCTTTTTGTTGACTTTTGAAAATGACCTATAATGTTGAAATTGATAACTTTTTGTGAGAGCATTTCTTGGACTTGAAGTATGAAGTTGAGTTGTAGGAAATGTCTTTCTCTTCAAAATGAGCTTTGGATGGAATTTTTCTGATAATCCATGTGAAAGTTATGCCCTGGTCAATTTACAGTTGACTTTTTCAACTGTCCAAATAAGGAAACTTTTGCATCTTGATGATTTTTGAGCCTAGCTTTGAGAATCATGATCAAGCATTGATCAAATGATGTTTGTGGCTTCAAAATGAGATGTTGACCAAAAATTTGAACTTTTGACTGCCAAATGACCATTTTGCCCCTACAGTTGACTGTAGTGCAATTTAGGGTTTTGACTGTGCAATTTTGTGCTGAAAGTCTTGAAACTTGGTATGAGGATGCTTGACCATATTTGTAGGCATGTGAGACTTTATTGGACCTTTGGAAATTTCATTTTCTTGATCAGAACAAAAACCCTAATTTTGACTGCTTAGGAGACCCTTGCACTGTGCAACCCTTGGGGAATTTTGAAGCATGACTTGGCAATTTCTTGAAGCATATGGGAGGGTAAATTTTGGGGTACAACAGTTGCCCCTGTTCAATCTTCTTAGACCTGAGGATGCAGGTTGGCTGACGTGCCTTTCGTAATCCGAGGGTGGAAGATGATTGAACACTAGAGTGCCCAGAAATTTGCGCTCACATAGTAGCAGTGTGATAATGGGAATGGGCTTATAGATGCCATTTGGAGATTGATGAATAGGATGATGGGCTTATAGATGCCATCTGGAGGTTGATCGCGTAAGAGATTCCTTAACGAGAACCTGCATACCTGCAAAAGAAAAAAGAGTACCTGACACGTTGCAGGAGCTGGTTTTCAGATGCTTGGTATAGATGTGTCCTGACTGGTTACAGGAGCTGGATCTAGAGTTTCAAACGGCGATGAATGAACCAGGGTTAGTTACTAACTCAACAGGAACGGTGAGAGAACCTTGGGAAACTTAATCTCAAAAGCGGACGTTTGAGAAAAACCTGGGATGGAATTATCATCTCACGCACCGTCGGGGAGAGAACCATAGGAAATTATAATCTCAAAAGCGGACGTCTGAGAAAAACCTGGGATGGAATTATCATCTCACGCACCGTCGGGGAGAGAACCATAGGAAATTATAATCTCAAAAGCGGGCGTCTGAGAAAAACCTGGGATAGAATTAACATCTCACGCACCGTTGGGGAGAGAACCATAGGAAATTATAATCTCAAAAGAGGACGTCTGAGAAAAACCTGAAATGGAATTGTCATCTCACGCACCGTCGGGGAGAGAACCAATAGGAAATTATAATCTCAAAAGCGGGCGTTTGAGAAAAACCTGGAATGGAATTATCATCTCACGCACTGTCGGGGAGAGAACCATAGGAAATTATAATCTCAAAAGCGGACGTCTGAGAAAAACCTGAAATGGAATTATCATCTCACGCACCGTCGGGGAGAGAACCAATAGGAAATTATAATCTCAAAAGCGGGCGTTTGAGAAAAACCTGGAATGGAATTATCATCTCACGCACCGTCGGGGAGAGAACCATAGGAAATTATAATCTCAAAAGCGGGCGTTTGAGAAAAACCTGATAACTTCTACTGAGTCTTCATCAGAAAAATCTGTTGGGAGTCGATTTAGCAGGACTAGAGAAGGCCTTGAAATATGATTGAGAATTTAACTGCATCTTTCCTGAAAGGTAGAGGTCAGTCATATGCCATGCATGATATGGACCAAGCAATGATGTTCTCAACATAAATGAGATTTGTATGATATGATGCATATATGCATGCTATAATGATGTATGTGATGTTTATGTATGCTTTCGTCTAGGAATGTAAATCCTTGACGGGTGCCGGGAAGTCACTCCTGGGCTGATATTGAAGAATAAGCTTTTACTCCTGCTGGGGATGATAACTGCAAGAATACCGGTAGGAGAAGATGACTCCGTTGAGGAATAAACTTGGCAAATGGAAGATTCTGCGGGGAGAAAAAATACTCTAGCGACCATGCTGGGGAGCGATACTCTGTGGGGAGAGAGATACTTTGTTGAATTGTTGATAATAATTTGCTGGGGATATCCTTGTTGTATTGGAAGTGCTAATAGACTTCGCTGGGGGTAAGAGAACTTCGTCGGGGACGCTCTTTCCATAGCTTTTGGCTGAGGATAACCCAGTTATATCCTGTTAAGGAAATAACTCTTTGAATAAAGCCGGACGACGCGTTCGTGCTTTTGCGAGGGTAAGCTTCCAGAATCTACTGGGGATAAGCTTACTGCCTGGGGATGTGAATTCCAAATTTCCTGGGGAACTGGATTGGAATCTCCTGGGGAAGTTTTGAACTGTGGGGGAAGTGATTCCTTTGAATATTTGATATACCGCCGGGGAACAATCTTAAATCAAGACTGCCGGGGATGCTTGTTAAGAATATATATGCTGCTGGGGAATGTTGAGATCTACTGGAGGATACCCAACTTCCTTAAGATTTTCTAACTTTGCTTGGAGAAGAGTGCACTGACTTGCTGGCTCACTCTCTGGGGAATTGGGATGTACGGGTTATGTTCTTCAGCTGAACCTACCCTGATACCTTGGAGGACGGAACAATTAGATCGCTTAGACAACTCTTTATTGCCCCTGTTTCTGAGGTGAGAGAGGAAGACCTGTGAGGTGCTGATAGTGGTTGATGGACAAACCTTCTTCTGGTTGGCAAGTGACAAGATGCCGGGACATAGTCATACACTTTGATCCCTAATTTTTGCTTGGACCGCCCTTTCGGGTTTTCAGTCCACCGGGATATCCATTTTTTCCCAAGCTGCCTTTTCAGGTTTTCGACTTGCCGGGTGTACAGATTTTTTCATTTCATCCCTTCATTTTGCCCGAACCCTTTTGGTTCGCCGGGAAGCCCTTATTTTTGCCTAGGTGTGTCAACCTAGCGGGTCTTTGATTATGCGTAGTATTTTTTCGACTATGTCCGTGTCCTCAGGATGTAGGGTGTTGCCCCTGTTGTAAGTGTTTTGTCATGCCACCAGAAGGTGTTTGATCAGGCCAGATTTGTTGTTGAAATGCCCCAAGTGACTCAGGCGGAGATGTGCCCCTGGCTGTTTGGCCTTTGAGAGATTCTCCGAATCTTGATTGGACTGCCCCAGATGATGGACCATGATCATGCCATGCCCCTTGATTGGAAGTGCTTCTGTTCATTAGGCATTCGTCGTGCGAATTTCTATGCTGTTCAAACAAAAGTCATATGCAAACAAAGTTATGTTAAAAATGCAAAGCCTATGTCTATCTTGAAGATTTTGAGAATGTATTCTTTTCATAAAACAAATGAATGTTTGTAAAACATGATGTTAACTCCGTATTTACCGTAAGCCTTAAGGAGTCAGGATACCTTTCGTAACAGTATGCTTTCGAACTAACCCATGCTTCAGCTAGGACTTTTAAGGGTTGTAACGTGGCTTGGTTCACGGTTTAAGAAACAAAGGATAAAGGCTCAAATTATTTGTACCCACCCGCTCTTCGTGATGTTCTCCAAACCTAAACTCAGCTGATCATACGTTAGACCTTGTTTGAGTCTTTGTTCTGATTTTCCGGTGATGATTCGGATGTTGATAACTTATTTTGAATAGGCAGTCATTCCTTTCTTGTTGAGGGTTTGTAAGACCTCTTTCTTGATTTTTGTTATCCCTTTCTTTTTTTGCCTGAACTGTTTCCCTTTTTTGGAATTACAGTCAGCGGGATGCCCCAGTTTTGTAAATCTCCTTTATAGGTTTTGACTTTTTGGGCTTTTCATTTATGATTTTTTTGATAATGACTGCCTATCCTTATGTTTGTTCGGAACCATCACTGTCTTTCTTTGTTTTGCAAGGACCTCTTTGGTGCCATTCGTTATGCACTTGGATCAACTGAGAGACTACCCTGCCCCAGGTTATGATTAAGGGTTTTAAATTTTGAAAAGAAAAAACTCCTACTTCTTTGGCTCAGATGGGTTGACGAGGGATTATCATCCTTATAACTCCAGTGTTTAGGGATTGAAACAACGCCTGTACCTCATCAGCTAGGTCTGTTCAAAAGCATACTGTAAAGATTGTGGCATCGTTTTCGTCATCCTCCCTCAAGAGGCTTAGAGTTATTAACCGAGAGTTGATCATCAGAAAAAATATGGAAATAATTTACATTTAGTGAATACGAATATATTGTTTTAGAACAGACATATGCGATGCATTAATGAAATAACAATGTTTAACATGAGTAAATGTTTGAACAAAAGAAAACTGCAACTTGAACATTCGAATGAACAAAAGTTTTCTAGTCTCAGGATGTGTCACTTCAAATGGTGAACCTTGGAGGGATGGTAGAAAAATTCAGCCTGACCATCTTGTGTGAACTCCAATGCCCCTTCATCAATCAGGTCCTGGATCTTGTTTTTCAAGCTCCAACAATCATCTGTAGTATGCCCCGGGCTGTCAGAGTGATAAGCGCAACGCGCGTTGGGGTTATACTTCGGTGACGTTGTATTTTGGTTCTTCGGAGCTTCTTTTAGAGTTACCAGCTTGGTCTCCAGCAACTGTGGCAATATCTGGGATAAGGTCATGCTGAGCCGAGTGAACTGCCTTCTCTCGCTCTTTTGTTGGTTGCGATGTTGAATTTGTGACACTGGAGCCATTTGGGGAGCTCTCTCCTTGCCTCTTTGTCTCAAAGGTGGTCGAACGATGACTGGCTTTTTACCTTTAGACATTTGCCCCAGTTGGTTACCCTGAAGCAGTTGGTTGATGAGAACCCCGAGCTCGTTTTGTCTTTGAGCTAACCTTTGAATGGTAGTCGCCTGCCCCAGCATCTGGGCCCTCAATGCATCCACCTCAGCTTGTAGGTGTTCCAGCTTTTCATCCTCAGCACTGTTCCTGACAAAGGTCTCTATGAGAAGTGTCCTTAGCTCTTCCTGCCCCTTGGATAGATTCAGGAGGATTTCCCCGAACCGAGTCTCTTGAGCAAGAAAGTCCTGGTTATCTTGTGGGTAAGCCATTGCTGAAATAAACAGCGAGAAAGGTAAGTGACCTGCAGAGAAAGGGCACCTGTTATGCAATGATGAGTATGACATGCAATGTTTTCAAGGACCTCGCAGGGTAAACAAGAAGATTAAGAAGATTGTTAGCATTTGAATCCGGTGGCTTGATTGAAAGAACTTCATATTTGTTGAGAGTCTTTCTTCCAAGGGTCAAAGGCTCACCATATCAAGTGGGTCATAGCCTCTGACAACCTTGGCTAGAGGAAAATAAATTCTCTTTGCCCCTTGCTAGATGTTTGATTTATCATGACCTGCATCACAAGCCTTTGAGATCCTTGAAATGGGTTAGGATGTATGCAATGGTATGATGTCATGATGCATGGGGTAATATGGATAAACCCTGTTATGAGCCCTTATTAAGGACTGTAAACCAAAACCTGCGAGAAACTCGGTAAAACCTGTCATGAGCCCCAATTAAGGACTAAAACAAACCCTGCAAGAAACTCGGTAAACCTTGTTATGAGTCCTAGTTAAGGACTAAAACAAAAACCTGCAAGAAACTTAGTAAGCCTTGTTATGAGTCCTAGTTAAGGACTATGAACAAAACCTGCGGGAAATTTAGTAAACCCTGTTATGAGTCCTAGTTAAGGACTGCAAACAAAACCTGCAAGAAGTTCAGATGTCAGATGACAAGCATGCAAGTAATCCAAGTTTGAAGGCACACAAGTCACACAAAAGAGCCCTTAGAGTTTAGGCCAGCATGAAGTTTGGGGTACTACCCTCTTGAAGTTGGTGGGTTCAACCTGTCCTATCAGAAGTAACCGGGTTCTAAGGGTCCCAATATCACGGGGTTGCTTTCATTGTTCATCGTTTCGATTTAGCCACTGAACTGGCGACCGAAATATTCCAGGAAAGCAACCCTCAATTGAGTGTAGTATCGAGTATCAACCAACCTCGGACTGCACCAAAGTCAGTTATCTCACTACCCTAAAGAGGCCAAGATAGTTCAATTAAGGTCCCTAAGGTCTGTTGATGCTTCATGACACCACGCGGAGGCCCCGTACTCTCCTTGACTGAACTCAAGGGTTACCGGTACACACCAAAGTGCCACATCAACGTAGCAGACTGCTTCAACCATGTCGGTATACCCCGCACAGTTCCCTCACAGTCTTGTTGCTACTTTCTAAGAAGGTATCCCCCAGATCCGGGTTAGGATCTATAGAACTCCCGAGACAGTCCCACAATAATAAAGCAAACAAGCACAACAATTAAAAACACAAGTGATCTTAGTCCTAAGGTACACCTCACTTTAAAAGTTCCCCAGCAGAGTCGCCAGTTTTGTGATCGGTGGATCTGGAACTGACTGTTTAACGCTGGTTCGCGAAATGTCGCGGAAGCAAGAGTCGCCACCGTCTTTTATTTTCTCCAAATGGAAAGGACAAAAGCACAGAAAAATTCCTTATAGAGATTGCTCTCGGTTCGGGAGGTAGATTATAGAAAGGGAAGGTGTTAGCACCCTTTCTATCCATGGTTATCCATGGGCTCTTAGATACTTGCTCATTGTGTTTTCAAAAATGGTTTGTTTGCTTTTCAACTGTGGGTTTTAAAAAGTTTCTTTGAAAATTTCAGTTCGACTCTTGTATCGGTCCTCAAGAGTGTTTGAAAAATGCTTTCGAAAGCTTTTTGAAAATGTGTTGGTGTGAAAAGTATTTTTTGATTTGTTTTTGAATTTAGAGCAAGTATCTAGAGTCGTCTACCTACCCTAAGGAATTCGTCTGTGTAGATGTCCTTTAAAGTAGTGCCATCCCACCATTAAGAGGTAGGTAGCACCACCATTGGAGGTGTTCGGGTCAATTCGAGGTTCGGGACATGGTGATCACCAGAGCAATAGGAAGATACTGAAGGGGTGAAAAACACAAGAAGGGGGGGTTGAATTGTAAAACTGGAATCTTAAAGCAATTGACAAGATATTTTTATCCTGGTTCGTTTGATCTCAAACTACTCCAGTCCACCCGTCAAGGTGATTTCGCCTCTCTCCAACGAGGTCTTAATTCACTATATTCAACTGAATATTACAGACTGCTTTAACAACTGCTAAAGCCTTCTTGATTCAAACCACAATCCGGTTTGTCAAGGCAACACTTTCTTACAAAGGTATAAAACAATGTGTGTGAATGTTTTCTACAAAACTTTATCACAACTGTGATGTTTACACAAATTAAGCTTAGAAACTAGATTGCTAAACACTAATGGAGTATCAGAGTTTGTTGGTTTAGCAGAACTGGTAGATGAAGATTATGGTTCAGCTTTTTGCGTGTAGAGATTTTGAGAGCATTAGCCATTATAATCTTCGAAGCTTTGTTTATATAGCACTTGAGAAGATGAACGTTGAATGCAAATATTCTTGATTCAATGCTAATAACAAGCTTTCCTTTTTGAGCAGATCTTGTCTGGAATGAAGCCGTTGGAATTAATTAGCGTTCAATGCACAGTACCGTTGTTTCTTCAATGCACGTTCTGGCTTGGCTCATTCTGATTCTGCTTCGCTGCTGATGAACTAATGTGTTTCTGTATCAGAGTGTTTTACGCGCAGTTCTGTTCATCAAGCTTCAGCATGTACAAGAGTTGATCATCTGATCTTGACGTTCTGATTCAGCAACTTCTGATGCTGGTGCATGAAATCAAATTCGGATGCTGAAGAAGTGATCTTGCTTATTTTAATCAGCGTATCTGCAAGTCAGAGCATAGTAATTTTAGGTAGCATATAGTTCAAACATGAAACATATAAATACTATATCTTTTCACTTTGTTATCATCAAAACTTAAATATAGGGTACTAGATTCAAACATTGTTCTAACAATCTCCCCCTTTTTGATGATGACAAAAACTAGATATTTTAAATAAAAAATAACGTGAAAAGGTATCTAGGAAATGTTTCAGAGTTAAGAAGTAAGGAGAAATCAGAGTTAAGAGATACTCCCCCTGAGTTTGTTACTTCCCTTTGATATACGTGTTCTTCAGGATCAGATCTTTTTCTATCTTTGAGCATCAGATTATAGGTCTTTGACTTATCAGAGAGCAGAGCTTCAGAGCTTTTCCTGTCAGAGCTTTGCTTCGGATCAGAGTGTTAGGTCGATCAGAACTTCATATTAGATCAGAGCAACATTGATCAGAGCTTCTACATTTTGATCAGAGCTTCTAGTCTTCATAGTGTTCAGGAGCTTCCTTGTGCCTGTAGACTTTAAACAAAAACAGAAAAACATTTCAAGTAATAGAGTTAGAATGTTTGAGAATTTCTGTCTAGTTAGCCGTTATTGATTTTAAATATCATTCTTGTTCACCCCCTTTTTGTCAGCAATCAAAAAGTGTTGGTGATGTGCTAAAACAATTTAGATCAGAAAAACAAATTATATTAAAATAGTTCATAATCAGAGCAAAAGAACATTACAAAACATAGTCAAAACAGTATATCAGAAAATGAAGAAAGCATGAAAAAGTTATGCATGAAAAAGATTTAAGGTTGAGGTGGCATGCGTGAGAACAGGCTTTCCAGCATCGCTTGAATCTTTTCAGAAGTTTCATTCTGCTTCTGAACCATGTTGACAACAGTGTCAATTTTGCTGTCCTGCACATCCATTCGTGCTTTCATCTTCTGATCATTCTCTTCCATCCGCTGCTGTAGACGCAAGTCATTCAGCCTTAATTCTTCCAGAGCCTGCCTGTCCAAGGCAGCTTGAGAAGGGTCAGAAGGAGGAAGCTTCTCAGAACTTTCAGCGACATCTTCTGCTGGATTTTCTTCAGCCTGAATGGTCTTGTCTTCTTCTGATGGTTGCACCTGTGCAGCTTGCTCTTTCTCAGACCAAGATTCACTGTCCAGAGGGAGCACAACTTCTTGAGGCAGCTGACTCTCAACTTCCTTCAGCAGCTTGCTAAAGTTCTGTTGAGCCTGCTCGTAGTTGACGTCCTGCAGCTTGAGGGCTTCAGCACGTACCCATAGTCTGAACTGTGACCAGAGCTGATCAGAAGCAGCTGGGTCGATCATCCCCGGACAGACTTGCTTCAAAGAAGCAATCCATTGCAGCATACCTGTTTCAAAATTCAAAATACCAGAGCCAACATCTGGTTGCTTTGGTTTGGGTATGGCAATTTTGTGTCTTAGATCAGCAAGACGTTCAAGACTTGTTAAGTCAATGAAAGTTCTGCTGGGGTTTTCAGCGGTTTTCTGAGAGGTTGTTTGTTTTGGAGGAAGGGTATCAGAATCAGAGTCAGATATTTCTATTGGAGTGGTTGGAGTTTTTGGAGGTGTTGATTCCTCTGAAGATGGCAACTGGGGCCTGACAATAGTGGTTCCACATGGCAACTGGATTGCCAGCGGTGAAGGTTGAGGTGAGTGGGGGTCAGAATGATGAGGAGAAGGGGTTTCATAGCGGTGAAACTCTGTTTGTGGTGCAGGTGGATTATTTTCTGGTTGAGGAGGTGGAATCTCTGATTGCTTAGGGATCAGAGGTTCTTCTGTGAGTGGTTGTTGTGATTGTGGTTCTGGTTCTGGTTGTGGTTGTATTTCTGGTTCAGGTTGTGGTTCTGGTTGTGGAGGAGGAATATTTGGTGGTTCAGAATTTGGTTGAGCAGAAGCATGTTCACGCTCAATATCAGCTAGCACTCTATCAAGTGCTGGTGTTGTTGAAACAGTTGGTTGTTTGGGAATTTTAGTTCTGGTTCTTCTGAGTTGTAAGGCCTCAGAAGGGTCTTCTGGTATGGTTTCATCAATGGTAGGGATTGGGATTGATATTCTGTGAGAGGTTTTAGGAGGGGCAGCAGATGTTGGAATAGTAGATGAAATTGAAATAGGGGCAGCAGATGAAATACCTCTTTTCTTTGGAGTCTGATGAGATGATCCTTCTGTTGGCGCTTTCCTCTTCTTTGTCTTCTTCTGAGTCACTTCTGGTTGGACTTGACTCAGATCTTTGATCTTCAGCTTTGAACCTGTATCTTCTTCCTTGTATGAATCTGGATACTTGAGAAACATATCAGGTTTGGATTCCATTTCAGAAAATTTTGGGAAATCACTCAGAGGCACTCTTCTGCTGGAGATGTCAGCAGTTGAAGTAGCTCTGGGTTCCTTCTTAATATTTTCTATCAGCTTCATCTTTTTCAGGTTCTTAGCGTTCAGCGGTTTTCCAACAGTTGGTTCAATAGTGCTCAGCACTTGAGCTTCGCTCAGATACTCTATCAGCTTATTCTCTGTCAGAATATCTGATATGAGCCTTCCAAACGGTATCCAGTCCCTTTTGGTCCTTTCTTCTTCTCTTGTCTCTTTCACACTGGTCTTGAGATGGTTGAACAGAAAGTGTGCCAGATTGATCTTCACCCTCTGATCAATAAAGTAGATCAGAAACTGCTGATCCACGTTTATATAATCAGGAGAGCTTGTTGGCTTCCTGTGATTGAAGCATCCAAGAACAATCTTAGCCCATACTCTGCAGTGGTCCTTCAGATCCTTAATTTTGCTGCTGGGAAATCCAAGAGTGAAAATGCTGTTGGCTACCACACCTATATCAGGGCATCTGTCAGCCATGTCCACACAACGGACTCCACCACCACTTTGACCGATTAACCTAGCAATGAGGTCTTCAGAAATTACTATCTTCTTTCCCATGACAGAAGAGATGACTAGATGTTTATAAATCTTGGCGTGAATCCAAAATTCCTTGACAAGCTCTGGGAATGTTGGTCCAACCAACCTATCGAAATACCTCTCCCACTTTTGAGCCCTAATTTCTTCAGTTAGGTCAAATCCATTTTCCTTCAAACTTTCAAAGTCGATGATTAACTCAGAGAGAACTTCAAGATTCTTTACCGGTGTGAGAAGAGTTCTGAGGGGCACCTGATATTGTTCAGAGGTTTCTTTCTTCTGATTGCCTGCAGAAATGCTGGAGGATGCCATTGTTCTCACAAAAAAAGGCTTTGAGAATGATTTGAGAGAAAAAGGTTTGTAGGAGATAAACTCAGAAATATGCAGAAAATGCTTAAGAGATTATGAGAAAGCGTAAAGAATAAAAATGAAGGATTAATGAGCTTAAATAGAGTTTTCAAAAATTATTTTGAAAAAGTAAACGTTTTTAAGAGAGAGAAAAAAATAATGATTGCCATTTAACAAGCGTGATTACTTTTCATTAAATGCTTGCTGATTTTGGGGGATTTGAGAAAGATACTTAAAAATGGTTACCAGACATGTGTCTCAATGCACCCAATCAGCGCTTTGCCTTCTCAGAAGCGTGCACGCGTTCTGCTTCAGGGATTTGCTGATGATTGGATGACACTTGTTTGATGTAGTGATCAGCACGTCTGTCTTTGAGATTAGACTCTCAGATCTTTAGACTTGCATCTGATACAATCTGCATGTTCTATCTTTCTGAAAGAAGATTGATCAGAAGTTCACAGTAATATAATTACATTCTGAAGATAAGTATATGGAATTAAAACATTTTCATTCTGGGCATACTTTCATGCTGAGATGTTTCAGAATGAAATTAAACCTATCTTCTGAAAGGGGTTTAGTAAAGATATCAGCCCATTGATGGTCTGTATCTATAAATTTCAAGTTTAAAATACCTTTCTGAATATAGTCCCTAATGAAATGATGTTTTATTTCTATATGCTTAGCTCTAGAATGTAAAATAGGATTCTTACTTAAGCAAATAGCAGAAGTATTATCACAAAGAATGGGAATGTTACTCTCAAAAATCTGGAAGTCTTCAAGCTGACTTTTCATCCAGAGCATTTGTGTGCTACATCCTGCTGCTGCTATGTACTCAGCTTCTGCTGTTGACAGAGCAATTGTTGATTGCCTTTTGCTGGACCACGAGATCAGATTTTCTCCCAGAAACTGGCAGCTTCCAGAAGTACTTTTACGTTCCACTCTGTCTCCAGCAAAATCAGCATCACAGTAGCCTACTAAGCTGTAATCACTAGATTTTCTATAAAACAAACCCAGATTAGTAGTACCTTTCGGATACTTGAAAATTCGCTTAACAGCTGTTAAGTGAGATTCTCTAGGATCTGATTGGAATCTAGCACAAATACATACGCTGAATAAGATATCAGGTCTTGAAGCTGTCAAATAAAGGAGAGAACCAATCATACCTCTGTAGACCTTCTGTTCTACACTTTTGCTTACCTCTTCTCTTTCCAGAATGCACGTGGGATGCATTGGAATCTTTGATGGCTTACATTCTGAGAGGTCAAATTTCTTCAGAAGATCTCTGATGTATTTGCTCTGATGAATGTAAGTTCCCTCTGGAGTTTGATTGATCTGAATTCCTAGAAAGAATTTCAGTTCCCCCATGAGGCTCATCTCAAATTCTGCCTGCATACACTTAGCAAATTTTCTTCCAAGAGAAGGATTAGTAGAGCCAAAAATAATATCATCAACATAAATTTGACAGACTAAAATGTCACTCTTAACTGTTTTACAGAATAGAGTAGTGTCCACTTTCCCTCTGGTGAATTCATTTTCAAGCAGAAAGTTACTTAGTCTTTCATACCAAGCTCTGGGAGCTTGTTTCAGACCATACAGTGACTTTTTCAGTTTGAAAACATGTTCTGGATGTTTTGTATTTTCAAAACCTGGGGGTTGGTGAACATAGACTTCTTCTTCTATATAACCGTTTAAGAATGCACTTTTGACATCCATCTGATACAGAGTGATGCCTCTATTAACAGCAAATGAAATTAAAAGTCTGATAGATTCTAACCTGGCGACTGGGGCAAAGGTTTCTGTATAGTCTATCCCCTCTTGCTGACTATAACCTTGTGCAACCAGTCGTGCTTTGTTTCTGATGACTTCACCTTGTTCATTTAGCTTGTTTCTGAACACCCATCTTGTTCCAATGACGTTGAATCCTTTTGGTCTGGGAACGAGATCCCATACGTCGTTTCTGGTGAATTGATTCAGCTCTTCTTGCATTGCCAGAATCCAGTCATTGTCCAGAAGTGCTTCATCAATAGAAGAAGGTTCAATCAGAGACACAAGTCCCATAAGAGTTTCTTCAGAGTTTCTGAAGCTTGCTCTTGTTCTGATTGGATCTTCCTTTCTTCCTAGAATAGTCTCTTCTGGGTGATCCAAACTGCTTCTGGGTAATCTCTTCTGAGGTTGATCAGCAGCAGTTGTAGGATTTCTAGCATTGCTCCTTTCAGACATTGAAGGAATGTCTGTGTTGAGAGCTTCTGATGACTTGTCTTCAGAACCTGCAAATTCAATTTCTATACCTGCAAGATTTTCATTCTGCTTTGACTTTTCAGAGTCAAGCTTGTCATCAAAACGAACACTGATTGATTCTTCCACAATCTGTGTTTCTGTATTGTATACTTTGTACCCTCTTGAGCGTTCAGAGTATCCTAACATAATACACTTCTGTGCCTTAGAATCAAACTTGTTCAAATAATTCTTTGTATTTAACATAAAGCAAGTACATCCAAATGGATGAAAATACGAAATGTTGGGCTTTCTGTTCTTCCACAATTCATATGGAGTCTTTTCCAGAATAGGTCTTATTGAGATTCTATTCTGAATGTAGCACGCTGTGTTTATTGCCTCTGCCCAGAAAGTCTTAGCAACGTTTGTCTCATTGATCATGGTTCTGGCCATTTCTTGCAATGTTCTGTTCTTTCGTTCTACAACTCCATTTTGTTGGGGAGTTCTAGGACAAGAGAAATCATGCAGAATGCCTTTGTCATTAAAGAATGACTCAAAATCTTTATTTTCAAATTCTCCACCATGATCACTTCTGACTTTAACGATTCTAAGATCTTTTTCATTCTGAACTTGGTTACAGAAGGTAACAAACATAGAGTGTGACTCGTCCTTGTGTCTTAAGAACTTTACCCATGTCCATCTGCTATAGTCATCTACGATTACTAACCCATACTTCTTACCACTGACTGAAGCAGTTTTAACTGGTCCAAATAAGTCAATGTGCAGAAGTTCTAATGGCTTAGAGGTAGAAACAACATTTTTGGATTTAAAAGAAGGTTTTGCAAATTTGCCTTTCTGACATGCTTCACATAGAGCATCTGAATTGAACTTCAAATTTGGAAGTCCTCTGACCAGATTGAGTTTGTTAATCTGAGATATTCTTCTCATACTAACATGCCCCAATCTTCTGTGCCAGATCCACTGCTCGTTGTTAACAGACAGAAGACATTTTACGTTCTGACTCTTTAGTTCAGAAAGTTTGATTTTGTAAATGTTGTTTTTCCTCTTTCCATTAAACAGGATAGTCCCATCTTTCTGACTAACAGCTTTACATGATTTTTGATTAAAGATTATATCATAACCGTTATCACTTAATTGACTTATGGATAACAGGTTATGCATCAATCCATCTACTAGCAGAACATTATTAATAGAGGGAAGATTTCCATTACCTACAGTTCCAGAGCCAATTATCTTTCCCCTCTGATTGCCTCCGAAGCCAACGTGGCCTCCAGGCTTAAGTTCCAGGCTTTGGAACATATGCCTTCTTCCCGTCATGTGTCGTGAGCAGCCAGAGTCCAGGTACCATGACTGGTGTTTCTGACTTGCTGCTAAAGATATCTCTTCTGTGTCTGATTCTGAGTCTGATTCAGAAGCTTCACTATCATCTGGAATGTTAGCCATGAGCGCTATGTTTGCCCTTTCATCATCTGATTCTGAGTCAGCTTCAGACGAGTCAGAGTCATCCCATGTGGCCATGAGACTTTTCTTCTTCTCTCTTCCAAACTTCTTTTTGGGCTTTTCCCTCTGAAGCTTTGGGCAGTCACTCTTGTAGTGTCCTTGCTCATTGCACTCGTAGCAGATGATGTCTTTTGTGTTTGGCTTCTTGCTACTGGAGGAGCCTTCAGATCTTCTGTATCCAGAGGAAGAGTCTGTCCTTCTGTATCTGGAAGAAGACTCGTTCTGATCAGATCTTCTGGGATTCCTGAACTTCCTTTGTCTTTGCTTCCACAGTTGATTTACTCTTCTGGAGAGAAGGGAAAGTTCGTCTTCTTCTGATGAGGATCCATCAGATGTTTCTTCAACTGCCTGCAAAACTTTAGATTCAGATTTTCTGTTAGATTTTAAAGCTAAAGGCTTACCTTGCTTCTGAGGCTCGTCAGCTTCTAGCTCTATCTCATGACTTCTGAGGGAGCTTATAAGTTCCTCCAGAGTGATTTTGTTGAGATCCTTCGCTAGCTTCAGAGCAGTAACCATAGGCCTCCACTGCTTGGGTAAACTTCTGATTATCTTCTTGACATGGTCAGCAGTAGAGTATCCTTTGTCCAGAACTTTGAGACCAGTTACCAGAATCTGGAATCTAGAGAACATAGTTTCAATGGATTCAGATTCTTCCATTTTGAATGCCTCATACTTCTGAATGAGCGCCAGAGCTTTTGTTTCTTTGACTTGAACGTTGCCCTCATGCGTCATTCTGAGAGAATCAAAGATGTTCTTAGCTGTGTCTCTGTTGGAGATCTTTTCATACTCAGTATAGGAGATGGCACTGAGGAGGATGGTTCTGGCCTTATGGTGATTCTTGAAGTCACGCTTTTGTTGATCAGTCATTGATTTTCTTTCAATCTTCTGACCAGTTGCATTCACAGGGTGCGTGTATCCATCTGTCACCATATCCCACAGATCAGCATCATGTGCTAGAAAGAAGCTTTCAATTCTGTCTTTCCAGTAATCAAAGTTTTCTCCATCAAAGACTGGAGGTTTGCCGCTGAATCTGTCTCTGTCCTCATTGGTGTCATTGCTGAAATGAGAGTTGTTTCCTGCCATTGTGTTTTTCTGACGCTGGATCTTGTACTGACACGGTTAAGTGTTTTAGCTCAGAACCAGGCGCTCTGATGCCAATTGAAGGGGTGAAAAACACAAGAAGGGGGGGTTGAATTGTAAAACTGGAATCTTAAAGCAATTGACAAGATATTTTTATCCTGGTTCGTTTGATCTCAAACTACTCCAGTCCACCCGTCAAGGTGATTTCGCCTCTCTCCAACGAGGTCTTAATTCACTATATTCAACTGAATATTACAGACTGCTTTAACAACTGCTAAAGCCTTCTTGATTCAAACCACAATCCGGTTTGTCAAGGCAACACTTTCTTACAAAGGTATAAAACAATGTGTGTGAATGTTTTCTACAAAACTTTATCACAACTGTGATGTTTACACAAATTAAGCTTAGAAACTAGATTGCTAAACACTAATGGAGTATCAGAGTTTGTTGGTTTAGCAGAACTGGTAGATGAAGATTATGGTTCAGCTTTTTGCGTGTAGAGATTTTGAGAGCATTAGCCATTATAATCTTCGAAGCTTTGTTTATATAGCACTTGAGAAGATGAACGTTGAATGCAAATATTCTTGATTCAATGCTAATAACAAGCTTTCCTTTTTGAGCAGATCTTGTCTGGAATGAAGCCGTTGGAATTAATTAGCGTTCAATGCACAGTACCGTTGCTTCTTCAATGCACGTTCTGGCTTGGCTCATTCTGATTCTGCTTCGCTGCTGATGAACTAATGTGTTTCTGTATCAGAGTGTTTTACGCGCAGTTCTGTTCATCAAGCTTCAGCATGTACAAGAGTTGATCATCTGATCTTGACGTTCTGATTCAGCAACTTCTGATGCTGGTGCATGAAATCAAATTCTGATGCTGAAGAAGTGATCTTGCTTATTTTAATCAGCGTATCTGCAAGTCAGAGCATAGTAATTTTAGGTAGCATATAGTTCAAACATGAAACATATAAATACTATATCTTTTCACTTTGTTATCATCAAAACTTAAATATAGGGTACTAGATTCAAACATTGTTCTAACAATACTATGTCTTTTCACTTTGTTATCATCAAAACTTAAATATAGGGTACTAGATTCAAACATTGTTCTAACAGATACCTTAGAAGCTACCCTCATGCCAGGTTCCCGGATCATGAGGACTTACTAAGACATCCTCTACTCGACGATCACCTTTCGAGGCAAGGCAACAGTGAGGCGTACCCTAGGGGTGGTGTGTGCGATTTGTGTGTCGTTTTCAAGTATTTTTGTCTTTTGTCATGTTATTGGTGATCTATACGTTTGTTTTTATTTTCGTCCATACATTCTTTCATGCCATTATTTACAGTTAAAAAATTGCGAGAAAAATAAAATTCTAAGCTATTACAAAAGGCACGGGTCCACATCGCCAAAGTTAAACCAGGACCCGATTTGACAGAAAATAAATAAATAAAGTAATAAAGAGTGCGAGAAAGTTAATTTACAAGGCTTCGGGAGAGATACATAAATATTTAAACGAAATAAAATAAATATGCGAATTAAATGGGAATTAAAAAACGAGGGCGTTGGACCCTTTTTGCAAAATTAAATTAAACGATGAATTAATTAATTAAAAAAAAGAAAGGAAATTGTTTTTTGGTATTTTATGATTTTTAGGATTTTAATGAAAAAAAGGAATTAATTAAAATTAAACCTAATTCTACCATTTTTAATTTATTAAAAAAAAGAAGATTAAAACCTAATATTAACCCTAATTAATTTACATGCAAATTTAATTATAAAAATCTAATATTTAATTATTATGGAATAAAAGAAAAAAAAGATGAAAATTAATTAAACCCTAATTCTATATTTTTTTTAGATTTTTATTTAAAAGAGTCAAAATTAAAACCTAAATTTAAAACTAATCAATTAGAGTTATTTATTTACAAAAAATATTAAAATAATAAATATTTATTATTTTTCTCTTTTCTGATTTTTTTGTGTTTTATGTATTTTATGAAAACATTAAATTAATTAAACAAACAATAATTAAAAGAAAATAAAAATTATAAAAATAAAGAAAGTTAAGAAAATTTGCAAACCAAGGGGGGTTGCAGTCCCCAACATGGAGGTTTTTTTTCAGTAATCTGGCCCATTAGCAATTGGCCCTTTTGACTTTTTCCAGGCAGCGTGCTGGCGTGTTGACTGGGGCTCACCATAGTCTTCAACTCATGGCCTTTGATCTGATGCTCTGGGACACGTGGACGTCCTGATTTTTGAGGATGCACGGTGTGCTTTGCTATTGAATCTGCATAGGAATATGAGTTGAAAAATAATATTGAAAGGATGAAGACCTGGGGCTCGAACCCAGGTCATTAACATTGCCAACCACTGTGTTTACCACTGGACCAATTCACACGCGTTTAACATATAATAACCAACAAATATTATAAAAGAAAACAAAAGCGTTAGTGGGTCTGAGCGCGAAAATTTAAACAGGCCAATCGTTGGTAGCCACCTAGCCTTCTTCTTCCTTATTCCCTGAAACATAAAACATAGGCCACGGTTTTCATGGTGTTCCCTTAGGCATGTTTATGAAAAATAGCGACTAGCCCAGGGATCATCATAAATTAGGCGCGAGGGTGGTTTTGTCTTCGTCCAAGTGTGCTGATCATAACCATGGCATCGTGGTAGGCTAATTTTACACTATCTGAAAACCCCCAATTTCAAGCTTGCAAAACCCTAGAAAACAATAATGGTGAAATCGTATATAGCATGCAAAAACTCAATCAAGATAGATGGTTAGCTTCAGAATCACACAAGGAATATGAATCAAATATTAAAATTCACAAAAAATGCATGAATTGAGATGCACGAATTAGAGATTTTCTTTGTACAGGTCCAGCTCGTTTTACCAATTCTTTGAGGATGGGATTAAGTTTTTGATTGGAATCGTTTCCTGACAACCCTGGCAAGCTAATGGAACAAGTTTGGAGGCTTGAATTGACCTGCAAGTGAGTTTTCAGAATTGAGTTTTTAGGCAAAATTTTCAAGTTTGGTGTATGCTTTTCTGCGCAGCTCAATCGTCTCCTGCATTAGGTTTGTGTTCAGGCTTAAGTATAGAGTGAATTAGGTCAAGAAAAACAATCCAAATCATTTGCATTCATGGTTTTTGAAATTTGATTTTCAAAGATCTTTTTCAATCTTTTTTCATGTGCTTTTGCTCTCAATCATATCCAATCAATCCAATTCCTTCCATATCTGATCATACATGAATTATTGAATATATTTCATGCACAAAAAGATTTTATTTCATTGGTTTTATATTTTTCATGTATTTTATTTGATTAAATGAATTATTAATAATAAAAAATTCAAATAAATAAATAAAAATGGAGAAAAACTTCCCTTTGGGCCAAATGGTCGTGTGCATGCTTGGGACAATGAATTGTGGAAGAAAAATGGGCCCATTAGCAATTTTAGGTCATTTGAATCAATGTTGACTTTTCAAAATATCCAAAAATTTCCCAACTTCCACAAGGCATAACTTTCTCAATTTTTAAGCTTTTCTCATGTTCATGGACATTTTGGAAAGGTCTTTGAGTCCTCTAACCAATGTCTTTGGTCGCATGTCATTTTGATTTACCAATCTCAAGTTATGGCCTTTGACTTAAAGTCCCTTTTTGTTGACTTTTGAAAATGACCTATAATGTTGAAATTGATAACTTTTTGTGAGAGCATTTCTTGAACTTGAAGTATGAAGATGAGTTGTAGGAAATGTCTTTCTCTTCAAAATGAGCTTTGGATGGAATTTTTCTGATAATCCATGTGAAAGTTATGCCCTGGTCAATTTACAGTTGACTTTTTCAGCTGTCCAAATAAGGAAACTTTTGCATCTTGATGATTTTTGAGCCTAGCTTTGAGAATCATGATCAAGCATTGATCAAATGATGTTTGTGGCTTCAAAATGAGATGTTGACCAAAAATTTGAACTTTTGACTGCCAAATGACCATTTTGCCCCTACAGTTGACTGTAGTGCAATTTAGGGTTTTGACTGTGCAATTTTGTGCTGAAAGTCTTGAAACTTGGTATGAGGATGCTTGACCATATTTGTAGGCATGTGAGACTTGATTGGACCTTTGGAAATTTCATTTTCTTGATCAGAACAAAAACCCTAATTTTGACTGCTTAGGAGACCCTTGCACTGTGCAACCCTTGGGGAATTTTGAAGCATGACTTGGCAATTTCTTGAAGCATATGGGAGGGCAAATTTTGGGATACAACAGTCATCAAATTTCTCTGGATTCCCCAAGCAGGTTTCTCAGGCAGGCTTGAAGGATCCCTATATCCCCAGGAAAGTTGTGAAAGATTCTCACATCCCCATAGAAATTGTCAAAGATTTTGATAATCCCTGCGAGTTGCCAAGGATTTTCTATCCCCAACAGTGGTCCAAGGATTTCTCATCCTCAACAATCAAAGATTTTTAGTCTCCAATAGCGGTCAAGGATTTACTTTCCCCGGCAGCAGTCAAAGATTTCATTATCTCCAGCTATCAAGGATTTATTCTCCTCAGCAAGACAGCTAATCAGTTTACATGCGCATACATTACATTCATATATCATAAACATTGATAAAACACATTTTATTGCATCATGCATTTCATGCAACATAACTTTGTGTTTCAGCTAACATTTTACCCTTTTCAGGATAAGATTAAAAGCTATCTCTAATAAATATTCAGATTTCAGATACAGTACGGATACACTCCAGACACGGAAGTTATTATGTCACTTATTCAGATCTCAGTTACAGTTCAGATACACTCTATACACGGAGGTCATTCTATTACTCATTCAAAATTCAAAGTCAAGATGCAGTCCATATACGCTCCAGATGCGGTTTCCATTATGTCACTCATTCAAATGTTTCCCCAGCTCAGAGATGCTCCAGACACGGATGTCATTCTGTCTCTTATTCAGATTTCAGATTCAGATACAATACAGATACACTACAGACAAGGCAGTCATTATGTTATTCATTTAAGAATCAAATACAGTTACAACTCGGATACGCTCCAGACACAGACGCCATTCCATTGCTCATACAAATCCAATCTCCAGATACAACTCAGATATGTTCCAGATACGGATACCATTCTGATGTTCATTCTCCTGATTTTCAGCAGACAGTCTTGGATGGCATCTTTAAGCCCATCTCCAACAAGATTCTACCATCTCCAAATGGCCTCTTTAAGCCCATTCCCTCAAATACATTTTGATGAGTGCAAATTTACGGGCACTCTAGTGTCCAATCATCTTTTACCTTCGAGTCACGAACGACAAACTCGCCAATCTAACTCTTCAGGATCAAGAAGATTGAACAGGGGAAGCTGTTGTACCCCAAAATTTGCCCTCTCATTTTATCAATATTTTCCCTTACAAGACTCTTTGGACTCAAGACAGGATTAGGTTTTGCTCGGCTCAAGACATCTTCTTGCACTATTGACATGAAATTAGGGTTTGAGTTTGCACAAGGATTTTTGGATTTCCAATGCCTCATGTGACTTTCATACTTCATGTTGGACTCCTAAGATTTCCCATACCAAGTTTCAAGCCTTGAATCAAATTTTTGCCCAATCAATTGGACAGTTGACCTAAAAATCAGTTGTATTGGGGAAAATGACAATTGTGGCTAATTTACAGTCAAACCTCATAATTTTTTATCCACATCAACATTATAGGCTCATATGAACCATTTGATCAAGTTTGGACCACAACTCCTCAAGAAATTTGATCAGATCACCAAAAGGGCAAAATGGTTATTTTTAGGGTTTCGACTGCAGAAGGGCAATTTATGATTTTTCACCTAGCCAATGGCAAATTGGGTTCAAGCATGGTTTCAAGGACTCAATGGCATCATCTTGACCTAATCACAAGGTTCAAAAGAACTCAAATGCATTGGATTGACAGATGAGTTTTCCAGTCAACTGATCAAAAATCAATTGTACACTGAAAAGTCAAACTTTGACTTTTTGGTCAAAATCAAGTGCCAAGGGTCATTTTTCATCAACATGTGTCAAAACATGAAACTTGTTCAACAAAAAACCTAATTTTGAAGATTAGGGTTTAAAATGGAAAATTTTCATAACTTAGAAATTTTCTAAGTTATGAAAATTTCTTATTTTTTCTCAACTTTGCCCAACTTTTTCACCATGATGCAATTGGATTCAAAGAAAACTTCCAACATGAAAGTTGTAGTCCTCCACAAAATCTACAACTTTGATTAACAAAGTTTTCCCAAAAGATGCTTAGATATCAAGTTATGCGTTTGTGAATAGAGGTCCAAAAACTTTCTAACTTAGTGAAATTTTGCCCTAGTTTAGGCAGGATTTTGACCTATCTTCATGGCAATTTTTCACATAGTTCCAAGTGGAATCTAAAAATTCATTTCAAATATGGATTGTAGAACATGTTAAAAGCTTTCCAAAATGTCCAAGAACTATCCAAGATCATTCATGGTTAGGGAGAATCGAAGGATTGAAAATGGAAAATCATCACTTTTGTCCAAGGCATTTTGCACCATGTTACAACTTGCAAATCTGTCCAAACCTTGCTTGTACTTGGTTTACAGGTTCTAATCCTTTCTACACTCATAAATTAAATGCAAACACATTGGATTGAGGCTTTTTTCTAATCTATGAAGCATTATACAAAGGTTTAATCCATTTTTGGCAAAAAGTTAACAATGCCATTTACATAAAGCATGCTTTTGGCAATTTTGTTTGGTTTGAGCCATGGACTTGATTTCTTTATGAAAACAAAGTTCACTAATATCAGGAAAGGTATACCAACTATCAGCAGGCCTCAAGCTAGCAAGTACATCCCTTGGCATTGTCAACTTCAACTTTTGCTTCAAAACCAAGTAACTTGCAAAAGTCTACATATCTGGTGAATCTGATAAAACCAAGCTTTGTGCATATTTCAAACAACTTTAGCATATCACACCAAGCCTAGAACACGATTCCATAAGCTCTAAAACACCCTAAAACACTAAAACACTAACTTCTTCCCAAAACAGGGCAAGCTCTGCAGAACTCAAGCCATCTTCACATTGCCTCGTGTGTTTTGTCCCAAACCACTTCAAACACTTTCTAAACAACCCACCTGAACTATCCGAGCCATTGTTCATCAACTATAACTTCATTTTCAAGCTTCACCATTTTTAAATTCTGAGTTTGCAGGTTGACTTCTACAAGGAGACTCAAGCCATTTCAAATCAAGCTAAGCATTGGGAAAGGTCAAGGGAACATCAAGCAAGCTCAAAAGTCCTTCAGGCCTCACCAAAAGTTGCTACATTGCCATACTCGAGTTTGACTGAAACAGGTATTTTCCAACTTTTTATCTCCTTATTTAGGAATCATTAGGCTTAGGTTTGTGAAGCAAAAATGTAGCCCTTAATGTCCTTGAACTGTACATATGCATAGAATTCATTTATGTTAACTGAGCTAGGAGTATTTGATAGTTGAAGTTACTGAAAAAACTAGGTCAAGATTTAGGGCCAATGAAATTCTCTCTGGTCTTTGAGAGTTAGATCAAGTTTTTTACATGGTTTGAATCGTGTGATCATGAGTTATAACTTTCATGTTGCAAGTTTTTGTTTTTGAGCACGTATGCAGGAGTTACCAATTTGAACATGGCGCGTGCGTGTTTTTGTTCCAAGGACAGGGATAAAGTGGAAATGGGTTCGGCTTGGTTTGTTTCTCCTATTGACACCCCCTGTTTACTTCCTACACCCCCTTGGCCCATTGTTTTTATTTTTTCATATTTTCCATTTCTATTTTCATTTTCTGACTTTATTTATTTTTCTTGAACATTAAAAATCATCAAAAATATTTTCTTAATTTTTACATTTTTATTTTATTATTTTTATTATTTTTTATGACAAAAAATAGTTTATTAGGTTAAATATAACTTATTTTCTTAAATAAAATTTGCAAATAATACAAAAATATCATATATTTTTATTTTTATTATTTATACACTTAAATATTATTTTCTCACACATTTTAATTTTTTAACACTTTTTATATATTTTTATTTATTTTTCTTGTACATTAATAAATAATATAGAATATATATTTTCTTAAAACAAAAATTAGGGTTTCCACCCTTTCCAAAAAATAATCATTTTTTATTTTCCCTTATTTTTAGGACATTAAATAATTTATTTTACATACATAAAATAAATACAAAACCATTTTGCATATTTATATTTATTTGCATATTTAAATAATTGTCCATTTATTTATTTGTGCAATATTTCAATTTGGTTGTAATAATAGTTTTAGGGTTTATTTTTGAGCAAATACCCCCTATTCAAACTTGTATCCCCTCCCCATAATAATGTTGTAATAGTCCTAGATTTACTTTTTATGCATTTATTGCTTTTATATGCATGATAGTAAAATTAGGGTTTGTATGATAACCAAAAATCAAAACAAATAGCATGACTAAACACAAGACAAAAATGCATGAAAAATGACAACATAATACACACAAGCACCCCTAAGGTTTCATCCACTTGTTGCCTTAAAAATGGCCATGGTACGCATGCTAGGTATCTTGGCAAAACAAAAACAAAACAAAAAGATTATAGTCCCTCGATGACACTATCTTGGTTGCCTATACAAAAATGATCTAGACCCCCAAAAACTTGCTAAGATACTTGGCACAATTGCTATCATGGTCATACGATGACACATGTCCGTCCCGTTTAACATCCAAACACAAGGTTGTTTACCAAATGCAATGGTAAAACAACAATGTCAAAGGGTTAAAAATGTGTAGGAAAGATCTTTGAGTAGGGTAGACAACTCCTAGTTACTTGATCAAACTTGCAAAACCATCCTTGCTATTTTCAAACTATCACACAATTTCAAAACAATTTCCCAAAACAAAACTTTCAAACATATGAAACATTTTTCAAAAGACAAACACCTTTGTGTACATTCAAACAAGAATCATTACAAAGGTTGCCAAGACAAAGGCCTCTTTTCAAAATACTTTCAAAACCACACACAAAAGTAGCATTTCAAACAATTGAAAAGCAAAAGCAAGTGATCTAAAACAAGTAACTAAGAGACCATGGAAAACCATGGATGAAAAGGGTGCTAGAACCTTCCCTTTTCATAATCTACCCTCCGAATCCAAAAACAATCTCAAAGGTCTTTCCTGTACTTTTTGACCTTTCCTTTGGATAAAATAAAAAGTCAGTGGTGACTCTTGCTAAACCGAAACATTTGCAAACACAAACGCAAAACCTCAAGTCAGTTCTCCCACCGCATCACAATTATGTATACATATATGTGTTCATACTAATGCTTATGATTGTTTAGCACCCTTACATGCGAGGTTTGACGTGAGGATGGAGTTTTTCCATTGTTAGGGAAAAGCTTCAGACGAGTTTCATTCTCAGTGATACATGGACTTTCAGGACAAACGGACACCACCATTGGATTCTTGGGGAAATTCTAAGGGGGGTAGGATGCTTTATTTGTTTTGATACTGCTTATATTGCATGATCTAATTTTGAGGTAAGCGGGGAAGATGGTGGTCAACCACCATGCACGATGGTTTGTCATCCCTGAGATGCATGGCCATTTCTTATTCACCCATTCAAATGTTAGGGCCCCACCTGGGCGTGCGTGTTTTGTATTAAACAATTAGGGTAATGTTTCATATTTAATTTATGTTTTGTGTACATATAAACGGAAGTACAACCGTCCCAACAATAGTGACATTGTGTGTTAAGGCGTTACTATAGGCGAGGGCAGGGGTTCGATCCCTATCTCTTGCCATATTATTTTTCAATTTTCTGTTTGTAGATCCAGTGTTCCAGGGGCAGACGCACATACCGTGTGTCATCAGACCATCACCATTGTATCATCACAATGTAAGATCCAACGCTCCCGACTTGAGCGCTCGTGATGGACCCCCAGGAATCAGCAACTTGGGATTCACACAGGATCTTAGACCAGCGTATATGGGCCTAGTAGATTTTCAAACATGCACCCCCCAATTTGCTTCATAACATCAGGCCCAGTTTATTTTTTTCTATTTATTCTTTTTTAGTTTTGTGTTGTAATTATTTTATACTTTAATTTTTTCAAAACCATTTTCTTGAAATAAATAAAATCACAAAGAAATAGATTTTAGGGTTTTACAATTAAATTTAATTTCTGTAAATTAATTAATTTAATTTTAATTATTCTTGACCTTATTTTATTATTTAAAAATAAATAGAACTAGGTTATTTCATTCAAATATCTCTTAATAAAATGCAACAATATTATAATTAGTTTTCTTTTATTTGATTAGAATTAACTTTAATTAATAATCTTTTTCTTTTATTTTAATTAATTAAGATTAGATTTATTTTTTTCTTATTTAATTTAATTCAATTATTTTCTTAAAATAAATAAAAACCACAAAAATATTCTAAATATTTAGGAGTTTTAGGGTTTTTACTTCGCTTTCCATCTTCGAGCGCAATTATTATTTTAGCAGTTTTATTTTATTAATGTA
Organism: Vicia faba; assembly: GCA_948472305.1. NCBI lineage: Eukaryota > Viridiplantae > Streptophyta > Magnoliopsida > Fabales > Fabaceae > Vicia > Vicia faba. The sequence goes on from OX451735.1 coordinate 356,995,088, forward strand.
TATGCCCGTGGGTTGTAATAGACTAATTATGTTTCTCTTTTACTTTTTTCCCCCAAATTTCTGAACATGTAAATAATCCCCTCCCCGAAGTCTTGTAATAGTTAGCTTTATATTTCTGCACTTCTACTTTCTGTGTATATATTGAACTATTAGATGTATGCCTAATAGGATTATATGGCAATAATAATAAATAAAACGCTAGCAAACCTAATGCAAAGACAAAAATAACTGAATACAACAGATTCTCACATATACACCTTTAGGGTATCCCACTTTGGTTGCCTTCAGAAAAACAGTCACATCTCTCGAAACGTGAGAGATTTTAGTGGCTACCCTCCGGTTTAAAGATCATAAGTCCCTCGATGGCCCTCTCGACGTTGTAACACCCCAATTCTACCCCGACAAATTATATAAATAAATTAGAGTTATAAAAATCATTCATGCAAGCGAATTGAGATGCCACAAATTCTTCTATCAAAATTCATTGCATTCATCGTGGATATATAACACCTTTAAAACATCGGATGAACCATCATCATAACATCTTTGATTAAATAATTCAACATCTACGCAATGGAATTCTTAATAACATCTTCATCTTTATTACAGCAACTTCAAACCAATAAATATTAAATAATAATCAACTTAAAGTTCAACAACTGAATAATCAACAATAATAATACACAAGTGTTCATCCCCCTGAGTGTTACATATCAGAGCAATGACACCGACTCAAACTATCGAAGGTATACAGCCTTCACTCTCGATTACCTACACGTTACCAACATAAGGGCAACATTCAAACAGAAGGGGTGAGATATCTAACAATATAATAAAGTGCTTGATAATTAATATATTAAATTAGATCACATAACATCACAACTTCTCATCTCATAATCAACAATAATAATACACATTCACCACATCAATACACACTTCTTTATGCAGTCATATAATGTGACTCAATACTATGTAAATGTATGTGGTACCATTTGGAGCAGAACTCCCATCTCAAAAATTTGCCAATTAATAGAGGCATTAACAAGGCATAAGCCTTCATCTCAATATTCGCCAATACAGGCCATCTCAACGAGCATAAGCTCCATCTCAAAATGCAATGTATGCGACACAATCATGAATGTAATAACAACATCACAATTAACAACACCTCAATACAACATCATCGTTGGCCAACAGCCTACATCTTAAAAGCATCTCAACATCTCTTCATCAAACATCTCATATCATTCATAATAATTCATCAAACATCATTTATTCATCAAACATCATTTATTCATCAAACATCATTTATTCATCAAACACAACTTCATTAATAACATCTCGTCAACAACTCAGTTGTACTTTAATACGATAGTAACTCACCAATATCACAACGTTGGCCATATGCATATACTAGATATTACCTAAAATTAGATAATCAACTAAGGCTTACTTATAAGTCATCAAACATCTACATACTTCCATTTTGTAATCTTACATCATTATTATTATTACTCCTAGTGTTACAAATCAAACAGCAGCCTATAAACATTTCATCCTCATCATTCTGCATAAAAACCAACATAACGATCAACATGAAAACATACTCTAAATCCTAAATTGGCTACTAGTATTACACTTCCTATTCTTCATTTTAATCCTCTAGAATAAATCTCATCGCGTTATCTATTCAACGCTTCGAACGACATCTCAAACAGCATCGTAAAACTCAAGTTACAGGATTTTCAAACTGAATATGCCAAAAATCAGACAACATGGGTCGACGCATATCTCCTTGGATCGACGCGTACTGCACCGAACTCGCAACATGAGTCGACGCATTCCCTCATGTATCGACTCATCTTGAGTTAAACACACAGCATGTATCGACACATGCCCCTACAGATCGACTTATCCTGAGTCTAAAAGCACTCATATATCGATGCAAAACCTCTTCGTGTCGACTCATGCTGAGTCTCTCAACCTTCTTGCATCGACACATAGCATTTGGGGTCGACGCATCCTGTTATATCCTGCATGATTTCTACGGTTTCTTTGTGTTTTCGCTACAGGTTCTATACTTTAAGCCCTAAAAACTTAATCTAATCATAGATAATTGTGATACGGTTGAAGAACTGACTTGAGGTTTTGCGTTTGTATTCGCACTTGTTCGGTTTAGCAAGAGTCGCCACCGACTTTTTATTTTATCCTAAAGGAAAGGTTAAAAAGCACAGGAAAAACCTTTGAGATGTTTTCATGGGTTCGGGGGGTAGATTATGAAAAGGGAAGGTGCTAGCACCCTTTTCATCCATGGTTATCCATAGGCTCTTAGTTAGTGGTTTTAGATCACTTGCCTTGATTTTCAATTGTTTGAAATGGTGCTTTGTGTATGTGGTTTTGAAAATGTTTTGAAAAAGATGCCTTGTCTAGGCAACCATTGAAATGACTCTCGTTTGAGTATATGCAAAGGTGTTTGTCTTTTTGAAAAGATATTTCAATGTTTTGAAAGTTGTTTTGAAATTGTGTTTGTGGAGTGTGTTTTGAAAAGTAGGCAAGCGTGTTTTTCAAGTTTGATCAAGTAACTAAGAGTTGTCTACCCCTAAATTTACTCAAAGATTTTTCTCATGTTTTAACCCTTTTAACAGTATTGTTCCACCATTGTATTTGGTGGACAATCTTGTGTTAGGATGTTAACGGGACAGGCGCGGGTCATCGTATGGACCATGAATGCAATGGTGCCAAGTGTCTTTGGCAATTTTGCTTGAGGGACTATGATCATTTTGTTTAGGCAACTTTGAAAGCGTCATCGAGGGACTATGATCATTTGATTTGTTTTGTTTTGCCAAAGAACTCAACATGCAAGCATGGCCCATTTTGGAAGGCAACAAGCGGGATTACCCTAGGGGTGCAAGTGTGATTGGTGTATTGATTGTCATGCATTTGTCTTGTATTAGGTTACCTAGAGGTTGATTTTATTTACATACAAACCCTAAGTCTATCATGGCATACTTTGAAAGCGATAAATTGCGGGAATTTAAAGTCCTAAACTATTACAAATGAGTATCCGGGGATGGGGGTACAAGTATTTACAAATGGGGGATGAGACTTGTCGGAATAGTGGTGTCCAAATAATATTTACAACCAAATCGAATCGCATTCTCCATATAAAGTATAGCAATGTATAAGAATCAAAAAGAAATAAAAGTATGTAAGATGCACATGATTATTTACAAATGGTGCAAATATTAACCTAACATATTTATCAAGTATTTTATTCTTTTTTGTATTTTTTGTTAATGTTTTATAAACTTGAGATTTAATAAAAGAAAAAGAAAATATTTAAGAAATTCTATTTTTATGTATTAATGTTTTTATGTTTTTTTTAGTTAATATTTTTTAGATACAAGAAATTCTTAAGAGAAAAAATATTTTAACTTTATTAAAGAAAATCTATTTTTTACATATTATTTAAAATGTGATGAACAAAATAAAAAGGGACTATTAAACATTTTTTGTACAAACATCCAATATATTGTTTTCAATTAATAAAAGAATTAATTTAAATTTTATATAAAAAAGATATAATGTGATAGAAAAATGATTGACTTATAAACTTAGAAAATAAATAAAAAAAGGAAAGCAAACAAATGGGCTTGGGGGGAATTTGGGCCCAAACGATTAATCAGAATGAAAGAAAGAAAAAAAGGGGGTGCGCCTGGAATCACTTGAGCTTAGGCATTCTTGTGGGGGGAACCGGCCCAACCGGGTTTCACAACATTTTCTAAGGGTTTTCGTTGTTTCGTTTCATTTTGCAATTAGGGTTACAGCTTACAGAGGTGTCGTTCCCTTTGTCGTCTTCTTCGTGTTTCTCGTTCTTGAGCCACACCTCCGATGCTCCTCCACACCCATGGCCACCAGGCGCCACTTCCAACTTCCTTCTCTCCATGGTCATGTAAAGCAGTGACGAGAAAAGGTTTGATTTCTGTTTTAGGTTTTCGAGTTTTACATGTTTATTGATTTTGTTTTTGACAAGTTCTGACCTTTATGTGTTGTTGTTCATGTGAGGTGTATAAAAGGGGGAAGAAATTTCTACCTTTGGAGAGAAGATGGAGGAGGACGGGAGGCGTCCCAGGCGGCCAGGCAGAGGGAGTACGATGACGAGGCTTGGTGACTTCCTTGGTACTTTGTATCTTGCTTATTTTTGATGTTTTATGATGACTCTTTTTTCTGAAAACACGAATCTTTAGTTCTCTCGTCTGCTTGCTTGAATGCACTGCCTCTGTTTGCTTCTGGTTGCTTGCTTTTTTTGATGAAGACGCTTGCTTCTGAATATTTGTTCTTTGATTCTGAGACACTTTCACAATCTTCTTTTCTTTGACCTTTTTCTCAATGATGATTGATGATTCCTGAGAGTTATCTTGATGTTGTTGTTTGGATTGGCTTGAGACAGGTTTGTGTTTGACAGGTTGTTTGAAGTTTGTGGGCTTGTTGTTTGTTGGCTTAGAACAGGTTGGGGGAAATTTGTTTTAGGCTTGCTTTGATGTAGTTTGCCATGTTACAGTTGTGTGGACTGGTTTGATGCTTAAGGTTTAGGCTTCAGGCTTGTATGGCTTGATGCTTTGAAGCAGGTTACAGGCTTGAGGCTGTTAGTTTGTGTTTGACCGTTTGTAGGCTTGGCTTGAATTTCTGGTTTTTATCTGAGTTTTGTAATCTTACAGGTTTATTGGCTTGTTGTTGTAAGTTGAAAGGCAGGTGTTTTTATATTTTTGTGTGAACTCGTCCCCTTTGTTTGTAGGCAGACAGTTTGCTTTTAACAAGTTTTTTGAATTTGTTTCCTCTGCTTTTTGATTCTCCTTTTGGTATTATACAGGCAGGTCCCCTTGGTACAGGCTTCAGGCTTGTTTTTTCAAGTAGGCCTTGGTTTGAATGCCAATGCTTGAGCAGGTTGCAAGGCTTGAGGTTTACAGTTTTCTGTGATATCTTTTCCTGTGTGCATTCTGCCCCCCCCCCCCCCCCCCCCTCTGACAGTATCCTGATTTTGTTATATTTATCTTTAGACCTTCCTGGAAAACTGTATGCCTGCTACTTTTCTCTTTTTCTCTCTCCACAGTAAGCACCTATTTGCTTAGAATATCCACTTTTCTGAAAAGACTTTGGCCTGGAAAATGATGTATTCTTTCATAAGCTTGCTTTTGTCTTTCCTCTGCATACTTCCAAATTTTTGCCTTGCTTTTGTGCTTGTTGACCGCTTTTGACAGTTTTTCTTAGTGGACAATGTGACTTTAGTTGGCCTTTTGACAGCTTGTTTTGACATTCAGTTTGCCTTGGACAGCTTAGTTTGCCTTTGTAACTGTAACTTGGCTGTTTGCACACTTGTTTGCCATATGCAGTTTGTTTGAACTTGTTGACACTTTGCAATTTTGAATTTATGCAGCTTTAGGCATTTTTTGGAGAATAATTCACATGCTTGCAAATAAATTGCTTTCCTCTTTGTGAACCAAGAAGAAACATCTTCTTGCAATTTGCAGAGAGGACGAATAAACTGATTTCGTCCAAAATCTTTAATGATGAGTCTTTTAAATATCTGTCTGCTTTTTTTTAATTAAATTCATATGCATTTGACTTCTTTTCTTTTCTTTGTTTTTGCAGATAAAAATTAATTGAGCAATTGGGAGTATCAGTAGAAGATGAAGACTTAGGAAAATTAGGATGCAATTTTATTTTATTTTAACCATTGTAATAAATATTATTATAAATACTTGTAAATAATTACTGTATTTAAATAACACTTGTACAAATAATTAAAATAAATAAAAGCTCTTTTTGTTAGATATCTTCTTTATTTCAACTGTGTTATTTAATTATTTAAGCTTTCTTGAATTAAAATAACTGGAAGTATATCCAATTATTCTGACTTAGAAAAAATAGATAATTAATAAACACTGTAGTTTTGCAATCAATAATAAACCCGGTGTCCTAATTAAACATAAGCAATGCACAGTTAATCAAACAACATCCATATGCTTATCCCTTTTACTGATTAAATCAAACACTGAAAACTCTCAATCAGAAGCCTCAATCCATATCTCAGAGTAAATTGAAAAGAACTGTAGAATTAATTCTTTCTGATAATGCGCACACAAACCCTAGTTCTTGATTTGTTATCAAAGAAGCGTCCGCCTGATCAAACCCTGAGCCAAACTCAACCAAGCCCTAATAATCTGCTTGAATTGTTCCAAAATCAATGGAAACCCTAATTTTGTCTGGTTGATGAGAAAAGTTTGTTTGACCGATTCTTAAGTTAGTCTGAAAAATCAGGAAAAGCCCGAAGTTGTGATTTCTTGTGGAAAAAATAGGAGGGCAAATTTTGGGGTACAACAGTTGCCCCTGTTCAATCTTCTTGAACCTAAAGAGTTAGATTGGCAAGTTTGCCTTTAGCGACTCGAGGGTAAAAGGAGATTGGACACTAGAGTGCCCAAAAAATTTGCACTCAGTGATGTGATTGAGGGAATGGGCTTAAAGATGCCATTTGATGATGGGCTTAAAGATGCCATCTGGAGATGTGACCGGGGGATGGGCTTAGAGATGCCATCTGGTGATTGCTGGTAGGAGAATGGGCTTAGAGATGCCATCCGGAAATGTTTGTTGAACTGTATGTCGTTGGTGAGTGGACGAGTATCAGAAAGGTATCCATGTTTTGGAACATCTCTGAACTGGGGGTCTGAACAAGAAATAGATTGACATCCATGTTTGGAGAATCCGTAAACTGTTTTCAGGAGTTGAAGAATCTGAATAAGCGGTAGGTTAACATCCGTGTCTGGAGAACCTGTAAACTGTTTTCAGAAGTCTTGAAGTTGAATAAGCAATAGAGCAGCATCCGTTGTTGGGAAGCGTCCGTAAACTGTTTTCAGAAGTTGAAGAATCTGAACAAGCGATAGGTTAACATCCGTGTCTGGAGAAACCGTAAACTGTTTTCAAAAGTCTTGAAGTTGAATAAGCAATAGAGCAGCATCCGTTGTTGGGAAGCATCCGTAAACTATTTTCAGAAGTTAAAGAATCTGAACAAGCGATAGGTTAACATCCGTGTCTGGAGAACCCGTAAACTATTTTCAGAAGTCTTGAAGTTTAATAAGCAATAGAGCGGCATCCGTTGTTGGTAAGCGTCCGTAAACTATTTTCAAAAGTTGAGAAGTGGAGAAGGAACCGGTGTAGGGTTTCCTGATGATGAGTCTGTGTAAAACTACATCTGGATGAATCTGGAATAAGTATCAGAATGTTGCCATGTCTGGGTCACATCTGAACTATCTCTGGGTGAATCTGGGATAAGTATCAGAATGTCTCCATGTCTGGGTCACATCTGAACTATTTCTAGAAAGACTCTCAAAAGATGATGATCTTTGTCTGTCGACTGACCTTTCCTGAAAAGGTAAAGAGTTAGTTGTATGCCATGTCATGATGCATGATGCAATGTATGTTTATGATATGAATGTGATGAATGCGCATGTAAGCTGATGAGCTGTCTTGCTGAGGATAGATGAATCCTGGATGGCTGGAGACAAAAGAATCTTGACTGCTGCCGGGAAAAGTAATTCCTTGACTGCTGCAGGGGATTGCAAGAGTCTCTTGATCATTGAAAATGAGAAGTCCTGGGACCGCTATTGGGGAATCAGGAGCTTGGGTTGTATGCCAATCTACTGGGGATTCCTGTCTTGAGGAGATCTTCACTGGGGAATATCTGAATACCCTGTGAGGAACTGAGAATGAGAGTCTTCATTCTGCTTGGGGATTGATAGTTGGAAGTTTTAGCTCCCCTGGTGTAGGGTTTCCTGATGATGAGTCCGTGTAAAACTGCATCTGATTTGGAGTGTATTTGAAACTGTATCTTCCAACAGGTGATGAAGGAATTTGTGACGTTGATCGTAACTTCCAGCAGGTGATGAAGGAAATTTGAACGACCTTGAGATTGACATTCGAATGCCCCAAGTGATGATGAAGGAGACTTGCCCCAAGTTCACTGAACTTTGAAAGATTTGTTGAAATCTTGACTGGACTGCCCCAGGTTAACTGGATAGTGACATGTCATGCCCCCTTGTTGATAGGAGATTTGTCGTTGGAAGTGTCATCCTTTTTGAAATGATTTTGTTCACTGAGAGAGCTTTCGTTCATCGGATATTCATTGTGTGAATTTCTCCGCTGTCAAACAAATAGCCATATGCAAACAAAGATATTCAGGTAATGCAAAGTTTATGTATGTCTTGAAGTTTTTAAAAATGCGTTTTTTAGCAGAAAACTTTTTTGTAAGACAAATTTAACACAAGATTTTAGAACAAAGCCTTACAGGAGTCAGGATACCTTTTGTAACAGTATGCTTTCGAACTAACCCATGCTTCAATTAGGACTTTTGAAGGGTTGTAATGTGGCTTGGTTCACGGTTTAAGAAACAAAGGATAAAGGCTCAAAGTATATTTGTACCCACCCGCTCTTCGTGATGTTCTTCAACCCTAGACTCAGTTAATTGTGCGTCGCACTCTATTCGAATTTGGAACGACCTTTTGGTGATGGTTCACACTAATTGAATTTAGAGGGCAGTCATCCTCTCCTTTTTTTCTTTTGCAACATTTTTCATGTTGTAGAGGATTTGTAATGACCTCTTTCTTTTGATTTGTTATCCCTAACTTTTGCCTGACTGTTCCTGTTTTTGAGATCACAGTCAGCGGGATGCCCCAGCTTTCTTAAGCCTCCTTTATAGGTTTTAGCTTAGTGGGCTTTTTCTTTTTTGAGAGATAATGACTGCCTATGAGATAAGGAACCATCACTGTCTTTTAATTCCAGAGGAATGCTTTTCTCTTTTTGATGTCGTTCGTTGTATTACGAACTGAGAGTTTGCGACTTCAATATATATCTTTTGAATTAACTGAGAGACTACCCTGTCCCAGGTTTAAATCAAAGGTTTCAATTTGTTTAGAACAGAAAACTCCTACTTCTTTGGCTCGAAGGGGTTGACTAGGGAATATCTTCCTTATAACTCCAGTGTTTGGGAATTGAAAGAAATGCTTGTACATCATCAGCAAGGTCTGTTCAAAAGCATACTGTATGAGATTATGGTATTGTTTCATCATCCTCCCTCTAAAGGCTTGTAACCTTTAGCAAGAGTTAAATGTCATAAAGAAAGTAGAAAGCATAGTTCAAGTGTAATGAAAATGAGTGGATCAAATCAAGACAAACATATGCAATGCATTAATGAAACAAAGTTTGACATTAATAGATAATTGTTTGAATAATAAAGAGATTACAACTTGAAAATTCAAAGAAACAAAGACGCTCTCAATGATTCGTCAAAGGAGCAGTGATTATGCTGGAGTCTCTGGAGGACCAAACTCAATCTCCTTGGCATCAATCAAATTTTGAATCTTGTACTTCAATGCCCAACAGTCGTTAGTATCATGTCCGGGACTGTCAGAATGATAAGCACATGTTGCATTAGGATTGTAGTTAGGAGATGAAGTCTTGGGGTTTGGATGAGGCCCTATCAATGCAATTAGATTCATCTTCAACAAGTGTTGCGGTGCTTGAGACATCGGCATGTTGATGTTGGTGAACTGCCTCTTAGGCTCGTCTGGCCTTTGTTGATTTCCTTTTGGCTGTTGTCGGCGTGACGTAGAACCAGAGATCAGGACTACCCCTGCATGTTGATCATGACGACCCTTTTGATTAGCCACTGCATTGGACTCTTTCTTCCCATTGTGGGGAATTTTCTGAGCATCAGAGGGTGTAGCTCCTTGGATCTTTCCACTTTTGATGCCAGCTTCGACCCTTTCGCCGGTCAGTATTAGCTCGGTGAACTCGGCTGAGGAGCTTCCAATTAAGTGATTGAAGAAAGGCCCGGTCAAAGTTCCCATGAAGATGTCAATCAGCTCTCTGTCAGTTAAAGGAGGTTTCACCCTACCAGCCAGATCTCTCCACTTTTGGGCATATCCTTTGAAGCTCTCGTCAGGACCCATGGTCATGTTCTGCAATTCGACACGAGTAGGTGCAAGATCAGCATTGTACTGATATTGTTTGTAAAAAGCAGCAGCTAAGTCCTCCCAGGTGTGGATGTGAGAACTCTCCAATTGATAGAACCACTCGAGTTGAGCCCCTACCAGGCTTTCTTGGAAGAAATGGATCCAAAGCTTTGGATCAGCTGTGTATGGTTGAATCTTGCGGACATAAGACTTTAGATGCATCTTAGGGCAAGAGACTCCATCATACAGGGCCAAGGTAGGGACTTTGAACTTTGGAGGGATGACCAATCCAGGAACCAAACCCATGTCTCCTAAATCCAAGCCAGGTATTTGTTGAATCTCCATAGCATTGAGGCGATCCTCCAACTGTTTGTACTTATCATCAGCGGGAGGATATAGTTCCTCGGAGTAGTCAGCTTCATCAATCTCCAAATTGTGGTCTTCTTCAAGATTATCCCCTATGTTGGATGGAGTTGCAAGGTCTAGGGTTCTAGGTCTTCTTCTCAAGTTCAGGATGCTCGCTGCCTACTTGGACTTCTTCTTCTTGTCTTTGAGAAGGAGAGCTGTCAAATCCTCTTGCCCTTTACCCATAGCCAGAAGCATTTGTTGGAATTGAGCATTTTGAGCTTGGAGATCTTTCACCGTTTGTTCCATATCCATCTTACTGAAATAAACAGTAGGAAGATAAGAAGACCTGTATGGGAGAAACCTGCTATGCAATGATATGTATGATATATGTATGCAATGTTTTCAAGGATCTCTTGGGGTAAACACAAGAGAATGTTAGAGGTTGAACTTTTATCTTTGATTGGAGAACTTTGCACCGGTGGATGTCTTTCCACGAGAATCAAGCTCACCATGTCAAGTGGGTCATAGCCCCTGATTCAAATTGTTGCACTTGATCTTTGAAGGAATTTGTTAGAGGAGAAACCTCTTGCCCCTTGGTAGACGTCTGGTTCAACGTGACCCTGCATCAAAAGACCCTCGAGATCCCTGAAATGGTTATTGAAAATGCTATGGTATGATGTTATGATGTTATGTACATGTATGCAAAAGTAAGTGAGTGTATATACAGGTAAACATATTTACACAAAGCAAACAAGTCCTTAGGTTTAGGCTTGCATGGGGTTTGTAGGTAAGTACCCTCTTGAAGTTAGTTGGCTCATCCTGTCCTAACATAGAAACCGGGTTCTAAGGAGCTCAATATCATTGGATTATTTTCCGTGTTCATTGTTTGGTTTAGCCACTTAACTAGCGACCAAAATATTCCAAGAAAACAACCCTCAATGAGTGTAGTATCGAGTATCTACCAACTTCGGACTGTACCAAAGCCGGTCATCTCACTACCCCTAATAAAAGGCCAAGATGGTCAAGTAAGGTTCTAGGTCATTAGTGATTAGTGACATCACTCAGCGGCCCCGTACTCTCCTTGATTGAACTCAAGGGTTACCGGTACTCACAAATATGTCGCATTAATATAGCTATTGCTTTAACCGTGTCGATATACCCCGCACAATTTCCACAACGTATTGCTATCTATAAATGTTTCCCAAATCCGGGTGTAGGATTTCAAGCCCAAACAAGAGAGCCACAAAGGTAAAGCAATCAAAGAAAACAATTAATCATGCAAAAGTGTGATCTAAAACCCTAAGGTAACCCCACTTTTAAGTAAATCCCCAGCAGAGTCGCCAGTTCTGTGATACGGTGGAAGAACTGACTTTAGGTTTTGCATTTGTATTCGCACTTGTTCGGTTTAGCAAGAGTCGCCACCGAATTTTATTTTATCCTAAAGGAAAGGTTAAAAAGCACAGGAAAAACCTTTGAGATGTTTTCATGGGTTCGGGGGGTAGATTATGAAAAGGGAAGGTCCTAGCACCCTTTTCATCCATGGTTATCCATGGGCTCTTAGTTACTGGTTTTAAATCACTTGCCTTTACTTTCAATTGTTTGAAATGGTGCTTTGTGTATGTGGTTTTGAAAATGTTTTGAAAAAGATGCCTTGTCTAGGCAACCATTGAAATGACTCTCGTTTGAGTATATGCAAAGGTGTTTGTCTTTTTGAAAAGATATTTCAATGTTTTGAAAGTTGTTTTGAAATTGTGTTTGTGGAGTGTGTTTTGAAAAGTAGGCAAGCGTGTTTTGCAAGTTTGATCAAGTAACTAAGAGTTGTCTACCCCTAAATTTACTCAAAGATTTTTCTCATGTTTTAACCCTTTTAACAGTATTGTTCCACCATTGTATTTGGTGGACAATCTTGTGTTAGGATGTTAACGGGACAGGCGCGGGTCATCGTATGGACCATGAATGCAATGGTGCCAAGTGTCTTTGGCAATTTTGCTTGAGGGACTATGATCATTTTGTTTAGGCAACTTTGAAAACGTCATCGAGGGACTATGATCATTTGATTTGTTTTGTTTTTCCAAAGAACTCAACATGCAAGCATGGCCCATTTTGGAAGGCAACAAGCGGGATTACCCTAGGGGTGCAAGTGTGATTGGTGTATTGATTGTCATGCATTTGTCTTGTATTAGGTTACCTAGCGGTTGATTTTATTTACATACAAACCCTAAGTCTATCATGGCATACTTTGAAAGCGATAAATTGCGGGAATTTAAAGTCCTAAACTATTACAAATGAGTATCCGGGGATGGGGGTACAAGTATTTACAAATGGGGGATGAGACTTGTCGGAATAGTGGTGTCCAAATAATATTTACAACCAAATCGAATCGCATTCTCCATATAAAGTATAGCAATGTATAAGAATCAAAAAGAAATAAAAGTATGTAAGATGCACATGATTATTTACAAATGGTGCAAATATTAACCTAACATATTTATCAAGTATTTTATTCTTTTTTGTATTTTTTGTTAATGTTTTATAAACTTGAGATTTAATAAAAGAAAAAGAAAATATTTAAGAAATTCTATTTTTATGTATTAATGTTTTTATGTTTTTTTTAGTTAATATTTTTTAGATACAAGAAATTCTTAAGAGAAAAAATATTTTAACTTTATTAAAGAAAATCTATTTTTTACATATTATTTAAAATGTGATGAACAAAATAAAAAGGGACTATTAAACATTTTTTGTACAAACATCCAATATATTGTTTTCAATTAATAAAAGAATTAATTTAAATTTTATATAAAAAAGATATAATGTGATAGAAAAATGATTGACTTATAAACTTAGAAAATAAATAAAAAAAGGAAAGCAAACAAATGGGCTTGGGGGGAATTTAGGCCCAAACGATTAATCAGAATGAAAGAAAGAAAAAAAGGGGGTGCGCCTGGAATCACTTGAGCTTAGGCATTCTTGTGGGGGGAACCGGCCCAACCGGGTTTCACAACATTTTCTAAGGGTTTTCGTTGTTTCGTTTCATTTTGCAATTAGGGTTACAGCTTACAGAGGCGTCGTTCCCTTCGTCGTCTTCTTCGTGTTTCTCGTTCTTGAGCCACACCTTTGATGCTCCTCCTCACCCATGGCCACCAGGCGCCACTTCCAACTTCCTTCTCTCCATGGTCATGCAAAGCAGTGACGAGAAAAGGTTTGATTTCCGTTTTAGGTTTTCGAGTTTTACATGTTTATTGATTTTGTTTTTGACAAGTTCTGACCTTTATGTGTTGTTGCTCATGTGAGGTGTATAAAAGGGGGAAGAAATTTCTACCTTTGGAGAGAAGATGGAGGAGGACGGGAGGCGTCTCAGGCGGCCAGGCAGAGGAAGTACGATGATGAGGCTTACTGACTTCCTTGGTACTTTGTATCTTGCTTCTTTTTGATGTTCTATGATGACTCTTTTTTCTGAAAACACGAATCTTTAGTTCTCTCGTCTGCTTGCTTGAATGCACTGCCTCTGTTTGCTTCTGGTTGCTTGCTTTTTTTGATGAAGACGCTTGCTTCTGAATATTTGTTCTTTGATTCTGAGACACTTTCACAATCTTCTTTTCTTTGACCTTTTTCTCAATGATGATTGATGATTCCTGAGAGTTATCTTGATGTTGTTGTTTGGATTGGCTTGAGAAAGGTTTGTGTTTGACAGGCTGTTTGAAGTTTGTTGGCTTAGAACAGGTTGGGGCAATTTGTTTTAGGCTTGCTTTGATGCAGTTTGCCATGTTACAGTTGTGTGGACTGGTTTGATGCTTAAGGTTTAGGCTTCAGGCTTGTATGGCTTGATGCTTTGAAGCAGGTTACAGGCTTGAGGCTGTTAGTTTGTGTTTGACCGTTTGTAGGCTTGGCTTGAATTTCTGGTTTTTATCTGAGTTTTGTAATCATACAGGTTTATTGGCTTGTTGTTGTAAGTTGAAAGGCAGGAGTTTTTATATTTTTGTGTGAACTCGTCCCCTTTGTTTGTAGGCAGGCAGTTTGCTTTTAACAAGTTTTTTGAATTTGTTTCCTCTGCTTTTTGCTTCTCCTTTTGGTATTATACAGGCAGGTCCCCTTGGTACAGGCTTCAGGCTTGTTTTTTCAAGTAGGCCTTGGTTTGAATGCCAATGCTTGAGCAGGTTGCAAGGCTTGAGGTTTACAGTTTTCTGTGATATCTTTTCCTGTGTGCATTTTGCCCCCCCTCTGACAGTATCCTGATTTTTGTTATATTTATCTTTAGGCCTGCCTAGCAAACTGTAAGCCTGCTACTTTTCTCTTTTTCTCTCTCCACAGTAAGCACCTATTTGCTTAGAATATCCACTTTTCTGAAAAGACTTTGGCCTGGAAAATGATGTATTCTTTCATAAGCTTGCTTTTGTCTTTCCTCTGCATACTTCCAAATTTCTGCCTTGCTTTTGTGCTTGTTGACCGCTTTTGACAGTTTTGCTTAGTTGACAATGTGACTTCAGTTGGCCTTTTGACAGCTTGTTTTGACATTCAGTTTGCCTTGGACAGCTTAGTTTGCCTTTGTAACTGTAACTTGGTTGTTTGCACACTTGTTTGGCATATGCAGTTTGTTTGAACTTGTTGACACTTTGCAATTTTGAATTTATGCAGCTTTAGGCATTTTTTGCAGAATAATTCACATGCTTGCAAATAAATTGCTTTCCTCTTTGTGAACCAAGAAGAAACATCTTCTTGCGATTTGCAGAGAGGACGAATAAACTGATTCCGGCCAAAATCTTTAATGATGAGTCTTTTAAATATATGTCTGCTTTTTTTTTAATTAAATTCATCTGCATTTGACTTCTTTTCTTTTCTTTGTTTTTGTAGATAAAAATTAATTGAACAATGGGGAGTATCAGTAGAAGATGAAGACTTAGGAAAATTAGGATGCAATTTTATTTTATTTTAACCATTGTAATAAATATTATTATAAATACTTGTAAATAATTACTGTATTTAAATAACACTTGTACAAATAATTAAAATAAATAAAAGCTCTTTTTGTTAGATATCTTCTTTATTTCAACTGTCTTATTTAATTATTTAAGCTTTCTTGAATTAAAATAACTGGAAGTATATCCAATTATTCTGACTTAGAAAAAATAGATAATTAATAAACACTGTAGTTTTGCAATCAATAATAAACCCGGTGTCCCAATTAAACATAAGCAATGCACTGTTAATCAAACAACATCCATATGCTTATCCCTTTTACTGATTAAATCAAACACTGCAAACTCTTAATCAGAAGCCTCATTCCATATCTCAGAGTAAATTGAAAAGAACTGTAGAATTAATTCTTTCTGAGAATGTGCGCACAAACCCTAGTTCTTGATTTGTTATCAAAGAAGCGTTCGCCTGATCAAACCCTGAGCCAAACTCAACCAAGCCCTAATAATCTGCTTGAACTGTTCCAAAATTAATGGAAACCCTAATTTTGTCTGGCTGATGAGAAAAGTCTGTTTGACCGATTCTTAAGTTAGTCTAAAAAATCAGGAAAAGCCCGAAGCTGTGATTTCTTGTGGAAAAAATATGAGGGTAAATTTTGGGGTACAACAGTTGCCCCTGTTCAATCTTCTTGAACCTAAAGAGTTAGATTGGCAAGTTTGCCTTTCGCGACTCGAGGGTAAAAGGAGATTAGACACTAGAGTGCCCAAAAAATTTGCACTCGGTGATGTGATTGAGGGAATAGGCTTAAAGATGCCATTTGATGATGGGCTTAAAGATGCCATCTGGAGATGTGACTGGGGGATGGGCTTAGAGATGCCATCTGGTGATTGCTGGTAGGAGAATGGGCTTAGAGATGCCATCTGGAAATGTTTGTTGAACTGTATGTCGTTGGTGAGTGGACGAGTATCAGAAAGGTATCCATGTTTTGGAACATCTCTGAACTGGGGGTCTGAACAAGCAATATATTGACATCCATGTTTGGAGAATCCGTAAACTGTTTTCAGGAGTTGAAGAATCTGAATAAGCGATAGGTTAACATCCGTGTCTGGAGAACCCGTAAACTGTTTTCAGAAGTCTTAAAGTTGAATAAGCAATAGAGCAGCATCCGTTGTTGGGAAGCGTCCGTAAACTGTTTTCAGAAGTTGAAGAATCTGAACAAGCGATAGGTTAACATCCGTGTCTGGAGAACCCGTAAACTGTTTTCAAAAGTCTTGAAGTTGAATAAGCAATAGAGCAGCATCCGTTGTTGGGAAGCGTCCGTAAACTGTTTTCAGAAGTTGAAGAATTTGAACAAGCGATAGGTTAACATCCATTTCTGGAGAACCCGTAAACTGTTTTCAGAAGTCTTGAAGTTTAATAAGCAATAGAGCGGCATCCGTTGTTGGGAAGCGTCCGTAAACTGTTTTCAAAAGTTGAGAAGTGGAGAAGGAACCGGTGTAGGGTTTCCTGATGATGAGTCTGTGTAAAACTTCATCTAGATGAATCTGGAATAAGTATCAGAATGTCGCCATGTCTGGGTCACATCTGAACTATCTCTGGGTGAATCTGGGATAAGTATCAGAATGTCGCCATGTCTGGGTCACATCTGAACTATTTCTAGAAAGACTCTCAGAAGATGATGATCTTTGTCTGTCGACTGACCTTTCCTGAAAAGGTAAAGAGTTAGTTGTATGCCATGTCATGATGCATGATGCAATGTATGTTTATGATATGAATGTGATGAATGCGCATGTAAGCTGATGAGCTGTCTTGCTAAGGATAGATGAATCTTGGATGGTTGGAGACAAAAGAATCTTGACTGCTGCCGGGAAAAGTAATTCCTTGACTGCTGCAGGGGATTGCAAGAGTCTCTTGATCGTTGAAAATGAGAAGTCCTGGGACCGCTGTTGGGGAATCAGGAGCTTGGGTTGTATGTCAATCTACTGGGGATTCCTGTCTTGAGGAGATCTTCACTGGGGAATATCTGAATACCCTGTGAGGAACTGAGAATGAGAGTCTTCATTCTGCTTGGGGATTGATAGTTGGAAGTTTTAGCTCCGCTGGTGTAGGGTTTCCTGATGATGAGTCCGTGTAAAACTGCATCTGATTTGGAGCGTATCTGAAACTGTATCTTCCAACAGGTGATGAAGGAATTTATGACGTTGATCGTAACTTCCAGCAGGTGATGAAGGAAATTTGAACGACCTTGAGATTGACATTCGAATGCCCCAAGTGATGATGAAGGAGACTTGCCCCAAGTTCACTAAACTTTGAAAGATTTGTTGAAATCTTGATTGGACTGCCCCAGGTTAACTGGATAGTGACATGTCATGCCCCCTTGTTGATAGGAGATTTGTCGTTGGAAGTGTCATCCTTTTTGAAATGATTTTGTTCACTGAGAGAGCTTTCGTTCATCGGATATTCATTGTGTGAATTTCTCCGTTGTCAAACAAATAGCCATATGCAAACAAAGATATTCAGGTAATGCAAAGTTTATGTCTGTCTTGAAGTTTTGAAAAATGCGTTTTTTAGCAGAAAACTTTTTTGTAAGACAAATTCAACACAAGATTTTAGAACAAAGCCTTACAGGAGTCAGGATACCTTTTGTAACAGTATGCTTTCGAACTAAACCATGCTTCAATTAGGACTTTTGAAGGGTTGTAATGTGGCTTGGTTCACAGTTTAAGAAACAAAGGATAAAGGCTCAAAGTATATTTGTACCCACCCGCTCTTCGTGATGTTCTTCTACCCTAGACTCAGTTAATTGTGCGTCGCACTCTATTCGAATTTGGAACGACCTTTTGGTGATGGTTCACACCAATTGAATTTGGAGGGCAGTCATCCTCTCCTTTTTTTCTTTTGCAACATTTTTCATATTGTAGAGGATTTGTAATGACCTCTTTCTTTTGATTTGTTATCCCTAACTTTTGCCTGATTGTTCCTGTTTTTGAGATCACAGTCAGCGGGATGCCCCAACTTTCTTAAGCCTCCTTTATAGGTTTTAGCTTAGTGGGCTTTTTCTTTTTTGAGAGATAATGACTGCCTATGAGATAAGGAACCATCACTGTCTTTTGATTCCAGAGGAATGCTTTTATCTTTTTTATGTCGTTCGTTGTATTACGAACTGAGAGTTTGCGACTTCAATATGTATCTTTTGAATTAACTGAGAGACTACCCTGCCCCAGGTTTAAATCAAAGGTTTCAATTTGTTTAGAACAGAAAACTCCTACTTCTTTGGCTCGAAGGGGTTGACTAGGGATTATCTTCCTTATAACTCCAGTGTTTGGGAATTGAAAGAAATTCATGTACATCATCAGCAAGGTCTGTTCAAAAGCATACTGTATGAGATTATGGTATTGTTTCTTCATCCTCCCTCTAAAGGCTTGTAACCTTTAGCAAGAGTCAAATGTCATAAAGAAAGTAGAAATCATAGTTCAAGTGTAATGAAAATGAGTGGATCAAATCAAGACAAACATATGCAATGCATTAATGAAACAAAGTTTGACATTAATAGATAATTGTTTGAATAACAAAGAGATTACAACTTGAAAATTCAAAGAAAAAAAGACGCTCTCAATGATTCGTCAAAGGAGCGGTGATTATGCTGGAGTCTCTGGAGGACCAAACTCAATCTCCTAGGCATCAATCAAATTCTGAATCTTGTACTTCAATGCCCAACAGTCGTTAGTATCATGTCCGGGACTGTCAGAATGATAAGCACATGTTACATTAGGATTGTAGTTAGGAGATGAAGTCTTGGGGTTTGGATGAGGCCCTATCAATGCAATCAGATTCATCTTCAACAAGTGTTGAAGTGCTTGAGACATCGGCATGTTGATGTTGGTGAACTGCCTCTTAGGCTCGTCTGGCCTTTGTTGATTTCCTTTTGGCTGTTGTCGGCGTGACGTAGAACCAGAGATCAGGACTGCCCCTGCATGTTGATCATGACGACCCTTTTGATTAGCCACTGCATTGGACTCTCTTCCCATTATGGGGAATTTTCTGAGCATCAGAGGGTGTAGCTCCTTAGATCTTTCCACTTTTGATGCCAGCTTCGACCCTTTCGCCGGTCAGTATTAGCTCGGTGAACCCGACTGAGGAGCTTCCAATTAAGTGATTGAAGAAAGGCCCAGTCAAAGTTCCCATGAAGATGTCAATCATCTCTCTGTCAGTTAAAGGAGGTTGCACCCTACCATCCAGATCTCTCCACTTTTGGGCATATCCTTTGAAGCTCTCGTCAGGACCCATGGTCATGTTCTGCAATTGGACACGAGTAGGTGCAAGATCAGCATTGTACTAATATTGTTTGTAAAAAGCAGCAGCTAAGTCCTCCCATGTGTGGATGTGAGAACTCTCCAATTGATAGAACCACTCGAGTTGAGCCCCTACCAGGCTTTCTTGGAAGAAATGGATCCAAAGCTTTGGATCAGCTGTGTATGGTTGAATCTTGCGGACATAAGACTTTAGATGCATCTTAGGGCAAGAGACTCCATCATACAGGGCCAAGGTAGGGACTTTGAACTTTGGAGGGATGACCAATCCAGGAACCAAACCCATGTCTCCTAAATCCAAGCCAGGTATTTGTTGAATCTCCATAGCATTGAGGCGATCCTCCAACTATTTGTACTTGTCATCAGCGGGAGGATATTGTTCCTCGGAGTAGTCAGCTTCATCAATCTCCAAATTGTGGTCTTCTTCAAGACTATCCCCTATGTTGGATGGAGTTGCAAGGTCTAGGGTCCTAGGTCTTCTTCTCAAGTTCAGGATGCTCGCTGCCTTCTTGGACTTCTTCTTCTTGTCTTTGAGAAGGAGAGCTGTCAGATCCTCTTGCCCTTTACCCATAGCCAGAAGCATTTGTTGGAATTGAGCAGCTTCACGTTCTTCTTCTCAATCCTTATTCTTCTTACTGCTTCTTCTTCTCTATTCTTTCTAACAATAATAAAATAACATATTATTGTTTATTTCTTATTGGGCTTAAAACTAATACACCCCCTTTATTACTTTTATTCCTTAAAAACAAGCCCACATCAAATAATATTATACTTATAATATTATTCCACCACTTAATAAAATAATTAAATCCAATTAATCACAACACATCTTCTCAAATATTCCAAAATAATTTAATTAAATAATTAATTAAATTACGGGTGTTACAACTCTCCCCCCACTTAGAATATTTTCGTCCTCGAAAATTTACCTCAATCAAACAACTCAGGGTAGGAGTCTCGCATCTTGCTCTCCAACTCACAGGTCATGCTTTCTTCGGCAACTCCTAGCCAACCCACCTTAACCAAAACAATCTATTTTCCCTTCAGAGTCTTTATTTCACGATCCGCGATCCGTACAGGCATCGTCTCCACTGTAAGATTATCTCGTACTTGTACATCATCCATATGAATCACATGAGATGGATCTGAAATATACTTCCGAAGTTGCGACACGTGAAACACATCATGCAAATTTGAAAGATTAGGCGGTAAAGCCACTTTATAAGCAACATTCCCCACTCTCTCTGAAATCTGATATGGTCTAATAAGACGAGAAGTGAGCTTCTTAGACTTCAACGCTCGCCCAACACCAGTCACAGGTGTAACTCTTAAAAACACATGCTCACCGGCTTGAAATTCTAAATCCTTCCTTCGCTTGTCATGATAACTCTTTTGTCTACTTTGGGAAGCTTTCATCTTTTCTCGAATCAACTTCACCTTCTAAGTAGTTTCACGAACAAGTTCAGGTCCAAGTACTACACTTTCACCAGATTCATGCCAACATAAAGGAGTTCTACATCTCCGACCATACAATGCTTCAAAAGGTGTTATCCCAATAATGGAATGGTAACTGTTATTGTAAGTGAACTCTATCAATGGAAGATAAGTATCCCACATACCTCCCTGCTCAAGAACACATGCCCTGAACAAGTCTTCCAACGATTGAATCGTCCGTTCAGTCTGACCATTTGTCTAAGGATGATACACTGAACTCAATCTCAACTTAGAACCCAAAGCTTCTTACAAACTCTTCCAAAAATCAGAAGTAAATCTTGGATCTCTATCTGACACAATGCACAAAGGAACACCATTCAGCTTCACAATTACACTAGTGTAAATCTCAGCCAACTTCAACACTAGAAAGCTGATGTTAATAGGAATAAAATGAGTCGACTTTGTAAGCCTATCAACAATCACCCAAATTGAATCACGTCCTCTTAAGGTATTAGGCAACCCCGTCACAAAGTCCATTAAAATGCTATCCCATTTCCATTATGGAACTTCTAACGGTTGCATCAACCCTACAGGCTTCTGATGTTCAACTTTCAACTTCTGACAAGTCAAACATGCATACACAAAACGCGCCACATCACTCTTCATCCCAGGCCACCAAAACAAACGTTTCAAATCTTGATACATTTTTGTAGCTCCTGGATGAATACTTAACTTACTTCTATGACTCTCCTCAAGTATCACCTTCTTCATTTCAGCATCATCAGGAATACAAATCTGGTTACGAAACCTCAACACACCTTGCTCATCTAGCTTAAAACCACCATTCTCATACTGATCAATTCTAACCATCGAATCTACCAGTTTCACATCCAACTTCTGAGCTTCTCTGATACTGTCTAGAAATTCATTATTAATCTTTAACATACCCAACATAACACTATGCAGCGTAACCTCGCAAACTAAGCTCATATCTCTGAACTACTCAATTAATTCTAGCTCTTTAACCATCACTGCTGACATATGTAAAGTCTTTCGACTTAACGCATCAGGTACCATGTTCGCTTTTCCTGGATGATAATTCAAACCAAAATCATAATCCTTTAGCAATTCCAACCATCTTCGCTGCCTTATATTCAACTCCTTCTGATCGAAAAGATACTTCAAACTCTTATGGTCACTAAACACTTCAAATCTAGAACCATAAAGATAATGCCTCCAAATCTTCAACACAAAAACAACTGCAGCAAGCTCTAAATCATGCGTAGGATAGTTCTTCTCATGAGTCCTTAACTGCCTTGACGCATAAGCAACTACCTTACCATTTTGCATAAGCACACCTTTTAAACCCATCTTAGAAGCATCACAATACACCACAAAAGGCTCTCCTGGATTAGGCAACGTCAAAATCGGAGCCGACGTCAACCTCTTCTTCAATTCTGCAAAACTTTCTTTGCACTGAACATCCCATACGAAAGCTCTACCTTTACAAGTCAACTTAGTAAATGGAAGTTCCAACTTAGAAAAACCTTCGATAAACCTTCTATAATAACCAGCTAATCCCAAAAAGCTTCTAATCTCAGTAACTGACTTTAGAGTTTCCCATTGCAACATAGCATCAACCTTCAATGGATCTACAACAATGCCACTACTTGAAATCACATGACCAAGAAAACTAACCTCTCTTAACCAAAACTCACACTTGGACAGCTTTGCATACAACTTCTTCTCTTTCAAAACTTGCAATACTACTCTTAAGTGTTCAGCATGCTCTTCTTCTGACTTAGAGTAAATCAAAATATCTTTAATGAACACCACTACGAACTGATCCAAATAAGTATGAAAAATACGATTCATGTATTCCATGAATACTCATGGCGTATTGGTAACACCGAAAGGCATCACCGAATACTCATAATGTCCAAAACGTGTCCTGAAAGATGTCTTCTGGATATCTTCATCCTTCACTTTAATCTGATGGTAACCCGACCTCAAATCAATCTTACTAAACACACGAGAATCCACCAATTGATCCATCAAGTCATCTATTCTTGGAAGCGGATACTTGTTCTTAATCATCACTTTATTCAACTGTCTATAATCAACACAAAGCCTCATACTTCCATCTTTATTCTTTACTAACAACACTAGAGCTCCCCATGGCGATACACATGGTCTTACAAACTTCTTTTCAAGTAACTCCTCCAATTGCTTCTTTAACTCTGACAATTCAGATGCAGACATCCTGTATGGTGCCATAGACACAGGTCTGGTACCAGGTACAAGATTAATAGCAAATTTAACTTCCCTCTCCGGAGGTACATCAGGAATCTTATCAAGGAAAACTTCAGGAAATTCACACACCACCTGCAATTCCTCAATTATAGCTTGAGTCTCTACAGATAGCGACGCCATCATCGAGAACATATGTGCTTCCTCTTGCATCAACTTCCTCAACCAGAGCAAACACTTTACCACTTGTCTGAGCCCTCTTCGGTTTCGGACATTACCTACCAATGTGCCCTTCTTCTCTATAATTGAAACAAATCACATCCTTATGTTCACACTCAGATACAACATGTCCGTTCTTACCACAACAGAAACACCTCTTCACTTCAGTAGTTCACACATTACTCTTGTGCCCAGATTTTCCACACTTAAAGTAAACCACACCAGCAGGAGCATCTCCCCCATTAGTCCACTGACTTTGAGCAACTTTGTGTTTACCTTTACCAGCTGGGGTATCATAAGGCTTACCACGATTCTGTTGGTGCTTACCCCTCTTCTCACTGAAAATCTATTAATGAGCATTATTACCCTCCTCATAAATCCTACAACTATCAATCAAATCAGCAAAGACACGAATCTTCTAGTATCCAATTTCCTTCTTGATCTCCGAGCGCAGCCCATTCTCAAACTTGATACACTTCGAAAACTCAGCATCTGCATCAGCGTAGTGCAGATAAAACTTAGCCAACTCAGAAAACTTGGCAGCATACTCAACAACTGACATATTTCCATGCTTCAGCTCAAGGAACTCAATCTCCTTCTTACCACAGACATCTTCAGGAAAGTACTTCTTCAAAAACTCCCTTCGGAACACAGCCCAAGTAACATTCTCACCTGCAGCTTCCAACTTCTGACAAGTCTCTAGCCACCAATCATCAGCCTCGAATGCTAGCATATGAGTACCATAACGGACCTTCTGCGCTGGAGTGCAATCCATCACACGGAAGATTTTCTCAATCTCTTTAAACCACTCCAATGCTCCATCAGGATCATACTTTCCCTTGAACGTAGGTGGATTCTCTCTCTGGAAAGTCGTTAAGCAACGAGATCCAGCATTCCGTCAGTATTCGGCTGATTTTCCATCGCATGAGCCATTGCTTCTAAAGAAGTAGCAAGTGCAGCATCATTCCTTCCAGCCATCTCAACTTCTCACTACAACATAAACAACGGTTAGAACTCAAATTAACAATACTCGATTGTTAGATAACTACGACTCGACGACAAGGTCGGACCAACCTTTTGCTCTGATACCAACTTTGTAACACCCCAATTCTACCCCGGAAAATTATATAAATAAATTAGAGTTATAAAAATGATTCATGCAAACGAATCGGGATGCCACAAATTCTTCTATCAAAATTCATTGCATTCATCGTGGATATATAACACCTTTAAAACATCGGATGAACCATCATCATAACATCTTTGATTAAATAATTCAACATCTATGCAGTGGAATTCTTAATAACATCTTCATCACTATTATAGCAACTTCAAACCAACAAATATTAAATAATAATCAACTTAAAGTTCAACAACTGAATAATCAACAATAATAATACACAAGCGTTTATCCCCCCGAGTGTTACATATCAGAGCAATGACACCGACTCAAACTATCGAAGGTATACAACCTTAATTCTCGATTACCTGCACATTACCAACATAAGGGCAACATTTAAACATAAGGGGTGAGATATCTAACAATATAATAAAGCGCATGATAATTAATATATTAAATTAGATCACATAACATCACAACTTCTCATCTCATAATCAACAATAATAATACACATTCACCACATCAATACACACTTCTTTATACAGACATATAATGCGACTCAATACTATGTAAATGTATGTGGTACCATTTGGAGCAGAACTCTCATCTCAAAAATTTGAAAATTAATAGAGGCATCAACAAGGCATAAGCCTTCATCTTAATATTCGCCAATACAGGCCATCTCAACGAGCATAAGCTCCATCTCAAAATGCAATGTATGCGAAACAATCATGAATGTAATAACAACACCACAATTAACAACACCTCAATACAATATCATTGTTGGCCAACGGCCTACATCTCAAAAGCATCTTAACATCTCTTCATCAAACATCTCATATCATTCATAATAATTCATCAAACATCATTTATTCATCAAACATCATTTATTCATCAAACATCATTTATTCATTAAACACAACTTCATTAATAACATCTCGTCAACAACTCAGTTGTACTTTAATACGATAGTAACTCACCAATATCACAATGTTGGCCATATGCATATACTAGATATTACCTAAAATTAGATAATCAACTAAGGCTTACTTCTAAGTCATCAAACATCTACATACTTCTATTCTGTAATCTTACATCATTATTATTATTACTCCTAGTGTTACAAATCAAACAGCAGCCTATAAACATTTCATCCTCATCATTCTGCATAAAAACCAACATAACGATCAACATGAAAACTAACTCTAAATCCTAAATTGGATACTAGGATTACACTTCCTATTTTTCATTTTAATCCTCTAGAATAAAGCTCATCGCGTTAGCTATTCAACGCTTCGAACGACATCTCAAACGGCATCGTAAAACTCAAGTTACAGCATTTTCAAACTGAATCTGCCAAAAATCAGACAACATGGGTCAATGCATATCTCCTTGGATCGATGCGTACTGCACTGAAATTGCAACATGAGTCGACGCATTCCCTCATGTATCGACTCATCCTGAGTCAAACACACAACATGTATCGACACATGCCCATATGGATCGACTCATCCTGATTCTAAAAGTACTCATGTATCGATGCAAAACCTCTTCGTGTCGACTCATCCTGAGTCTCTAAACCTTCTTGCATCGACACATAACATTTGGGGTTGACGCATCCTATTATATCCTGCATAATTTCTGCAATTTCTCTGTGTTTTCACTATGGGTTCTATACTTTAAGCCCTAAAAACTTTATCTAATCATAGATAATCATCACTTACAATTATCCTATAATTCTACGTCAACTAAACAACATTGGAACATCATTATTCATCTAAAATTCATCAATTTCATCATACAACATCATATACATTCAATTCATGAACAAGACAACAATCACCTCTAACCCCACATACCAATTATCATGAACCCAATTATAGAGTCGGAACCCCATCCTTACCTTGGATTGAAGGTCGCTCTATAATCTTCCGGTTGAAACCTTGTTCTGCCGTTTTTCCTCTTTTTCCAGCAGCTTCACATTCTTCTTCTCAATCCTTATTATTCTTACTACTTCTTCTTCTCTATTCTTTCTAACAATAATAAAATAACCTATTATTCTTTATTCCTTATTGGGCTTGAAACTAATACACCCCCTTTATTACTTCTATTCCTTAAAAGCAAGCCCACATCAAATAATATTATACTTCTAATATTATTCCACCACTTAATAAAATAATTAAATTCAATTAATCACAACACATCTTCTCAAATATTCCAAAATAATTTAATTAAATAATTAATTAAATTACGGGCGTTACAGACGTTGCATCGATATGATCTTAAAAACCCTAGGGTAGTTACTAAAGTGTATTGCCTAGTTGCCTTTGTGACTGTATAAACGTCCCTTCGAATGTCCCTCAAACATCCAACGACTAGGGCTACCTACTCACTAATAGTAGAATAGCAATGCCTAAAGGAAAAGAGGAAAAAAACAACCTTTCGAGTAAAGTAGATAGTTGTTAGATGCTTGCTCAAACAATTTTTACACATACACAAAACTCTTTCAAAAACATTTTTCAAAACACTTTGTATACGTTCTTTACCAATCCGAGAAACATTACAAAGTTCGTCGTACTAAGGCGTTTTCTTCCAGAAAACTTTTCAAACACACAAAGCACAAGGTATT
Organism: Vicia faba; assembly: GCA_948472305.1. Lineage (NCBI taxonomy): Eukaryota > Viridiplantae > Streptophyta > Magnoliopsida > Fabales > Fabaceae > Vicia > Vicia faba. The sequence goes on from OX451735.1 coordinate 357,022,316, forward strand.
TTTTTTCAAATGAGCTAGCATCTAAGAGCCCGTAGATAACTACGGAATGAAGGGGTGTTAACACCTTCCCTTTCCATAATCTACCCTATGACACGGTGGGAGAACTGACTTGAAGTTTTGCGTTTCGTTCGCACTTGTGCGGTTAGCAAGAGTCGCCACTGACTTTTCTTTTATCCAAAAGGAAAGGTAAAAAAGCACAGGAAAGACCTTTCGAGAATTTTCTCGGGTTCGGGGGGTAGTTTATGAAAAGGGAAGGTATTAGCACCCTTTTCATCCATGGTTTTCCATGGGCTCTTAGTTACTCATTTTAGATCACTTGCTTTTGTTTTGATTGTGTGCTTGTGGTATGGGTTTTGAAAGTATTTTGGAAAGTTTCTTTGTAATGGTTCTCGTCTCTATAAGAACATATACAAAGTTTTGTTTTGAAAAATAGTTCAAAGAGGTGTTTGTGAATCGTGTTTCGAAAAGTGTTTTGAAAAGAGGTTTTGCCATGGTTCTCGTATCTATAAGAACATATGCAAAACATTTTGTCTTTTGAAAGTGTTTTGAAATGGAGGTGTAGGTGTGAAAGTTTTTGTCGTAAGCAAACGAGTAACTAAGAGCAAATTTATCTACTCGAAAAGTCTTAAGTTGTTCTTTTCTTCTTCCTTTTAATGGTGTTATCTTACCATTGATTTGGTAAGAAGCCCCATCATTGGATGTAAAGGGACAGGCACGGGTCAATTTTACAATCACTGAAAGCAACTTGTGAGACGCTCTAGCAATTTTGTAAGGGACGAGATCGTTTTATCGAAGGCAACATCGAGGGACTACGATCTTTGTTTATAAAAGGTTCATTTTCTAGAGTGTCTCATATTCGAGGGACATGATTGTATTTCCGAGGTAACTAGAGAGGTTACCCTAGAGGTGCGCGTGTGAGAAAGTGTGTTGATTTCAAGTTATTTGTTCTTGGATTAGGTCATCTAGCGATTGATTTTTGAATCTTGCCATACACGCCTAGTTACTATACAGTATATAGAAAGCAATAAATTGCGGGAAATGAAATTCTAAGCTATTACAAAATGTTCGTGAATGGGGGTACAATTGTTACAAATGGGGATGAATCAAATAAAAATAGCAATGTCCAAATATCAAATAATACAATCAAATCGAATTGTTGTGCGATTTAATACAAAGTTATGACAATTTATGAAATAAAATCTACAAGGTATGCAATGTATGTATTTACTTGAAAAGAGAGAAATAAAATCTATTCTAAAAAGAGAGATTAAAATTTTTATTAATATTATTCTTTTATGTATTTTTATTAATCATGTAATCTTAAGGAAAGAAAACTAACTAAATTAATTTTTGGTGTTTTTATTTAAAGTAAAAAAAAGACTTAAAAAATAAGTGTTCTATATTTTCATTAGTAATAAAACAAAAGAAAGAACAAATTAAAAAAAGGGGCTTGAGTGAGCTTAAGGGTACTAGGCCCAAAGAAGAAAAGGTTTTACTTGCTGTAAATGAAGCAGGCCAAGTGGGGGGGGGGGGGGGGGGGAGACTAGCAATTACACTTAGGCTATTAAGGGTTTGAAACTAAACAGACCCAATGCCCTTTAACTCTATTTAATGTTTTTTTTATTAGGGGAAACATGAATTAGGGTTTGTGGTTCCTCTTTCACAGCGGCACCGTTTCTTATCGTCTCTTTCGCTTCTCGTTCATCTTTCTCATTTAAACAATCCTATTCATCTTCCTAAATCATGAGCGAAACGACCCCTTGGCCTCTTGGTCTCACTCTAGCTTTGCGCTTTCTATGGGGAAAAAATCTAGGGTCGGATTTATGCTTGAAGGGTTCCATCTGATCTTCCCTCCCCAGTTTTCGTTGACGGCGCGCCTCCCATTCTCCCCCCTTTAAACGATTCTCAAAGGTTTTCTTTGAAAAGGTATAGTTTTGTCATTAGTGAAGCTCTTCGGATTCATTGTTTGTTTTGCCTTATTACACCTTTTTTATTAATCAATTTTATTGCTTATTGAGATGCAGGAAATGGTTTGAAAAGAGACATACCTTTGGGACTTTCGCGAAATGGAAAAGGATAGTGAGATGGGGTGATGATGCTCCTTGGTGGCCGGAAACGGGGCGGGAAGAAATGAAGACGATTGCGTGAGCTCTTTCTGGTAACCTTTTCTATACTTTTTGAGCCTTGGATGATGATGTTGTACTTCTGACTTTATTATTTTTCGTGCTTTGTTGGATGTTGTTGGTTTGGATACTGATTTGATGATGTTTGAGACTTTGTGATTGTTCTTAGGACATTTGGTTTTTTTGAACTGTTTTACAGTTTTGAGGATTGATTTTCTGGTTCTTGAGGTTTGAACTGTGTTACAGGTTTGAATATTGGTTATGGTTTGGGAGTTTTAGCTGTTTGTTGTTGTACACTTTGGTTATGCAGGTTTTGAAGGTTGTGGAAACTTGGAGGTTTTTGATGTTGTTGGAATAATCTTTACTGTTTGGGTTTGACAGTTTTGAGGTTTAATTTTCTGGCTTTGTTGTTTTGGTTACAGTTTGGTATGAAATGGTTTTGGATTTTTGGTATTGTTACAGGTTTGAAATGTTTTGTGATTTGAGGTTTGCTATGTTTTGAAAACTTGGGGTTTACTAGTTTTGGAGGTTAACAGTTTTGGAAGCTAACAGTTTTGGAGGTTTGAGAACTGAGTTACAGGTTTGGAAACTGGTTTGGGACTTTGACAGTGCAGGCCTTGTGAGCTTGTGGTTTTTTTGGCTTGCTATGTTGCTGTTGATTTAGCCCTATTTCTGAGTTTGTTATTTTTGGGTTTGAGAATTGGTTGTGCAGTTTTTTTGTTTGAGTTTGACCCAATGTTCTCTCCTCCTTCTTGCAGTTTTTTACTGTTATATTTAGATTGCTTTTTGACATTCTGTGGGCAGAATAGCAAAGTTGTACCTTTTGTGCAATTCCAACAAATTAGGCGATTTATTTCCTCTCTCTCCTCTCTCAATGATAAAAGCAAATTGCTTTTTCACCTTTTTTCTGAAAAGTTTGCAAAAATCTTGGAAAATGATGAAAAGGCTACTGAAACAAGCCCCTTGCTTGTCTGCTTGGTTTACCATATTGCTTTCTTCTTGCCTACTGTTTGTTTGTACTGCTATGCTGCTTGTACTTTGTTTTGCTTGCTTGTACTGCTTGCTTGGACAACTTGCTGCATGTTTGCTTGTACTGCTGCATCCAGTTTGTATTATGTTTGGCTGCTGTTTAGTTTGGCTCTGTTTTGAATATTTGTTTGTTTGGATAGCCTTGTTGCATTTTTTTATTTTTATTTTTGTGAACCAAGAAGAATAATCTTCTTGTGATTTGCAAATAGAAAAATAAAAACATGATGAATTAAAAATAGCCTTCTGATTCCAAAATGCAAACTTTAATGATGAACACTTTTTCTGTCTTTTGAAAATTCTTTGCTTATGTCCAATTAACTGTACTAACTTTTTATTTTGTCTTTCGTTTTCATATGAGCACAACTGGATGGTGGCAAAGCATAGGAAGCAAGAGATTTTGTGGCAAGCATGGAAGCAATGGAAGCTCAGTCATCCTTAGGCATAGATTTTTCTTTGTAATTTAGAGAGATTTTCAATCAGTTGTATTAATTTATTTTTCAAATACGATAAGTTGTAAAACCTAAAGCATTTGAATAATAAATTTTTTTTGTAATAACATTTGAAATAAATGAAGAAAGTCTTATGAGATAATCTGGTGTCCAATAAAATTCATTACTGTTAATAACTTGAAATTCTCTCTCTGTGTCTTCACTGATTCTTAAAGATTACTGATCAAGATAAATGAAACTGCATTCCAATAATTTAAATCAAGATAACTTAAATTCCAATAATCATGTAACCTTGCAACTGTATTCCAATCAAAACACGCATTGTGTATTCCATAAACAAGCAAATGTTTATTCCATAAACAAACGAATGTTTTTTTTAAAAGACGCAAATTATCTAGTTAACCTGGATCAAACAAACACTGCCTTTTCAGTAAATTTGAGAGAGCATGAAAACATGTGAAAATCAATTGAATTTCTGAGAACTCAATTTCTTCTGAGAAATGCGAGAAAAAGCCTAATTGTTGATTTACCGCCACAGGAGAAAATCTGTCTGATCGATTCCTGAGCCAATCTTGAATATTTGAGAAACCCTAGGGTTGTGCTTTTATGAAAAATGGGAGGGCAAATTTTGGGGTACAACAGCTGCCCCTGTTCAATCTTCTTGAACTTGAAGAGTTAGATCGGCGAGATTTGCCTTTCGTGACTCGAAGGTAAAAGATGATTGGACACTAGAGTGCCCGTAAATCTGCACTCGTCAAAATGTAGTTGAGGGAATGGGCTTAAAGATGCCATTTGGAGAGGTGACAGAATCTTGTCAGAGATGGGCTGGTAGATGCCATCCAAGAATGTTTGTTATAAATCAGGAGAATGAACATCGGAATGGTATCCGTGTCTGGAACGTATCTGAATGAGCATAGAATAGCATCCGTGTCTGGAGCATCTCTAAGCTGTATCTGAATTATGTATTTGAATAAGCAATAGAACAGCATCTGTGTCTGGAGCATCTTTAAGTTGTATCATGATTGTATATTGGTAGCTTGTTAATCTTATCCTGAAAAGGGTAAAATGTTAGCTGAAACACAAAGTTATGTTGCATGAAATGTATGATGCAATATATGTGTTTTATCAATGTTTATGATATATGAGTGTAATGTATGTTCATGTAAGCTGATTTGCTGTATTGTTGAGGAAAATAAATCCTTGATAGTTGGAGATAATGAAATCTTTGACTGTTGCCGGAGAAAATAAATCCTTGACCGCTGCTGGAGATTCAAAATCTTTGATTGTTGGTGATGAGAAAATCCTTGACAACTTCTGTGGGGATGTGAGAATCCTTCATGTTCTGAAGTTGGAGTATTGACAAAATCTATTGTGAGAGTAATGCCAAAATGCTTGAGAAATCTGCTTGGGAAATCCATAGAACTTTGAAGACCTCTACTGGTGGTTAAATTAATGGGAATCCTTACTCGGCTGGGGAATAGGGAAATTTCTGACGATCTCTACTGGGGATCATACAAAGGAGAACCTTGATCTATTGGAGAATAAGGGAGACTCTGATGGCTTCTGCGGGGAACTAAGAATGAGAATCTTCAAACTCCTGGGGAATTTGAATCCTTGGGGACTTCATGCTGGAGAGTCAAGAATGAGAATCTTCTATCTGCAGGGGATTAAAAATTCTGACAAACTCATGTTGGGGAATGATGAAGACTCTGGCAACTTCACTGGGGAATCAAGAATGAGAATCTTCATTCTGTTGGGGAGTAAAAACTTTGTGGGAGTAGCTATACTGCTGGGGAGATCAGGAGTTTGGGTGTATGCCAATCTACTGGGAGTCAAGAATGAGAATCTTCATTCTGACGGGGATATCAGGAGTTTGGGTGTATGCCAATCTACTGGGAGTCAAGAATGAGAATCTTCATTCTGACGGGGATATCAGGAGTTTGGGTGTATGCCAATCTACTGGGAGTCAAGAATGAGAATCTTCATTCTGACGGGGATATCAGGAGTTTGGGTGTATGCCAATCTACTGGGAGTCAAGAATGAGAATCTTCATTCTGACGGGGATATCAGGAGTTTGGGTGTATACCAATCTACTGGGATTCAAGAATGAGAATCTTCATTCTGATGGGGATATCAGGAGTTTGGGTGTATTCCAATCTACTGGGAGTCAAGAATGAGAATCTTCATTTTGACGGGGATATCAGGAGTTTGGGTGTATTCCAATCTAATGGGAGTCAAGAATGAGAATCTTCATTCTGACGGGGATATCAGGAGTTTGGGTGTATGCCAATCTACAGGGGAATTATCCTAGGTTGGGGATAAAAGTTAACTTTTATCTGGTTGATTTCCAGGCTTTAAGATAACTTGCTGGGGAATTTGGGGAAAACGGAATGGTTTCTGCTGTGGATTGAAAGTTTCAGCTCTGCTGGGGATTGGTAGTTGGTAGTCTCATATCCGTTGGGGATCTTAATGACATGCTGATTTGATTGCATATGGAAATGGGTTTAAAGATGCCATCCAAAGGTGATTGTTGATGGAAAGTTTGAACTGGATCTGAACAGAGAATGAATCAGAATAAACCGTTGAGAGATTTATCTGAACCAGCGAAATCTGGAAATGAATTAGAATAAACCGTTGAGAGATTTATCTGAACCAGTAAAAATCTGGAAATGAATCAGAATAAACCGTTGAGAGATTTATCTGAACCAGTAAAAATCTAGAAATGAATCAGAATAAACCGTTGAGAGATTTATCTGAAACAGTAAACGTCTGGAATATCTTCCACTGGGATGAGAACCAGAGAGATCTTAGTGTCGATCTGACTGAACTAGAGAAGGTCTTGAATTAACTTTGAACTGTGTTACAGGTTTGAATATTGGTTATGGTTTGAGAGTTTTAGCTGTTTGTTGTTGTACACTTTGGTTATGCAGGTTTTGAAGGTTGTGGAAACTTGGAGGTTTTTGATGGTGTTGGAATACTCTTTACTGTTTGGGTTTGACAGTTTTGAGGTTTAATTTTCTGGCTTTGTTGTTTTGGTTACAGTTTTGTATGAACTGGTTTTGGATTTTTGGTATTGTTACAGGTTTGAAATGTTTTGTGATTTGAGGTTTGCTATGTTTTGAAAACTTGGGGTTTACTAGTTTTGGAGGTTAACAGTTTTGGAAGCTAACAGTTTTGGAAGTTTGAGAACTGAGTTACAGGTTTGGAAACTGGTTTGGGACTTTGACAGTGCAGGCCTTGTGAGGTTGTGATTTTTTTTGGCTTGTTATGTTACTGTTGATTTAGCCCTATTTCTGAGTTTGTTGTTTTTGGGTTTGAGAATTGGTTGTGCAGTTTTTTTGTTTTTGAGTTTGACCCAATGTTCTCTCTTCCTTCTTGCAGTTTTTTATTGTCATATTTAGATTACTTTTTGACAGCCTGTGGGAAGAATAGAAAAACTGTACCTTTTGTGCAATTCCAACAAATTAGGTGATTTCTTTCCTCTCTCTCCTCTCTCAATGATAAAAGCAAATTGGTTTTTCACCTTTTTCTGAAAAGTTTGCAAAAATCTTGGAAAATGATGAAAAGGCTACTGAAACAAGCCCCTTGCTTGTTGGCTTGGTTTACCATATTGCTTTCTTCTTGCCTGCTGTTTTGTTTGTACTGCTATGTTGCTTGTACTTTGTTTTGCTTGCTTGTACTGCTTGCTTGGATAGCTTGCTGCATGTTTGCTTGTACTGTTGCATCCAGTTTGTATTATGTTTGGCTGCTGTTTAGTTTGGCTCTGTTTTGAATATTTGTTTGTTTGGATAGCCTTGTTGCATTTTTTATTTTTCTTTTTATGAACCAAGAATAATAATCTTCTTGTGATTTGCAAATAGAAAAATAAAAAAGTGATGAATTAAAAATAGCCTTCTGATTCCAAAATGCAAACTTTAATGATGAACATGTTTTCTGTCTTTTGAAAATTCTTTGCTTATGTCCAATTAACTGTACTAAATTTTTCTTTTGTCTTTCATTTTCATATGAGCACAACTGGATGGTGGCAAAGCAGAGGAAGCAAGATATTTGGTGGCAAGCATGGAAGCAATGGAAGCTCAGTCATCCTTAGGCATAGATTTTTCTTTGTAATTTAGAGAGATTTTCAATCAGTTGTATTAATTTATTTTTCAAATACGATAAGTTGTAAAACCTAAAGCATTTGAATAATAAATTGTTTTTGTAACAACATTTGAAATAAATGAAGAAAGTCTTATGAGATAATCTGATGTCCAATAAAATTCATTACTGTTAATAACTTGTAATTCTCTCTCTGTGTCTTCACTGATTCTTAAAGATTCCCTGATCAAGATAATTGAAACTGCATTCCAATAATTTCAATCAAGATAACTTAAATTCCAATAATCATGTAACCTTGCAATTGTATTCCAATCAAAACACGCACTGTGTATTCCATAAACAAGCAAATGTTTATTCCATAAACAAACGAATGTTTTTTTTAAAAGACGCAAATTATCTGATTAACCTGGATCAAACAAACATTGTCTTTTCAGTAAATTTGAGAGAGCATGAAAACATGTGAAAACCAATTGAATTTCTGAGAACTCAATTTCTTTTGAGAAATGCGAGAAAAACCCTAATTGTTGATTTACCGCCACAGGAGAAAATCTGTCTGATCGATTCCTGAGCCAATCTTGAATATTTGAGAAACCCTAGGGTTGTGCTTTTATGAAAAATGGGAGGGCAAATTTTGGGGTACAACATACCCCTTTACTCAGAAACAAATCTTGAAAGGTCTTTTTCGGTTCTTTTCACCCTTTCCTTTGTTGGATAAAAGAAAAGTCGGTGGCGACTCTTGCTTACCGCAACATTTGCAAATAAAAACGCAAAACCAGTATTGTTGTACCCTAATTTTTGCCCCTAAGATCCCTTCATCATACCATGTTGATTCAATCACAACAAGATCACATTAGGACTTTTGGTTCTTCTCCCTATCATTTAGCTTTGCTCTTTTTGAGGAGTTACCAAGCACCTTGACTTATTTTCTTTTGTGATCATGAATATTTTGCTTTGATTTTTCTTTTATTAATAAAATGCAATGTTGGTTTGCCTTACTTGTTAATAATGTAGGTAAAGGCTATGAGGTTTAGAAAGTTGCTTCATGGGCTCATGAGATTATTTCCATGCCCTAGTCAATATAGCTTGAGGAGTTCAAACTTCACTATTGGAGTGGTTTTGGAAGAAATGGAATGACAAGGCTTACTTTGGTTCAACATATTTCAAAGTTATCAAAATTGATTCAAAAGTACAAGGGGTTGAGTGAAGTAGTTATCATGATTGGACAAGGTCTTGTTCCTATTGGTCACAAGAGCACATTTCTCTCAAATTTCAATATATGGAAGTGGTTTTGGTGTCTATGAGTCCTCATCATCATCCTCAATAACTTCTATTCAAAAATAAATAATATTGGCACAAGAAGTTTGTTCAAACTTGTCAAAGTTCCTCAAAGCATTCTCTTGATCTAGAGGCTAGGGTTTTGAACTTCAAAGGAGCATATCTTGCTCACCTTTTGGTATTTTTGGGTGATTCCAAAGACATATTTCTCTTCAAAGAGTTACCAACAAATAACTTCAAAAGTTCCAAGGATTTTTCTTGTGGAAGTAACTTGGTGAAGAAGAAAGATTACAGGTCATCCAGATGAATCCACAATTTTCCATATGTGACTTCAAATGGTCATAACTTGGTCAATTTTTATCACCTTGAGTCCATTATTTTTCCATGATGATCTTGAAGATGTGTAATTTTTCCTTATTTTATGTTCAAAGTGAGAAAATGGATGGAAGTTGCCTTAAGAATGCAAAAGATTATAGGTCATTTCATTATTTTTGGCCAACTTCAACAAGTCATAACTTGCTCAATTTTTGGAGATTTTGGGTGGTTCAAATTTAAAAATGTCATTCAAGAGGTCTAATTTAGTCCATCTTTTTTGGCCAAGAGCAAATTCTAAGTGGAAGGCCATGTTTGGATACAAAAGATTATAGTTCATTTTTGAAGAAGAATTTGAAATATTTCTAACTATGGAAAGTCAACTCTTTTTCTTCAACTTTGACTTCATGTAACTTTCAGCTCAAGCATCCATTTGATTCCATTCTTTTTCCATTGCAAAGCTTGTAACCTCATATTCCTAAAGCATCAAGAATTATTCCCTAAGACCCCTTGAGTTGAAAATGCCATGGATTTGAATTTGGTAACTTGAAACTGGATTTTTCACAAAGTCAGGATTTTGAAATCTTTGTTTTGGCTTCTAATCACAAGTTTTCCATGCGTTTTTGTTTCTAATCATGATTAGCAACTTCCCAAAAGTGTTTAGCATCATGAAACGCATGATTTAGCTGAGTTTTGATCAAAATTGAGTCACACTTTCTTCATGATGCAGACCCACACGATTTCCCTCCAAACTTCCTTGTTTCTTCAAATTTTCATTCCCATTCACTTCCCTATAAATAGAGGGTCATCCCCCATCCATTTTCCCAAGCTTAGAGAGCCAAGAACACCCTGCCAAAACCTCACACGAACCCACTTTTTTTTAATTCAGTTTTTGAAATTTAAGCTTTCTTTTCCAAAATTCTTTGCGCATTCATCATCCTTGAACTTCATACAAACTCTCCAGCACTTAAACCAATCAAAACGACCCATAACTCAAGCTACAGAAGTCCAGTTTCAGAGCTTCTTACTTGAACTTCGAAAAGGTAGAATTCTCCACCATTTGGATCCAAATCAAGCACCAATTTGTTCTACTCCTTTGTCTGATTCTAATGTTGCTTGCAATTTTTAAATCCATTGAGAATTGAGAGAGAAATCTCAAATTAAAGGTGCTGGCTATTTTCTGAGTTTTTTATTCATATCTCTCTCCATACCTTACATAAATTTGGCGCGATGGTTATGTTAGAATCGTCTTGAAGAGACGAGTTAAATGATGCTAGTCTGAGATCCTAATTTTTCCATTTGAAGGATCTCACAAAATCCCCATTGCAGGGTGTCTGGAGGTTGAAGACGATGATATGTCTTATCTCAGCCAATGATAGCGTTCCAAGCGTTTTAATTTCATTGGTTGCCCTTTTCTGATCACATGTGTGTTTCACTAAGGTCCATATTAAGCACCGCGTGTATGGTCCGTTGGATTAGCTTACTAACGCGTTTTGACTATGATCTGATGGTCCACATCTTTTTGGTTTTATTTTATTTTTTGATTTTATATTTTATTTGATTAAATTTTCAAAAATTCATAACTCTTTTATTTTTTATCCAAAAATTATGAAAAAATTCACAAAAATACTTTGAATTATTTCTGATCTCATGAATATTTTTTCACACTTTTATTTTGACATTTAGTATTTTTTATATATTTTTTTTATTATTTGCTTTCTTTTAATTACTTAAAAATACAAATTCATAAATATTATTTTGCATATTTTTGACTTTCTGAAAATTTTATGGAATTTTATGTTGAAGTTTACTATTTTTGATCTATTTTATGTTTGTTTTAGCAATTTTAAATAGTTTAAAAATAGTTTCTGACTTTTAAAAATCACCAAAAATTTTATAAAAATATTTGGATCCATTTCTGATTTTTCTATGGTCTTATTTTTCATTTCTTGATTAATTTGAACATAATTGATATTTTCCTCATTATTTTATTTTTTTAACATTTTTTAACCCTTTTAATGTATATATTAAATATAATATTATTTTGTGATTATTTTCTGGCTAATCTTGGGTTAGGTTTTGGATCATGAACTTTATTAACATCATTGGATCCATGGTGTTGAGTTTAACTCCACAAAAAATGGATGAATGATTTTAATAATAGTTTGATTAAAATTTAATTCAAATGTGGTTTGTATATTTGTTTTTTACCCTAATCCTCTTCATCTCATCCCCTTCTTATTGCACTAAGTGTTGTTGGAGTATGATCTCTATATCATGTCTCAAAATAAATGGTGTATAGATTGATATTGACCGACCTCAAAATAGGTGCTACTTCTATATAAGTCCACTTACGATTGCTTAACATAGCGCTAAATTTTGTCCTGATTCGAATAAATGATCATTCGTGGCCCAAACTTATGATTGCAAGCCCAAGTATGTTAATTTGATATCTTTGATACTATAACCTTGAGATTTATTGTGTGGAGGCTTTGGTTCTACCAATCCTCTAATGGATCTACAACACCTTTGGTCAACGCGGATCACTTAAACATCGTTGAACATTAAATGGCACTTGTGAGAATTCCAAATGGGTGATATACTTGACAAAAAGCAAATGCAACTTGTTGTGTGGAGGCTTTGGTTCTACCAATTCTCTAATGAGTTCCAAATGCAAGTTTCAAGATGGTCATCCAAATAACCACTAATTATTGACTTGTTTTATCTTATGCTTTTATTCTTTTTATGCTTTATGTACTATTTATTTTTCAGCATTTACATTTCATGCCATTTTCATCTTTGCTCATTTGAGCATTTATTTTCTTGTCATTTTTACTTTGCTCAATTGAGATTTTCTTTTCTTAAGATACTTAATAATAAACATAAACCCTAAAAAACTCTTAATGGTACTTGAACTATTTGGTTACTATCCTTGGCATTATGGAGCATGAGACTATTTCTTGGACTTAGGATTAGAAACCTTGGCCTATCTTGGAGACCTTGTGATCTTATCTGATTATTTTGTCTGGAGTTCTTGAGGTTTACCTCAAGACATTGGGTTGCTTGTTTGTTTTTGTGTGCGGGTTTTTGTGATTACATTCTCTGTTTGTAATCTGGAATTCACCCGTATACAGCCGTTACTCTATCCAAATTTTGTGAAGACTTAATACACTCGAAGAGGTCTAGTATCTTTGCTTGCTTGGTTTCAATCCAAAGAATGGGAATTATATCTTAGCTCATAATTTCAAACTTTGGCTTCTTGTTGGTTAGATGGATCTTATCCTTAGCTTTTACCTTATGCTTTAGGATAGTCTCTTCTTCTCCTCTCATTTTCTTTAATTTCAAAAATCTTCTCTCTCCTTTTGAAAACCCTTCTTGTTTTGAAACTTGAAACACTTTCATAATAAACTTGGACTTAGGTCCATGCATTTTCAAAATATTTTTCATCAATAAACTTCAATCAAATTAATAATACTTTGAAATTTTTTGTGAGAATACTAAAAGTCAATCAATCTCATTTCAAACCATTTTGCCACTTTGGCTTTTATCTTTAAACTTTTCTCAAAAGATTAGACTCTTGTCAATCCTTGTAGTGATGCAAACAACTATACTTCTACAATATATAGTGAAGTGAGATATTTTCCACTTGGGTGTTGAGTGAGGCATTAGTGATTTTAAAATACAAGCCATATCCTCCACTTTGAGATGATGCAAATTCTCCTTTCTCATGATTGTGGGTAGTAAGTATGTTTTCTACACGGATAATGACGATGATGTCTTATCTCTTAAAATTAACCAACACATTTGTGTTTCAAATTTTTAAAAGAGGAACTACGTGTACCCTGATCCCCTATTGCATGAAAGGTGGTACATTGGCACTAAAGGATCGCAACCGCGGCGGGTGCAAAAATCATAAAAAGTATTTCTTTTCTCACCTCCACCATCTATTTTATATACAACACATTTTTATAGCCAAAATATACAGATTTTACAAAGAGGTTCCTGCGGAGTACCGTAGATGTTTAGGGTGCTAATACCTTCCCTTTTCATAATCAACCCTCTTACCTTGAATCTTTCCCCCTCTTTTTGGGTTATTCGCTCTTTTCCCATTCCTTTGGAAACAATAAAGCGCGGTGGCAATTTTTATTTTGATTTGTATAAAGTCCAGTCAATCTAAAGGCTTAGTCTTGGACATTTCTACCGCTACAGAAAAATGGCGACTTCGTTGGGGAAAGATTGACCTCTTACTGGACCATCCCTAAGCGGGTTGAGCCTATATTTGTTTATATCTGTATATGTGTTATTGTGTTTATGTGTTATATTTTGTATATATGTTTGTTTGGATTTTCCTGGTTTTCAGGGTGCTTGGTGATTACTCATAAGTCCTATACCCGGACTTGGGAAAAATTTAAGATAGGACGGGCGGTATAGTCATGTTAACTTTGAGGGAGTAATCCCAAAAAAGGAGGCATGAGATCCCCCACTCAGTGGAGGCCCCTTTGACTGTAGTGTCGTTTACCGAGTAATCGGGAAGACGTACTGCTTTCGACCTGGGAGCCTGCTGAAACTGAGGATTGTAGAACACCAAACCCATCTTGGCCTTTTAGGTGTAGTGCGGAAGCTATGACGGAGTAATCCGGAAATAGTTATCACGCGATACTACGCTCGGACGAGTCTTTCTTGAGAATATTACTAATTACTGAGTTAATCGGGAAGTTGGTAATATTCGAAGGAAGGATGTAGACTCTGGGAACCTCTAGAACCTTGTTCGGCAGGTGATAAATTTTTAGACCAACACCTTATGGGTAGTACCTTCGACTTCATGCTCGTGACGTTGAACCTATGAACCCTATATGTGTGATCTTGTGTGTGATTGTTGCATCATGCATCCATGCACTCATAAGCATCTTTTGGAAAAAAACAATATTCCAAGGGATTTAAAGGTTGACTATTTATGAATATCTCAGGTACTTTTAACCATGGATTCTGGAAAGAGAAAGATCAGGAAATACAGTTTCAAGGATCCCAAGATAGATGAGTTGGTCAGTCTAATTCCAGAGATCGAGTGTTCTGCAGACTTTCGGAAGAAGTATGGATCCATTATTCCTCTCATGAAGCTGAAGATGAAGGAGGGTATTCTCTCGACCTTGGTCCAGTTCTATGATCCAGTGTATCACTGCTTTACTTTTCCTGATTATCAGTTGATGCCTAAACTGGATGAGTATTCTTATCTATTGGATTTACTTGTTACCGATCGTGTTCCTTTTATTGGTTTGAAGGGTGAGCTAAAACCACATGAGATTGTTGCTTTGATTCATCTGGGGAAGTCTGAGGTGGAAGCCCATATGACTACTAAAGGAGGGATTAGAGGATTACCAGCTCAGTTCTTATTGGAGAAAGCTCGTTACTTTTCCAGAATGAAGAGCACAGTTACTTTTGAGTCCATCTTTGCTCTACTTGCTTACGAATTGTTCTTATTTCCTAATGTGGACAAGTTTGTCGACATTAACACTATCAGGATTTTCATGATTGGAAACCCAGTTCCTACACTGTTGGGTGATGCTTATTACTATGTTCATCTTCGGAATTCATATCATGGGGGAATAATTATTTGTTGCACGCCTTTGTTGTACCGGTGGTTCATCTCTCATATGCCTCAGTCTGATTCTTTTTGGGATGTCAAGAAGGAACCCCATTGGGCTCCTAAGATCATGGCACTTACTCACTCGGATATTTATTGGTATCATCGAGCTTACCAGGATGTAGAGATTATTGACAGTTATGGTAGTTTCCCCAATGTGCCTCTTCTTGGTACAAAGGGAGGAATTAAATATAACCATGTTCTTGCACGGCGATAGCTTGGTTATCCGATGAGGGATAAACCGAACAGTGTTCATTTGAGTAGTTTTTTTCTAAAGGAAGGAGAAGACCACAGGGAAGCTAGGGAGAAGATTGCGAAGGCCTGGTGTCACATCCATAAGAAGAGTAGGAAGGATTTGGGGCCTAGGGGTGTTGTTTCTTTGGAGCCATATCTTCAGTGGGTCCGATCGAGAGCCATTCAGTTGAAGATGTCGTATACTCGGGAGACACCCATGCCTGACCTATTTGTGAAGACCACCCCTCCATTATTAGATGATCTAGAAGAGCTGCAACTCGCTTTGGTTAGGATGCAACAGGAAAGGGGCGCTTGGAAGAACAAGTTCCAGACTTTAGAGAGTTCCTACAGAGCATACCTGAAGGAGAAAGATGATTTTATCGAGATCCTTGAGAGTCAAGCGGTGGAGTCTATGGAGAGGCAGGGGGATTTATTTTCCCCTAAGCCTTAAAAAGGTGCTGATTACTCACTTTTTGATCCAGATGATGGGAGGGAGGTTGCCATCAGACATATGGAAGAAAACCAGAGGTTAAGGGCTCAGATTTCCAGGCTCACAGGGAAGCGCCAACGTACAAATTGATCTCCATCAGTTCCTTTTCTCAGGATTTTAGATTGTATTTTCATCATGTAATTGGGATCATTAAAACTTGTAATCCATTTTGAAGTTATTATAATAATTTTTTTTCCAGTATTTTAAAAGCTTTATTACTTTGATGTTTGCAATATGTCTATAAATCTTAAATCCCTTGAAATATTAAATAATGAAATAAAAATAATCATGTGCATTGCATATCATGCATCATATTGCACATATTTCTTGCATTTGTTATGCATACCCAGGTGTCTTACCCAGCTTCTTTACTTCATTCATCAAGTTGACTCATCACTACAACACTCGGGCTAATTTCAAAAAGAAGATGGACAACTTAGAACAGGAGAATCGTGAGTTGCGTGAAGAAGTTTCTGCTTTGAAGGGTGGCTTTGACAATTTGACTACTCTGATGGAAGCTCTGGTGGTGCTCAAAATCAGCCACCGAGTGTTCAACCTCAACCAACAAGGGCAGGTACTGAAGTTCCGACTGTTCCCGTATCTGCTACTCCGGATTTTGTTCAAAATCATATGCCTCAAGGTTATCCATGGGGAATGCCAGAGAATTTTGCACCTGAAGGTTTCAATCTTGGACCTCAAGATGCTCCAGTGGTTCAGACTGTTGTTACTCCTGCACCTCTTGTGGTGCATATTGTTCCTGCTGCACCTCCTTCAGTGAATTTGGTTTCGTTTGTAAATGAAGATGTGTGTCGTCCTTTCCCTCCGCCGAGTGAAGACTTGGGTCTTTATGACAAAATGGATGATTTTCAAGAGCAGTTTGATAGAATGCAAAGAAAGATGAAGGCTCTTAGGGGAAAAGAGCTATTTGGGAAGAATGTGAATGAGTTGTGTTTGGTCCCGAATGTAAAGATACCTGCTAAGTTCAAGGTCCCCGAATTTGAGAAGTATAAGGGAAACACTTGCCCTCGTCCTCACTTAGTGATGTACGTAAGAAGAATGTCTACCCACACCGATGATCAGCGTCTGCTGATTCACTTTTTTCAGGATAGTTTGACTGGCGCAGCATTGAAATGGTATATGAGCTTGGACAGCACCAGCATCCATACTTTTAATGATTTGGGATAAGCATTCATCAAACAATACAAGTACAATGTGGACATGGCGCCCGACCGTGACCAACTTAGGGCCATGGTTCAGAAAGACAGGGAATCGTTCAAAGAGTATGCGCAGAGATGGCGCAAGGTAGCCGCCCAAGTGATTCCTCCCATGGAAGAGAAAGAAATGACTACGATTTTTATGAAGACGTTGGGCGCTTTCTACTATGAAAGGATGGTAGCAAGTGCACCAAGTGATTTTACAAAGATGGTAGGAATGGGTGTCCGCCTAGAAGAGGCTGTAAGAGAAGGTCGTTTGACGAAGAGTGAAGGATCCGGAGGTGTGAAGAAGCCATCTTATGGGTTCACCAAGAAGAAATAGGGGGACGCAAATGTTATTATACAAGAGAGGAAGGTAAACGCTCCTAGAAGGAATTATCATCGTCACCAGCAAGTCGCCTCAGTTACTCTTGTAATGAGTGTCGCTCTGACTATCGTTGCTTATCAAAGACAGTCCCAGCAGGGGAACCAAGGGAATAATCCGAGAAGGGAGAACTATGACCCTATTCCCATGAGCTATGCAGAGCTACTACCAGCATTGATTCAGAAGAAGTTGGTCCAGACACGACCACCTCCCGCCGTACCATCACCATTGCCTTGGTATTACAAAGTAGATCAAACATGTGCCTTTCATCAGGGAGCACCAGGGCATAGTGTTGAGAATTGTTATCCTTTGAAGACTGAAGTGAAAAGGTTGGTGAAGTCTGGAATTCTATATTTCAAGGACATGGGACCTAATGTGAAAGACAATCCTCTACCCAAGCACGGGGGAGTGAATGTTGTAAATATGGTGGCCGGTTGTCCAGGCGACTTCCGGATTTTTGACATTAATCTGGTTAGAGGAGATTTGGTGAAAATGCATGCAGACCTCTGAATTCAGCTACTATACGCATGACCACGCCAGTTGTTCTATTTGCAGTACAGACATACAGGGTTGCGAGAAGATAAAGGCTGATGTGCAGGAGATAATGGATGAGGGTTTAATCCATAAAATCAGACCTAGGGCGGAGTATGAAGAGGAAGTGAATATGGTTTCTGGATGTCCTGGTGAATTTAGAATTTTTGATGTGGAGTATTTGAATGAGGATCTCGTGCAGTTGCATGCTACCTTCTGTCGTACTGCTGGTCAGGTGGAACACCAATATGTGTCTTGCATAGTTTGCTGTCGAGACTCCCGAGGATGTTCTATTGTGAGGGAAGGTATTCAGTTGCTGTTAGACAATGGAACTATCAAGATCACATGTCAGAGAGATGATTATCATGAGAGTGATATGGTTGAAGTTTGTTTAATGGAAGAAGAGTCAGAGGAAGAGTATGCCTCCGCGGATGAGTATTTCTCTTCAGACGAAGATTTGTTTGCCAGAAATGACTTTTTGATGCCTGATTGTGTTGAGGAAGGGGTAAACATTATTGTACCTTGTTTTGGTGCACCCTCTCATCTTGAAGTGGAGTACCATAGCAAACCAGTTGTTACCCCATTGGTAATTAGTCTGCCAGGTCCTATTCCCTACAAATCAAATAAGGTTGTGCCTTACAAATACAACGCTACAATCTTAGAAGATGGGGTGGAATTTCCCATCCGGCCAATGCCTGATGTTGGAAATATAGCTGAAAATAGCAGAGTGACCCATAGGGGTCGTGTGTTTGTGCCGGTTGTACGAAGATATGTTGTTGCTGGAAAGAAAATTGTTGAGAATGATGAGCCTAAGAAGGCTACAAGAGAGACTAGTGGAGCTACATTAGAGAAAGAAGTGGATGATATTTTGAAGATAATTAAGATGACCGACTACAGAATTGTAGATCAGCTACTGCATACTCCTTCAAAGATATCTACCCTAGATTTATTGATGAAGTCCTCTGCTCATATAGAATCATTGATGAGAGTACTAGACCAAGCTTTTGTGGAGAGTGACATGCCATTAGATCAATTCAGCAGCGTAATTGGAAATGTTACGTCATGTAACAACTTGAGTTTCTGCGATGATGAATTATCAGATGAAGGGAGGAATCACAACCTGGCCCTCCACACATCTATGAACTGCAAGAATGATTCGCTATCCAATGTGCTAATTGATAATGGATCTGCGTTGAATGTTATACCGAGGAGTACTCTCATGAAGTTAAAGTATCAAGGAGAACCTATGCGCCCGAGTGGCATCATTGTGAAGGCATTTGATGGGTCGAGAAAATCTATCATCGGTGAAGTGGACTTACCCATCCATATAGGACCACATTTGTTCCTGATAACCTTCCAGGTCATGGACATTATTCCCGCATATAGTTGTTTGCTAGGACGACCATGGATACACGAAGCAGGGGTTGTCACTTCAACTCTGCATCAGAAGCTAAAATTTGTGCATGAAGGGAAGATAGTGATCATAAATGGGGAGCATGCGTTGTTGATATCCCATCTATCCTCTTTCAGTATTGTAGAAGTGGATGAGGCTGTTGTTGGAACCCAGTTCCAAGCCCTATCCATTGACAACATAAGGAGAAATGAGAATTTTGTGGTTTCGCTGAAGGACGCGCAAGAGGTTGTGCGCAATGGTCATAATACAGTTTGGGGACGACTTGTGGATCCACCCGTGAACAAGAACAGAACTGGTTTGGGTTTCTCTCCGAAGATTGGTAAAGGCGAAAGTTCGAAGTCAAAGTCTACTATGAACAGTTATCAGGATGTTTTCCGCAGCGGAGGCTACCTCCATCTCATTGATTCTGGAATTAATGTTGTCGAAGAGGATGAAGCAGAGCAAGAAGTATCGTATCATGTGACGTATGGAGTCCGAGTTCAGAACTGGGTCACCATTGATGTTCCTTCTTGCATACATGTTTCAAAGTAATTTGTTTTGTTAAACTGTTTCTTTCTTTTGAAAAGCTTTCACTCTGCTCAAGGTGGAAGTATTAATGTTGTAGGGCTTATTTGTTTGCTATGACTTTTAAGATCATTAATAAAAGTTGTCTTTGCTTCCCAAATTATGTCTTTATTTTCTGCTTTTTCTTGGGAAATGGTAATCAGGAAAAAAAACCTTTCAAAATAAATAATAACTGAAAATTAATTTGCATGATCACTTGTTATATGTGTCAGTTTCTAAAAGCAATCATAAATCATATGTGCAGATTAATTAAAAAACCCGTTGAATACAATGACCCTGCACCCTCTCCCAACTTTGAATGTCCTGTGTTTGGGGATGAAGAAGAAGATTATGATGAGATTCCAGAAGAGGTCTCACGGTTGCTTGAGCATGAGTAAAATACCATTCAACCATATAAGGAGCCTTTGGAAGTGATTAATTTGGGTTCAAAAGAGGATCTGAAGGAAGTCAAGATTAGAGCATCGTTGCATCATGATGTGAAGAGCGGGTTGATTGAGTTGTTGAAAGAGTATGTGGATATTTTTGCTTGGTCTTATCAAGATATGCCTGGTCTAGATACAGATATTATCGAGCATCATTTGCCGTTGAAGCCAAAGTGTCCGCCAGTTAAACAAAAGTTGAGAAGAACCCACCCAGATATGGCAGTAAAAATCAAAGAGGAGGTCCTAAAGCAGATTAATGCTGGTTTTCTTGTGACGTCAGTGTATCCTCAATGGATTGCCAATATTGTCCCAGTACCGAAAAAAGACGGAAAAGTCCGCATGTGCGTAGATTACAGAGATCTAAATAAAGCTAGTCCAAAAGATGATTTTCCATTGCCTCACATCGACATGTTAGTGGATAGAACAACAAAATTCAAAGTATTCTCATTCATGGACGGATTTTCCGGGTATAATAAAATAAGAATGGCTCCAGAGGACATGGAAAAAACAACGTTTATCACACCCTGGGGAACATTTTGTTACAGAGTGATGCCCTTCGGGTTGAAAAACGCTGGTGCAACGTACCAGAGGGCTATGACGACCCTATTCCATGATCTGATGCACAAAGAAATCGAAGTATATGTTGATGATATGATTGCCAAATCCCAGACTGAAGAAGGGCATATAGAAGATTTGTTGAAGTTGTTTCAGCATTTGAGGAAGTATCGTCTCCGCTAGAATCCAAATAAATGCACCTTCGGTGATAGATCGGAGAAATCTTTGGGTTTCATTATTAGCCAGAAAGGAATTGAAGTTGACCCTGATAAAGTCAAAGCAATTCAAGAAATGCCAGCACCAAGAACTGAAAAGCAAGTCAGAGGTTTCCTCGGTGTTTGAATTATATTTCCAGATTTATTTCCCACATGACTGCAACATGTGAACCGATCTTTAAGTTGTTAAAGAAAGATCAGGGTTGTGTGTGGACAGATGACAATCAAAAGGAATTTGAGAGTATTAAAGAATATCTGCTTGAACCTCCTATCTTGCTCCCTCCCGTAGAAGTAAGACTGTTGATTATGTATCTAACAGTGTTAGATAAATCCATGGATTGTATTATGGGACAACAGGATGAAATAGGGAAGAAGGAGTTCTCCATTTATTATCTCAACAAAAAGTTCACTGATTGTGAGTCGCGGTATTCCACGCTAGAAAAGACATGTTGTGCTTTGGCCTGGGCGGCAAAGCGTTTGCGGTAGTATATGTTGAATCATACCACTTGGTTGATCTCCAAAATGGATCCAATTAAGTATATTTTTTAAAAGCCTGCTCTTATTGGGAGAATTGCCCGCTGGCAGATGTTGTTATCTGAATATGATATCGAGTACCGCACTCAAAAGGCTATTAAAAGTAGTGCATTGGAAGATTACCTTGCTCACCAACCGGTGGAAGATCATCAGTCTGCAGAATATGAATTCCCATATGAGGATGTGATGTTCCTGAAAGTGAAAGATTGTGATCAACCATTGCTTGAGGAAGGCCCTGACCCTGAATCTTGTTGGAGTATGATTTTTGATGGAGCGGTGAATGCTTATGGTAAAGGAATTGGTGTTGTGATTTTCACTCCTCATGGATCGCACATTCCTTTTACTGCAAGGTTAACATTCAATTGCACTAATAATATGGTAGAATATGAGGCTTGCATCATGGGTCTTGAGGAAGCTATTGATCTCAGAATCAAAATTCTAGATGTGTATGGTGATTCAGCTTTGGTAATAAATCAGATTAAAGGAGAATGGGAACTCGTCACCCTGTCTTGATCCCTTACAAAGACTACGCAAGAAGATTATTACCCTTCTTCAATAAAATGAATTCCATCACATCCCTAGAGATGAAAATCAAATGGCGGATGCTCTGGCAACTCTGGCTTCCATGTACCAAGTGAATACTTGGAATGATATACCCTGAATTACAGTTTGACGGCTGGATAGGCCACTCATGTGTTTACGACAGAGGAGGTAGCAGATGAAAAACCTTAGTATTATGATATCAAGCATTTTCTTCATACTCAGGAATATCCGATTGGTGCGTCGAGGAAAGATAGAAAGACACTTAGAAGATTGGCAGGTAGTTTCTTCCTCAGTGAAAATGTGTTATACAAGAGAAATTATGACATGGTCTTGCTCAGATGCATGGATAGACACGAAGCAGACATGTTGATGCATGAGATTCATGAAGGTTCATTTGGCACTCATGCTAATGGACATTCGGTGGCTAAAAAGATGTTAAGGGCAGGTTATTATTGGTTGACAATGGAATCTGACTGTTACACATTTGCAAAGAAGTGTCATAAATGCCAAGTTTATGCAGATAAGATCCATGTGCCTCCGACACTTCTCAATGTGATTTCCTCCCCATGGCCTTTCTCTATGTGGGGTATAGACATGATCGGGATGATAGAACCCAAAGCTTCGAATGGGCACCATTTTATCTTGGTAGAAATTCACTACTTCACCAAATGGGTAGAGGCTGCTTCATATGCCAATGTTACCAAACAGGTGGTTGTGCGTTTCATCAAAAATAATCTTATATACCGGTATGGTGTGCCGAGCAGAATCATCACAGACAATGGCTCGAATTTGAACAACAAGATAATGACTAAACTGTGTGAAGAATTCAAGATTGTCCATCACAATTCGTCTCCATACAGGCCAAAGATGAATGGGGCTGTTGAGGCTGCTAATAAGAATATCAAGAGAATTATCCAGAAAATGGTTGTTACTTATAGGGATTGGCATGAAATGCTCCCTTTTGCTCTGCATGGATATCAAACATTTGTTCGTACTTCAACAGAAGCAACCCCGTTCTCCCTGGTGTATGGAATGGAAGTTGTACTCCTTGTCGAGGTAGAGATTCCCTCGTTGTGTGTGATAATGGAAACCAAGTTGACAGAGGATGAATGGGTCCAGAATAGGTTTGACCAATTGAACTTGATTGAAGAGAAGAGAATGACAGCCTTGTGTCATGGGAAGTTATATCAGAGAAGAATGAAGAAAGCATTTAATAAAAAGGTCAAACCTCGTGAATTCAGAGAAGGCGACCTCGTGCTCAGGAAGATCATGTCTTTCAACACTGATTCTAGGGGCAAGTGGACTCCCAATTTTGAAGACCCGTATGTTGTCTAGAAAGCCTTCTCTCGTGGTGCATTAATTCTTAAAACTATGGATGGCGAGGAGTTCCCACGTCCCATGAATGCTGACGCAGTCAAGAAATACTTCTCCTAAAGAAATAAAAGAACAGCTTGCTAAGTTGAAAACCCGAAAGGGCAGCTTAGGCAAAAAGGAGCATCTCGGTAGGTCGAAAACCCGAAAGGGCGGTCTAGGAAAAAAATAGAGACATAAACAGAATAAATTTCCCGCTAAGTTGAAAACCTGCAAGGGCAGCTTAGGCAAAAGTTAGGGATTCTCTTGGCAAGTAACTACGTCAGACAAGACTTGATCGTTGAAGCAACAATCTTCTCGGATCCTCACCATACTTCAACAATAGTTGCTGTTCAGGATTTCAAAAGTTGTTAGGGGGAATAATGGTCATTGTATCTCAATGTATCTTTTCCATTATGTATTACCATTTCCCAAACTTTATAATCATCCATGGAGTCTCGCCATTCGCGGACTACCATTTTATTAATGAAATTCGAGCTTTTACCCAATTCTTTGTGTTCTTATTTTATTTAGCTTGCAAAGACTCCATTTATTACTGATAATAACTTTCAAAGCAAAAAGATTAAAAAGCAAAATTGACTTTTAAAAAAAAGAGATTTTTACAATTTACTTTTACTTTGAGATTTGTGATGAAACAATGACAACAAAAATGGTGATCTCAGGAATGAACAAACTCCGGTTGTTTTGAGAAGTTTTACTTCCCTCATGAAGGTTCTCTCAGGTCATTTTGCTGGTATATGAACGATCTTTGTATGTTTCTCAGATAGTTAAAGACAGTACCAATCGGTGTAAGGTGCAGTATTGGGTTCGTGATCCCATTGTCTCTAGTCAGGTCTTGGTTCATGTTTGATTTTGGGTTTGCATGGTCAGAAGCCTCTGTCCCAGATTCCCTAGCGAAGTCTTCCCTCATATGATGAAAGGTTTTATTCCCTTGGTGTGCTGAGATGTCGCTCTTTCTACAGTATTGGTATTATTGTTGGTATTTATTTCTCAGGCAACTAGA
The DNA here is from genome assembly GCA_948472305.1 of Vicia faba. Lineage (NCBI taxonomy): Eukaryota > Viridiplantae > Streptophyta > Magnoliopsida > Fabales > Fabaceae > Vicia > Vicia faba. The sequence continues at coordinate 357,046,697 of OX451735.1, forward strand.
ACAGGGAAGTATCTTTTATGAGAAGTGTTGAAATGATTATCAACCTTTGGGTTTTCACCCACCAAGTGCTGGGTTGGATTTAAAATCCCCATGGATTTGACCTCTTCCTATATTTATGACTTTCTAATTCCCCAGGAAGGCTATCCCAGGGAATCTTTTGTTGGAATAAGTGTTCATGATGTAAAGTTTCAATCCGCATCTTTCTCCAGGAAGGTAGGATTGAATTCCCCAGTGAGGTCTATTTGTTTCAGCGTCAGTCTGCTTTATTTGAGGCTGGTCTTGCAATCTACAGTAGGTGTGTTACTTTTGAAGAAAAACTGGTTTCTCTGATGAAGCCGGAAGGAGGATGTTCTATCTCGATATTTGTTTAATTTGTCTACCTCCAAATTATGTTTCTCTTTAGTAAAGTTAAAGGCAGGCAATAGGTTTGGTTTCCTCAGTTGGCTTTTACCTTTCTTGGAATGATCTTTCTGGTTGAAGTTTAGCCAAGTGTTGTTAGTACCTGAGGCAGTTTTGTTTGTTTGTTCCTACTGTTTGTGTATCTGCTTTACCAGCATATGCACGATAGCACTCATACATTCATACATACATCATGCATGGCTAAAATTGACAAATCATTGTTCATTAACATTATGTTATGACCTTCCTACAGCGCTCTTTGCTTAGATGGATTTGGTTTTCCCTCTTGAGTTTATTTCTGAAAAGGATGTATCTTCGTTGACTGTCTTGCTCCAGTTTATTTCTGATTTGGATCTGTGGTTGCATGACAATATTAGTTACTTTGGATTTCTGAAAACTTCGAGTTTTGGTTTGTGCATTTATTTTGCACGAGAAGACTTTATCTCCTCAGCAGGAATATTGTGGCATTTCCTCGGGAAGTCATATTTCTATCCCTAGAAAGTCATTTCTTTTTTATATTCTTCATGACAACAAGTAACAAGTCTCTTTATTTGAGACAACTTATGTTTGATCTTTTCCAGGAAGATTTCCTTGGTTAAAGAAGAAGTTGAGACCCGTTCTAGGCGAAACACCAGAATTTTGGGAAAACTTGATATTTTCTCTTTCTACCTTCAGTGAACGTTGGTAGACCATCAGCAATGAATGTCGGTGCTTATTATCTTTTTGCTATCATCAGTTAATGTTGATATTTCATCGTCAGTGAACGGAGGTGATATGATATATTCTCTTTCTACCTTCAATGAACGTTGGTAGACCATCGACAGTGAACGTTGATGCTTATTATCTTTTTGCTATCATCAGTGAACGTTGATAGTTCATCGTCAGTGAATGGCGGTGATATGATATTTTTCTCTTTCTACCTTCAGTGAACGTTGGTAGACCATCGGCAGTGAACGTCGGTTCTTATTATCTTTTTGCTATCTTCAGTGAACGTTGATAGTTCATCATTAGTGAACGGCGGTGATATGATATTTTTCTCTTTCTACCTTCAGTGAACATTGGTAGACCATTGGCAGTGAACATCGGTGCTTATTATCTTTTTGCTATCATCAGTGAACGTTGATAGTTCATCGTCAGTGAACGGCGGTGATATGATATTTTCTTTTTCTACCTTCAGTGAACGTTGATAGACCATCGGTAGTGAACATCAGTGCTTATTATCTTTTTGCTATCATCAGTGAACGTTGATAGTTCATCGTCAGTGAACGGCAGTGATATGATATTTTCTTTTTCTACCTTCAGTGAATGTTGGTAGACCATCGGCAGTGAACGTCGATGCTTATTATCTTTTTGCTATCATCAGTGAACATTGATAGTTCATCGTCAGTGAACGGCGGTGATATGATATTTTTCTCTTTCTACCTTCAGTGAATGTTGGTAGACCATCGGCAGTGAACTTCGGTGTTGTACCCCAAAATTTGCCATCTCATATTATCAAGATTTTTCCTCACGAGACTTCTTGGACTCCAGACAGGATTAGAGTTTGCTCAACTCAAGACCTCATCTTGCACTGATGACCTGAAATTATGGTTTGAATTTTCACAATGAATTTTGGACCATCAATTCTCCATGTGACTTTCATACACCATCTTGGACCCATAAGATTGCTCATACCAAGTTTCAAGCCTTGAATCACATTTTTGCCCAGACAATTGGATAGTTGACCTAAAAATCAACTGTATTGGGGAAAAAGTCAATCATGGCCAATTTACACTCAAACTTAATAATTTTTTATCCACAACAACATTCTAGGCTCCTATGTACCATTTGATCAAGTTTGGACCACAACTCCTCAAGAAATTTGATCAGATCATCAAAAGGTCAAAATGGTCAAAATTAGGGTTTTGACTAAGAAAGGGCAATTTCTGATTTTTAACCTAGCAAATGACCAATTGGGTTCAAGCATGATTTCAAGGACAAAATAGCATCATCTTCATCTAATCACATAGTTCAAAAGATCTCAAAAGCATTGGATTGACAGATGAATTTTGCAGTCAACTGATCAAAAATCAATTGTACACTGAAAAGTCAAACTTTGACTTTTTGGTCAAAATCAAGTGCCAAGGGTCATAATTCATCAAGATATGTCAAAATGTGAAACTTGTTGACCAAGAAACCTAATTTTGCAAATTAGGGTTTTAATTTGAAATTTTTCATAACTTATAATTTTTCTAAGTTATGAAAATTTCTTATTTTTCCCAACTTTCCACAACTTTTTCACCATGATGCAATTGGATTCAAAGAAAACTTCCAACATGAAAGTTGTAGTCCTCCATGAAATATACAACTTTGATTCACAAAGTTTTCCAAAAAGATGCTTGGATATCAAGTTATGATTTTGTAAATAGGGGTCCATAAACTTTTTAACTTAGTGAAATTTTGCCCTAGTTTAGACAGATTTTTGACCTAACTTCATGGCAATTTTTCACCTAATTCCAAGAGGTATCTCAAAATGCATTTCAAAGATGGATTATAGAGCATGTTACAAGCTTTCCTAAATGTCCAAGAACTCTCCAAGATCATTTATGGTTAGGGAGAATCGAAGAAATGAAAATGGCAATTTATCACTTTTGTGCAAGGCATTTTCACAATGTTACAAGTTGCAAATCAGTTTCAAACATGCTTGTACTTGGTTTTACAGGTCCTAATCCCTTCTAAACTCCATAATTAAATGCAAACACATTGGATAATGGTCTTGTTCTGACTTTTGAAGCATTGCACATTGAATTAATCCAAAAATGGCATAAAGTTCATAATACCATTTTGATAAAAGCATGCTTTTTGCAACTTGCAAATCTTGAGCCATGGACCTGATCTTTTATTGCAAGCAAGATCCATAAACATCAGGAAAAGTATACCAACCCTATGCAGATAACAAGCAAGCCTGTACAGGCCTTTGGCTTTGTCACTTCACCTTTTCTTCAAAAGCAAGAAAACTTGCAAAAGTGAAGTAAGCTTGTGTATCTGATAAAGGCAAGACTTTGTATCATTTAAAACAACCTCAGAACCTTGTAACAAGCCAATACACAAATTACTAACATCTAAAACACCCTCAAACACAAAAAACACCATTTTCTACCCAAACCGGGCATCATCTGCAAAACTCAAGCCATTTTAATATTGGCTCGTACGTTTCTTTATTCAACACTTGAAACACATTACATACATCCAATCCAAGCTATCCAGGCTCCTGTCTTGCAACTGTGAGCCCAGTTTCACACTTCACCATTTTCATTTTGCAAGGTTGCAGGTTGACTCGTGCAGCAAGTTTCAGCCATCTACAAGACAAGCTGAGCATTGGAGAAGCTTAAGGGAACTTCAAGGAAGCTCACACGATCTTCAGGCCTCACTCAAAGTCCCCACATTGCCATATCCAAACTCAATTGAACAAGGTATTTGTCAAGTTTCTATCTCTCTATTTAGGCATCCTTAGGTCACTATTTGTGAAGCAAAAATGTAGTCTTTAACTTGCTTAAGTTGTACATATGCATAGTTTCCATTTATATTAACTGAGCTAAGAGTATTTGATTGTTGAACATGCTGAAAAAACTAGGTCAGAAATTAGGGCCATTAAAATTCTCCTTGGTCTTTTAGAGTTAGGTCATGTTCTTTATATCATTGGAATCGTGAGTTCATGAGCTACCTTTTTTGTGTTATGAATTTTTGATTTTATGCAAGCATGAGCAAGAACAGGATTTGAACACAGAAGCGCGCGTTTGGGATGAAGCTGGAGGTCATGGATGAAGGTTGTTTGGGCCTGGCGCCTTGGGCCTGTTTCTCTTCACACACCCCCTGTTTCCTTTTTGCACCCCCTTGGCCCATTTTCTATATTTTGCATATTTTTTCATTTCTTTTATATTTATTGACTTTAATATTTTTTTCTGAACATTAAAAAATCCCAAAAGTATTTTCTTAATTTTTTGCATTTTATTTTATTATTTTTATTATTTTTTTGGCATAAAAATAGTTTATTATGTTTATAAAACTTATTTTCTTAAATAAATTTGTAAATAATAATAAAAATACTTAAATATTTTATTTTATTTCATTATACACATTAAATATTTATTTTTCATATATATTTAATTTTTTTTATTTGTACATAATATTGTTATTTTTCTTAAACAAAAATGAATAAAATGATAATAGAAAACATATTTTATTTTAAAACAAAATTAGGGTTTCCCCTTTCATAAATAAATAATATTATTTTTTCTTATTTTTAGGAATTAGATAATGTTATTTTCTCATACATAAAATAATTATAAAACACTTTTTTGCATATTTACATTTTATTGCATATTTAAATAATTGTTTATTTATTTATTGTACAATAAATTCAATTGGGTTGTAATAGTAAATTAGGGTTTTATTTTGTGCAAATATCCCTATTCAAAACTTGTATCCCCCTTCCCATAATATTGTTGTAATAGTTTAGATTTACTTTATGCAATTTATCGCATTATATGCATGTTTAGTAAATTAGGGTTTGTATGATAAGACAACAAATCAAACAAATAGCAAGACCTAACACAAGACAAAAATGCATGAAAAATGACAACACATTGCACACAAGCACCTCTAGGGTTTCACCCACTTGGTTGCCTTAAAACATGGCAATGGTATGCATGCTAGGTATCTTGGCAAAACAAAACAAAACAAAAGATCATACTCCCTCGATGACGCTATCTTGGTTGCCTAAACAAAAATGATCTTGGTCCCTTAAACAAAGCTAAGATACTTGGCACCATTGCTATCATGGTCATACGATGACCCACGCCCATCATGTTTAACATCCAAAGATAGGGTTATCTACCAAAACAATGGTAGGTTAACAATGTCAAAGGAATAAAAATGTATAGGAAAGACTTTTGAGTAGTGTTGTACCCCAAAATTTGCCCTCCCATATTCTTCAAGAAATTGCCAAGTCAAGCTTCAAAATTCCCTAAGGGTTGCACAGTGCAAGGGCCTCCTAAACAGTCAAAATTAGGGTTTTGGTTCTGACAAAGAAAATGAAGTTTCCAAGGGTCCAATCAAGTCCCACATGCCTATAAATATGGTCAAGCATTCTCATACCAAGTTTCAGGACTTTCAGCACAAAATTGCACAGTCAAAACCCTAATTGCACTACAGTCAACTGTAGGGGCAAAATGGTCATTTGACAGTCAAAAGTTCAAATTTTTGGTCAACATCTCATTTTGAAGCCACAAACATCATTTGATCAATGCTTGATCATGATTCTCAAAGCTTGGCTCAAAAATCATCAAGATGCAAAAGTTTCCATATTTGGACAGTTGAAAAAGTCAACTGTAAATTGACCAGGGCATAACTTTCACATGGATTATCAGAAAAATTCCATCCAAATCTCATTTTGAAGAGAAAGACATTTCCTACAACTCCTCTTCACACTTCAAGTCCAAGAAATGCTCTCACAAAAAGTTATCAATTTCAACATTATAGGTCATTTTCAAAAGTCGACAAAAAGGGACTTTAAGTCAAAGGCCATAACTTGCGATTGGAAAATCAAAATGACATGGGACCAAAGACATTGGTTAGAGGACTCAAAGACCTTTCCCAAATGTCCAAGAACATGAGCAAAGCTTAAAAATTGAGCAAGTTATGCCTTGTGGAAGTTGGGAAATTTTTGGATATTTTGAAAAGTCAACATTGATTCAAATGACCTAAAATTGCTAATGGGCCTCTTTTTCTTCCACAAGTCATTATCCAAGGCATGTGCCCGACCATTTGGCCCAAAGGGAAGTTTTTCTTCATTTTTTATTTATTTATTTGGATTTTTATTATTAATAATTCATTTAATTAATTAAAATACATGAAAAATACTAAACCTAGGTTTTTCAATCTTTTTATGCATATAATATCTCCAAGATTTCGTGCCTAACCAAATATAGAAAGAATCAATGGAATTGGACATGATTTGTATCAAAGATGCTTGAAAAAGATTGGAAAATCATGGCTTAAAAATAAAATATTTTTTCACATCAATGCATGGATTTTTGATCAAGTTCTTAACCTAAATCATTCACCTATACATACACAAGCAAACCCTCGTGCCCATTACCAAAAAAGCTGCGCCATAGAGAAGAGACAAAACTTGAATTTTTGCTTGAAAACTCAAATCTGAAAACTGTTTTCCAGGGCGATTCAAGCTGAGATAATCATCTCATCACCTTCCTGAGACCTTAAGCAACGTGCCTGAATAGGTTTCCACGTCCCTAACCCTTTGAATCGGTATACAGAAGTCAATTTTTTCTCATAAAAATGCATATTCGTGTTTTAATTTTGATACATTCTCATAGTATTTTGTTTATGTATTCATACTAAGTGATGTGTTCTGAAGCTAACCCTATATTTTAATTGCGTTTTTATGCACTATTGGAGAATCTGCCATTGTTATATTCTAGGGTTTTGCAAGCTTTGAATTGGGCGTTTTTAACGCTGTAAAATTAGAGGACCTCAATGCCATGACCATGTTCAGCGCGCTTGGACGAAAAAGATAAGACCCTCGCGCCTAATTTATGAGGCCACATGGCCTGTTCGCTATTTTCTGGAATGGCATATTCTGGAACGGTCCAAAAACCGTTGCTTATGGTTTTGTGTTTCAGGAAAAATAAACAAAGAAGAAGAAGATGATGCGTGGAAGAATACCATTGGGTGATTCAAATAATTAGCGCGTTTTTTTTTATTTTGTCCACTAATCCATTGTTTTCTTATTATATTATTTAGTGTCCATCAGATTAAAGAATAAACGCGTTGGCTTGAGTGGTAGGGAAGACGCTTGGTAAACCACAGGACCTGGGTTCGAGCCCCAGGTCCTCATCCCTTTCATATTATTTTGCCTTTAACTGTTATCCCATGCAGATTCAACATAAGGCTCTACCATATGCTCTTCCATCCAACACGTCACTTGGCCAAACTCACCAATCCAAGGGCCAGGATCCAGAGATCATGATGGGTACTAGTCAACCATCTCACATGCCAGCGCAAAATTCAAACAGGCCAAGGTCTTGATGGGCCTAAAATGCTAAGTCTCACCTCCAAATTAGGGGCAGAACCCCCTAGGTTTGCATTATTTCTTTTCATTATTTTGGTATTATTTTCAATTATTGTCTTTATTTTAACTAATTCTTTAATTTAATTATTTTCACAATAATATAAAAAAAACAATAAAAAATCAGAAAAAGACAAAAAATAAATATTCTATTTAATTAATATATTTTTGTAAATAAAGCCTTTATTAATTAATTAGTTTTAATTTAGGAGTAAATCTTAATATTTTCTTGATTAATTTAAAATTGGTAGAACTAGGGTTCGTAATAATTTTTATCTTTTTTTCTTTTCTTTCATAAAAATTAATTATTAAAATATTATTTATTTTTATAAATTAAAATTGCATGTAAATAATTAGGTTAATATTAGGTTAAAATTTAATTCTTTTTTAATAAACTAAAACAATTAGAATTAGGGTTAATCTTTTAATTTCATTTAATTCTTTTTCATAAAAATCATAAAATACAAAAATACCAAAAACAATTTCCTTTTTTTTAATTTCAGTTAATTTAATTATTTAATTTAATTTCGTAAAAAGGGTCCAACGCCCTCGTTTCTAATTTAAATTTCAATCCGCATATTTATTTCTTTTTCTTTTAATTATTTATGTATCTCTCCCAAAGCCGTGTAATTAATTTCTCGCACTTTACTTTTCTTTAATTCTTTATTTTTCTGTCAAATCGGGTTCTGGAAACTTTGGCGATGTGGACCCGCGCCTTTTGTAATAGTTTAGAATTTTATCTTTCTCGCAATATTCTTAACTGTTAACAAATGCATGCAAGAATGAATGACAAAAAAATAAAAACAAACGCATAGATCACCTTGACATGAATAAGACAAAATAACTGAACATGACACACAAATCACACACCACCCCTAGGGTACGCCTCACTGTTGCCTTGCCTCTCGAAAGGTGATCGTCGAGTAGAGGATGTTTTAGTAAGTCCTCATGATCCGAGAACCTGGCATGAGGATAGCTTCTAAGGTATCTTCCTATTGCTCCGGTGATCACCATGTCCCGAACCTCGAATTGACCCGAACACCTCCAACGGTGGTGCTACCTACCTCTCAATGGTGGGATGGCACTACTTTAAAGGACATTTACACAGACGAATTCCTTAGGGTAGGTAGACGACTCTAGATACTTGCTCTAATTTCAAAAACAAATTCAAAAATACTTTTCACACCGACACATTTTCAAAAAAGCTTTCGAAAGCAATTTTTCAAACACTCTTGAGGACCGATACAAGAGTCGAACTGGAATTTTCAAAGAAACTTTTTAAAAACCCACATTGAAAAGCAAACAAACCATTTTTGAAAACACAAATGAGCAAGTATCTAAGAGCCCATGGATAACCATGGATAGAAAGGGTGCTAACACCTTCCCTTTCTATAATCTACCTCCCGAACCGAGAGCAATCTCTATAAGGAATTTTTCTGTGCTTTTGTCCTTTCCATTTGGAGAAAATAAAAGACGGTGGCGACTCTTGCTTCCGCGACATTTCGCGAACCAGCGTTAAACAGTCAGTTCCAGATCCACCGATCACAGAACTGGCGACTCTGCTGGGGATATACTTAAAGTGAGGTGTACCTTAGGGTTAGTTCATAACTGTGTTTTCAATTGTATTGACTTGTCTGCTTTAAATTTGTGGGTTGCATGGGAGTTACATAGATCCTAACCCGGATCTGGGGATACCTTCTTAGAAAGTAGCAACAAGACTGTGAGGGAACTGTGCGGGGTATACCGACATGGTTGAAACAGTCAGCTACGTTGATGTGGCACTTTGGTGTGTACCGGTAACCCTTGAGTTCAGTCAAGGAGAGTACGGGGCCTCTGCGTGGTGTCGTGAAGCATCAACAGACCTTAGGAACCTTAATTGAACTATCTTGGCCTCTTTAGGGTAGTGAGATAACTGACTTTGGTGCAGTCCGAGGTTGGTTGATACTCGATACTACACTCAATTGAGGGTTGCTTTCCTGGAATATTTCGATCGCCAGTTCAGTGGCTAAATCGAAACGATGAACAATGAAAGCAATCCCGTGATATTGGGACCCTTAGAACCCGGTTACTTCTAATAGGACAGGTTGAACCCACCAACTTCAAGAGGGTACTACCCAAACCCCATGCTGGCCTAAACCCTAAGGGCTTGTCTTGTGTGCCTTGTGTGCCTTATATGTTTGTCTTTGTAAATATCTGTGGTGTGTTTGAATCATAGCATCATGACATCATCCAGCATCATATGCATTGACTAACCGTTTCAGGGGTTCGAATCTTCATCTTTGTTCTTGTTTTGTAGGACATGGAAACTGTTCGTAGAAAGACAATTCAAATCAGCCTTGTAAGGGTCCCTCCTCAGCTTAAGGAGCTTATATCCATGATTCCCGAGAACTCTTCATTCAGTGAAAGACATGGAAGACTCATCAGCTTGGTCAATACCAACATTGAGGAAGATATGATAAAGGTCCTGTTCCAATTCTTTGACCCTCTGCATCACTGTTTCACCTTCTTGGATTATCAGCTGGTACCTACATTGGAGGAGTTCTCCCGGCTCCTGAAGATCCCTATCCTTGATCAACTACCCTACAACGGTACGGAAAAGGAACCTAAGCTTGAAGAGATTGCTAAAGCCTTGCACCTACAGTCATCTGACCTCAAGGGACATTGGGAAGTTAGAAGTGGGATCAAAGGGTTCTTAGCCAGGTTTCTGTTTGAAAAGGCCCATGAATGTTGGAACTCCCTTGACTTACAAGCTTTTGAAGAAGTTGTGGCCCTCCTTGTCTATGGTTTGGTGTTGTTCCCTAATCCAGATCAGCTTATTGATATCAGTGCTGTCCAGATCTTTATGTCCAGGAATCCTATACCTACGTTGCTGGGGGACATCCTTCACTCATGTTACACTCGAACCATGAGAAAAAGAGGTGTCCTTATGTGTTGCACTCCTCTCCTGGGAAGGTGGTTTATTTCGCACCTTCCACAATCAGTCTTGAAGAATGAGCGGGGTTTGATATGGTCACAACGGTTGATGACTCTCACACATGCAGATATACATTGGTGCCCTCGGTCCAGAGAAGATGTCACTATCATTGATCGTTGCGGGGAGTACCCTAATTTTCCTTTACTTGGAATCAGAGGAGGTATTACTTACAACCCATGCTGGCTTGGAGACAGTTTGGTTATGCTCGGAGGGATGTCCCCCATGATATGTTAATTCCTGACATAGTTTTTGACTTCGACAACGATACTCAAGGACTTCGCCAGAGATTTATCAGAGCCTGGAGGATGCCCAGTAGGATAGACAGCAAGACACTGGGGCACAGGAACTCCATCCCGTTGGAACCTTATCTCAAGTGGGTACGAGCCCGCTCCCAGAAGTTAGTGATGCCTTATCCCCATATGCTCCCTGTGATCAAAGAGCCAGTCTTGGAAGGAGAGGTGTCCTACACTATTCAGCACCCTGATATGCCCACATCCTGGGAAGAGATGCAGAAGAGCTGGATCCAGCTTAAAGAAGAACGGAATTCTCTTGAGACCAGTCTACATGCTAATGAAAAGAAGGTCTTGGAGCTCACCCGCCTGTTGCATGAGGAGAGGAATCTCAACACTTACATAGCTCCAAAGAGGATGCGTAGTATATTTTGGGATTGATCTGCTTTTGTATTATTTTGCCCATGAGGCTTTGATGTACTGAACAATTATTTCCTTAATAATAACGTGTGTTCCTTTTTGTCCTCAATAAATTTGAACTTTCGAACCCTTGAATGCATTGCATAAACACATATCATTCATCATGTGCATAGCAGGTTTTCCTCTTTTCAGGTTGCTTACAGTTCTTCGCTGTTTATTTCAGCATCATGAATCCCGACTCGTCATCAACTGAGATGTCCATTAAGGCTCTTCAGGCGCAGAATGCGCAATTTCAGGAATTAATCATGGGTTTGGCTCAGGGCCAAGAAGAGCTGAAGGCTCTGCTCCTGAAGAAGGAAAAGAAGAAGAAGAGAAGAACTGTTCTGTTCAGCTCGGGCCGAAGGTTTGGCAACACTCTGCAGAATGAAGAGGCTGGTTCTTCCATTGGCAAGGGTACTCCTCAACCGGAAAAAGGTCCTAGTCCGGTAGTCTCTGACAACGAGACTGATTTTGACGAAGAGCAATATCCTCCGGCAGAAGACAGATACAAGCAGTTGGAAGACAGGTTGAATGCTATGGAGATACAACAGGTGCCGGGGCTGGATTTCGGAGATTTGGGTTTGTCTACTGGTGTGATCATTCCTCGGAAATTCAAAGCACCATCTTTCACTAAGTACGACGGGGCGTCTTGTCCCAAGCTACATCTCAGGTCCTATGTTCGGAAGATTCAACCGTACTCAGCGGATAAGAATTTGTGGATCCACTTCTTCCAGGAGAGTCTTTCAGGGACTCATCTCGAATGGTTCTATCAGCTGGATGGGACCAAGGTTCGTAACTGGGAGGAGTTGGCTACTGCTTTCTATAAGCAGTATCAATATAATGCCGACCTTGCCCCTACGCGTACCCAACTCCAGGGTATGTCGTTAGGTTCAAGTGAAGGTTTTAAGGAGTACGCTCAGAAGTGGAGGGATCTGGCTGGCAGGGTGCAGCCTCCTTTGACTGATCGGGAGTTGGTAGACATGTTCTTGGGGACCCTATCTGGGCCATTTTTCAACCATCTTATCGGGAATTCGTCTGCAGGGTTCACTGATCTGATTCTGACTGGAGAGAGAATTGAGGCTGGGTTGAAGTCTGGAAAGATTTCGAAGGGTGCATCGTCTAGTTCTGAGAAGAAACCCTTCAAAAAGGAGGCTAGTGCTGTATATGGCTCCAGGAGACAGGAAAAATCTGAGCGCCGCCAATCTGTCAGTGCGGTAATGATTGCTAAGCCTGCTGCCGCTCCTCGGCCAACCAATCCTCAAAGGGCTGAAAGACCCCGGAGAGAGTTTACCCGTTTGAGCATGACCCTATCCCAAATCTTGCCGCAGTTACTATCCACCAACCTAGTGACTGTCAGAGAGGCCCCCAAAGGTGTAAACACTGCCTCTCCGAAATACAACCCAAATGCTCGTTGTGCTTATCATTCTGATAGCCCGGGGCATTCCACTGATGACTGTTGGGCATTAAGGAATAAGGTGCAAGACCTTATTGACGCAAAGGAGATACAGTTTGAAGCGCCTGAGAGGCCAAATGTGGTTACTGCTCCTATGCCTCAGCATGGGGTAAATGCGGTTGATGAAGATGTTTACGCTGGTTCTGTGGATGATCTAGCCACTCCCTTAATGACTGTCAAGAAGAACCTACTGCTGGCCGGTTTATTTCCGGGTTGCAGTGAGGGTTGCCTGTTCTGTGCTGTTTCCCTATCCGGTTGTCCCTTGCTAAAGTTAGGCATCCAAAGCCTGATGGACAGTAAGGAGATTCTGTTTAAGAAGTCTGCTGTTCAGTTGGTCCCGGTAGAAGAAGTTTCTGTGGTTACCATCTTCAAGGCTCTCCCGAAGAAGCCTGTTCAAATCATGACTGTTGCACCTGTGGTTATCACTGTTCCGGGGCCTCTCCCTTACGCATCTGATAAAGCTGTCCCCTGGCACTATGGGGCAGATGTGTATGTAAACGGAATTAAACAAGAGTTCAACACTAGCGCCAGTATCTGCGATATCACTGGCCCAGCCAAGGTTACCCGCAGTGGCAGGCTCTTCTCGCCTGACATTGCACCGCCCGCTACTCGAAGACCCCTCCTTATAACACCTACAAGTGTACCTGTTCCTGTTACTGGCCAAGTTGTTTCCCCTGCTGCCGAGTCATCCAATGCTCGGGGCAAAGGAATTGAAGATGAGCCTGCCCGGATGGAGGCACCGATACCTATAAATGTTGAGGCCTCCCAACAAGAAATGGAAGAAATTTTAAAAATAATAAAGAAGAGCGACTTCAACGTCGTCGAACAGCTGGGGCATACGCCCTCCAAAATCTCCATGCTCTCTTTATTGCTGTGCTCTGAGGCCCATGCTAAGGCCTTAATCTCATTTCTCAAGACGGCCCATGTGCCACAGGAGACATCTACAGTCCAGTTCACTGACTGCGTAGCAAATCTGACAGCGGATAATGGCTTGGGTTTCTCAGATGCTGACCTGACTGCGAAGGGAAGAGACCACAATGATGCTCTGCATGTCTCTATTGAATGCAGGGGCACTACTCTGGCACATGTATTGGTGGATACTGGTTCTTCCTTAAATGTGCTACGCAAGAAGGCTTTAGACCGTTTGGATTGTGAAGGCCTGGAACTGAAACCCAGCAATATCATCGTCAAGGCCTTTGACGGTTCAAAAAGGATGGTTCATGGAGAGGTTGACATTCCTATTCGTGTGGGCTCTCAGGTGTTTGACTCTACTTTTTATGTGATGGATATCCGTCCATCGTACTCTTGTCTACTGGGTCGACCTTGGATCCATAAAGCTGGGGCAGTGACCTCTACCTTGCACCAGAAGCTGAAATACCCTGTCAGAGGGAAGATCGTCACTGTGCAAGGAGAGGAGGAGTATATGGTGAGCCATCTAAATTCCTTCAGGTACATTGAGATGGATGGGGAGTTTATTGAAACCCCCTTTCAGAATTTCGAGGAGGTGCTTCCAATTTCAGCAGCAGCAGAAACAGCAGTCGAAGAGAATGTTCCTTTGAAGATGGCTTCTCTGAAGGATGCCCGGGCTGTGGTTCAAAAAGGTGAATGTGCTAACTGGGGCAGGCTTCCCGACTTTACACAGAAAACTGACAAATTTGGGCTGGGTTTTATTGCAGAGGGTCAGAAAGCTATGCGGAAGGCGAAGACCAGAAGACCTCTTGTGCTCATTACAAATCCAGGAGTCAATGTTGTCGGGGAAGACAATGAAGTGGATGAAGCAGAATTCGATAGCTGGATCTACCCGACGATCGAAGGCGGATTGACCAATTGGATTGTCAAAGACCATACTCCTGTTACTTTTGTTACGCAGTAATAAACTTCTTTGTTTTGTTATTTGTAATAAACAATAAATTAAACTCTATGACCCGGTGTCTTACCCGAGGCACCGTGGTTTCATTTGTGAGGGCATATAAATTGTCATTTCATATATCATAAATGAAAATCTTGGACGTTTTCTCGCATTTCGAATCTTATGCTCCTTTTGTCTTTTCTTCCTTTATACATATTTCAAAAACAGCTGTATTTACACACACACTCACTCATACAGGTTCCAATCCACTCTGGATCTCACTGGTAACGACTCTGCTACTGCCAGTTATGACTTCGAAAATCCGATCAACTTAGCCGAAGACGAAGGTGAAGATGATTGCGAAGTGCCTGGCGAGCTTGCAAGACTGTTGCTTCAGGAAGAGAGGGCAATTCAACCACACGAAAAGCTAGTGGAAATAATAAACTTGGGTACTGAAGCAGACAGGAAAGAGGTAAAGATTGGTGCCAACCTAGAGCTCAGCGTGAAGCAACGGTTGACTAAGATGCTACATGATTATGTGGAGATATTTGCCTGGTCCTACGAAGACATGCCCGGGTTGGATACCGATATATGCCCGGGTTGGGTACCGATATTGTGGTCCATCACTTGCCTACCAAGGAAGACTGCCCTCCGGTTAAGCAAAAGGTCCGCCGTATGCGTCCAGAGATGTCTGAGAAGATCAAAGCCGAGGTTATGAAACAGTTTGATGCCGGATTTCTTGCAGTGACTTCTTACCCTCAGTGGGTTGCTAATGTGGTGCCGGTACCAAAGAAAGACGGTAAGGTCAGAATGTGTGTCGACTACAGGGATCTGAACAGGGCCAGCCCCAAAGATGACTTCCCTCTACCTCACATTGATGTCCTTGTTGACAATACAGCTCAGCATAAGGTGTTCTCTTTCATGGATGGTTTTTCAGGTTATAATCAGATCAAGATGGCACCTGAAGACATGTAAAAGACTACCTTTATTACTCAGTGGGGCACCTTCTGCTACAAGGTCATGCCTTTTGGACTAAAGAACGTTGGGGCAACTTACCAACGCGCCATGGTTGCTTTATTTCATGACATGATCCATCATGAGATAGAAGTGTATGTTGACGACATGATCGCAAGGTCCCAGACTGAGGAAGAGCACCTAGATCATCTGCAGAAGTTGTTTGACCGGTTGAAACTGTACAAGCTGAGGTTGAACCCGAACAAGTGCACCTTCGGGGTAAGATCTGGAAAGTTGTTAGGCTTCGTTGTAAGTGATAAGGGTATTCAAGTGGACCCTGCTAAGGTCAAATCTATTCAAGAGATGCCAGTTCCTAAGACAGAAAAGGAAGTCAGAGGCTTTTTAGGACACCTGAATTACATTGCTCGCTTCATCTCGCACCTAACTGCCACCTGTGAGCCAATCTTCAAGCTACTGAAGAAAGATCAGGTAGTACGTTGGAATGAGGAATGTCAGGCTGCTTTTGACAGAATCAAAGAGTATCTCCAAGAACCACCCATCCTTATGCCACCGGTTGAAGGGAGACCTCTGATACTATACCTGACGGTACTTGATAACTCAATGGGGTGTGTGCTGGGGCAGCATGACGAGTCTGGCCGAAAAGAGCATGCAATTTATTACCTTAGCAAAAAGTTTACCGACTGTGAGACCCGATACTCACTGATTGAGAAAACTTGTTGCGCTTTGGTATGGGCTGCTCGCCGGCTGAGACAGTATATGCTGACTCACACTACCTTGTTGATCTCAAAGATGGATCCTATAAAGTACATATTCGAAAAGCCTGCTCTGTCTGGGAGAATTGCAAGATGGCAAATGATCTTGACGGAATACGACATTCAGTACACAACCCAGAAAGCCATCAAGGGAAGTGTATTGGCAGACCACTTGGCACATCAGGCCGTGGATGACTATCAGTCAATGAACTTCGAGTTTCCAGACGAGAGCATCATGATTGTGACTGATTGTGAAGTACCTGGATCGGATGAAGGACCTGAGGAAGGATCCCGATGGTCTATGCACTTTGACGGAGCCTCAAATGCTTTGGGTAACGGCATCAGCGCTATAATCATATCTCCTCAAGGCACTCATACTCCACTTACTGCCTGGCTATGTTTCAACTGTACCAACAACATGGCGGAGTATGAGGCGTGCATCATGGGTCTTCAAGCTGCGATCGACCTAAGGATCAAGTTTCTGAGTGTCTTCGGAGATTCCGCTCTCGTGATCAATCAGATCAAAGGAGAGTGGGATACGAAACATCCGAATCTTATCCCTTACAGAGAATGTGTGTTGACCTTGATCCCCCACTTCACGAAGATCACCTTTGAACACTTTCCAAGAGAAGAGAATCAGATGGCGGACGCGTTAGCTACAATGTCTTCTATGTTCAAAGTTAAATGGGATAATGAGGCTCCCCGGATCATCATCTGGAAGCTGGACGAACCAGCATACTGTTGTGATCTCGAGACTGAATTGGCGACTGAGAAGCCTTGGTACCATGAGGTGAAAAGATACTTGGAAACTCAGGAATACCCTGAAGGTGCCTCTATCAATGATAAGAAGTTCCTGAGAAGGTTCGCAGCAAAGTTCTTCCTTAGCAACGGCATTTTGTACAAATGAAACCATGATTCAACCTTACTGCGTTGTGTGGATAAGACTGAAGCAGAAAGGATCATGGAAGAGCTACATGAAGGGACCTTTGGTACACATTCCAGTGGACATACTATGGCTAAAAAGATCCTTCGGGCGGGGTATTTCTGGTCCACAATGGAAGTTGACTGCTACCAACATTCCAGGACATGCCATAAGTGCCAGATTTATGCAGACAAGGTGCATGTTCCTCCAGTTCCTCTGAATGTTCTGACTGCACCTTGGCCGTTTGCAATGTGGGGCATAGACATGATCGGTGAGATTAAACCTACGGCATCTAATGGGCATCGATTCATCCTAGTGGCAATTGATTATTTTACAAAGTGGGTCGAAGCAGCATCCTATGCCACGGTAACCAAGACTGTTGTGGCACGGTTCATTCGGCATAACCTGATCTGTCGGTACGGCGTCCCAGAAAGAATTATTACAGACAATGGTACCAATCTGAATAATAAGATGATCACTGAGCTCTGCGAGCAGTTTAAGATACGGCACCACAATTCTTCTCCTTACAGACCGAAGATGAATGGGGCTGTAGAAGCAGCAAATAAAAATATCAAGAAAATCGTGCAGAAGATGACAGTGACTTATAAAGATTGGCACGAGATGTTACCGTTCGCTCTACATGGGTACCGTACCTCAGCTAGGACGTCAACCGGGGCAACTCCTTTCTCTTTGGTTTATGGTATGGAGGCAGTCTTACCGATCGAAGTACAAATACCCTCTCTCCGGATAATGAAGGATGCAAATCTGAACGAAGATGATTGGATCCAGACACGACTTGATCAGCTAAATCTTATTGATGAAAAGAGGCTTGCTGCTATCTGTCATGGTCAGACGTATCAGAAACGGATGATCAGGGCATTTAACAAAAAGGTCAGACCACAGGAATATCAAGTTGGGGATCTGGTAATCAAGCGAATCATCCTTCCTCAGAGTGATCCAAGGGGCAAATGGACCCCTACATACGAAGGGCCATTTGTGGTTAAACATATGTTCTCAGGAGGAGCCATGATTCTAACCAACATGGACGGTGACGACCTTCCTCACCCCGCTAATGCAGACATAGTAAAAAGATACTACGCATGAAAAAAGACCCGCTAGGCTGACATGCCTAGGCAAAAATTAGGGCTTCCCGGCGAACCAAAAGGGTTCGGGCAAAATGAAGGGATGAAATGAAAAAAATATCCGTACACCCGGCAAGTCGAAAACCTGAAAAGGCGGCTTGGGCAAAAATGGGTATCCTGGTGGACTGAAAACCCGAAAGGGCGGTCCAGGCAAAAGTTAGGGATAAAGCGTAATACTATGTCTCATTGGATCACCTTGCATCCAGAATCCGGTATCTACATCAAATTCAGACGGCATCGATCAGTCAGCTTCGTCTTCGTTTAGGTCATCAAGTGATGAGACGCTCGGGGATATAAAGGCGATAGCAGAGTTGAAACCCAGTGGATCATTCATTTCACACAGCTGTTTTATTTTCTCTTGTACAAAATTTGTATAAACTCTTTTGCTCGGAGGCGTTCTCTTACTAGGACGTCAGCCTCTTGTACATAAACGCCTATTTTCAGGCCATTCAAAAATCAATACAAATATACTTTTCAGTTAAAAAGTGCCAATTGTTTTTCCTTTTCTGTTTTGTCTTGCGAAGAACGTCCAAGGTTCAATTTGTGATATATGCATTGACAATAATTTGCTAACTCATAAATATTTGCATACGAAACAAAGGATTAATTACAGGTAACATTAGAAACAGGGGCAATAAAGAGTTGTCTAAGCAATCTAATTGTTCTATCCACTAAGGTACCAAGGTAGGTTCAGCCGAAGAACATAACCAGACACCTTAATTCCCCAGAGAGTGAGCCAGCAAGTCAATACACTCTCCTCAAGCGAAGCTACTATCAAACTTAAGGAAGTTGAGTATCCTCCAGCAGATCTCAACATTCCCCAACAGCATATATATTCCTAACAAGCATCTCCGGCAGTCTTGGTCTAAAGATTGTTCCCCGGCGGCATACCAGGCATTCAGTGGAATCACTTCCCCAATACAGCTCAAAACTTCCCCAAGAGAGTCCAATCCAGTCCCCCAGGAAAGTTGGAATCCATTTCTCCCAAGCAGTAAGCTTATCCCCAGTAGATTCTGGAAGCTTATCCCCACAAGAGCACGAACGCGTCGCCCGGCTTTATTCAAAGAGTTATTTCCCTACCAGGATATAACTGGGTTATCCTCAGCCAAAAGCCACAGAAAGGTCGTCGTCAACACAGTTCTTTCTTATCCCCAGCAAAGTCTATCAGCACTTCCAACACAGCAAAGATATCCCCAGCAAGTTATTATCAACAACTCAACAAAGTATCTCTCTCCCCACAGAGTATTGCTTCCCAGCAAGATCGTTAGAGTACTTTTCTCCCCGCAGAATATTCCATTCGCCAAATTTATTCCCCAACGGAGTTATCTTCTCCTACCGGTATTCTTGCAGCTATCATCCCCAGCGGAAGCAAACTCTATTCTCCAACATCAGCCCAGGAGTGACTTCCCGGCACCCGTCAAGGATTTACTTTCCTAGACGAAAAATACATTCATAAACATCGCACTTCCATACATCACTATAGCATGCATAGACGCATCATATCCTACAAATCTCATTTACGTTGAGAACATCATTGCTTGGTCCATATCATGCATTGCATATGACTGACCTTTACCTTTCAGGAAAGATTCAGTTAAATTCTCAATCATATTTCAAGACCTAGACCGGTTCAGTTAATCGACTCCAAAGATTTCTTATCCAGTCAAAGGCCTTCTCTGGTCCAGTTAAATCGACCCCAAACAGATTTTTCTGATAAAAACCCAGTTGAAGACATTCCAGACCTAGACCGGTTCAGTTAATCGACTCCAAAGATTTCTTATCCAGTCCAAGGCCTTCTCTAGTCCAGCTAAATCGACCCCAAACAGATTTTTCTGATGAAGACTCAGTAGAAGTTATCCAAGGTTTTCTCAATGATTGCTATTGAGGTTGTAATCGCCTATGGTTCTCTCCCCAATACTACGGAGATGATAATTCCATCCAAGGTTTTCTCAATGATTGCTATTGAGGTTGTAATCGCCTATGGTTCTCTCCCCAATACTGCGGAGATGATAATTCCATCCAAGGTTTTCTCAATGATTGCTATTGAGATTGTAATCGCCTATGGTTCTCTCCCCGATACTGCGGAGATGATAATTCCATTCAAGGTTTTCTCAATGATTGCTATTGAGGTTGTAATCGCCTATGGTTCTCTCCCCGATACTGCGGAGATGATAATTCCATTCAAGGTTTTCTCAATGATTGCTATTGAGGTTGTAATCGCCTATGGTTCTCTCCCCGATACTGCGGAGACGATAATTCCATCCAAGGTTTTCTTAATAATTGCTATTGAGGTTGTAATCGCCTATGGTTCTCTCCCCAATACTGCGGAGACGATAATTCCATCCAAGGTTTTCTCAATAATTGCTATTGAGGTTGTAATCGCCTATGGTTCTCTCCCCAATACTGCGGAGATGATAATTCCATTCCAGGTTTTTCTCAATGATTGCTATTGAGATTGTAATTGCCTATGGTTCTCTCCCCGATACTGCGGAGATGATAATTCCATTCCAGGTTTTTTTCAATGATTGCTATTGAGATTGTAATCGCCTATGGTTCTCTCCCCGATACTGCGGAGATGATAATTCCATTCCAGGTTTTTCTCAATGATTGCTATTGAGATTGTAATCGCCTATGGTTCTCTCCCCGATACTGCGGAGATGATAATTCCATTCCAGGTTTTTTTCAATGATTGCTATTGAGATTGTAATCGCCTATGGTTCTCTCCCCGATACTGCGGAGATGATAATTTCATTCCAGGTTTTTTTCAATGATTGCTATTGAGATTGTAATCGCCTATGGTTCTCTCCCCGATACTGCGGGGATGGTAATTCCCACCAAGGTTTTCTCAATGATTGCTATTGAGATTGTAATCACCTATGGTTCTCTCCCCGATCCTGCGGAGGTGGTAATCCCAAGATTCGCTCAACGATTGCTGTTGAGGTTAAAGTCATCCGAGGTTCTCTCACCGTTCCTGTTGAGGTAGTAACCATCCCTGGTTCATTCATCACCGTTTGAAGCTCCAGACCCAGCTCCTGTAACCAGTCAGGACACATCTACACAAAGAATTTGAAGGCCAACTCCCGTAATAGGTCAGGTAATCATTTTTCTTTTTTGCAGGTATGCAAGTTCTCGCTAAGGAATCTCGTATGCGATCAACATCCAGATGGCATCTATAAGCCCATCCACCTTCCGTCATCTCTTAACATGGCATCTATAAGCCCATCATCCTATTCATCAATCTCCAAATGGCATCTATAAGCCCATTCCCATCATCACACTACCATGTGAGCGCAAATTTCTGGGCACTCTAGTGTTCAATCATCTTCCACCTTCGGATTACGAAAGGCACGTCAGCCAATCTGCATCCTCAGGTCTAAGAAGATTGAACAGGGGCAACTGTTGTACCCCAAAATTTGCCCTCCCATATTCTTCAAGAAATTGCCAAGTCAAGCTTCAAAATTCCCCAAGGGTTGCACAGTGCAAGGGCCTCCTAAACAGTCAAAATTAGGGTTTTGGTTCTGACAAAGAAAATGAAGTTTCCAAGGGTCCAATCAAGTCCCACATGCCTATAAATATGGTCAAGCATCCTCATACCAAGTTTCAGGACTTTCAGCACAAAATTGCACAGTCAAAACCCTAATTGCACTATAGTCAACTGTAGGGGCAAAATGGTCATTTGACAGTCAAAAGTTCAAATTTTTGGTCAACATCTCATTTTGAAGCCACAAACATCATTTGATCAATGCTTGATCATGATTCTCAAAACTTGGCTCAAAAATCATCAAGATGCAAAAGTTTCCATATTTGGACAGTTGAAAAAGTCAACTGTAAATTAACCAGGGCATAACTTTCACATGGATTATCAGAAAAATTCCATCCAAAGCTCATTTTGAAGAGAGAGACATTTCCTACAACTCCTCTTCACACTTCAAGTCCAAGAAATGCTCTCACAAAAAGTTATCAATTTCAACATTATAGGTCATTTTCAAAAGTCGACAAAAAGGGACTTTAAGTCAAAGGCCATAACTTGAGATTGGTAAATCAAAATGACATGGGACCAAAGACATTGGTTAGAGGACTCAAAGACCTTTCCTAAATGTCCAAGAACATGAGCAAAGCTTAAAAATTGAGCAAGTTATGCCTTGTGGAAGTTGGGAAATTTTTGGATATTTTGAAAAGTCAACATTGATTCAAATGACCTAAAATTGCTAATGGGCCTCTTTTTCTTCCACAAGTCATTATCCAAGGCATGTGCACGACCATTTGGCCCAAAGGGAAGTTTTTCTTCATTTTTTATTTATTTATTTGGATTTTTATTATTAATAATTCATTTAATTAATTAAAATACATGAAAAATACTAAACCTAGGTTTTTCAATCTTTTTATGCATATAATATCTCCAAGATTTCGTGCCTAACCAAATATAGAAAGAATCAATGGAATTGGACATGATTTGTATCAAAGATGCTTGAAAAAGATTGGAAAATCATGGCTTAAAAATAAAATATTTTTTCACATCAATGCATGGATTTTTGATCAAGTTCTTAACCTAAATCATTCACCTATACATACACAAGCAAACCCTCGTGCCCATTACCTAAAAAGCTGCGCCATAGAGAAGAGACAAAACTTGAATTTTTGCTTGAAAACTCAAATCTGAAAACTGTTTTCCAGGGCGATTCAAGCTGAGATAATCATCTCATCACCTTCCTGAGACCTTAAGCAACGTGCCTGAATAGGTTTCCACGTCCCTAACCCTTTGAATCGGTATACAGAAGTCAATTTTTTCTCATAAAAATGCATATTCGTGTTTTAATTTTGAGACATTCACATAGTATTTTGTTTATGTATTCATACTAAGTGATGTGTTCTGAAGCTAACCCTATATTTTAATTGCGTTTTTATGCACTATTGGAGAATCTGCCATTGTTATATTCTAGGGTTTTGCAAGCTTTGAATTGGGCGTTTTTTAACGCTGTAAAATTAGAGGACCTCAATGCCATGACCATGTTCAGCGCGCTTGGACGAAAAAGATAGGACCCTCGCGCCTAATTTATGAGGCCACATGGCCTGTTCGCTATTTTCTGGAATGGCATATTCTGGAACGGTCCAAAAACCGTTGCTTATGGTTTTGTGTTTCAGGAAAAATAAACAAAGAAGAAGAAGATGATGCGTGGAAGAATACCATTGGGTGATTCAAATAATTAGCGCGTTTTTTTTATTTTGTCCACTAATCCATTGTTTTCTTATTATATTATTTAGTGTCCATCAGATTAAAGAATAAATGCGTTGGCTTGAGTGGTAGGGAAGACGCTTGGTAAACCACATGACCTGGGTTCGAGCCCCAGGTCCTCATCCCTTTCATATTATTTTGCCTTTAACTATTATCCCATGCAGATTCAACATAAGGCTCTACCATATGCTCTTCCATCCAACACGCCACTTGGCCAAACTCACCAATCCAAGGGCCAGGATCCAGAGATCATGATGGGTACTAGTCAACCATCTCACATGCCAGCGCAAAAGTCAAACAGGCCAAGGTCTTGATGGGCCTAAAATGCTAAGTCTCACCACCAAATTAGGGGCAGAACCCCCTAGGTTTGCATTATTTCTTTTCATTATTTTGGTATTATTTTCAATTATTGTCTTTATTTTAACTAATTCTTTAATTTAATTATTTTCACAATAATATAAAAAAACAATAAAAAATCAGAAAAAGACAAAAAATAAATATTCTATTTAATTAATATATTTTTGTAAATAAAGCCTTTATTAATTAATTAGTTTTAATTTAGGAGTAAATCTTAATATTTTTTTGATTAATTTAAAATTGGTAGAACTAGGGTTCGTAATAATTTTTATCTTTTTTTCTTTTCTTTCATAAAAATTAATTATTAAAATATTATTTATTTTTATAAATTAAAATTGCATGTAAATAATTAGGTTAATATTAGGTTAAAATTTAATTCTTTTTTAATAAACTAAAACAATTAGAATTAGGGTTAATCTTTTAATTTCATTTAATTCTTTTTCATAAAAATCATAAAATACAAAAATACCAAAAACAATTTCCTTTTTTTTAATTTCAGTTAATTTAATTATTTAATTTAATTTCGTAAAAAGGGTCCAACGCCCTCGTTTCTAATTTAAATTTCAATTCGCATATTTATTTCTTTTTCTTTTAATTATTTATGTATCTCTCCCAAAGCCGTGTAATTAATTTCTCGCACTTTACTTTTCTTTAATTCTTTATTTTTCTGTCAAATCGGGTTCTGGAAACTTTGGCGATGTGGACCCGCGCCTTTTGTAATAGTTTAGAATTTTATCTTTCTCGCAATATTCTTAACTGTTAACAAATGCATGCAAGAATGAATGACAAAAAAATAAAAACAAACGCATAGATCACCTTGACATGAATAAGACAAAATAACTGAACATGACACACAAATCACACACCACCCCTAGGGTACGCCTCACTGTTGCCTTGCCTCTCGTAAGGTGATCGTCGAGTAGAGGATGTTTTAGTAAGTCCTCATGATCCGGGAACCTGGCATGAGGGTAGCTTCTAAGGTATCTTCCTATTGCTCCGGTGATCACCATGTCCTGAACCTCGAATTGACCCGAACACCTCCAACGGTGGTGCTACCTACCTCTCAATGGTGGGATGGCACTACTTTAAAGGACATTTACATAGACGAATTCCTTAGGGTAGGTAGACGACTCTAGATACTTGCTCTAATTTCAAAAACAAATTCAAAAATACTTTTCACACCGGCACCTTTTCAAAAAAGCTTTCGAAAGCAATTTTTCAAACACTCTTGAGGACCGATACAAGAGTCGAACTGGAATTTTCAAAGAAACTTTTTAAAAACCCACATTGAAAAGCAAACAAACCATTTTTGAAAACACAAATGAGCAAGTATCTAAGAGCCCATGGATAACCATGGATAGAAAGGGTGCTAACACCTTCCCTTTCTATAATCTACCTCCCGAACCGAGAGCAATCTCTATAAGGAATTTTTCTGTGCTTTTGTCCTTTCCATTTGGAGAAAATAAAAGACGGTGGCGACTCTTGCTTCCGCGACATTTCGCGAACCAGCGTTAAACAGTCAGTTCCAGATCCACCGATCACAAGTAGGTAGATGCTTCTAGTTACTTGATCAATTTGCAAACAATCCTTGTTATTTTCAAACACACACACATTTCAAAAACATTTTCCAAACAACTTTAAAAACATTTTCCAAACAACTTTCAAAACATTGAAACATTTTTCAAAATACAAACATCTTTGTATACATTCTTACGAACGAGAATCATTACAAAGATTGCCAAAACGATGGCCTCTTTTCAAAATACTTTCAAAACCACACAAAGCACCATTTCAAACAATTGCAAAAGCAAAGCAAGTGATCTAAAACAAGTAACTAATAGCCCATGGAAAACCATGGATGAAAAGGGTGTTAGCACCTTCCCTTTTCATAATCTACCCCCCGAACCCAAAAACAATCTCAAAGGTCTTTCCTGTGCTTTTTTACCTTTCCTTTTGGATAAAATAAAAGTCGGTGGCGACTCTTGCTAAACCGCAACATTTGCGAACACAAACGCAAAACCTCAAGTCAATTCTCCCACCGCATCACAGAACTGGCGACTTTGTTGGGGAGTAATTCTAAAAGTGAGGTTACCTTAGGGTTTAGATCACCTTTACATGCTTATCTTGCTTAACTTGTTTGCTTTACACTTTGGTTCTATTGTTTGGGTTTGAATCCTCTACCCGGATTTGGGAAACATTCATAGGTAAATAGCAATACGTTGTGGAAACTGTGTGGGGTATACCGATATGGTCTAAGCAATAGCTATATTAGTGCGACATATTTGTGGGTACCGGTAGCCTTTGAGTCAATCAAAGAGAATACGGGGCCGCTGAGTGATGTCATGAAGCACTAATGGACTTTTAGAACCTTTACTTGACCAACTTGGCCTTTTAGGATGTAGTGAGATGACCGACTTTGGTGCAGTCCAAATTTGGTAGATACTCGATACTACACTCATTGAGGGTTGGTTCCTTGGAATATTTCGGTCGCCAGTAAAGATGCTGAATTGAAACAATGAACAAGGAAGCAATCCAGTGATATCGAGCTCCTTAGAACTCGGTTACTATTTCTAGGACAGGTTGAGCCAACTAAACTTCAAGAGGGTACTTACCTATGAAACCCCATGCAAGCCTAAACTAGGGACTTGTGATTTATTTGTACATATATACTTGTGCATAACATCATGGACATCATGAATCATCATATGCATCCACTAACCATTTCAAGGATTTTTAGAGATTCATCTTTGTTCTTGTTTTGTAGGTTATGGATTCACTTAGCAGGAAAACTGTCCAAATCAACCTTGTAAGAATTCCTCCACAGCTCAAGGAGTTAGCTTCAAGGATTCCTAAGAATTATCCATTCACCAAGATACATGGTTATCTTCTTAACTTGGTCATCACCAATACAGAGGAGGATATGGTGAAAGTTCTCTTCCAATTCTTTGACCCTTTGCATCATTGCTTCACATTTCCTGACTACCAACTTGTGCCTACTTTGGAGGAATTTTCTCAACTCTTGAGAATTCCTATTCTCAATCAACTACCCTTCAACGGTACGGAAAGAGATCCAAAGCCATAAGAGATTGCTCAAGCCTTACACTTGCACTCATCTGATGTCACAACACATTGGGAAACTAGAAGTGGTGTCAAAGGCTTCTTGTCAAAGTTTCTGTTTGAGAAGGCCCAAAGCTGTTGGAATTCTCTAGACTTGCAAGATTTTGAGGAGATTGTAGCTCTTCTCATCTATGGGATGGTATTGTTCCCTAACCCTGACCAACTCATAGATGTAAGTGTTGTCAAAATCTTCATGACTCGCAACCCAGTGCCTACATTACTTGGGGATATCCTCCACTCTTTTCACACTCGTACAATGAGGAAAAGTGGTGTTCTCATGTGTTGCACTCCTCTACTGGCAAGATGGTTTATTTCTCATCTTCCCCAATCAATTTTGAAGAATGAGCAAGGTTTGAGGTGGTCACAACGATTGATGACTCTTACCCATTCAGATATTCATTGGTGTTCTTGATCAAAAGAGAATGTCATCATCATTGACCGTTGTGGGGAATTCCCTAATGTCCTTCTACTTGGCATTAGGGGAGGCATCACCTACAACCCTTGCTTGGCTCTGAGACAGTTTGGGTATGCCCAAAGGGATGGCCCACATGACATGCTGATTCAAGGTTTGGTTTTCAACTTCGACAATGACAATCAAGGACTCCGCCAGAGATTCATCTGAGCTTGGAGGATGCCCAACAAGGTGGACAGTAAGACCTTGGGACACAAGAATTCCATCCCTCTTGAGCCTTACCTCAAGTGGGTACGAACCCGCGCCCAAAGTCTTATGATGCCTTACCCTTACATTCTCCCAGTGATTATAGAGCCTGTTATGGAAGGAGAGGTTCCATACACCCTCCTACATCCTGACATGCCAACATCACTCGAAGATCTACAAAAAAGTTGGATACAGCTCAAGGGAGAGCGTGATACTTTCGAAGCCCAATTCTACGCAAGCGAGAAGAAGGTTTTGGAACTCACTCGTCAACTTCATGAAGAGCAGACTCTCAACACCTACATTGCACCAAAGAGGATGTGCAACGTCTTTTTACCTTAGAATTTTGTATTATTTTGCCCATGGGGCATTGATGTACTAACAAATTCTATCTTATTAATATGACGTGTGTTTCTTTTTTGTTTAAAACAAATTTGAATTTCGGAATCCTTGAATGCATTACATGAATGCATATCATTCATAATACGTATAAGCAGGTCTTCACACCAAGTTTCCTCATCTCTCTATTGTTTATTTCAGCAAGATGGATATTGAACAAACGGTCAAAGACTTACAAGCTCAGAATTCACAATTTCAACAGCTACTCTTGACCTTGGCCAAGGGGCAGGAGGAGCTCAAGACTCTACTAGAGAAGTAAAAAGAGAAAAAGAATAAGAAGAGAGCTGGTGTAGCTATCTTGGGCAGAAGGTTTGAAGGACAAGTCAGACGGACTTTGGAATTCCCATCAACATCTAAAGAGGGGGAAGGAAAAGGAAAAGGAACTGCAGTGCCATCTGATTCTGAAGTAGAGGAAGAGGAAGATGAGGACTATTCTGAACAACAGTATCCTTCGGCCGATGACAAATACAAGAACTTGGAAGAACGTCTAGCTGCTATGGAAGTACAAAGAGTGTCTGGGCTGGACTTTGAAGAGTTAGGGTTGGTTTCTGGAATTGTAATCCCCCTTAAATTTAAAGTGTCGTTGTTTGCTAAGTATGATGGGGTGTCTTGCCCAAAGATGCACCTACGATCTTATGTCAGGAAATTTCAACCACATTCTTCTAACAAAGACTTGTGGGTCCACTTTTTCCAGGACAGTTTATCGGGGATACAACTAGATTGGTTTTACCAGTTGGAGAGGTCTGATGTGTATAATTGGGAAGATTTGGCAGCCGCATTCTATAAACAGTATCAATATAATGCCGACTTGGCGCTAACCCGTACTCATCTACAGAGTATGGCTATGGCTACCAATGAGGGTTTCAAAGATTACGCCCAAAAATGGAGGGATTTGGCCGGAAGGGTGCAACCATCTTTATCTGAAAGAGAGCTTGTGGACATGTTCTTGGGGACTCTGTCGGGTCCTTTCTTTAATCACCTGAATGGAAGCTCCTCTGCAGGTTTCACTGAGTTGATTCTAACTGGCGAAAGGGTGGAAGCCGGTATTAGAAGCGGGAAAATTCAGAAAGATGCATCTACCCTTGCTGCTGTAAAGAAGCCCTTCACTGCAAAGAAGGAAGTGTCAGCTGTCTATGCCCAGAGAAATCAGGGAAGAGTTGAAAGACGACCAACTGTGGGAGCCGTTATGATTCAGAAGTCTGCGTCAGAGCAACCGAGAAACAATCAGCCGAGAAATGATCAGCCGAGGAATAACCAGCAAAGGGTGGAAAGGTCTGTAAGGCAATTCACCAAGATAAACATGACCCCTGCTCAAGTCTTACCACGTCTCTTGAAGTTGAACCTGGCCATGCTAAAGGAGGCCCCTAAAAATCCTAACACTACTTCTCCACATTACCATCCCAACGCCAGATGCGCGTACCACTCAGAAAGTCCAGGGCACGACACCAACAATTGTTAGGCCCTGAAGAATAAGATTCAAGATCTGATTGACGCAAAGGAAGTTGAATTTGAAGCTCCTCAAAAGCTGAACGTTATCTCCACACCGATGCCTGGGCATTGGCACAATGTCAATGTTATGGAAAAAGATCTGTTTGTTTCTACTGTAGATGAACTGTCAACTCCTCTCCTAACCATCATGTTGAATTTGTTGAAGGTTGGGGTGTTCCCAGGATGTGACCAAGATTGTCATGCTTGCCTGTCCTCCCCATTTGACTGTCCTCTATTGAAGAAAGGAATCAAACAACTGATTGATAACAAGGAAATTTTGTTTGAGAAAGCTCTCGTCTCACCCATTCCAGTTCCAGAAGTTTCAATAATAACCATATACACCAATTCTTCCAGGGTTCCTAAAAACCCATTAGGATTACATCTGCTCTAGTAACTACTCTGTTGAAGATAACAATGCCAGGGCCAACCCCTTACAAAACTGATAAAATGGTACCAAGGAACTATGGTGGAGAAATCTACTACCATGGTGTCAAACAGATTGAACAGACCATTGAAGAAGAAAGCTCTGAGGAAGATAATCCCGACGTCAGTAACATTGCTGGAACAAGCAAAATTACTCATAGTGGGAGAATCTTTTCTCCAGAGATTTCTCCTCCAACAGCAGTCTTTGGACCCGCGGCCATCCCGAAGATTACCCCTGTGACTGTACCTGCAAGTGTACCCTCCAACATTGACAATGCAATTCCCATCCCTGTTTCTGATGCTGAGAAAAAAGGAAAGAATGTTCAAGAGGAGCCTGTCTTGACGAAGGCTCGATCATTAGTCATTCCTGATACATCCCAGAAAGAGATGGAAGAGATTCTGAGGATTATTATTAAAAGTGATTACAATGTTGTTGAACAACTGGGCATACCCCCTCCAAAATATCTATGTTAGCATTGTTGTTGTGCTCTAAGGCACATGCCAAAGCTTTGGTCAAGTTTTTGAAGATGGCCCACGTGCCACAGAAAACCTCCGCTGATCAATTCCAGGAATGTGTGGCCAACTTAATAGCTGACAATGGCCTGGGATTCTCCGATGCAGACTTGACCTCCAAAGGGAGAAAACATAATGACGCGCTACATGTCTCGGTGGAGTGTAGGGTAACCACCCTAGCTCATGTTTTGGTTGATACTGGGTCGTCTCTAAATGTCTTGCCGAAGAAAGCCTTGGATAGGTTGGATTGTGAAGGCCTAACCCTGAAACCCATCAACATCATTGTCAGAGCCTTTGATGGTTCTAAGAGGATGGTCCACGGGGAGGTGGACATCCCGATCAAGATGGATACCCAAACATTCAATTCGACATTCTACGTAATGGACATCTGTCCTTCCTATTCTTGTCTGCTGGGAAGACCTTAGATCCACCATGCTGGAGCTGTCACTTCCACTCTGCATCAAAAGCTCAAGTACCATGTCCAGGGGAAAATTATAATTGTTCGTGGCGAAGAGGAATACATGATCAGTCATCTTAATTCTTTCTGTTATGTAGAATTGGATGGCAAATTCATGGAGACCCCTTTCCAACACTTCGAGGAAGTTTCTGAGGAAATAGCGACGACCAAGACAGTGTCCTATGTACCCATAATTACCAGACCTCCGCCTCGGATGTAATCTCTAAAGGATGCTAGGGCAGTTGTGGAAGAAGGCATATCCATAATCTGGGGGCATCTTCCCGACTTTCCTTTTAAAGCAGACAAATGCGGCTTGGAATTTACTTCGACTGGTCAGAAGGTCGTGCGCCGCTCCCGTGCTGGAGGGCCACCTGTGAAGATCAGCCACCGAGGGGTTAATGCGCTAGAGGACAGTCAAGAAGAGGGTAACTTGGAAGACTGGATTTTCCCTACTGTTGACGGAGGACTGTGCAACTGGGAAGTAAAAGACTTTGTTCCGATTACTTTCATAAATCAGTAATTTATCTTTTCCGTTTCTGTTGGACTGTAATAATTCACAAACAATTCGTACTTTTTCAACCGTGTGTCTTACCCGAGGCACATAGGTCCATTTGTAAGGGTTCTTATTTCATTTCATATGTCATTTTAATGAATCATGGACGCTTTTCATATATAAACCTTTTTGCTCATTGTCTTTCTTTTACATTTTGTTGTTTTAAGATGGTTATGCCCTTACACACACCCACACTCACAAATGCAAGTACCCTTCCATTCCGGAACCCATGGGTAACGATACTGTTATAGCCTTCAGTGACTCTGAAGATCTGATCAACCAAGCCGAATATGAAGGTGAGGAAGATTGTGAGGTGCCAGGGGAATTGGCCAGACTTTTACAGCAAGAGGAAAGAGCAATTCAGCCTCATGAAGAGCAGTTGGATACGATCAACTTGGGAACTAAGGATGACAAAAAGGAAATCAAGATAGTGACAACCTAGAGCTGAGTGTCAAGGAGCGCCTAATTCAGCTACTGCATGATTATGTTGAGATCTTCGTCTGGTCATACGAAGACATGCCGGGACTCGATACAGACATTGTGGTACACCGTCTCCCCACAAGAGAAGATTGTCCACCAGTTAAACAAAAGGTCCACCGCATGAGACCTGACATGTCCGAAAAGATCAAAGCAGAAGTTATGAAGCAGTTCAATGCTGGATTTCTGGTTGTTACTTCCTATCCATAATAGGTTGCTAACATTGTGCCCGTGCCTAAGAAGGATGGCAAAGTGAGAATGTGCATGGATTATAGAGATTTAAATAGGGCCAGCCCTAAAGATGACTTTCCACTTCCGCACATTGACATCCTGGTCGACAACACAGCTCAGCACAAAGTATTTTCTTTCATGGACGGATTCTCAGGCTATAACCAGATCAAAATGGCACCTGGGGACATGGAGAAAACTACTTTTGTTACACAGTGGGGTATGTTCTGCTACAAAGTGATGTCATTCGGACTGAAGAATGTAGGGGCAACCTATCAACGCGCCATGGTAGCTTTATTTCATGATATGATACATCATGAGATAGAGGTCTACATAGATGACATGATAGCCCGATCACAAACTGAAGAAGAACACCTCGATCATTTGCAAAAGCTGTTTGTCAGGTTGAAGGAGTACAAGCTCAGACTGAATCCAAACAAGTGTACATTCGGAGTCTGGTCCGGTAAGCTCTTAGGTTTCATTGTCAGCAACAAAGGCATCGAGGTTGGTCCTGCCAAAGTCAAAGCTATACAAGAAATGCCTGTTCCTCGTACTGAGAAGGAGGTCAGAGGTTTCTTGGGACGCCTAAAATACATTGCAAGGTTCATTTCTCACCTAACATCTACCTATGAACCAATCTTCAAGCTGTTGAAGAAAGATCAGGTAGTTAATTGGAATGATAACTGTCAATTTGCTTTCGATAAAATCAAGGAGTATTTGCTAGAGCCTCCTATCTTGATGCCACCCGTCGAAGGAAGACCGCTAATCATGTATCTGACCGTCCTAGAGAATTCAATGGGGTGCGTACTGGGCCAACATGACGAGTCTGGCCGAAAAGAGCTTGCCATTTATCACCTTAGCAAAAAGTTTACCGACTGTGAGACCCGATACTTACTGCTCGAGAAAACTTGTTGCGCTTTGGTATGGGTTGCTTGCCGGCTAAGGCAGTACATGTTGACTCATACCACTTTGCTGATATCTAAGATGGATCCGATCAAGTACATCTTTGAGAAGCCTGCTCTATCTGGAAGAATAGCTAGATGGTAGATGATTCTAACGGAATACGACATACAGTACACAACCCAAAAAGCTATAAAGGGGAGTGTGCTAGCCGGTCATCTAGCTCATCAAGCTGTCGAAGATTACCAATCCATGAGGTTTGACTTCCCTGACGAAGAAATTATGACATTGGACAATATTGAAGATATCAGACCATATGACGGACTTGAACAAGGATCCCGATGGACCCTGTACTTTGATGGGGCCTCCAATGCACTTGGCAACGGTATCGACGCGGTACTCATCTCCACAGAAGGTTGACATACACCTTTCACTGCTAGACTTTGCTTCAGGTGTACGAACAACATGGCAGAGTATGAAGCTTGCATCTTCGGACTCAAGGCTGCCATAGACTTGGGAATCAAATCCTTAGATGTGTTTGGGGACTCCGCTTTGGTCATCAGTCAGATCAAAGGAGAGTGGGATACTAAACATCCAAACCTCATCCCTTACAAAGAACATGTTTTGACATTGTTACCACATTTCAAGCAGATTACCTTCGAGCACTTCCCGTGAGAAGAAAATCAGCTAGCAGATGCGCTAGCTACAATGTCATCCATGTTTAAACTTAACTGGGACAATGAGGCTCCCCAAATCTCCATTGAACGGATGGACGAACCTGCACATTGTCACGAGATTAACACTGAAGAAGTAGTGGACCAGCCGTGGTTTCACGAAGTCAAAAGGTATCTCGAGGCTCAAGAATACCCTGAAGGAGCTTCAGTCAATGACAAAAAGTTCTTAAGGAGATTCTCGGCTAAGTTCTTCCTAAGTAATGGCATCCTGTACAAGCGCAATCATGATTCTATTCTGCTCTGTTGTGTGGACAAAGCTGAAACTGAAAGAATCATGGCTGATTTGCATGAGGGCACCTTCGGCACTCACTCTAGCGGGCATACGATGGCTAAGAAGATTCTACGGGCAGGCTACTACTGGTCTACCATGGAAGCTGACTGCTATCAACATTCACGCACTTGTCACAAATGTCAAATCTATGCCGACAAGGTGCACGTGCCTCCAGTTCCTCTAAATGTCCTAACAGCTCCTTAGCCATTCGCTATGTGGGGAATCGACATGATTGGAGAGATCAAGCCTACAGCATCCAATGGACACCGCTTCATTCTGGTGGCCATTGACTACTTCACCAAGTGGGTCGATGCAGCTTCCTTCGCATCCGTTACTAAGAATGTTGTTGCCCGCTTCATCAAACAAAACCTTATATGCCGGTATGGTATCCCCGAAAGGATCATCACTGATAACGGTACAAACCTTAATAATACTATGATCACTGCTTTGTGCGAGCAGTTCAAGATTCAACATCACAATTCATCTCCTTACCGGCCAAAGATGAATGGTGCAGTTGAAGCTGCCAACAAAAATATCAAGATCATACAAAAGATGACAATCACCTACAAGGACTGGCATGAAATGCTACCGTTTGCTCTTCAAGGGTACCGTACCACAGCACGCACATCAACTGGGGCAACACCCTATTCCTTGGTATATGGCATGGAGGTTGTTTTACCTATCGGGGTTCAGATTCCCTCCTTGAGAATCATGAAGGATGCTGGTTTGAGTGAAGACGATTGGATTCAGACCCGGCTTGATAAACTTAACTTGATTGATGAAAAGAGACTTACTGTTGTTTTCCACGGTCAGACGTATCAAAAACAGATGATCAAGGCTTTCAATAAGAAAGTCAGGCGCCAGGTATATCAAGTCGGGGATCTGGTAATCAAGCGTATCATCTTGCCACAAAGTGATCCCAGGGGCAAATGGACTCCTACCTACGAAGGACCATTTGTAATCAAGAACATCTTTTCTAGTGGGGCAATGATCTTAACCACCATGTACGGCGACGATCTTCTGCACCCTGCGAACGCAGACATAGTCAAAAGATACTACGCATAAATGACCCGCTAGGTTGACACACCTAGGCAAAAAAGGGCATATTGGTGAATCGAAAACCCGAAAGGGCGGTTCAGGCAAAAATAAGGGATAAACAAAAAAAAATTATACACCCGACAAGTTAAAAACCCGAAAGGGCGACTTGGGCAAAAAAGGGTTTCCTGGTGGACTGAAAACCCGAAAGGGCGGTCCAGGCAAAAGTTAGGGAATTAAAGCGTATGACCATGTCTCGTCGGATCACTTTAAGGACAATCTCTTCACAGACAAACTCTGAGCTTCTGATCAATTCAATCATCTTCGGACGAAGCAGCGGATGGACAAGATATTCGGAGTTATGAAGGCTATAGCAGAATGGGAGCCTCATGGGATTTTTACACACATAGCTATCTTTCCTTGTATAAAATTTTTCTTACTTTTATGACATCATCCTCTTACTAGGATGTTTGTCTCCTTTGTACAAAACACTTATTCAAAGTAAATACAAAGATGTCTCTTTCAAAGTACAGAAATCTATTTGCCTTTTCTTTTACACTTGTGTTTTTATTTGCAAAAACGTCCAATGATTCATTGATGAACATACGCATTTGAACATAATTAATGTTTACAAATAAACAGGATGGAAAAGAACAATTACTGACAGACTGAAAGGATAGGAAAACATCTTTAGACTATTCCAGAAGCAATTCCCTACAGTACATCATCTAGATCCCCAGAAGAGCTAAAACCTTGAAATACATATCCCCAGTGGAGCCAAATTTCAAACCCTTAATTCCCATCAGAGTTAAGTTTTCAAACTCCCAATCCCCAACGGAGCCAAAGCTTTGAATTACAGATCCCCGACGGGGCTAAAACCTTCATCCTCAGTCAAGCCAAGACTTCTAATACCCAGCGAAAACCATCCAATTTGCCCAGCAAGTTATCTTAAAGCCTGGAAATCACACGGATAATAGTTAACTTTTGTCTCTCCCCAACCTAGGATAACTTCCCAGTAGAGTGGTAGACGACCGAAAAACTCCTGAACTTACTCTCAAGGAGTAAGCTTTCTTCCCCACAAAGTTTTTACTCCCCAACAGAATGAAGATTCTCATTCTTGATTCCCCAGTGAAGTTGCCAGAGTCTTCATTACTCCTCAGCATGAAGTCACAAATGTTTTCATTGCCCTTCAATAGAATGAAGATTCTCATTCTTAAATCCCCGCAGAAATCATCAGAGTTTTCCCTATTCCCCATCTGAGTAAGGATACCCATTGAGTAAACCCCCAGTAGAAGTCATCAAAGTTCTCTGGATTTCCCAAGCAAAATTCTCAAGAAGTTTGGCATTACTCTCATAACAAAAATTTTGTCAATACTCCAACTTCAAAACATGAAGGATCCTCAGCTCCCCACAGAAGTTGTCAAGATTTTTAATCTCCAACTGTCTCCAAGGATTTCTCATCCTCAACAATCAAAGATTTTGAATCTTCAGCAGGGTCAAGGATTTATTTTCCCCGGCAGCGGTCAAGGGTTTTTATTATCCCCAACCGTCAAGGATTTATTTTCCTCAGCAAGACAGCTGTTGTACCCCAAAATTTGCCCTCCCATATTCTTCAAAGATTTGCCAAGTCAAGCTTCAAAATTCCCCAAGGGTTGCACAGTGTAAGGGCCTCCTAAGCAGTCAAAATTAGGGTTTGTGTTCTGATCAAGAAAATGAAGTTTTCAAAGGTCCAATCAAGTCTCACATGCCTACAAATATGGTCAAGCATCCTCATATCAAGTTTCAAGGCTTTCAGCACAAAATTGCACAGTCAAAAACCCTAAATTGCACTACAGTCAACTGTAGGGTCAAAATGGTCATTTGACAGTCAAAAGTTCAAATTTTTGGTCAACATATCATTTTGAAGCCACAAACATCATTTGATCAATTCTTGATCATGATTCTCAAAACTTGGCTCAAAAATCATCAAGATGCAAAAGTTTCCTTATTTGGACAGTTGAAAAAGTCAACTGTAAATTGACCAGGACATAACTTTCACATGGATTATCAGAAAAATTCCATCCAAAGCTCATTTTGAAGAGAAAGACATTTCCTACAACTCATCTTCATACTTCAAGTCCAAGAAATGCTCTCACAAAAAGTTATCAATTTCAACATTATAGGTCATTTTCAAAAGTCAACAAAAAGGGACTTTAAGTCAAAGGCCATAACTTGAGATTGGTAAATCAAAATGACATGGGACCAAAGAAATTGGTTAGACGACTCAAAGACCTTTCCAAAATGTCCAAGAACATGAGCAAAGCTTAAAAATTGAGCAAGTTATGCCTTGTGGAAGTTGGGAAATTTTTGGATATTTTGAAAAGTCAACATTGATTCAAATGACCTAAAATTGCTAATGGGCCCATTTTTCTTCCATAATTCATCATCCATGGCATGTGCACGACCACTTGGCCCAAAGGGAAGTATTTCTTCATTTTTATTTATTTATTTGAATTTTTATTTATAATAATTCATTTAAATCAAATTAAATACATGAAAAATATGTAACCTAGGTTTTACAATCTTTTTGTGCACAAAATCTACTCAATAATTCGTGTGAAATCAAATAGGGAAAGATTTGGAGAGAATTGATCTTAATTTGTACAAAAACACATGGAAAAGATTGGAAAAGATCTTGAAAATCAAATTTCCAAAAAAACCATGAATGCAATTGATTTGTTTGGTTTTTCTTGACCTAATTGATTCATTACATAAGCCTGAATGAAAACCTAATCAAAAGAACCAGAAAAGCTGCGCTAGAAACCATTATCAAACTTGGAATTTTTTGCAAAAAACTCAATACTGAAAACTAATTTGTAGGTGGTTTCAAGCCAGGATTTCCATCTCATTAGCTTCCTCAAGCATTATAGGACGTATTCCAATCAAAAACATCAAGCCTTACGCTTTGAAACGGTATACAGAAGTCACACTTTCCCATTTTTTTTCATTATCGTGTTTTAACATCCATGCACATTCATAGCGTTTTGTTTATGTATTCATGATCAGTGAAGTGTTTGCAAGCTAACCATATGCCTTGATTGAAGTTTTACGCATTATATGTCCAGATGCCATTGTTGCTTTTTAGGGTTTGCAGAGTTTCGAATTAGGGGTTTTCAGATAATGTAAAATCAGCCTACCACGATGCCATGGTTGTAATCAGCATGTCTGGACGAAGAAGAAGCTACCCTCGCGCTCAATTTATGAGCGTCACAGGGCTAGTCGCTATTTTCCCAAAAACGGCCTAAGAGAACACCATGAAAACCGTTGCTTAATATATTCTTATTTCAGGAAAATAAAACACAATGAAGAAGATGAACTCGTGGCCAGCAACCATTGGCTCTTTTAAATTTCGCGCTAAAACATTATCAATGTGTGTTTTTATTTTATATTAATTGTTTGATGTTTAGTATACAAGTGCGTTGGTTGGATCAGATGGCAAGCGAAGTTGTTGGTAAAGTTAGTGACCTGGGTTCGAGCCCCAGGTTTTCACTTTCTCAATATTATTTTCCAATTAACAATCACATGCAGGTTCAACGTTATTGTTCCATGATACACCTTCAGAATCCAGCGTCCACGCGTCCAATAGAATCCAATCAAAGGCCAAGAATTGAGGAACATGATGCATCTTGGTCAACGCCTCTGCACGTGAGTAGAAAAGTCCACAAGGCCAGGAATTGAAATGGGCCTGAATTGCTTGGGCTATACCTCCATATTGGGGACTGGCACCCCCCTAGGTTTGCTTTTTTTTATATTTTCTTTTGCATTGTTTCTACTTTTATTTTAATTATTATTTGTTTGATTAATTAATTATTTTCATAAATATAAAAAACACACATAAAAATCAGAAAAGAATTAAAATAATAAATATTTTTATTTCTAGTATTTTCATAAATAAATTTGCATATAATTAAATTTAGTTTTAAATTAGGTTTTAATTTTAATACTTTTAATAAAAATCTAAAAAAACATAGAATTAGGGTTTAATTAATAATTTTTCGTCCTTTTTATTTCTCTTTCATAAATAATTAAATAGTTAAATATTTATTTTTATAATTAAATTTGTATATAAGAATTAGGGTTAATTTAGGTTAAAAACTCCAACATTTTCTTAATAAATTAAAAACTTCAACATTTTTCTTAATAAATTAAAAACAAATAAAATTAGGGTTAGCATTTAATTTCAATTAACTCTTTTTTCCATTTAAATCCTAAAATACTAAAAAATACCAAAAAACAAGTTCTTTCTTTCTTTTAATTTTAATTAATTCCATCATTAATTTAATTTTTGCGAAAGGGTCCAACGCCCTCGTTCTTAATTTCCTATCAATTCACATATTTGTTTTATTTCGCTTAAATATTTATGTATCTCTCCCAAAGCCGTGTAAATAATTGCTCGCACTTTTAATTCTTTATTTTCTTTTATTTCTTTATTTTTCTGTCAAATCGGGTTCGAGAAACTTTTGGCGATGTGGACCCGCGCCTTTGTAGTAGCTTAGAATTTTTACTTTCCCGCAATATTTTTAAACTGTTAAGAAATGCATGCAAGAATGAATGATTAAATAAAAAATAAACGCGTAGATCACTTTGACATGAACAAGACAAAAATAAACGAATCTGACACACAAATCACACACCACCCCTAGGGTACGCCTCACTGTTGCCTTGCCTCGAAAGGTGATCGTCGAGTAGAGGATGTTTTAGTAAGTCCTCATGATCCGGGAACCTGGCATGAGGGTAGCTTCTAAGGTGTCTTCCTATTGCTCTGGTGATCACCATGTCCCGAACCTCGAATTGACCCGAACACCTCCAACGGTGGTGCTACCTACCTCTCAATGGTGGGATGGCACTACTTTAAAGGACATTTACACAGACGAATTCCTTAGGGTAGGTAGACAACTCTAAGATACTTGCTCTAATTTCAAAACAAATTCAAAAATACTTTTCACACCGACACCTTTTCAAAAAGCTTTCGAAAGCAATTTTTCAAACACTCTTGAGGACCGATACAAGAGTCGAACTGAAATTTTCAAAGAAACTTTTTAAAACCCACGTTGAAAAGCAAACAAACCATTTTTGAAAACACAATGAGCAAGTATCTAAGAGCCCATAGATAACCATGGATAGAAAGGGTGCTAACACCTTCCCTTTCTATAACCTACCTCCCGAACCGAGAGCAATCTCTTTAAGGAATTTTTCTGTGCTTTTGTCCTTTCCATTTGGAGAAAATAAAAGACGATGGCGACTCTTGCTTCCGCGACATTTCGCGAACCAGCGTTAAACAGTCAGTTCCAGATCCACCGATCACAGAACTGGCGACTCTGCTGGGGAAAAACTTAAAGTGAGGTGTACCTTAGGGCTAGTTCATAACTGTGTTTTCAATTGTATTGATTTGCTTGCTTTACTATTGTGGGTTGCATGGGAGTTACATAGATCCTAACCCAGATCTGGGGATAACCTGTTTAGGTAGCATAAGCTGTGAGGGACCTGTCCGGCGTAGACCGACACAGGTGAAGCAGTGGCTACATTGGTGTGGCACCTTGGTCTGTACCGATATCCCTTATGTCGCAACGAGGAGAATATGGGTCTTCTGAGGAGTCATTAAGCACCAACAACCTTAGAACCTTAATTGACACAACTTGGCCTTTAGAACAGTAGCAGTATGCTACACCCATTGAGGCTAAACTCTCGTGATGGTTCTGGCCGCAAGAAAAGATTGCGATGCTGGAGTTATGACCGATTGAGGGTAGTCAATGATATTGGGATCCTCTAAGAACCCGGTTACTTTTGATTAGGACAGGTATGAACCAACAAACTGAAAGAGGGTAGTACCTAGACCTCATGCTGGCCTAAACTTTAGGGGCTTGCCTTGTGTGACTTGTGTGCCTTACCATGTTTGCCTTTGTATCTATATGTGGTGTGCTTTATCATAACATCATAACATCATGAGCATTGCATGCATCCTGCATAAGGACTGACCATTTCAAAGACAAGAGGGTTTCACCTTTGCTCTGTTTTGTAGGACATTATGATGCCTGTGCGAAGGAATACTATCCGGTTCAACTTTGTTCGTTCACCTGAGTTGCTTGATGAGTTGGTTAGCAGAATTCCAAATACCATTTCCTTCATCCAGAGGCATGGTTCTCTTCTCAGTTTAGTCACTGCAAAGCGGGATCAACAGTTGATGAGTGTTCTGACCCAGTTCTATGACCCTCTGTACCAGTGCTTCACCTTTCAAGACTTCCAGCTGGTCCCTACCCTGGAAGAGTTCTCTGATTTGCTTGGTATCCCTATCTTGGATCAGACTCCCTTTACTGGTTGGGAAAAGACCCTCAGGCTTGAGGATGTTGTTGCATCTCTTCCTTTGACCCATCAAGAGGTAACAGACAACTGGGTAACTAGAAGCAGAGTTAAGGGTTTCTTGGCCAAGTTTCTGATTGGTAAAGCTAACAGTTTCTGGAATGACCTGGACTTTAGGGCATATGAAGACATCTTGGCTCTCCTAATCTATGGGTTAGTCCTGTTTCCTAATCCTGACAACTTCATCAATGTCACTGCCATAAGGGTCTTTATGTCTCAGAATCCTGTGCCCACTCTCTTGGGCGACATCTTGCAACAACTTCATGCCCATACTACCCGAAGACGAGGAACCCTATGGTGTTGTATCCCTTTGTTGGTGAGGTGGTTTATTTCGCACCTCCCTAAGTTCGTACTGAAGAATCAAGAAGGAAGAGGTTGGGCTCATAGGTTAATGTCTCTCACCGATAAAGACATCATTTGGACTTGCAGAGGTTTGGACGAGATAGCTATTATTGATCGATGCGGGGAATACCCTAATGTTCCTCTGATTGGTACCCAAGGAGGGATCTCTTACAATCCATGTCTAGCACTCCGTCAGTTTGGAAGAGCAAGAAGAGCAGGTCCCCATGAGATGTTGGTGCCTCACATCAGTTTTGAGTTTCAGGTGGATAGTGACGAGCTGCGTTGTAGGTTCATCAAGGCTTGGGACAAAGTTCATAAAGCTGACCCACAAGAGTTAGGGCCAAAGACCTCTTTACCTATGGAAGCCTACTACAAATGGGTTCGCATCCGTGCTCAGAAGTTAGGTATGCCGTATGAAGCTGTCAGACCCGTCATTCTTGAGTGCCCTGACAAAGATGGTGTTCCTCCAACTGTCCTTCCTCCTCAGATACCTATTGATTATGAGACATTGAAGAGATCTTGGTCGCAACTGCGAGAAGAGCGGGATTCTTACCGGGAAAAGTTCAACGAGCAGGAATCAAAGATCCAGAAGCTGACAAAACAGTTGGAGAACGAGAGAGCCCTGAATGCCTACATCCGTACTGAGAAGAGGAGACCATGGGATCAATAAGGAGCTCCGGATGTTCTTTTACAATTTTATTTCCTTTTCAGTATTTCCTTTCATGTAACGCCTAAGGGCAACCTGTTGAATAATTTCAGTTTCAAAGTTGAATCTAATGAAGTGTGTTCCTTTTTGTTTACAAAGTTGATTCCCGATTGTCTTTGAAAACATAAATCATACGCATTTCATTCATCATGTGCATATCAAGTTTTTCCCTTTTCAGGTTGCTTTCAGTTCTTCGCTGTTTATTTCAGCATCATGAATCCTGACTCTGCATCAACTGAGACATCCATCAAGGCTCTTCAGGCGCAGAATGCGCAGTTTCAGGAATTAATCAAGGGTTTGGCTCAAGGCCAAGAAGAGCTGAAGGCTATGCTCCTGAAGAAGGAGAAGAAGAAGAAGAGAAGAACTGTTCTGTTCAACTCGGGCCGAAGGTTTGGCAATGCTCTGCAGCAGGAAGAGGCTGGTTCTTCTGTTGGCAAGAGCACTCCTCAGGCAGAAGCAAGGGTTCCTAGTCCGGTAGTCTCCGACAACGAGACTGATTTTGATGAAGAGCAGTACCCTCCTGCAGAAGACAGATACAAGCAACTGGAGGATAGGTTGAAAGCTATGGAGATTCAACAGGTACCTGGGCTGGATTTCGGAGATTTGGGTTTGTCTACTGGTGTGATTATCCCTCACAAGTTCAAAGCACCATCCTTTTCTAAGTATGACGGGGCGTCTTGTCCCAAGCTACATCTCAGGTCCTATGTTCGGAAAATTCAACTGTACTCTGCGGATAAGAACTTGTGGATCCACTTCTTC
This sequence comes from Vicia faba, assembly GCA_948472305.1. Lineage (NCBI taxonomy): Eukaryota > Viridiplantae > Streptophyta > Magnoliopsida > Fabales > Fabaceae > Vicia > Vicia faba. The sequence goes on from OX451735.1 coordinate 357,090,024, forward strand.
CAGGAGAGTCTTTCAGGGACTCATCTCGAATGGTTCTATCAGCTGGATGGGACCAAGGTTCGTAACTGGGAGGAGTTGGCTACTGCTTTCTACAAGCAGTATCAATATAATGCCGACCTTGCCCCTACACGTACCCAACTCCAGGGTATGTCACTAGGTTCAAGCGAAGGTTTTAAGGAGTACGCTCAGAAGTGGAGAGACCTGGCTGGCAGGGTGCAACCACCGTTGACTGATCGGGAGTTGGTAGACATGTTCTTGGGGACCCTCTCTGGGCCATTTTTCAACCATCTCATTGGGAATTCGTCTGCAGGGTTCACTGATTTGATTCTGACTGGAGAGAGAATTGAGGCTGGGTTGAAGTCTGGAAAAATTCCGAAGGGTGCATCGTCTAGTTCTGAGAAGAAACCCTTCAAGAAGGAGGCTAGTGCCGTGTATGGTTCCAAGAGATCAGAGAGACCTGAGCGCCGCCAATCTGTCAGTGCGGTAATGATTGCTAAGCCTGCTGCCGCCCCCCGGCCAAACAATCCTCAAAGGGCTGAAGACCCCGGAGAGAGTTCACCCGGTTGAGCATGACCTTATCGCAGATCCTGCCACAGTTGCTCTCAACCAACCTAGTGACTGTCAGAGAGGCTCCAAAGTTCCCAAATACTGCATCTTCTAAGTACAACCCGAATGCTCGTTGTGCTTACCATTCAGATAGCCCGGGGCACTCTACTGATGACTGTTGGGCGTTAAGGAGTAAGGTGTAAGACCTTATCGACGCGAAGGAGATACAGTTCGAAGCGCCTGAGAGGCCGAATGTAGTTACTGCTCCTATGCCTCAACATGGGGTAAATGATGTCGACGAAGATGTTTATGCTGCTTCTGTGGATGATCTAGCCACTCCTCTGAAGATTGTCAAGAAGAACCTGCTGCTGGCCGGTTTATTTCCGGGTTGCAGTGAGGGTTGCCTGTTCTGTGTTGTGTCCCTATCTGGTTGTCCCTTGCTGAAGTTAGGCATCCAAAGCCTAATGGATAGCAAGGAGATTCTGTTTAAGAAGTCTGCTGTTCAATTGGTTCCGGTGGAAGAAGTTTCTGTGGTTACCATATTCAATAATCCGATCAAGGCTCTCCCGAAGAAGCCCGTCCAAATCATGATCGTTGCACCTGTGGTTATCACCGTTCCGGGGCCCCTGCCCTATGTATCTGATAAAGCTGTCCCCTGGCATTATGGGGCAGATGTGTACGTAAATGGGATTAAACAAGAGTTCAACGCTGGCGCCAGCATCTGTGACATCACTGGCCCAGCCAAAGTCACCCGCAGTAGCAGGCTCTTCTCGCCTGACATTGCACCTCCTGCTGCTCGAAGACCACTCCTTATAACTCCTACAAGTGTACCTGTTCCTGCTGCTGATCCAATTGTTTCTCCTGCTGCCGAGTCATCCAATGCTCGGGGCAAAGGAGTTGAAGTTGAGCCTGCCCAGATGGAGGCACCTATACCTGTAACTGCTGAAGCCTCCCAACAAGAAATGGAGGAGATTCTAAAGATTATAAAGAAGAGTGACTTTAATGTTGTGGAACAGCTGGGGCACACGCCCTCCAAGATCTCCATGCTCTCTTTATTGCTGTGCTCCGAGGCCCATGCTAAGGCCTTGATCTCGTTCCTCAAGACGGCCCATGTGCCACATGAGACATCTGCAGTCCAGTTCACTGATTGCGTAGCAAATCTGACAGCAGACAATGGCTTGGGTTTCTCGGATGCTGACTTGACCGCGAAGGGAAGAGACCATAATGATGCTCTGCATGTCTCTATCGAATGCAGGGGCACTACCTTGGCACATGTGTTGGTGGATACTGGTTCGTCCTTGAATGTGCTACCCAAGAAGGCTTTGGACCATTTGGATTGTGAAGGCCTAGAATTGAAACCCAGCAATATCATCGTCAGGGCCTTTGATGGTTCAAAAAGGATGGTTCATGGAGAGGTTGACCTTCCGATTCGTGTGGGCTCTCAGGTGTTTGACTCTACATTTTATGTGATGGATATCCGTCCATCTTACTCCTGTCTACTGGGTCGACCTTGGATACATAAGGCTGGGGCAGTGACCTCTACCTTGCACCAGAAGCTGAAGTACCCCGTCAGAGGGAAGATCGTCACTGTGCAGGGAGAGGAGGAATATATGGTGAGCCACTTGAACTCCTTCAGATACATTGAGATGGATGGGGAGTTTATTGAAACCCCCTTTCAGCATTTCGAGGAGGTGCTTCCAATTGCAGCAGCAACAGAAACAGCAGCAGAAGAAAGTGTTCCTTTGAAGATGGCTTCCCTGAGGGATGCCCGGGCTGTGGTACAGAAAGGTGAAAGTGCCAACTGGGGCAGGCTTCCAGACTTTACACAGAAGACTGATAAATTTGGGCTGGGTTTTACTACAGAGGGGCAGAAAGCTATGCGGAAAGCAAAGATCGGAAGACCTCTTGTGTTCATCACAAATCCAGGAGTGAATGCTGTTGGGGAAGACAATGAAGTGGATGAAGCTGAATTCAATAGCTGGATCTATCTGACGACCGAAGGCAGATTGAACAATTGGGTTGCCAAAGACCATACTCCTGTGACCTTTGTGACGCAGTAATAAATTTCTTTGTTTCGTTATTCTGTAATAAACAATAAATAAACTCTTTGGCCTGGTGTCTTACCCGAGGCACCGTGGTTCTATTTGTGAGGGCATATAAATTGTCATTTCATATATCATGAATGAAAATCTTGGACGTTTTCTCGCATTGCAAATTTTATGCTCCTTTTCTGTCTTTCTTTCCTTTACATATATTTCAAAACAGCTGTATTTACACACACACTCACTCATACAGGTTTCAATCCACTCTGGATCTTACTGGTAACGACTCTGCTACTGCCAGTTATGACTTCGAAAATCTGATCAACTTAGCCGAAGACGAAGGTGAAGATGATTGCGAAGTGCCTGGTGAGCTTGCAAGACTGTTACTTCAGGAAGAGAGGGCAATTCAACCCCATGAAGAGCCAGTGGAAACAATAAACTTGGGTACTGAGGCAGACAGGAAAGAGGTAAAGATTGGTGCCAACCTAGAGCTCAGCGTGAAGCAACGGTTGACTCAAATGCTGCATGACTATATGGAGATCTTTGCCTGGTCCTACGAAGACATGCCCGGGTTGGATACCGATATTGTGGTCCATCACTTGCCAACTAAGGAAGACTGCCCTCCAGTTAAGCAAAAGGTCCGTCGGATGCGTCCAGAGATGTCTGAGAAGATTAAAGCCGAGGTTATGAAACAGTTTGATGATGGGTTCCTTGCAGTGACTTCTTACCCTCAGTGGGTTGCTAATGTGGTGCCGGTACCTAAGAAGGACGGTAAGGTCAGAATGTGTGTCGACTACAGGGATCTGAACAGGGCCAGCCCCAAAGATGACTTCCCCTTACCTCACATTGATGTCCTTGTTGATAATACAGCTTAGCACAAGGTGTTCTCTTTCATGGATGGCTTTTCAGGTTACAATCAGATCAAGATGGCACCTGAAGACATGGAAAAGACTACATTTGTTACTCAGTGGGGCACCTTCTGCTACAAGGTCATGCCTTTTGGACTAAAGAACGCTGGGGCAACCTACCAACGCGCCATGGTTGCTTTATTCCATGACATGATCCATCATGAGATAGAAGTGTATGTGGACGACATGATCGCAAGGTCCCAGACTGAGGAAGAGCATCTAGATCATCTGCAGAAGTTATTTGACCGGTTGAAACTATACAAGATGAGGTTGAACCCGAACAAGTGCACCTTCGGGGTAAGATCAGGAAAGTTGCTAGGCTTCGTGGTCAGTGATAAAGGTATTCAAGTGGACCCTGCTAAGGTCAAAGCTATTCAAGAGATGCCAGCTCCTAAGACAGAGAAGGAAGTCAGAGGCTTTTTAGGACGTCTGAATTACATCGCTCGGTTCATCTCGCATCTGACTGCTACCTGTGAGCCAATCTTCAAGCTGCTGAAGAAAGATCAGGTAGTACGTTGGAACGATGAATGTCAGGCCGCTTTTGACAAAATCAAGGAGTATCTCCAAGAACCACCTATCCTTATGCCACCGGTTGAAGGGAGACCTCTGATACTATATCTGACAGTGCTTGACAATTCAATGGGGTGTGTGCTGGGGCAGCATGACGAGTCTGGCCGAAAAGAGCACGCCATTTATTACCTTAGCAAAAAGTTTACCGACTGTGAGACCCGATACTCACTTCTTGAGAAAACTTGCTGCGCTTTGGTATGGGCTGCTTGCCGGCTGAGACAGTATATGCTGACTCACACTACCTTGTTGATCTCAAAGATGGATCCTATAAAGTACATATTCGAAAAGCCTGCTCTGTCTGGGAGAATTGCAAGATGGCAGATGATCTTGACGGAATACGACATTCAGTATATAACCCAGAAAGCCATCAAGGGGAGTGTATTGGCAGACCACTTGGCACATCAAGCTGTAGACGATTATCAGTCAATGAACTTCGAGTTTCCGGATGAAAGCATCATGATTGTGACGGACTGTGAAGTACCTGGACCGGATGAAGGACCTGAACCGGGATCCTGATGGTCTATACACTTTGACGGGGCCTCCAATGCTTTGGGAAATGGTATCGGCGCCATAATCATATCACCTCAAGGTACTCATACTCCGCTCACTGCCCGGCTATGTTTCAACTGTACCAACAACATGGCAGAGTATGAGGCTTGCATCATGGGTCTTCAAGCTGCGATCGACCTAAGGATCAAGTTTCTAAGTGTCTTCGGAGATTCCGCTCTTGTGATCAATCAGATCAAAGGAGAGTGGGATACGAAACATCCGAATCGTATCCCTTACTGAGAATGTGTGTTGACCCTGATCCCCCACTTTACGGAGATAACCTTTGAGCACTTTCCAAGAGAAGAGAATCAGTTAGCGGACGCGTTAGCTACAATGGCTTCTATGTTCAAGGTCAAATGGGATAATGAGGCTCCCCGGATCATCATCTGGAAATTGGACGAACCGGCATACTGTTGCGATCTCGAGACTGAATTGGTGACTGAGAAGCCTTGGTACCATGAGGTGAAGAGATATTTGGAAGCTCAGGAGTACCCTGAAGGTGCCTCTATCAATGATAAGAAGTTCTTGAGGAGGTTCGCAGCAAAGTTCTTCCTTAGCAACGGCATCTTGTACAAGCGAAACCATGATTCAACCTTACTGCGTTGTGTGGATAAGACTGAAGCAGAAAGGATCATGGAAGAGCTACATGAAGGGACCTTTGGTACGCATTCCAGTGGACACACTATGGCTAAGAAAATCCTACGGGCAGGATATTACTGGTCCACAATGGAAGCTGACTGTTACCAACATTCCAGGACATGCCATAAATGCCAGATTTATGCAGACAAGGTGCATGTTCCTCCAGTTCCCCTGAATGTTCTGACTGCGCCGTGGCCGTTTGCAATGTGGGGTATAGACATGATCGGCGAGATTAAACCTACGGCGTCTAATGGGCATCGCTTCATCCTAGTGGCGATTGATTATTTTACGAAGTGGGTTGAGGCAGCATCCTATGCTACGGTAACCAAGACTGTTGTGGCACGGTTCATTCGGCATAACCTGATCTGTCGGTACGGCGTCCCAGAGAGAATTATTACAGACAATGGTACCAACCTGAATAACAAGATGATCGCGGAGCTCTGCGAACAGTTCAAGATACAGCACCACAATTCTTCTCCTTACAGACCGAAGATGAATGGGGCTGTAGAAGCAGCAAATAAGAACATCAAGAAAATCGTGCAGAAGATGACAGTGACTTATAAGGATTGGCACGAGATGTTACCGTTCGCTCTACATGGGTACCGTACCTCAGCTAGGACGTCAACCGGGGCAACTCCTTTCTCTCTGGTTTATGGTATGTGTGATCGGTGGATCTGGAACTGACTGTTTAATGCTGGTTCGCGAAATGTCGCGGAAGCAAGAGTCGCCACCATCTTTTATTTTCTCCAATAGGAAAGGACAAAAGCACAGAAAAATTCCTTAAAGAGATTGCTCTCGGTTCGGGAGGTAGGTTATAGAAAGGGAAGGTGTTAGCACCCTTTCTATCCATGGTTATCCATGGGCTCTTAGATACTTGCTCATTTGTGTTTTCAAAAATGGTCTGTTTGCTTTTTAACTGTGGGTTTTAAAAAGGTTTCTTTGAAAATTCCAGTTCGACTCTTGTATCGGTCCTCAAGAGTGTTTGAAAAATTGCTTTCGAAAGCTTTTTGAAAATGTGTTGGTGTGAAAAGTATTTTTGAATTTGTTTTGAAATTTAAAGCAAGTATCTACGAGAACCTACCTACCCTAAGGAATTCGTCTGTGTAAATGTCCTTTAAAGTAGTGCCATCCCACCATTGAGAGGTAGGTAGCACCACCATTGGAGGTGTTCGGGTCAATTCGAGGTTCGGGACATGGTGATCACCAGAGCAATGGGAAGACACCTTAGAAGCTACCCTCATGCCAGGTTCCCGGATCATGAGGACTTACTAAAACATCCTCTACTCGACGATCACCCTTCGAGGCAAGGCAACAGTGAGGCGTACCCTAGGGGTGGTGTGTGCGATTTGTGTGTCGTTTTCATTTGAATTTGTCTTGTCATGTTATTGGTGTTCTACGCTTGTTTTTATTTTGTCCATACATTCTTTCATGCTTTGTTTAACAATTTAAAATATTTGCGGGAAAAGTAAATTCTAAGCTATTACAAACGGCGCGGGTCCACATCGCCCAAATTAACCAGGACCCGATTTGACGGAAAATAAAGAAATTAAAAGAATTAAAAATGCGAGCAATTATTTACAAGGCTTTGGGAGAGATACATGAATATTTAAACGGAATAAAATAATATGCGAAATTAAATCGAAACGAGGGCGTTGGACCCTTTTGCAAAATTAAATTAATGAGGGAGTTAATTAAAAAAGAAAGAACTTGTTTTTTTTTTGTATTTTTAGTATTTTAGGAATTTAATGAGAAAAAGAATTAATTAAAATTAAAATAAGATGCAAACCTTAATTCTAGTTATTTTTAATTTATTAAGAAATATTGAAGTTTTTGACCTAAATTAACCCTAAGTTATTTTAATGCAAATTTAATTATAAAAATAAATAAAATAAATAGTATTAAATATTTGAAAGAAAAAATAAAAAGGATGAAAAATTGTTAATTAAACCTAATTCTATGTTTTTTATGTTTTTATCAAAAGAATTAAAATTAAAACCTAATTTACACTAAATTTAATTACATGCAAAGTTATTTATAAAATACTAGAAATAAAAATATTTATTATTTTAATTCTTTTTCTGATTTTTTTTTTATGGGTTTTCTATGTGTTTTTCATATTTTGTGAAAATAATAAAATTAATTACTAAAACAATAATTAAAAGAAGAAAAAATAGAAAATAAAAATAATAAAGAAAATAGGAAGAATTGCAAACCAAAGGGGGTTCAGATCCCAAATTAGGAGGTATTCTATAGCAATCCAGGCCCACTTAAATTGATGGCCTCTTTGACTTTTCAGGACACGTGTACACGCATTGACCAGGGTGTATGGTGTTCTCCAATCCAGGGCCTTTGATCTGATCTCATTGGACGCATGGACGTTGGATCTTGGCAGGTGCATGGTGGTCTCCAGCACAAGCGCTACATGTGAACGTCAGTTGAAAAATAATAAATGGAAAGGGTGAAGACCTGGGATCGAACCCAGGTCATTAACATTACCAGTCCTATGCCTTGCCAGTGGAGCCAACTCACGCGTTTGATTAATAAGTAACTAACAAATATTATAAAAAGAAAACAAAAGGTTAGTGGGTCTGCGCGCGAATTTTTGAATCAGCCAACCACCATTCGCCACGGTATCATCTTCTTCATGTTCCTGAAACACAGATAGAATGAGCAACTGTTTTAATGGCGTTCTCTTAGGCCAGCTATTGAAAAATAGCGATTAGCCATATGACGCTCATAAATTGAGCGCGAGGGCTGGTTCTTGTTCGTCCAAACGCGTTGAATTCAATGGCCTTGGTCTCAGCCTCCAATTTTGCCTTATCTCAAAAACCCCAATTTGAAGGTTGAAGAACCCTAAATATCAACAATGGCATAATCGCGTATAATGCACAAAAATACAATCAAATGCATGGGTTAGCTTCAGAATTGAACATAGAGCATAAATTAAACATCAAAAATTGTAAAAGGTGCATGAATCATGATGCAAGAAAGTGATCAATTTTCTGTACAGGGCGTCTGTGTTCTCACGTTTCTTGATGTCCAAGTCTTTGGTTTTGATCCAAATCCCTTCTTTTAATCCTCAGCAAGCTAATGGAATCAATATTGAGGCTTGGATCGCTTTAGAATTAGGTTTTCAGTTTTCCTTTTTCAAGCAAAAATTCCAAGTTCTTTTGATGCTTTTTTGCGCAGCTCCTGTGTCATGGCACTAGGGTTGTGTTTTGGCTTATGTATTGAGTCAATTAGGTCAAGAAAAATAGAACAAATCCAATGCTTTCATGGTTTTTGGAAATTTGATTTTTAAGGATCTTTTTCAATCTTTTCCATGTGTTCTTGTATCAATTATGATCAATTCACTCCAAATCTTTCCTTATTTGGCTAGGCACGAATTATTGAGTATAAAACATGCACAAAAAGATTTAAACTTTAGGTTAAGTATTTTTCATGTATTTAATTTGATTTAAATGAATTAATATAGATAAAAATTCAAATAAATAAATAAAAATGAAGAAATACTTCCCTTTGGGCCAAGTGGTCGTGCACATGCCATGGATGATGGATTATGGAAGAAAAATGGGCCCATTAGCAATTTTAGGTCATTTGAAGTAATGTTGACTTTTCAAAATATCCAAAAATTTCCCAACTTCCACAAGGCATAACTTGCTCAATTTTTAAGCTTTTCTCATGTTCTTGGACATTTTGGAAAGGTCTTTGAGTCCTCTAACCAATTCCTTTGGTCCTATGTCATTTTGATTTACCAATCTCAAGTTATGGCCTTTGACTTAAAGTCCCTTTTTGTTGACTTTTGAAAATGACCTATAATGTTGAAATTGATAACTTTTTGTGAGAGCATTTCTTGGACTTAAAGTATGAAGATGAGTTGTAGGAAATGTCTTTCTCTTCAAAATGAGCTTTGGATGGAATTTTTATGATAATCCATGTGAAAGTTATGCCCTAGTCAATTTACAGTTGACTTTTTCAACTGTCCAAATAAGGAAACTTTTGCATCTTGATGTTTTTTGAGCCAAACTTTGAGAATCATGATCAAGCATTGATCAAATGATGTTTGTGGCTTCAAAATGATATGTTGACCAAAAATTTGAACTTTTGACTGTCAAATGACCATTTTGCCCCTACAGTTGACTGTAGTGCAATTAGGGTTTTTGACTGTGCAATTTTGTGCTGAATGTCTTGAAACTTGATATGAGGATGCTTGACCATATTTGTAGGCATATGAGACTTGATTAGGCCCTTGAAAACTTCCTTTTCTTGATCAGAATCAAAACCCTAATTTTGACTGTATAGAAGACCTTTGCACTGTGCAACCCTTGGGGAACTTTTGCAGTTTGACTTGGCAATTTCCTGAAGAATATGGGAGGGCAAATTTTGGGGTACAACAGTTGCCCCTGTTCAATCTTCTTAGACCTGAGGATGCAGATTGGCTGACGTGCCTTTCGTAATCCAAAGGTAGAAGATGATTGGACACTAGAGTGCCCAGAAATTTGCGCTCACATAGTAGCAGTGTGGTGGGAATGGGCTTATAGATGCCATTTAGAGGTTGATGAATAGGATGATGGGCTTATAGATGCCATCTAGATGTTGATCGCGTAAGAGATTCCTTAGCGAGAACCTGCATACCTGCAAAAGAAAAAAGAGTACCTGACACGTTGCAAGAACTAGTTTTCAGATGCTTGGCATAGATATGTCCTGACTGGTTACAGGAGCCGAGTCTGGAGCTTCAAAAGATGATGAATGAACCAGGGATGGTTACTACCTTAGCATGAATGGTAAGAGAACCTTGGGTGACTTTAACTTCAACAATGCTCGTTGAGAAAATCTTGGTGGGAATTACCATCTTCGCTGTATCGGGAAGAGAACCAAAGGAAATTATAATCCGAAAGGGAATTATCACCTCACGCACCATCGGAGAGGGAACCATTGGAAAAGGAATTATCACCTCACTCACCGTCGGAGGGGGAACCATCTGAAAAGGAATTATCACCTCACTCACCGTTGGAGAGGGAACCATAGGAAAAGGAATTATCACCTCACTCACTGTCGGAGAGGGAACCATCTGAAAAGGAATTATCACCTCACTCACCGTCGGAGAGGGAACCATAGGGAAAGGAATTATCACCTCACTCACCGTCGGAGAGGGAACCATGGGAAAAGGAATTATCACCTCACTCACCGTCGGAGAGGGAACCATCTGAAAAGGAATTATCACCTCACTCACCGTCGGAGAGGGAACCATAGGAAAAGGAATTATCACCTCACTCACCGTCGGAGAGGGAACCATCTGAAAAGGAATTATCACCTCACTCACCGTCGGAGAGGGAACCATCTGAAAAGGAATTATCACCTCACTCACCGTCAGAGAGGGAACCATAGGAAAAGGAATTATCACCTCACTCACCGTCGGAGAGGGAACCATGGGAAAAGGAATTATCACCTCACTCACCGTCGGAGAGGGAACCATAGGAAATTATAACCTGGGATAACTTCTACTGAGTCTTTATCAGAAAAATTTGTTGGGGAGTCGATTTAGCTGGACTAGAGAAGGCCTGGGACTGGATAAGAAATCTTTGGAGTCGATTAACTGAACCGGTCTAGGTCTTGAAATATGATTGAGAATTTAACTGCATCTTTCCTGAAAGGTAGAGGTCAATCATATGTTATGCATGATATGGACCAAGCAATGATGTTCTCAACATAAATGAGATTTGTATGATATGATGCGTCTATGCATGCCATAATGATATATGTGATGTTTATGTATGTGTTTTTCGTCTAGGAAAGTAAATCCTTGACGGGTGCCGGGAAGTCACATCCTGGGCTGATATTGAAGGATAAGCTTTCGCTTCCGCTGGGGATGATAGTTGCAAGAATACCGGTAGGAGAAGATGACTCCGTTGAGGGATAAACTTGGCAAATGGAAGATTCTTCGGGGAGAAAAAATACTCTAGCGACCATGCTGGGGAGTGATACTCTGTGGGGATAGAGATTCTTTGCTGAATCGTTGATGGTAATTTGCTGGGGATATGAAGAGTGTATTGATGACGACCTTTCCGTGGCTTTTGGCTGAGGATAACCCAGTTATATCCTGTTAAGGAAATAACTCTTTGAATAAAGTCGGACGACGTGTTCGTGCTCTGCGAGGATAAGCTTCCAGAAGTTACTGGGGATAAGCTTACTGCTTGGGGATATGAATTCCAACCTTCCTGGGGAATTGGATTGGACTCTCCTGGGGAGATTTTGAACTGTAATTTTGTAAGTTGAAAGAGGGAACCTACGTAGGGTTACCTGCTGATGAGCTCATGTAAAACCGCATCTGAGATGGAGAAGGAACCTGGGTAGGGTTACTTTGATGATGAGTTCGTGTAAAACTTCGTTCTTGGAAAGGGAGAACCTGTGCAGGGTTTATGGGTGACGAGTCCATGTAAAACTGCATCTTGAAGAGAGAGAACCGGTGTAGGGTTGCTTGGTGAGGTAAGTTTGTGTAAAACTTCTTGATGAATCGGGGTGAGGTTATCTTGAGCTAAATCCATGTAAGATTTCTGGAGGAACCAGCGTTAGGTTACTTCGGGATAAGTTCGTGTAAAACTTCTTGACGAACCGAGGTAAGGTCATCTTGAGATAGGTCCATGTAAGACTTCTGGAGGAACCGGGGTTAGGTTGCCGTAGGATAAGTTCGTGTAAAACTTCTTGACGAACCGAGGTAAGGTCATCTTGAGATAGGTCCATGTAAGACTTCTGGAGGAACCGGGGTTAGGTTACTTGGATAAGTTCGTGTAAAAACTTCTTGATGAACCAGGGTTAGGTCATCTTGAGATAGGTCCATGTAAGACTTCTGGAGGAACCGGGGTTAGGTTGCCGTAGGATAAGTTCGTGTAAAACTTCTTGACGAACCGAGGTAAGGTCATCTTGAGATAGGTCCATGTAAGACTTCTGGAGGAACCGGGGTTAGGTTACTTGGATAAGTTCGTGTAAAAATTTCTTGATGAACCGGGGTTAGGTCATCTTGAGATAGGTCCATGTAAGACTTCTGGAGGAACCGGGGTTAGGCTACTTGGGATAAATCCATGTAAGATTTCTGGAGGAACCGGGGTTAGGTTACCTTGGGATAAATCCATGTGAGATTTCTGGAGGAACCGGGGTTAGGTTGCTTCGGGATAAGTTCGTGTAAAACTTCTGGATGAAAATTGAGAAGGAACCGGTGTAGGGTTGCATGATTTTGATTAAGTGGATGATTGTCCTGTTTGGTCTCGGATGTTAACCCACAATCTGGATTTTACAAAGGTAGATGTTGATCATTCCTTTGTACTTTGGTTGACAGAGCAATTAGATCGCCTGGATAACTCATTATTGCCCCTGTTTCGGAGATGAGGGAAGAGGATACCTGTGTGGGTGATTGACAAATCTTCGGGTCGACAAATGACGAGATGCCGGGACATAGTCGTACGCTTTGATCCCTAACTTTTGCCTGGACCGCCCTTTCGGGTTTTCAGTCCACCGGGATACCCATTTTTGCCCAAGCCGCCTTTTCAGGTTTTCGACTTGCCGGGTGTACGTATTTTTTTCGTTTCATCCCTTCATTTTGCCCGAACCCTTTTGGTTCGCCGGGGAGCCCTTATTTTTGCCTAGGTATGTCAACCTAGCGGGTCTTTGATTGTGCGTAGTATTTTTTCGACTATGTCCGTGCTTTCAGAATGTATGGCATTGCCCCTGTTGGAAGTATTTTGTCATGCCCCAGATAATGGGCAATGCTCCTACTGTGCCCCTTGATTGGAGGTACTTCTGTTCACAAGGTGTTCATCGTGCGAATTTCCCTGCTGTTCAAACAAATAGTCATATGCAAACAAGGTTATTTTAAGAATGCAAAAGCCTATGTCTGTCTTGAATTTTGAAAATGCATTTTTTGTAATACAGTGCGGTGTCAACTCAAGATTTTACAGCAAACCTTCAGGAGTCAGGATACCTTCGTAACAGTATGCTTTCGAACTAACCCATGCTTCAGCTAGGACTTTTAAGGGTTATATCGTGGCCTGGTTCACGGTTTAAGAAACAAAGGATAAAGGCTCAAATTATTTGTACCCACCCGCTCTTCGTGATGTTCTCCAAGCCTAAACTCAGTTGATCATACGTTAGACCTTGTTTGAGTCTTTGCTCTGATTTTCCAATGATGGTTCAGATATTGATGATTTATTCTGACTAGGCAGCCATTTTTGCTTTTGTTGAGGGTTTGTGAGACCTCTTTCTTTTGATTTCATTATCCCTATTTTTTGCCTGAACTGTTCTTTTTTGTGATTACAGTCAGCGGGATGCCCCAGTTTCGTAAGTCCCTTTTTCAGGTTTTGACTTAATGGGCTTTTTTTTTATTTTGGTGATGACTGCTGTTGCACCCCAAAATTTGCCCTCCCATATTCTTCAAGAAATTGCCAAGCCAAGTCACAAAATCCCCCAAGGGTTGCACAGTGCAAAGGTCCCCTATACAGTCAAAACTAGGGTTTGTGTTCTGATCAAGAAAATGAAGTTTTCAAAGGCCCAATCAAGTCTCATATGCCTAAAAATATGGTCAAGCATCCTCATATCAAGTTTCAAGGCATTCAGCTCAAAATTGCACAGTCAAAACCCTAAATTGCACTACAGTCAACTGTAGGGGCAAAATGGTCATTTGACAGTCAAAAGTTCAAATTTTTTATCAACATATCATTTTGAAGCCACAAACATCATTTGATCAATGCTTGATCATGATTCTCAAAATTTGGCTCAGAAATCATCAAAGATGCAAAAGTTTCCTTATTTGGACAGCTGAAAAAGTCAACTGAAATTGACCAGGGCATAACTTTCACATGGATTATCAGAAAAATTCCATCCAAAGCTCATTTTGAAGAGAAAGACATTTCCTACAACTCATCTTCATATTCCAAGTCCAAGAAATGCTCTCACAAAAAGTTATCAATTTCAACATTATAGGTCATTTTCAAAAGTCAACAAAAAGGGACTTTAAGTCAAAGGCCATAACTTGAGATTGGTAAATCAAAATGACATGGGACCAAAGGCATTGGTTAAAGGACTCAAAGACCTTTCCAAAATGTCCAATAACATGAGAAAAGATTAAAAATTGAGCAAGTTATGCCTTGTGGAAGTTGGGAAATTTTTGGATATTTTGAAAAGTCAACTTTGATCCAAATGACCTAAAATTGCTAATGGGCCCATTTTTCTTCCATGATTCATCATTCCAAGCATATGCACGACCACTTGGCCCAAAGGGAAGTATTTTCTCATTTTTTATTTATTTATTTGAATTATTATTAATATTAATTCATTTAAATCATTTAATTATATGAAAAATATCTAACATGACCTAACAAATCTTTTTATACATGTTTTGCCATCAAGATTTCGTGCACATGCTGATTAGGAAAGAATTGGATTGATTTGAGCATAATTGACACAAAGTAGCATGAAAAAGATATGAAAAAGATCTTGGAAAATCAATTTGCAAAACCATTGAATGAAAGAGATTTGATTGAATTTTTTGACCTAATCTGTTCAATACATAAGCATAGACCTAAACCTAATGCATAGGGACAAAAAGCTGCGCTAAGGAGCCATTGAAAGACTTGAAAAAATTGTCAAAAAAACACAAAACTGAAATCATTGATAGAGGGCGATTCAAAGCTTAATTTTCATTCCAATAGCTTGCTCAAGGTCTATTGAGTGTATTCCAATCAGAATCATCCCTCTAAACTCCAAGAACTGGTAAAACGAACCTCAACTGTGTCAAGAAATTTTCAGAATCGTGCATCATGATTTGTGCATAATTTGCAATTTTTGTCTATTGATTCATGTTTGTTATGAGTTTCTGAAACTAACCATGCAAATTAATTTCGTTTTTGTGCTATATACGTGATTTGGCCATTGATGCAGTCTAGGGTTTCTGGGGCTCCCAATTAGGGGTTTCTCAATAACGTAAAATTCGACCACCACAATGCCATGGATGGGTTCAGGAAGCTTGGACGAAGAGATTAATGTACTCGCGCCTAATTTATGTTCAAGAATAGCCTAATCGCTATTTTCTCAAAACGCGTCTAAGAGAACGTAGGAAAAACCGTGGCCAATGCGTTCATGTTTCAGAAAAATAAAAAACATGTGAAGAAGATGATGTGTTGTCCAAATGCTATAGGCCTGTTTGAAATTCGCGCGCTGGATCCACTAACGCGTTTGTTTTTCTTTTTGTTATTTATTTGTTATAATATGTTAACATGCGTTCCATGGCTCAGCTGGCAAGCGATCAATGCATTGACGTCCAAGACCTGGGTTCGAGTCCCAGGTCTGTGTAATTTCCATGTTATTTTTCTATATGTCATCCCATGCAGATTCAGCGCTAGCGACCACCATGCGTCTCTCCAATCCAACTTGCCACGTCCACTTAGAGATCAATCTAAAGGCTGAGATTGAAGGGACATCCTAAACCCCAGTCAACGTGCCATATTGCATCTGGAAAAAGTCAATGGACCTGAAGCATTGGGCCTGAATTCCTAAGTCCATACCTCACAATTGGGGACTGATACCCCCTGGTTTGCCTTCTCTATATTTTCCATATTTTATTTTCAATGGCTATTTTCTTTTCTTTATTTGTTTGAATTAATTAATTATTTTTACCAAAATACAAAAATCTCATAAAAATCAGAAAAGATGAAAAAAATATAATAAATAATTTAATTATTTTTATAAGCAAATTGCATGTAAATTAATTTAAATTAGGTGCTTTAACTTTAATTCTTTTAACAAAAATATAAAAAATGTAGAATTAGGTTTAGTTAATTTTTATTTCCTTTTAATTTTTCCTTTTTTCATCATAATATTATTTATTTATTTATTTTTATAATTAAATTGTACATAAAAAACTTAGGTTTAATTTAGGGCAAATTTCAACATTTTTCTTAATAATCTTAAAAATAAATAGAATTAGGGTTTAACATTTCATTTTAGTTTTAATTAATTCTTTTTCTATTAAATCTTAAAAAACATAAAAATACCAAAAACATTTTCTTTTTAAATTTTTTAATTTCAATTCCTCGTTAACTTTAATATTTTGCAAAAGGGTCCAACGCCCACATTCTTAATTGTTTAATTTCGCGCATTTATTTTGTATCGCTTAAATAATTATGTATCTCTCCCAAAGCTTTGTAACAATTACTTCTCGCACTTTTCAATTGCGTTATTTTCTTTTCTGTCAAATCGGGTCCGGTTTAATTTTGGCGATGTGGACCCGCGCCATTTGTAATAGCTTTAGATTTATTTTTCCTCGCAAACTTTTAACTGTTAACAAATAAGCATGCAAGAATGAATGACCATAATAAAATCAAGCGTAGATCACTTTAACATGACAAGACAAATACAAATGAAAAACGACACACGAATCGCACACACCACCCCTAGGGTACGCCTCACTGTCGCCTTGCCTCGAAAGGTGATCGTCGAGTAGAGGATGTCTTAGTAAGTCCTCATGATCCGGGAACCTGGCATGAGGGTAGCTTCTAAGGTGTCTTCCCATTGCTCTGGTGATCACCATGTCCCTACAAACTCGAATTGACCCGAACACCTCCAACGGTGGTGCTACCTATCTCTCAATGGTGGGATGGCACTACTTTAAAGGATATTTACACAGACGAATTCCTTAGGGTAGGTAGGTTCTCGTAGATACTTGCTCTCTTCAAAAACAAACAAAAATCTTTTCACACCGACACTTTTTCAAAAGCTTTCAAAACAATTTTTCAAACACTCTGACACAAGAGTCGATCTGAAACTTTCAAAGAAACTTTTTTTAAACCCACAATTGAAAAGCAAGCAAACATTTTTGAAAACACAATGAGCAAGTATCTAAGAGCCCATGGATAACCATGGATGGAAAGGGTGCTAACACCTTCCCTTTCTATAATCTACCTCCCGAACCGAGAGCAATCTCTTTAAGGAATTTTTCTGTGCTTTTGTCCTTTCCATTTGGAGAAAATAAAAGACGGTGGCGACTCTTGCTTACCGCGACATTTCGCGAACCAGCGTTAAACAGTCAGTTCCAGATCCACCGATCATAGAACTGGCGACTCTGCTGGGGATATTAAACTTAAAGTGGGGTGTACCTTAGGGCTAGGTCATAACTATGTTTTCAATTGTCTTCTTTGTTTGCTTTATTATTGTGGGTTGCTTGGGAGTTCTATAGATCCTAACCCGGATCTGGGGGATACCTTTCTTAGAAAGTAGCAACAAGGCTGTGAGGGAACTGTGCGGGGTATACCGACATGGTTGAAACAGTCTGCTACGTTGATGTGGCACTTTGGTGTGTACCGGTAACCCTTGAGTTCAGTCAAGGAGAGTACGGGGCCTCCGCGTGGTGTCGTGAAGCATCAACAGACCTTAGGAACCTTAATTGAACTATCTTGGCCTCTTTAGGGTAGTGAGATAACTGACTTTGGTGCAGTCCGAGGTTGGTTGATACTCGATACTACACTCAATTGAGGGTTGCTTTCCTGGAATATTTCGGTCGCCAGTTCAGTGGCTAAATCGAAACGATGAACAATGAAAGCAATCCTGTGATATTGGGAACCTTAGAACCCGGTTACTTTAGGACAGGTTGAACCCACCAACTTCAAGAGGGTAATACCTAGACCTCATGCTGGCCTAAACTCTAAGGGTTTCTCTTGTGTGACTTGTGTGCCTTTGTACTTGCCTACTTGCATGCTTGTTAGCTGACACATGAACTACTTGCAGGTTTTGTTTATAGTCCTTAACTAGGACTCATGACAAGGTTTACCAAATTTCTTGCAGGTTTTGTTTATAGTCCTTAACTAGGACTCATGACAAGGTTTACCAAATTTCTTGCAGGTTTTGTTTATAGTCCTTAACTGGGACTCATAACAGGGTTTACTAGATCTCTTGCAGGTTTTGTTTATAGCCCTTAATTGGGACTCATAACAAAGTATACTGAATTTCTTGCAGGGTCTGTTTATAGTCCTTAATTGGGACTCATAACAGGGTTTACCCACATCACCCCATGCATAGCATGACATCATACCATTGCATACATCCTAACCCATTTCAAGGATCTCAAGGGCTTGTGATGCAGGTCATGATAAATCAAACATCTAGCAAGGGGCAAAGAGGATTTATTTTCCTTTAGCCAAAGTTGTCAGGGGCTATGACCCACTTGATATGGTGAGCTTTGACTCTTGAAGAAGGTTCCCTTAACTAAGGTTGTTTGGAAATCAAAACCAGACATGATGACTAAAGTCAGGGGCTATGACCCACTGGATATGGTGAGCCTTTGACCCTTGAAGAAGGGCTCTCTACAACAGGAAGTTCCTTCAATCAAGTTGCCAGTTTCCAACTCTAACAAGTTTCTCTGTTTACCCTGCGAGGTCCTTGAAATCATTGCATGCATGTCATACATCTCATTGCATTGCAGGTGTCCCTTTGACAGGTTGCTTACCCTTTTTCACTGTTTATTTCAGCCGATCATCATGAATCCTGAATCATCAGCTGAGCAGTCCATCAAGGCCCTCCAGGCTCAGAACGCCCAGTTCCAAGGGTTGATCATGAACTTGACCCAGGGGCAACAAGATCTGAAGGCTCTGCTCTTGAAGAAAGAAAAGAAGAAGAGGAGGACTGTTTTGTTCAGCCCTAGACGCAGATCTGGGAATGCACCGCAGATTGAAACTGAGAGGACAACTCCATCTGTGAGGGAAGGTAGTCATCAGGGGGAAAGGATTCCCAGCCCAGTGGTCTCTGACAACGAGACAGATTTCAACGACGGACAATACCCTCCTGCCGAAGACAAGTACAAACAGTTGGAGGATAGGCTGAATGCTATGGAGATCCAACAGGTACTTGGGCTGGATTTTGGAGATCTGGGTTTGTCAACTGGTGTGATTATTCCTCGGAAGTTCAAAGCACCATCCTTTACCAAATATGACGGGGCGTCTTGTCCCAAGTTACATCTCAGGTCCTATGTTCGGAAGATTCAACCATATACGGTGGACAAGAATTTGTGGATCCACTTCTTCCAGGAGAGTCTTTCAGGGACTCATCTCGAATGGTTCTATCAGCTAGATGGGACCAAGGTTCGTAACTGGGAGGAGTTGGCTACTGCTTTCTACAAGCAGTATCAATATAATGCCGACCTTGCTCCTACGCGTACCCAACTCCAGGGTATGTCGTTAGGATCAAGTGAAGGTTTTAAAGAATATGCGCAGAAATGGAGGGATCTTGCTGGAAGGGTACAACCACCTCTGACTGATCGGGAACTTGTTGATATGTTCTTGGGGACTCTGTCTGGTCCGTTCTACAACCACCTAATTGGGAATTCGTCTGCTGGATTCACAGATCTTATCTTGACTGGAGAGCGAATAGAAGCTGGCATCCGGTCTGGGAAAATTCAAGAGGGTGCACCTTCCGATAAAAAGCCTCATCATGGAAAGAAAGAATCCAATGTTGTGCACGGTAAAAAGAGTCGTCATGAGGTAGGGGCAATCCAGATCTCCAATCCTGGACCTGCTCAACAAGGACAGGGGCAGCAGTGAAAGGAGAAACGACAGTACACCAAAATCAACATGTCGCTGGATCAAGCACTGCAACAAATGTTGAAGGCAGGGCTGATCACCTTAAGGGCTCCTCTCCGGAATCCGAACACTTATGCTCCCAATTATCATCCCAATGATAGGTGCGCATATCATTCTGATAGCCCGGGGAATACTACGGACAACTGCTGGCCTCTCAAGAACAAAATTCAAGACATGATCGACGCCGGGGAGATTCAGTTTGAAGTGCCTGAGACTCCGAACATAATCACTGCTCCGTTGCCCAATCGTTGAAGACCTTTTGTTTATTTGAATTTCTGAGTTGTGTTTTTCTTTGCTTATACAAACAATTAATGTCATAGCAAACTCTTTTATTCTATCGATGCATCGCATATGTCTGTTTTGGGAACTAATACAATTGTTTTCATTATATTCAAAATTCTTTTCATATTTTTTCTGATGATCAACTCTTGGTTAATAATTCTGAGCCTCTTGAGGGAGGATGACGAAAACGATACCGCTATCTTTACAGTATGCTCTTGAACAGACCCCGCTGATGAGGTACAGGCATTGTTTCAAATCCTAAACACTGGAGTTATAAGGAAGATAATCCCTCGTCAACCCCTTCGAGCCAAAGAAGTAGGAGTTTTATTTTCGAAATTTAAAACCCTTAATCATAACCTGGGGCAGGGTAGTCTCTCAGTTGATCCAAGTGCATAACGAATGGCACCAAAGAGATCCTTACGAAAAAAAAAAAAAGACAGTGATGGTTCCGAACAATCATAAGGACAGGCAGTCATTATCAAAAAAAATCATGAACGAAAAGCCCAAGAAGTCAAAACCCATGAAGGAGACTTACAAAACTGGGGCATCCCGCTGACTGTAATTCCAAAAAAGGGAAACAGCTCAGACAAAAAAAGAAAGGGATAACAAAATCAAGAAAGAGGTCTCACAAACCCTCAGTCAAAGCAAAAAATGACTGCCTATTCAAAAGAAACCATCAACATCTGAACCATTATTGGAACATCAAATCAAAGACTCAAGCAAGGTTTAACGTACGATCAACTGAGTTTAGGTTTGAAGAACATCACGAAGAGCGGGTGGGTACAAATAATTTGGGCCTTTATCCTTTGTTTCTTAAACCGTGAACCAGGCCACGTTATAACCCTCAAAAGTCCTAGCTGAAGCATGGGTTAGTTCGAAAGCATACTGTTACGAAAGGTATCCTGACTCCTGAAGGCCTACGGTAAATACGGAGTTGACATCACGTTTTACAAACATTCATTTGTTTTATGAAAAAAGAATGCATTTTCAAAATCTTCGAGACAGACATAAGCTTTGCATTTTTAACATAACTTTGTTTGCATATGACTTTTCGTTTGAACAGCATGGAAATTCGCATGACGAAAGTCTAATGAACAAGAGTATCTCCAATCAAGGGGCACGTCATGATCATGGTCTACCATCTGGGGCAGTTAAGTCAAGATCCAGAGAATCTCTCAAAAGGCCAAAAAGCCTGGGGCAAATCTCTGCCTGAGTCACTTGGGGCACTCCAGCAACGAATCTTGCACGATCAGACACCTTCTGGTAATATGGCAATACCAGCAGCCAGGGGCACCTACCTGCATTCTGAAAGCACGGACATAGTCGAAAAATACTACGCGTAATCAAAGACCCGCTAGGTTGACACACTTAGGCAAAATAAGGGCTTCCCGGCGAACCAAAAGGGTTCGGGCAAAATGAAGGGATGAAATGAAAAAATCTGTACACCCGGCAAGTCGAAAACCTGAAAAGGCGGCTTGGGCAAAAATGGGTATCCCGGTGGACTGAAAACCCGAAAGGGCGGTCTAGGAAAAAGTTAGGGATCAAAGCGTACGACTATGTCCTGTCATCTTGTCACCTGCCTACCAGAAGAAGGTTTGACCCTCAACAATTATCAGCACCACAGGTATCTTCCTCTCCCACCTCAGAAACAGGGGCAATAAAGAGCGGTCTAAGCAATCTGATTGTTCTATCCTCCAAGGTATCAAGGTAGGTTCCGTTGAAGAACATAACCAATACAGTTCAATACTTCCCCAGGAGAGTCCAATCCAGATTCCCCAGGAAAGTTGGAATTTATCTCCCCAAGCAGTAAGCTTATCCCCAGTAAATTCTGGAAGCTTACCCTCCTCACAGAGCACGAACGCGTCGTCCGGCTTGATTTAAAAGAGTTATTTCCTTAACAGGATATAACTGGGTTATCCTCAGCCACAAGCCACGGAAAGATCGTCGTCGACACAGTCTTCTTACCCCAGCAAAGTCCATCAATACTTCCAATACAACAAGGGTATCCCCAGCAAATTATCATCAACACTCAGTAAAGTATCTCTCTCCCCACAGAGTATTGCTTCCCTGCATGGTCGCTAGAGTATCTTTTCTCCCCGCAGAATCTTCCATTTGCCAAGTTTATTCCCCAATGGAGTCATCTTCTCCTACCGGTATTCTTGTAACTATCATCCCCAGCGGGGGCAAAAATCTATTCTTCAACATCAGCCCAGGATACGACTTCCCGGCACCCGTCAAGGATTTATTTTCCTAGACGGAAACATACATTCATAAAACATCACATCTTCATACGTTATAGCATGCATATGCATCGTACTACACGAATCTCATTAATCTTGAAGACATACAGTTCATGCATCATGATTTTGCATACAATTATGTTTTGCCTTTTCAGGAAAAAGATCAATACCAAAATGATTACTATCAACTATCGCAATTCTTTCTAGATATAGTTTCAGATATGACCCAAATATGGTGACGTTCTGATGCTGCTTCCAGATTTCCTTCCAGATATAGTTTCAGATGTAAACCAGATATGGTGACGTTCTGATGCTGCTTCCAGATATCCTTCCAGATATAGTTTCAGATATGACCCAGATATGGTGACGTTCTGATGCTGCTTCCAGATATCCTTCTAGATATAGTTTCAGATGTAAACCAGATATGGTGACGTTCTGATACTGCTTCCAGATATCCTTCTAGATATAGTTTCAGATATGACCCAGATATGGTGACGTTCTGATACTGCTTCCAGATATCCTTCTAGATATAGTTTCAGATATGACCCAGAGATGGTAACATTCTGATACTGCTTCCAGAGTTCTTCCAGATATAGTTTCAGATGTAAACCAGATATGGTGACGTTCTGATGCTGCTTCCAGATTTCCTTCTAGATATAGTTTCAGATATGACCCAGAGATGGTGACGTTCTGATGCTGCTTCCAGAGTTCCTCCTAGATATAGTTTCAGATATGACCCAGATATGGTGACGTTCTGATGCTGCTTCCAGATATCCTTCTAGATATAGTTTCAGATATGACCCAGATATGGTGACGTTCTGATACTGCTTCCGGATATCCTTCTAGATATAGTTTCAGATGTAAACCAGATATGGTGACGTTCTGATGCTGCTTCCAGAGTTCCTCCTAGATATAGTTTCAGATATGATCCAGATATGGTGACGTTCTGATACTGCTTCCAGATATCCTTCTAGATATAGTTTCAGATATGATCCAGATATGGTGACGTTCTGATGCTGCTTCCAGATATCCTTCTAGATATAGTTTCAGATGTAAACCAGATATGGTGACGTTCTGATGCTGCTTCCAGAGTTCCTCCTAGATATAGTTTCAGATATGACCCAGATATGGTGACGTTCTGATGCTGCTTCCAGATATCCTTCTAGATATAGTTTCAGATATGACCCAGATATGGTGACGTTCTGATGCTGCTTCCAGATATCCTTCTAGATATAGTTTCGGATATGACCCAGATATGGCGACGTTCTGATGCTGCTTCCAGATCTCCTTCCAGATATAGTCTCAGATGTAAACCAGATATGGTGACGTTCTGATGCTGCTTCCAGATTCCCTTCCAGATATAGTTTCAGATGTAAACCAGATATGGTGACGTTCTGATGCTGCTTCCAGATTTCCTTCCAGAGATAGTTTCAGATGTAAACCAGATATGGTGACGTTCTGATGCTGCTTCCAGATTTCCTTCCAGATATAGTTTCAGATGTAAACCAGATATGGTGACGTTCTGATGCTGCTTCCAGATTTCCTTCCAGAGATAGTTTCAGATGTAAACCAGATATGGTGACGTTCTGATGCTGCTTCCAGATTTCCTTCTAGATATAGTCCAGATATGAACCAAATATTGCGACGTTCTGACACTTATTCCAGTTGAAGATTTCAAGACCTTGTCCGGTTCAGTTAAATTGACCCTAAGATTTTTCTGATGCTTATCCAGTCAAAGGCCTTCTCTGTTTCAGTCAGATCAACCCTAAGATCTCCCTGATTCCTATCCCAGTAGAAGACACCCAAGATTTTTCTCAACGAGCGTTGTTGAAGTTAAAGTCGCCCAAGGTTCTCTTACCATTCATGCTAAGACAGTAACCATCCCTGGTTCAGTCATCGCCGTTTGAAGCTCCAGACTCAGCTCCTGTAACCAGTCAGGACATATCTATACCAAGCATCTGAAAACCAACTCCTGCGACGTGTCAGGTAATCATTTTTCTTTTGCAGGTACGCAGGTTCTCGCTAAGGAATCTCTTACGCGATTAACATCCAGATGGCATCTATAAGCCCATCATCCTATCCAGCAACTTCTAAATGGCATCTATAAGCCCATTCCCACCACACTGCCACTATTATGTGAGCGCAAATTTCTGGGCACTCTAGTGTCCAATCATCTTCTACCTTCGGATTACGAAAGGCACGTCAGCCAATCTGCATCCTCAGGTCTAAGAAGATTGAACAGGGGCAACTGTTGCACCCCAAAATTTTCCCTCCCATATTCTTCAAGAAATTTCCAAGCCAAGTCACAAAATCCCCCAAGGGTTGCATAGTGCAAAGGTCCCCTATACAGTCAAAACTAGGGTTTGTGTTCTGATCAAGAAAATGAAGTTTTCAAAGGCCCAATCAAGTCTCATATGCCTAAAAATATGGTCAAGCATCCTCATATCAAGTTTCAAGGCATTCAGCTCAAAATTGCACAGTCAAAACCCTAAATTGCACTACAGTCAACTGTAGGGGCAAAATGGTCATTTGACAGTCAAAAGTTCAAATTTTTGATCAACATATCATTTTGAAGCCACAAACATCATTTGATCAATGCTTGATCATGATTCTCAAAATTTGGCTCAGAAATCATCAAAGATGCAAAAGTTTCCTTATTTGGACAGCTGAAAAAGTCAACTGAAATTGACCAGGGCATAACTTTCACATGGATTATCAGAAAAATTCCATCCAAAGCTCATTTTGAAGAGAAAGACATTTCCTACAACTCATCTTCATATTCCAAGTCCAAGAAATGCTCTCACAAAAAGTTATCAATTTCAACATTATAGGTCATTTTCAAAAGTCAACAAAAAGGGACTTTAAGTCAAAGGCCATAACTTGAGATTGGTAAATCAAAATGACATGGGACCAAAGGCATTGGTTAAAGGACTCAAAGACCTTTCCAAAATGTCCAATAACATGAGAAAAGATTAAAAATTGAGCAAGTTATGCCTTGTGGAAGTTGGGAAATTTTTGGATATTTTGAAAAGTCAACTTTGATCCAAATGACCTAAAATTGCTAATGGGCCCATTTTTCTTCCATGATTCATCATTCCAAGCATATGCACGACCACTTGGCCCAAAGGGAAGTATTTTCTCATTTTTTATTTATTTATTTGAATTATTATTAATATTAATTCATTTAAATCATTTAATTATATGAAAAATATCTAACATGACCTAACAAATCTTTTTATACATGTTTTGCCATCAAGATTTCGTGCACATGCTGATTAGGAAAGAATTGGATTGATTTGAGCATAATTGACACAAAGTAGCATGAAAAAGATATGAAAAAGATCTTGGAAAATCAATTTGCAAAACCATTGAATGAAAGAGATTTGATTGAATTTTTTGACCTAATCTGTTCAATACATAAGCATAGACCTAAACCTAATGCATAGGGACAAAAAGCTGCGCTAAGGAGCCATTGAAAGACTTGAAAAAATTGTCAAAAAAACACAAAACTGAAATCATTGATAGAGGGCGATTCAAAGCTTAATTTTCATTCCAATAGCTTGCTCAAGGTCTATTGAGTGTATTCCAATCAGAATCATCCCTCTAAACTCCAAGAACTGGTAAAACGAACCTCAACTGTGTCAAGAAATTTTCAGAATCGTGCATCATGATTTGTGCATAATTTGCAATTTTTGTCTATTGATTCATGTTTGTTATGAGTTTCTGAAACTAACCATGCAAATTAATTTCGTTTTTGTGCTATATACGTGATTTGGCCATTGATGCAGTCTAGGGTTTCTGGGGCTCCCAATTAGGGGTTTCTCAATAACGTAAAATTCGACCACCACAATGCCATGGATGGGTTCAGGAAGCTTGGACGAAGAGATTAATGTACTCGCGCCTAATTTATGTTCAAGAATAGCCTAATCGCTATTTTCTCAAAACGCGTCTAAGAGAACGTAGGAAAAACCGTGGCCAATGCGTTCATGTTTCAGAAAAATAAAAAACATGTGAAGAAGATGATGTGTTGTCCAAATGCTATAGGCCTGTTTGAAATTCGCGCGCTGGATCCACTAACGCGTTTGTTTTTCTTTTTGTTATTTATTTGTTATAATATGTTAACATGCGTTCCATGGCTCAGCTGGCAAGCGATCAATGCATTGACGTCCAAGACCTGGGTTCGAGTCCCAGGTCTGTGTAATTTCCATGTTATTTTTCTATATGTCATCCCATGCAGATTCAGCGCTAGCGACCACCATGCGTCTCTCCAATCCAACTTGCCACGTCCACTTAGAGATCAATCTAAAGGCTGAGATTGAAGGGACATCCTAAACCCCAGTCAACGTGCCATATTGCATCTGGAAAAAGTCAATGGACCTGAAGCATTGGGCCTGAATTCCTAAGTCCATACCTCACAATTGGGGACTGATACCCCCTGGTTTGCCTTCTCTATATTTTCCATATTTTATTTTCAATGGCTATTTTCTTTTCTTTATTTGTTTGAATTAATTAATTATTTTTACCAAAATACAAAAATCTCATAAAAATCAGAAAAGATGAAAAAAATATAATAAATAATTTAATTATTTTTATAAGCAAATTGCATGTAAATTAATTTAAATTAGGTGCTTTAACTTTAATTCTTTTAACAAAAATATAAAAAATGTAGAATTAGGTTTAGTTAATTTTTATTTCCTTTTAATTTTTCCTTTTTTCATCATAATATTATTTATTTATTTATTTTTATAATTAAATTGTACATAAAAAACTTAGGTTTAATTTAGGGCAAATTTCAACATTTTTCTTAATAATCTTAAAAATAAATAGAATTAGGGTTTAACATTTCATTTTAGTTTTAATTAATTCTTTTTCTATTAAATCTTAAAAAACATAAAAATACCAAAAACATTTTCTTTTTAAATTTTTTAATTTCAATTCCTCGTTAACTTTAATATTTTGCAAAAGGGTCCAACGCCCACATTCTTAATTGTTTAATTTCGCGCATTTATTTTGTATCGCTTAAATAATTATGTATCTCTCCCAAAGCTTTGTAACAATTACTTCTCGCACTTTTCAATTGCGTTATTTTCTTTTCTGTCAAATCGGGTCCGGTTTAATTTTGGCGATGTGGACCCGCGCCATTTGTAATAGCTTTAGATTTATTTTTCCTCGCAAACTTTTAACTGTTAACAAATAAGCATGCAAGAATGAATGACCATAATAAAATCAAGCGTAGATCACTTTAACATGACAAGACAAATACAAATGAAAAACGACACACGAATCGCACACACCACCCCTAGGGTACGCCTCACTGTCGCCTTGCCTCGAAAGGTGATCGTCGAGTAGAGGATGTCTTAGTAAGTCCTCATGATCCGGGAACCTGGCATGAGGGTAGCTTCTAAGGTGTCTTCCCATTGCTCTGGTGATCACCATGTCCCTACAAACTCGAATTGACCCGAACACCTCCAACGGTGGTGCTACCTATCTCTCAATGGTGGGATGGCACTACTTTAAAGGATATTTACACAGACGAATTCCTTAGGGTAGGTAGGTTCTCGTAGATACTTGCTCTCTTCAAAAACAAACAAAAATCTTTTCACACCGACACTTTTTCAAAAGCTTTCAAAACAATTTTTCAAACACTCTGACACAAGAGTCGATCTGAAACTTTCAAAGAAACTTTTTTTAAACCCACAATTGAAAAGCAAGCAAACATTTTTGAAAACACAATGAGCAAGTATCTAAGAGCCCATGGATAACCATGGATGGAAAGGGTGCTAACACCTTCCCTTTCTATAATCTACCTCCCGAACCGAGAGCAATCTCTTTAAGGAATTTTTCTGTGCTTTTGTCCTTTCCATTTGGAGAAAATAAAAGACGGTGGCGACTCTTGCTTACCGCGACATTTCGCGAACCAGCGTTAAACAGTCAGTTCCAGATCCACCGATCACAACTGCCTTTCTTTATCGATTGTTCGGAACCATCACTGTCTTTCGTTGTTTTGTAAGGACTTCTTTGGTGCCATTCGTCATGCACTTGGATCAACTGAGAGAACTACCCTGCCCCCGGTTATGATTAAGGGTTTTAAATTTCGAAAAGAAAAACTCCTACTTCTTTGGCTCAAAGGGGTTGACGAGGGATTATCTTCCTTATTACTCCAGTGTTTAGGAATTGAAACAATGCCTGTACCTCATCAACAGGGTCTGTTCAAAAGCATACTGTAAAGATCGTGGTATCGTTTTCGTCATCCTTCCTCAAGAGGTTGAGAATTTTCAGTCAAGAGTTGATCATCACAAAAATATGAAAGCAGTTTTAGGTACAGTAAACATAATTAATTCAAGACAGACATGTGTAATGCATTCATGAAATAAAAGAGTTTAACATAATAATTGTTTGTTCGAATAAGAAAAGAAAGATACAACTTGAATTCAAATGAACAAAAATCTCTCAAGCCTAGCCATGTTTTGGCAAGGGAGCAGTGATCACGTTGGGGGTCTCAGCAGGTTCAAATTCAATCTCTTTAGCATCGATCATATTCTGAATCTTGTACTTCAGTGCCCAACAGTCCTCAGTATCGTGCCCCGGGCTATCAGAATGGTAAGCACACCTCGCTTCTGGGTTGTAGCTTGGAGAGGAGGTCTTGGGATTTGCAGGAGGGTTGATTACTGCAATCATGTTCATCTTCAACATGTGCTGCAATGCTTGTGACCATGGCATGTTAATGTTGGTGAATTGTCTTTTAGGCTCGTCCGGCCTTCGCTGATTTCCCTTTTGTGGTTGGCGGCGTGGTGCAGAACCAGAGATCATGACTGCCCCTGCATGTTGGTCGCGACGACTCTTTTGGCTGTATGCAGCATTAGATTCTTTCTTTCCCGTGTAAGGCTTTTTGTGAGTATCAGAAGGTGTGGCCTCTTGAATTTTCCCACTCTTGATACCAGCTTCAATTCTTTCGCCAGTCAGGATGAGGTCGGTAAATCCTGCAGATGAATTACCGATGAGATGATTGAAGAATGGCCCGGATAGGGTCCCCAAGAACATATCAACGAGTTCCCGGTCAGTTAATGGAGGTTGTACCCTTCCAGCAAGGTCTCTCCATCTCTGCGCGTATTCCTTGAAACCTTCACTTGACCCCAACGACATACCCTGGAGTTGGGTACGTGTGGGAGCAAGGTCGGCATTGTACTGGTACTGCTTGTAGAATGCAGTGGCTAAGTCTTCCCAGGTACGGATGTTGACTCCATTCAATTGATAGAACCACTCGAGCTGAGTCCCTGAAAGACTCTCTTGGAAGAAATGGATCCATAAGTTTTTGTCAGCTGTATAGGGCTGGATCCTCCTTGTGTAAGCCCTGAGATGCAATTTAGGACAGGATTCCCCGTCGTATTTAGCAAAGGCAGGTGCCTTAAACTTGTGCGGGATCACTACCCTAGAAGACAGACCTAGATCCTCGAAATCCAGGCCGGGCACTTTTTGTATCTCCATAGCACTGAGCCGGTCTTCCAACTGTTTGTACCTATCCTCAGCCGGAGGGTACTGTTCGTCGTTGAAATCTGTCTCATTGTCGGAGACCACTGGACTGGGAACCCTTTCCTCTTGATGACTGCCTTTCCCCACAGATGGAATTGTCCTCTCAGCTTGATCCTGCAGGGTGTTCCCAGATCTGCGTCTAGGGCTGAACAAAATAGTCCTCTTCTTCTTCTTTTCCTTCTTCAAGAGCAGAGCCTTCAGATCTTGTTGCCCCTGAGTCAAATTCATGATCAGCCCTTGGAACTGGGCATTCTGAGCCTGGAGGGCCTTGATAGTGTGCTCGGTTGAGGATTCAGGATTCATGACGAGACTGCTGAAATAAACAGCGAAGAAGGTAAGTAACCTGCAGAGAAAGGGTACCTGTTATGCAATGATATGTATGACATGCATGCAATGATTTCAAGGACCTCGCGGGGTAAACAGATTGTTAGAGTTGGAAACTGGTAACTTGATTGAAGGTACTTCATGTTGTTGAGAGTCCTTCTTCAAGGGTTAAAGGCTCACCATATCCAGTGGGTCATAGCCCCTGACAACCTTGGCTAGAGGAAAATAAATCCTCCTTGCCCCTTGCTGGGATAGTTGATTCACCATGACCTGCATCACAAGCCCTTGAGATCCTTGAAATGGGTCAGGATGTATGCAATGGTATGATGTTATGCTATCCATGGGGTAATGTACGTAACCCTGTTACGAGTCCCAATTAAGGACTGCAAACCAAAACCTGCAAGAAACTTAGGATACCCTGTTATGAGTCCTAATTAAGGACTACTAACAAAACCTGCAAGAATCTCAAGTGTCAGACAAAAAAGCATGCAAGTAGTCAAGTACGAAGGCACACAAGTCACGCAAGAGAAGCCCCTAAAGTTTAGGCCAGCATGAGGTCTAGGTACTACCCTCTTTCAGTTTGTTGGTTCATACCTGTCCTATCAAAGTAACCGGGTTCTTAGAGGATCCCAATATCATTGACTACCCTCAATCGGTCATAACTCCAGCATCGCAATCTTTTCTTGCGGCCAGAACCATCACGAGAGTTTAGCCTCAATGGGCGTAGCATACTGCTACTGTTCTAATGGCCAAGTTGGGTCAGTTAAGGTTCTAAGGTCTGTTGGTGCTTAATGACTCCTTGGAAGACCCATATTCTCCCCGTTTCGACACGAGGGATATCGGTACAGACCAAGGCGCCACACCAACGTAGCCACTGCTTCACCCATGTCGGTATACGCCGGACAGGTCCCTCACAGCTTATGCTACCTAAACAGGGTATCCCCAGATCCGGGTTAGGATCTATGTAACTCCCATGCATCCCACAAATTTAAAGCAGACAAGTCAATACAATTGAAAACACAGTTATGAACTAACCCTAAGGTACACCTCACTTTAAGTTATGTCCCCAGCAGAGTCGCCAGTTCTGTGATCGGTGGATCTGGAACTGACTGTTTAACGCTGGTTCGCGAAATGTCGCGGAAGCAAGAGTCGCCACCGTCTTTTATTTTCTCCAATAGGAAAGGACAAAAGCACAGAAAAATTCCTTAAAGAGATTGCTCTCGGTTCGGGAGGTAGGTTATAGAAAGGGAAGGTGTTAGCACCCTTTCTATCCATGGTTATCCATGGGCTCTTAGATACTTGCTCATTTGTGTTTTCAAAAATGGTCTGTTTGCTTTTTAACTGTGGGTTTTAAAAAGGTTTCTTTGAAAATTCCAGTTCGACTCTTGTATCGGTCCTCAAGAGTGTTTGAAAAATTGCTTTCGAAAGCTTTTTGAAAATGTGTTGGTGTGAAAAGTATTTTTGAATTTGTTTTGAAATTTAGAGCAAGTATCTACGAGAACCTACCTACCCTAAGGAATTCGTCTGTGTAAATGTCCTTTAAAGTAGTGCCATCCCACCATTGAGAGGTAGGTAGCACCACCATTGGAGGTGTTCGGGTCAATTCGAGGTTCGGGACATGGTGATCACCAGAGCAATGGGAAGACACCTTAGAAGCTACCCTCATGCCAGGTTCCCGGATCATGAGGACTTACTAAAACATCCTCTACTCGACGATCACCCTTCGAGGCAAGGCAACAGTGAGGCGTACCCTAGGGGTGGTGTGTGCGATTTGTGTGTCGTTTTCATTTGAATTTGTCTTGTCATGTTATTGGTGTTCTACGCTTGTTTTTATTTTGTCCATACATTCTTTCATGCTTTGTTTAACAGTTTAAAATATTTGCGGGAAAAGTAAATTCTAAGCTATTACAAACGGCGCGGGTCCACATCGCCCAAATTAACCAGGACCCGATTTGACGGAAAATAAAGAAATTAAAAGAATTAAAAATGCGAGCAATTATTTACAAGGCTTTGGGAGAGATACATGAATATTTAAACGGAATAAAATAATATGCGAAATTAAATCGAAACGAGGGCGTTGGACCCTTTTGCAAAATTAAATTAATGAGGGAGTTAATTAAAAAAGAAAGAACTTGTTTTTTTTTTGTATTTTTAGTATTTTAGGAATTTAATGAGAAAAAGAATTAATTAAAATTAAAATAAGATGCAAACCTTAATTCTAGTTATTTTTAATTTATTAAGAAATATTGAAGTTTTTGACCTAAATTAACCCTAAGTTATTTTAATGCAAATTTAATTATAAAAATAAATAAAATAAATAGTATTAAATATTTGAAAGAAAAAATAAAAAGGATGAAAAATTGTTAATTAAACCTAATTCTATGTTTTTTATGTTTTTATCAAAAGAATTAAAATTAAAACCTAATTTACACTAAATTTAATTACATGCAAAGTTATTTATAAAATACTAGAAATAAAAATATTTATTATTTTAATTCTTTTTCTGATTTTTTTTATGGGTTTTCTATGTGTTTTTCATATTTTGTGAAAATAATAAAATTAATTACTAAAACAATAATTAAAAGAAGAAAAAATAGAAAATAAAAATAATAAAGAAAATAGGAAGAATTGCAAACCAAAGGGGGTTCAGATCCCAAATTAGGAGGTATTCTATAGCAATCCAGGCCCACTTAAATTGATGGCCTCTTTGACTTTTCAGGACACGTGTACACGCATTGACCAGGGTGTATGGTGTTCTCCAATCCATGGCCTTTGATCTGATCTCATTGGACGCATGGACGTTGGATCTTGGCAGGTGCATGGTGGTCTCCAGCACAAGCGCTACATGTGAACGTCAGTTGAAAAATAATAAATGGAAAGGGTGAAGACCTGGGATCGAACCCAGGTCATTAACATTACCAGTCCTATGCCTTGCCAGTGGAGCCAACTCACGCGTTTGATTAATAAGTAACTAACAAATATTATAAAAAGAAAACAAAAGGTTAGTGGGTCTGCGCGCGAATTTTTGAATCAGCCAACCACCATTCGCCACGGTATCATCTTCTTCATGTTCCTGAAACACAGATAGAATGAGCAACGGTTTTAATGGCGTTCTCTTAGGCCAGCTATTGAAAAATAACGATTAGCCCTATGACGCTCATAAATTGAGCGCGAGGGCTGGTTCTTGTTCGTCCAAACGCGTTGAATTCAATGGCCTTGGTCTCAGCCTCCAATTTTGCCTTATCTCAAAAACCCCAATTTGAAGGTTGAAGAACCCTAAATATCAACAATGGCATAATCGCGTATAATGCACAAAAATACAATCAAATGCATGGGTTAGCTTCAGAATTAAACATAGAGCATAAATTAAACATCAAAAATTGTAAAAGGTGCATGAATCATGATGCAAGAAAGTGATCAATTTTCTGTACAGGGCGTCTGTGTTCTCACGTTTCTTGATGTCCAAGTCTTTGGTTTTGATCCAAATCCCTTCTTTTAATCCTCAGCAAGCTAATGGAATCAATATTGAGGCTTGGATCGCTTTAGAATTAGGTTTTCAGTTTTCCTTTTTCAAGCAAAAATTCCAAGTTCTTTTGATGCTTTTTTGCACAGCTCCTGTGTCATGGCACTAGGGTTGTGTTTTGGCTTATGTATTGAGTCAATTAGGTCAAGAAAAATAGAACAAATCCAATGCTTTCATGGTTTTTGGAAATTTGATTTTTAAGGATCTTTTTCAATCTTTTCCATGTGTTCTTGTATCAATTATGATCAATTCACTCCAAATCTTTCCTTATTTGGCTAGGCACGAATTATTGAGTATAAAACATGCACAAAAAGATTTAAACTTTAGGTTAAGTATTTTCCATGTATTTAATTTGATTTAAATGAATTAATATAGATAAAAATTCAAATAAATAAATAAAAATGAATAAATACTTCCCTTTGGGCCAAGTGGTCGTGCACATGCCATGGATGATGGATTATGGAAGAAAAATGGGCCCATTAGCAATTTTAGGTCATTTGAAGTAATGTTGACTTTTCAAAATATCCAAAAATTTCCCAACTTCCACAAGGCATAACTTGCTCAATTTTTAAGCTTTTCTCATGTTCTTGGACATTTTGGAAAGGTCTTTGAGTCCTCTAACCAATGCCTTTGGTCCCATGTCATTGTGATTTACCAATCTCAAGTTATGGCCTTTGACTTAAAGTCCCTTTTTGTTGACTTTTGAAAATGACCTATAATGTTGAAATTGATAACTTTTTGTGAGAGCATTTCTTGGACTTGAAGTATGAAGATGAGTTGTAGGAAATGTCTTTCTCTTCAAAATGAGCTTTGGATGGAATTTTTCTGATAATCCATGTGAAAGTTATGCCCTGGTCAATTTACAGTTGACTTTTTCAGTTGTCCAAATAAGGAAACTTTTGCATCTTGATGATTTTTGAGCCAAACTTTGAGAATCATGATCAAGCATTGATCAAATGATGTTTGTGGCTTCAAAATGATATGTTGACCAAAAATTTGAACTTTTGACTGTCAAATGACCATTTTGCCCCTACAGTTGACTGTAGTGCAATTAGGGTTTTTGACTGTGCAGTTTTGTGCTGAATGTCTTGAAACTTGATATGAGGATGCTTGACCATATTTGTAGGCATATGAGACTTGATTGGGCCCTTGAAAACTTCATTTTCTTGATCAGAATCAAAACCCTAATTTTGACTGTATAGGAGACCTTTGCACTGTGCAACCCTTGGGGAACTTTTGCAGTTTGACTTGGCAATTTCCTGAAGAATATGGGAGGGCAAATTTTGGGGTACAACAGTATGGAAGCAGTCTTGCCGATCGAAGTGCAAATACCCTCTCTCCGGATAATGAAGGATGCAAATCTAAACGAAGATGATTGGATCCAGACACGACTTGATCAGCTCAACCTCATTGATGAAAAGAGACTTGCTGCTATCTGTCATGGTCAGACGTAGCATAAACGGATGATCAGGGCATTTAACAAGAAGGTCAGACCACAGGAATATCAAGTTGGGGATCTGGTAATCAAGAGAATCATCCTTCCTCAGAGTGATCCAAGGGGCAAATGGACCCCTACGTACGAAGGGCCATTTGTGGTTAAGCATGTGTTCTCAGGAGGAGCAATGATATTGACCAACATGGATGGTGACGACCTTCCTCACCCCGCCAATGCAGACATAGTAAAAAGATACTACGCATGAGAAAAAGACCCGCTAGGCTGACATGCCTAGGCAAAAATCAGGGCTTCCCGTCGAACCAAAAGGGTTCGGGCAAAATGAAGGGATGAAAATGGAAAAAAAATCTGTACACCCGGCAAGTCGAAAACCTGAAAAGGCGGCTTGGGCAAAAATGGGTATCCCGGTGGACTGAAAACCCGAAAGGGCGGTCCAGGCAAAAATTAGGGATAAAAGCGTAATACTATGTCTCATTGATCACTTTGCATCCAGAATCCGGTATCTACCTCAAGTTCAGACGGCATCGATCAGTCAGCTTCACCTTCAACCAAGGTCATCAAGTGATGAGACGCTCAGAGTTATAAAGGCAATAACAGAGTTGAAACCCAGTGGGATCATTCATTTCACACAGCTGTTTTATTTTCTTTTGTACAAAATTTGTATAAACTCTTTTGCTCGGCGGCGTTCTCTTACTAGGACGTCAGCCTCTTGTACACAAAACGCCTATTTTTGGGCCATTCAAAAAATCAATACAAATATATTTTCAGTTAAACGTGCCAACTGTTTTTTCTTTTTTGCTTTGTTCTGCGAAGAACGTCCAAGGTTCAGTTTGTAATATATGCATTGACAATAATTTGCTAACTCATAAATATTTGCATACGAAACAAAGGATTAATTACAGGTAACACTAGAAACAGGGGCAATAAAGAGTTGTCTAAGCAATCTAATTGTTCTGTCCTCCAAGGTACAAAAGTAGGTTCAGCTGAAGAACATAACCAGTATACCTCAATTCCCCAGAGAGTAAGTCAGCAGTCAGTGCATTCTTCTCCAAACAGAGTTATCAAATCTCAAGGAAGTTGAGTATCTTCCAGCAGATCTCAACATTCCCCAGCAGCAATATACATATATTCTTAACAAGCATCCCCGGCAGTCTTGGTCTAAAGATTGTTCCCCGGCGGCATATCAACATTCAAAGGAATCACTTTCCCCCGCAGTTCAAAACTTCCCCAGAAGAGTCCAATCTAGTTTCCCCAGGAAAGTTGGAATTTATCTCCCCAAGCAGTAAGCTTATCCCCAGTAGATTCTGGAAGCTTATCCTCGCAGAGCACGAACGCGTCATCCGGCTTTATTTAAAGAGTTATTTCCTTAACAGGATATAACTGGGTTATCCTCAGCCAAAAGCCATGGAAAGAGCGTCCCCGACGAAGTTCTCTTACCCCCAGCGAAGTCTATTAGCACTTCCAATACAACAATGGTATTCCCAGCAAATATTATCAACTCAGCAAAGTATCTCTCTCCCCACAGAGTATCACTCCCCAGCATGGTCGCTAGAGTATTTTTCTCCCCGCAGAATCTTCCATTTGCCAAGTTTATTCCTCAACGGAGTCATCTTCTCCTACCGGTATTCTTGCAGTTATCATCCCCAGCGGAAGCAAAAGCTTATTCTTCAACATCAGCCCAGGATATGACTTCTCGACACCCGTCAAGGATTTACTTTCCTAGACGAAAACATACATTCCTAAATATCACATACATCATTATAGCATGCATAAACGCATCATATCATACAAATCTCATTTATGTTGAGAACATCATTGCTTGATCCATATCATGCATTGCATATGACTGACTTTTACCTTTCAGGAAAGATTCAGTTAAGTTCTCGGCATATTTCAAGACCTAGACCGGTTCAGTTAATCGACTCCGAAGATTTCTTATCCAGTCCAAGGCCTTCTCTAGTCCAGCTAAATCGACTCCCAACAGATTTTTTTGATGAAGACTCAGTAGAAGTTATCAGGTTATAATTTCCTATGGTTCCCTCCCCGACGGTGCGTGAGGTGATAATTCCTTTTGAGATTATAATTTCCTATGGTTCCCTCCCCGACGGTGCGTGAGGTGATAATTCCCTTTTAGGTTATAATTTCCTATGGTCCTCTCCCCGACGGTACGTGAGATGTAATTCCCTTTTAGGTTATAATTTCCTATGGTCCTCTCCCCGACGGTGCGTGAGATGTAATTCCCTTTCAGGTTATAATTTCATATGGTCCTCTCCCCGACGGTGCGTGAGATGTAATTCCCTTTCAGGTTATAGTTTCCTATGGTCCTCTCCCCGACGGTGCGTGAGATGTAATTCCCTTTCAGGTTATAGTTTCCTATGGTCCTCTCCCCGGCGGTTATAGTTTCCTATGGTCCTCTCCCCGACGGTGCGTGAGATGTAATTCCCTTTCAGATTATAATTTCCTTTGGTTCTCTTCCCGATACGGCGAAGATGGTAATTCCCACCAAGATTTTCTCAACGAGCATTGTTGAAGTTAAAGTCATCCAAGGTTCTCTTACCGTTCATGCCAAGGTAGTAACCACCCCTGGTTCATTCATCACCATTTGAAGCTCCAGACCCAACTCCTGTAACCAGTCAGGACACATCTATACTAAGCATCTGAAAACCAGTTCTTGCAACGTGTCAGGTACTCATTTTTCTTTTGCAGGTATACAGGTTCTCGCTAAGGAATATCTTACGCGATCAACATCCAGATGGCATCTATAAGCCCATCATCCTATTCATCAACCTCTAAATGGCATCTATAAGCCCATTCCCATCACCACACTGCTACTATGTGAGCGCAAATTTCTGGGCACTCTAGTGTTCAATCATCTTCTACCCTCGGATTACGAAAGGCACGTCAGCCAATCTGCATCCTCAGGTCTAAGAAGATTGAACAGGGGCAACTGTTGTACCCCAAAATTTGCCCTCCCATATTCTTCAAAGATTTGCCAAGTCAAGCTTCAAAATTCCCCAAGGGTTGCACAGTGTAAGGGCCTCCTAAGCAGTCAAAATTAGGGTTTGTGTTCTGATCAAGAAAATGAAGTTTTCAAAGGTCCAATCAAGTCTCACATGCCTACAAATATGGTCAAGCATCCTCATATCAAGTTTCAAGGCTTTCAGCACAAAATTGCACAGTAAAAAACCCTAAATTGCACTACAGTCAACTGTAGGGGCAAAATGGTCATTTGACAGTCAAAAGTTCAAATTTTTGGTCAACATATCATTTTGAAGCCACAAACATCATTTGATCAATGCTTGATCATGATTCTCAAAACTTGGCTCAAAAATCATCAAGATGCAAAAGTTTCCTTATTTGGACAGCTGAAAAAGTCAACTGTAAATTGACCAGGACATAACTTTCACATGGATTATCAGAAAAATTCCATCCAAATCTCATTTTGAAGAGAAAGACATTTCCTACAACTCATCTTCATACTTCAAGTCCAAGAAATGCTCTCACAAAAAGTTATCAATTTCAACATTATAGGTCATTTTCAAAAGTCAACAAAAAGGGACTTTAAGTCAAAGGCCATAACTTGAGATTGGTAAATCAAAATGACATGGGACCAAAGACATTGGTTAGACGACTCAAATACCTTTCCAAAATGTCCAAGAACATGAGCAAAGCTTAAAAATTGAGCAAGTTATGCCTTGTGGAAGTTGGGAAAGTTTTGGATATTTTGAAAAGTCAACATTGATTCAAATGACCTAAAATTGCTAATGGGCCCATTTTTCTTCCATAATTCATCATCCATGGCATGTGCACGACCACTTGGCCCAAAGGGAAGTATTTCTTCATTTTTATTTATTTATTTGAATTTTTATTTATAATAATTCATTTAAATCAAATTAAATACATGAAAAATATGTAACCTAGGTTTTACAATCTTTTTGTGCACAAAATCTACTCAATAATTCGTGTGAAATCAAATAGGGAAAGATTTGGAGAGAATTGATCTTAATTTGTACAAAAACACATGGAAAAGATTGGAAAAGATCTTGAAAATCAAATTTCCAAAAAAACCATGAATGCAATTGATTTGTTTGGTTTTTCTTGACCTAATTGATTCATTACATAAGCCTGAATGAAAACCTAATCAAAAGAACCAGAAAAGCTGCGCTAGAAACCATTATCAAACTTGGAATTTTTTGCAAAAAACTCAATACTGAAAACTAATTTGTAGGTGGTTTCAAGCCAGGATTTCCATCTCATTAGCTTCCTCAAGCATTATAGGACGTATTCCAATCAAAAACATCAAGCCTTACGCTTTGAAACGGTATACAGAAGTCACACTTTCCCATTTTTTTTCATTATCGTGTTTTAACATCCATGCACATTCATAGCGTTTTGTTTATGTATTCATGATCAGTGAAGTGTTTGCAAGCTAACCATATGCCTTGATTGAAGTTTTACGCATTATATGTCCAGATGCCATTGTTGCTTTTTAGGGTTTGCAGAGTTTCGAATTAGGGGTTTTCAAATAATGTAAAATCAGCCTACCACGATGCCATGGTTGTAATCAGCATGTCTGGACGAAGAAGAAGCTACCCTCGCGCTCAATTTATGAGCGTCACAGGGCTAGTCGCTATTTTCCCAAAAACGGCCTAAGAGAACACCATGAAAACCGTTGCTTAATATATTCTTATTTCAGGAAAATAAAACACAATGAAGAAGATGAACTCGTGGCCAGCAACCATTGGCTCTTTTAAATTTCGCGCTAAAACACTATCAATGTGTGTTTTTATTTTATATTAATTGTTTGATGTTTAGTATACAAGCGCGTTGGTTGGATCAGATGGCAAGCGAAGTTGTTGGTAAAGTTAGTGACCTGGGTTCGAGCCCCAGGTTTTCACTTTCTCAATATTATTTTCCAATTAACAATCACATGCAGGTTCAACGTTATTGTTCCATGATACACCTTCAGAATCCAGCGTCCACGCGTCCAATAGAATCCAATCAAAGGCCAAGAATTGAGGAACATGATGCATCTTGGTCAACGCCTCTGCACGTGAGTAGAAAAGTCCACAAGGCCAGGAATTGAAATGGGCCTGAATTGCTTGGGCTATACCTCCATATTGGGGACTGACACCCCCCTAGGTTTGCTTTTTTTTATATTTTCTTTTGCATTGTTTCTACTTTTATTTTAATTATTATTTGTTTGATTAATTAATTATTTTCATAAATATAAAAAACACACATAAAAATCAGAAAAGAATTAAAATAATAAATATTTTTATTTCTAGTATTTTCATAAATAAATTTGCATATAATTAAATTTAGTTTTAAATTAGGTTTTAATTTTAATACTTTTAATAAAAATCTAAAAAAATATAGAATTAGGGTTTAATTAATAATTTTTCGTCATTTTTATTTCTCTTTCATAAATAATTAAATAGTTAAATATTTATTTTTATAATTAAATTTGTATATAAGAATTAGGGTTAATTTAGGTTAAAAACTCCAACATTTTCTTAATAAATTAAAAACTTCAACATTTTTCTTAATAAATTAAAAACAAATAAAATTAGGGTTAGCATTTAATTTCATTTAACTCTTTTTTCCATTTAAATCCTAAAATACTAAAAAATACCAAAAAACAAGTTCTTTCTTTCTTTTAATTTTAATTAATTCCATCATTAATTTAATTTTTGCGAAAGGGTCCAACGCCCTCGTTCTTAATTTCCTATCAATTCACATATTTGTTTTATTTCGCTTAAATATTTATGTATCTCTCCCAAAGCCGTGTAAATAATTGCTCGCACTTTTAATTCTTTATTTTCTTTTATTTCTTTATTTTTCTGTCAAATCGGGTTCGAGAAACTTTTGGCGATGTGGACCCGCGCCTTTGTAATAGCTTAGAATTTTTACTTTCCCGCAATATTTTTAAACTGTTAACAAATGCATGCAAGAATGAATGATTAAATAAAAAATAAACGCGTAGATCACTTTGACATGAACAAGACAAAAATA
The DNA here is from genome assembly GCA_948472305.1 of Vicia faba. Lineage (NCBI taxonomy): Eukaryota > Viridiplantae > Streptophyta > Magnoliopsida > Fabales > Fabaceae > Vicia > Vicia faba. The sequence continues at coordinate 357,131,263 of OX451735.1, forward strand.
AACGAATCTGACACACAAATCACACACCACCCCTAGGGTACGCCTCACTGTTGCCTTGCCTCGAAAGGCGATCGTCGAGTAGAGGATGTTTTAGTAAGTCCTCATGATCCGGGAACCTGGCATGAGGGTAGCTTCTAAGGTGTCTTCCCATTGCTCTGGTGATCACCATGTCCCGAACCTCGAATTGACCCGAACACCTCCAACGGTGGTGCTACCTACCTCTCAATGGTGGGATGGCACTACTTTAAAGGACATTTACACAGACGAATTCCTTAGGGTAGGTAGACAACTCTAAGATACTTGCTCTAATTTCAAAACAAATTCAAAAATACTTTTCACACCGACACCTTTTCAAAAAGCTTTCGAAAGCAATTTTTCAAACACTCTTGAGGACCGATACAAGAGTCGAACTGAAATTTTCAAAGAAACTTTTTAAAACCCACGTTGAAAAGCAAACAAACCATTTTTGAAAACACAATGAGCAAGTATCTAAGAGCCCATGGATAACCATGGATAGAAAGGGTGCTAACACCTTCCCTTTCTATAACCTACCTCCCGAACCGAGAGCAATCTCTTTAAGGAATTTTTCTGTGCTTTTGTCCTTTCCATTTGGAGAAAATAAAAGACGGTGGCGACTCTTGCTTCCGCGACATTTCGCGAACCAGCGTTAAACAGTCAGTTCCAGATCCACCAATCACAACAGCAAATCAGCTTACACGCGCATACATTACATCCATATATCATAAACATTGATAAAGCCCATATATTGCATCATACATTTCATGCAACATAACTTTATATTTCAGCTAACATTTTACCCTTTTCAGGATAAGATTAACAAGCTATCATTAACAATGTTCAAAGATTTCAGATACGCTCCAGATACGGATGCCATCCTGATACTTATTCAGATTTCAACTATCAGATACAGATTAGATACGCTCCAGACACAGAAGCCATTTTATTTCTCACTCAGATTCAACTATCAATTTCAAGTCCAAATACACTCCAAACACAGAAGTCATTCTGTCACTTATTCATATTCTAGTTCAGATACGCTCCAGACACGGATGCCATTCTGGCCTTTATTCAGTTTTCCGATTCAGATACAGTTTAGATACACTCCAGACACGGAAGTCATTCTATTACTCATTCAGACTCAAACTTCAGACTCTAGTCCACATACGCTCCAGACACGGTTGCCATTCTGTCACCTATTCTGATTTTCCCCAGCTCAGAGATGCTCCAGACACTGATGTTATTCTATTGCCTATTCAGATTCAACATTCAGATACAGCTTAGATACGCTCCAGATACGAATGCTACTCCTTTGCTTATTCAGATCCAGTCCCCAGATACAGTATAGATACGTTCCAGACGCGGACACCATTCTGATGCTTATTCTTTTGGCTTACAACTTACAATTCAACAAACATTCTTGGATGGCATCTTTAAGCCCATCTCCGACAAGATTCTATCACATCTCCAAATGGCATCTTTAAGCCCATTTCCTCAACTACATTTTGACGAATGCAAATTTACGGGCACTCTAGTGTCCAATCATCTTTTACCTTCGAGTCACGAACGACAAGCTCACCAATCTAACTCTTCAGGTTCAAGAAGATTGAACAGAGGCAGCTGTTGTACCCCAAAATTTGCCCTCTCATATTATCAAGATTTTTCCTCACGAGACTTCTTGGACTCCAGACAGGATTAGGGTTTGCTCAGCTCAAGACCTCATCTTGCACTAATGACCTTAAATTAGGGTTTGAATTTGCACAAGGAATTTTGGACCATCAATGCTCCATGTAACTTTAATACACCATCTTGGACCCCTAAGATTGCTCATACCAAGTTTCAAGCCTTGAATCACATTTTTGCCCAGGCAATTGGATAGTTGACCTAAAAATCAGCTGTATTGGGGAAAAAGTCAATCACGACCAATTTACAGTCAAACTTCATAATTTTTGATCCACAACAAAATTCTAGACTCCTATGTGCCATTTTATCAAGTTTGGACCACAACTCCTCAAGAAATTTGATCACACCATCAAAAGGGCAAAATGGTCAAAATTAGGGTTTTGACTGAGAAAGGGCAGTTTTTGATTTTTAACCTATAAAATGACCAATTGGGTTCAAGCATGATTTCTAGGACTCAATAGCATCATCTTGGCATAATCACATAGTTCAAAAGATCTCAAAAGCATTAGATTGATAGATGAGTTTTGCAGTCAACTAATCAAAAATTAATTGTACACTGAAAAGTCAAACTTTGACTTTTTGGTCAAAATCAAGTGCCAAGGGTCATAATTCATCAAGATATGTCAAAATGTGAAACTTGTTGACCAAGAAACCTAATTTTTCAAATTAGGGTTTTAATTTGAAATTTTTCATAACTTAGAATTTTTCTAAGTTATGAAAATTTCTTATTTTTTCCCAACTTTCCACAACTTTTTCACCATGATGAAATTGGATTCAAAGAAAACTTCCAACATGAAAGTTGTAGCCCTCCATGAAATCTACAACTTTTATTCACAAATTTTTCCAAAAATATGCTTGGATCTCAAGTTATGATTTTGTGAATAGGGGTCCATAAACTTTTTAACTTAGTGAAATTTTGTCCTAGTTTAGGCAGATTTTTGACCTAACTTCATGGCAATTTTTCACCTAATTCCAAGAGGTATCTAAAAATGAATTTCAAAGATGGAATTTAGAGCATGTTACAAGATTTCCAAAATGTACAAGAACTCTCCAAGATCATTTATGGTTAGGGAGAATCGAAGAAATGAAAATGGCAATTTATCACTTTTGTGCAAGACATTTTCACAATGTTACAAGTTGCAAATCAGTTTCAAACATGCTTGTACTTGGTTTTATAGGTCCTAATCCCTTATACACTCCATAATTAAATGCAAACATATTAGATAATGGTCTTGTTCTGACTTTTGAAGCATTGCACATTGAATTTATCCAAAAATGGCATAAAGTTCATAATACCATTTTGATAAAGCATGCTTTTTGCAACTTTGCAAATCTTGAGCCATGGACCTGATCTTTTGTTGCAAGCAAGATCCACAAACATCAGGAAAAGTATACCAACCCTATGCAGCTAACAAGCAAGCCTGTACAGGCCTTTGGCTTTGTCACTTCACCTTTTCTTCAAAAGCAAGAAAACTTGCAAAAGTGAAGTAAGCTTGTGTATCTGATAAAGGCAAGACTTTGTATCATTTAAAACAACCTCAGAACCTTGTAACAAGCTAATACACGAATTGCTAACATCTAAAACACCCTCAAACACAAAAAAAAACACCATTTTATGCCCAAACAGGGCATCATCTGCAAAACTCAAGCCATTTCAATATTGGCTCGTGCGTTTCTTGATTCAACACTTGAAACACATTACATACATCCCATCCAAGCTATCCAGGCCCCTGTCTTGAAACTGTGAGCTCAGTTTCACACTTCACCATTTTCATTTTGCAAGGTTGTAGGTTGACTCGTGCAGCAAGTTTCAACCATCTACAAGACAAGCTGAGCATTGGAGAAGCATGAGGGAACTTCAAGGAAGCTCACACGATCTTCAGGCCTCACTTAAAGTCCTCACATTGCCATATCCAAACTCAACTGAACAAGGTATTTGTCAAGTTTCTATCTCTCTATTTAGGCATCCTTAGATCACGATCTGTGAAGCAAAAATGTAGTCTTTAACTTGCTTAAGTTGTACATATGCATAGTTTCCATTTATATTAACTGAGCTAAGAGTATTTAATTGTTGAACATGCTGAAAAAACTAGGTCAGAAATTAGGGCCATTAAAATTCTCCTTGGTCTTTTAGAGTTAGGTCATGTTCTTTATATCATTGGAATCGTGAGTTCATGAGCTACCTTTTTTGTGTTATGAATTTTTGATTTATGCAAGCATGAGCAAGAACAGGATTTGAACACAGAAGCACGCGTTTGGGACGAAGCTGGAGGTCAGGGATGAAGGCTGTCTGGGCCTGGCGCCTTGGGCCTGTTTCTCTTCACACCCCCCTGTTTCCTTTTTGCACCCCCTTGGCCCATTTTCTATATTTTGCATATTTTTCCATTTCTTTTATGTTTATTGACTTTAATATTTTTTTCTGAACATTAAAAAATCCCAAAAGCATTTTCTTAATTTTTTGCATTTTATTTTATTTTTTTTATTTTTTTTTTGGCATAAAAATAGTTTATTAGGTTTATAAAACTTATTTTCTTAAATAAATTTGTAAATAATAATAAAAATACTTAAATATTTTATTTTATTTCATTATACACATTAAATATTTATTTTTCATATATATTTAATTTTTTTTATTTGTACATAATATTGTTATTTTTCTTAAACAAAAATGAATAAAATGATAATAGAAAACATATTTTCTTTTAAAATAAAATTAGGGTTTCCCCTTTCAAAAATAAATAATATTATTTTTTATTATTTTTAGGAATTAAATAATGTTATTTTCTCATACATAAAATAATTACAAAACACTTTTTTTTGCATATTTACATTTTATTGCATATTTAAATAATTGTTTATTTATTTATTGTACAATAAATTCAATTGGGTTGTAATAGTAAATTAGGGTTTTATTTTGTGCAAATATCCCTATTCAAAACTTGTATCCCCCTTCCCATAATATTGTTGTAATAGTTTAGATTTACTTTACGCAATTTATCGCATTATATGCATGTTTAGTAAATTAGGGTTTGTATGATAAGACAAAAAAAATCAAACAAATAGCAAGACCTAACACAAGACAAAAATGCATGAAAAATGACAACACATTACACACAATCATCTCTAGGGTTTCACCCACTTGGTTGCCTTAAAACATGGCCATGGTATGCATGCTAGGTGTCTTGGTAAAACAAAACAAAACAAAAGATCATAGTCTCTCAATGACGCTATCTTGGTTGCCTAAACAAAAATGATCTTGGTCCCTTAAACAAAGCTAAGATACTTGGCACAATTGTTATCATGGTCATACAATGACCCACGCCCGTCTCGTTTAACATCCAAAGGTAGGGTTATCTACCAAAACAATGGTAGGTTAACAATGTCAAAGGAATAAAAATTTATAGGAAAGACTTTTGAGTAGGTAGATGCTTCTAGTTACTTGATCAATTTGCAAATAATCCTTGCTATTTTCAAACACACACACATTTCAAAAACATTTTCCAAACAACTTTCAAAACATTTTCCAAACAACTTTCAAAACATTGAAACATTTTTCAAAAGATAAACATCTTTGTATACATTCTTACGAACGAGAATCATTACAAAGATTGCCAAAACGATGGCCTCTTTTCAAAATACTTTCAAAACCACACAAAGTACCATTTCAAACAATTTCAAAAGCAAATCAAGTGATCTAAAACAAGTAACTAAGAGCCCATGGAAAACCATGGATGAAAAGGGTGCTAGAACCTTCCCTTTTCATAATCTACCCCCTGAATCCAAAAACAATCTCAAAGGTCTTTCCTGTGCTTTTTTACCTTTAGTTTTGGATAAAATAAAAGTCGGTGGAGACTCTTGCTAAACCCCAACATTTGCAAACACAAACGCAAAACCTCAAGTCAATTCTCCCACCGCATCACAGTCGGTGTATATTATCTTTTTGCTATCTTCAGTGAATGTTGATAGTTCATCGTTAGTGAACGGCGATGATATGATATATTTTTCTCTTTCTACCTTCAGTGAACGTTGGTAGGACCATCGGCAGTGAACGTCGATGCTTGTTATCTTCCTCTTTGATTCAATTATTTTGGTCCACCAGTGATTTATTTTCCTGGTGGGGTTGCTCCTTTGTTTCATCATTTTTGTGGCATCCCCAATGATACTTTGCGTCTCTTTGGCACTGTTCATATGCATTCATATGCATAAGCATTTGCATGGCATCTTAGGGCCAAAAACAGGGTTTATTTTATATTTAAGTATCTTCAATCACGTCGACACGAAGAGTTTCAACCTTCGTATCTCCGGATAGAAGAAACTTAAATAAGGGCATCTGTTGTACCCCAATTTTTGTCCCTAAGATCCCTTCATCATACCATGTTGATTCAATCAAAACAAGACCACATTAGGACTTTTGGTTCTTCTCCCTATCATTTAGTTTTTCTCTTTTTGAGGAGTTACCAAGCACCTTGACTTGTTTTATTTTTTGATCATGAATATTTTGATTTGATTTTTCTTTTATTAATAAAATGCAATGTTGGTTTGCCTTACTTGTTAATAATGTAGGTAAAGGCTATAAGGTTTAGCACGTTGCTTCATGGGTTCATGAGTTTATTTCCATGCCCTAGTCAACATAGCTTGAGGAGTTCAAACTTCACTATTGGAGTGGTTTTGGAAGAAATGACATGACAAGGCTTACTTTGGTTCAACATATTTCAAAGTTATCAAAATTGATTCAAAAGTACAAGGGGTTGAGTGAAGAAGTTGTCATGATTGGACAAGGTCTTGTTCCTATTGGTCACAAGAGCATATTTCTCTCAAATTTCAAGATATGGAAGTGGTTTTGGTGGCTATGAGTCCTCATCATCATCCTAAATAACTTCTATTCACAAAGAAATAATATTGGCACAAGAAGTTTGTTCAAACTTGTCAAAGTTCCTCAAAGCATTCTCTTGATCTAGAGGCTAGGGTTTTGAACTTCAAAGGAGCATATATTGCTCACCTTTTGGTATTTTTGGGTGATTCCAAAGACATCTTTCTCTTCAAAGAGTTACCAACAAATCACTTCAAAAGTTCCAAGGAGTTTTCATGTGGAAGGAACTTGGTGAAGAAGAAAGATTACAGGTCATCCAGATGAATCCATAATTTTCCATATGTGACTTCAAATGGTCATAACTTGGTCAATTTTTATCACCTTGAGCCCATTCTTTTTCCATGATGATCTTGAAGATGTGTAATTTTTTCCTTCTTTTATGTGCAGTGAGAAAATGGATGGAAGTTGCCTTAAGAATGCAAAAGATTATAGGTCATTTCATGATTTTTGGCCAACTTCACCAAGTCATAACTTGCTCAATTTTTGGAGATTTTGGGTGGTTCAGATTTCAAAATGTCATTCAAGAGGTCTACTTCAGTCCATATTTTTTGTCCAGGAGAAAATTCTAAGTGGAAGGCCATGTTTGGATACAACAGATTATAGGTCATTTTGAAGAAGAATTTGAAATATTTCTAAGTATGGAAAGTCAACTTTTTTTCTTCAACTTTGACTCCATGTAACTTTCAGCTCAAGCATCCATTTGATTCCATTCTTTTTCCATTGCAAATCTTGTAACCTCATCTTCCCAAAGCATCAAGAATTATTCCCTAAGACCCTTTGAGTTGGAAATGCCATGGATTTGAATTTGGTAACTGGAAACTGAAATTTTCACAAAGTCAGGATTTTGAAATCTTTGTTTTGGCTTCTAATCACAAATTTTCGACACGTTTTTGTTTCTAATCATGATTAGCAACTTCCAAAAAGTGTTTAGCATCATGAAATGCACGATTTAGCTGAGTTTTGATCAAAATTGAGTCACACTTTCTTCATGATGCAAACCCACACGATTTCCCTCCAAACTTCCTCGTTTCTTCAAATTTTCATTCCCATTCACTTCCCTATAAATAGAGGGTCATCCCTATCCATTTTCCCAATCTTAGAGAGCCAAGAACACCCTGCCAAAACCTCACACGAACCCACTTTTTTTAAATTCAATTTCTGAAATTTAAGCTTCCTTTTCCAAAATTCTTTGCGCATTCATCATCCTTGAACTTCATACAAACTCTCCAGCACTTAAACCAATCAAAATGACCCATAAATCAAGTTACAGAAGTCCAGTTTCAGAGCTTCTTACTTGAACTTTGAAAAGGTACAATTCTCCACCATTTGGATCCAAGTCAAGCACTGATTTGTTCTACTCCTTTGTCTGATTCTAATGCTGCTTGGAATTTTTAAATCTATTGAGAATTGAGAGAGAAATCTCAAATTGAAGGTGCTCTCTATTTTCTGAGGTTTTTATTCATATCTCTCTCCATACCTTACATAAATTTGGCGCGATGGTTATGTTAGAATCGTCTTGAAGAGACGAGTTAAATGATGCTAGCCTGGGATCCTAATTTTTCCATTTGAAGGATCTCACAAAATCCCCATTGCAGGGTGTCTGGAGGTTGAAGACGATGACATGTCTCATCTCAGCCAATGATAGCGTGCCAAGCATTTTAATTTCATTGGTTGCCCTTTTTCTAATCACATGTGTGTTTCACTAAGGTCCATATCAAGCACAACGCGTCTGGTCCATTGGATTAGCTTACTAACACGTTTTGACTATGATTTGATGGTCCACATCTTTTTGGTTTTATTTTATTTTCTGATTTTATATTTTATTTGATTAAATTTTCAAAAATTCATAACTCTTTTATTTTTTTTCCAAAAATTATGAAAAAATTCACGAAAATACTTTGAATTATTTCTGATCTCATGAATATTTTTTCACATTTTTATTTTGACATTTGGTATTTTTTATATTTTTTTGTATTATTTGCTTTCTTTTAATTACTTAAAAATACAAATTCATAAATATTATTTTGCATATTTTTGACTTTCTGAAAATTTTATGGAATTTTATGTTGAGGTTTACTGTTTTTGATCTATTTTATGTTTGTTTTAGCAATTTTAAATAGTTTAAAAATAGTTTCTGGCTTTTAAAAATTACCAAAAATTTTATAAAAATATTTGGATTCATTTCTGATTTTTCTATGGCCTTATTTTTCATTTCTTGATTAATTTGAACATAATTGATATTTTCCTCATTATTTTCTATTTTAAAACATTTTTAACCCTTTTAATGTATATATTAAATATAATATTATTTTGTGATTATTTTCTGGCTAATCTTGGGTTAGGTTTTGGATCATGAACTTTATTAACATCATTGGATCCATGGTGTTGATTTTAACTCCATAAAAAATGGATGAATAATTTTAATAATAGTTTGATTAAAATTTAATTCAAATGTGGTTTGTATATTTGTTTTTTACCCTAACCCTCTTCATCTCATCCCCTTCTTATTGCACTAAGTGTTATTGGAGCATGATCTCTATATCATGTCTCAAAACAAATGGTGCATAGATTGCTATTGACCGGCCTCAAAATAGGTGTGACTTCTATATAAGTCCACTTACGATTGCTTAACATAGCGCTAAATTTTGTCCCGATTCGAATAAATGATCATTTGTGGCCCAAACTTATGATTGCAAGCCCAAGTATGTTAATTTGATCTCTTTAATTCAATAACCTTGAGATTCATTGTGTGGAGGCTTTGGTTCTACCAATCCTCTAATGGATCTATAACACATTTGGTCAACGCGGATCACTTAAACATCGTTGATCATTAAATGGCACTTGTGAGAATTCTAAATGGATGATATACTTGACAAAAAGCAAATGCAACTTGTTGTGTGGAGGCTTTGGTTCTACCAATCCTCTAATGAGTTCCAAATGCAAGTTTCAAGATGGTCATCCAACTAACCACTAATTATTGACTTGTTTTATCTTATACTTTTATTCTTTTTATGCTTTATGTACTATTTATTTTTCAGCATTTGCATTTCATGCCATTTTCATCTTTGCTCATTTGAGCATTTATTTTATTGTAATTTTTACTTTGCTCACTTGAGCTTTTCTTTTCTTTTCTTAAGATACTTAATAATCAACATAAACCCTAAAAAACTCTTAATGGTACTTGGACTATTTGGTTACTATCCTTGGCATTATGGAGCATGAGACTATTTCTTGGACTTAGGATTAGAAGCCTTGGCCTATCTTGGAGACCTTGTGATCTTATCTGATTTTTTTGTCTGGAGTTCTTAAGGTTTACCTCAAGACATTGGGTTGCTTGTTTGTTTTTGTGTGCAGGTTTTTGTGATTAAATTCTCTGTTTGTAATCTAGAATTCACCCGTATACAACCGTTACTCTGCCCAATTTTTGTGAAGACTTAATACACTCGAAGAGGTCTAGTATCTTTGCTTGGTTGGTTTCAATCCAAAGAATGGGAATTCTATCTTGGCTCATAATGTCAAACTTTGGCTTCTTGTTGGTTAGATGGATCTTATCCTTAGCTTTTACCTTATGCTTTAGGATAGTCTCTTCTTCTCCTCCCATTTTCTTTAATTTCAAAAATCTTCTCTCTCCTTTTGAAATCCCTTCTTGCTTTGAAACTTGAAACACTTTCATAATAAACTTGGACTTAGGTCCATGCATTTTCAAAACATTTTCATCAATAAACTTCAATCAACTTAATAATACTTTGTCATTTTTCGTGACAAGACTAAAAGTAAATCAATCTCATTTCAAACCTGTTGTACCCCAAAATTTGCCCTCCCATTTTTCTCAAAACATTTCAAGTGAGATCCTCAAATTTCTCAAGGAAGTCCAAGGGTTGACCAGACAAATCGTCTCCTAAGGAAGTCTACCTCAAATTAGGGTTTCATGTTGCATCAAGATACTTGAGTCCAAGGGATCCCAAATTCTCACCATTGTCCTAATATGTTCTCAAGATCATCCATGTCAAGTTTCAATCCCTACAGAGAAAGTTTGCTCAGTCAGTTGCTCAAATGCCTGGAAATCGATTGTGTTAGGGCAAAAGTCAATTGTGGCCCATATACAGTCAAACTTTAATATTTTTGGTTAACATCCTCATTTTGAAGTATTATTCATCATTTTATTAAGGGTTGATCATGATTTCTCAAGGATTGATCACAATTCATCAAAACCCAAAAGTTGCTAAATTAGGGTTTTGTAGGAAAAATCAACTCAACTTTGACCAAGCATAACTTTTTCAATTTTTATCAGAAATGACCCATACAAAGCTCATTTTGAAGAGGATGCAATTCCCTAGAATTCATCTTCATCTCCCAAGTTCAAAATATGCACTCACAAGAAGTTACAAATTTAGACATTATAGGTCATTTTGAAAAGTCAACAAGAACACCTTTTTTGTCAAAGCTTCATACATGAACATGGAAGAATAAATTGAGATGAGACCAAAAGGGTTGCATATAGGACATCTTGAGCTTTATAAAAAGTCCAAGAACACATATCTAGGGTTAAAATTGAAGGAGTTATGCATTGGTGAAGTTGACCTTTTTTGCAAAATTGCCAAAAGTCAAATATGCCTCAAATTGCAATTTTTGTCAAATGGGCCCAACTTTTTGTGCTTGTATTGAGTTTGTAACATGGTCCACAACCCATGATCCTTCCCACTTGCCTTTATCTTATTTTTGTCATTTATTTTGATTTTGATTTCAATTAAATTAAATTAAATCAAAATAAAATCATGAAAATATCAAAATCATTTAAACCTTGAGATTTTGTGCATATTTCAGGTCCATGAATAGCTGGCAAGGAGATCAAATCATGCAAGGTTTGTTTGTACACAAAAATGAATTTTTCTTGTCTTAGAAAGATTGGATACAAGTGTGAATCAAGGATCAAATCTTCATAATTGCAAGGATTTGATGCAAACTTGGAACCCTAATTGATTCTATGATATATATTGAACAAAGCCAGACGAAAAGCACAAGGGTTGGAGGCGTGAGAAGCTGAGAAAGAACTTGAAAAATCACCAAAAATGTTGAATCAAATTGCAGGTTAGAGGACAATTTACACCATTCCAAGGCTAGCAATCGATTCCCAGCCATCTCCTAAAGCTAACTTGATCATAATCAAGCCTTGATTTGCCCAGAATCCATCTCCACGACCCTCACGGTTTGAAATTTTTTTCAAAATCGTATCCCTTTATTCTCACATGTTTATCATGTTTCAATGACATATTTGTAATCCTTATCATGTTTGCAAGATAATAGTACCATTTAATTGCATTTTTGGAAGCCATACTGAGATCCACCATTGTTAGGGTTTGGGTTTCATTTTTAGGGGTTTTGATTGCAGGTAAAATTGGCCCAAAAGAGGGGTTCCATGGTGTTCACAAGGCCAAGACGAATTGATTTGTGGCATTAGTTTTCATTTATTGTGCGTGTGTGAGATTCTGGAAATACGCAGGGCTATAGCTATAGACTTTTGTCTGTAGGTAAAAGTCTTGGACTTTTACCAACGGAGAGAGGAAGAAGAAGGGTGGCATGGCACCCCCTGACTGGCCCATTTAAAATTTCGTGCGCTGGACAATTGGCTTTTTGTATTTTTTTAATATAATGATTATTTGATATTCCATGTACAACAAAACGCGTAGGCTCAGTTGGTCAGTGGGAGAGAGAAAAAGCCAAAGGGCCTGGGTTCGATCCCCAGGCCCCCTTGTTCTTTAATATTATTTTTCTATGCATAATTCTGTGCGCAGGTTTCCAGGACATCCACCATACGCCCTAAATGATCAGCCAGCCAGATGTCCAAAAAGCCAAATCCAACGTTTGGCATGTGATGGTCTACCATAGGCCTAGTCAAACGTGCAACATTGAAGCAGAAAGGTCAACGTGGACCAAGGCTTTTGGGCTCAGAAATTGCTATGGACACCCCCTCAAATTGCTAGCATAACTAGACTCATTTCTCTCTTTTCTTTTTTTTTTCTTTTATTCATTTAATTTTTGTTTAAATTATTTTCTAACATCAAAATTAATTCTTTTTTACAAAAAACTCATAAAAATCAATTTCATCAAATTTAGGTTTTTTTTATATATTTTATCAAAATTAATTTAATTTTTAGGCTAACTTTAATCTTTTTGTAAATAATTAAAAACAAATTAGAAAATTAGGTTTTATTTGATTTAGTTTTTATTTTCTTTCCTTAAAATAACCAAAATATAAAAATAGGTCAAAATTAATTATTTTTCTTAACTTTAATTTAATTAGTAGTTAGGTTTGTATTTATTTAACTTAAAACCTTATTCTTCCTCAAAAATAATCAAAAACAACAAAAATGATTTTTCTTTTAATTAGGTTTAGACGGGGTCAAAACCCTAATTTTCTCTCCTTCATGATTCGCGCACGCTTATTTATTTTTACGATATTAATATAATTGCTCATGGGATGTAATAGTTTAATTAGGATTTTTTTCGTTTATTTATCGTTTTATGAGTTTTTGGCTATGTAATTAATCCCCCTCCCCGAAGCCTTGTAATAGCGTAGTTTTATTTCTCGCATTTTAATTTTCGTAAATATTAATTGTTAGATGTATGATAATAGGGTTGTATGACAAGAATGTATGTTAATTTTAAAATGGTTAGCAAACCCTAAATGTGCAAAGATAATAACTTTAAATCAAATCACTCGCACATGCGCACTCCTAGGGTATACTCTCACTTCGGTTGCCTTCGGTAAACGATCATTAAGTATAGGGTGTTCTAGTGGTCACCCTCTTGTCTAAACAAAGATCAAATGTCCCGTTCAGAAATGTTGCCTCGAATATGATCTTAAGACATTAAGGTTATTACTAAGACGTCCTAACATTGCTTTAGTGATCGTACGTCCCTTTCGAATTGACCCTTACAACTCCAACGACGATGCTACCTACTCTTTAATAGTGGGATAGCACTGTCTAAAGGAAACAAGAACAGAAACATTCTTTTTTCGAGTAGGTAGATGCTAGTAGGTACTTGCTCAAAATCAAACTTTTTTCACACTTACACTCTTTTTTCAAACAAAGCTTTCAAAACGACTTCGTAACACTCTTGAAGACAGAAGCAAGGGTTAAATCGAAGTAAAACAAAAACTTTCAAAACACACAAACGCGTAAGCAATTTTTAAAATGATGAGCAAGTACCTAAGAGCCCGTGGAAAACCACGGATAGAAATGGTGCTAATACCTTCCCTTTCTATAATCTACCCCCCGTACTCAAAATCTCGAAAAAAAGAATTTTTCTGTACTTTTTTCCTTTCCAGTTGGATAAAATAAAAGTCGGTGGCGACTCTTTCTTACCGCGACATTTTGCGAATACAAACGCAAGCCAGCATTTTCACAAAACAGTCTGGTCCTGTCACCGTATCACAAAACCATTTTGCCACTTTAGCTTTTATCTTTAAACTTTTCTCAAAAGATTAGACTCTTGTCAATCCTTGTAGTGATGCAAACAACTATACTTCTATAATATGTAGTGAAGTAAGATATTTTCCACTTGGGTGTTGAGTGAGGCATTGTTGATTTTAAAATCCAAGCCATATCCTCCACTTTGAGAAGATGCAAATTCTCCTTTCTCATGATTGTGGGTAGTAAGTATGTTTTCCACACGGATAATGACGATGATGTCTTATCTCTTAAAATCAACCAACACATTTGTGTTTCCAATTTTTAAAAGAGAAACTACGTGTACCCTGATCCCCTATTGCACGAAAGGTGGTACGTAGGCACTAAAGGTTCACAACCGCGACGGGTGCAAAAATCATAAAAAATATTTCTTTTCTCACCTCCACCATCCATTTTATATACAACACATTTTTATAGCCAAAATATACAAATTTTACAAAGAGGTTCTTGCAGAGTACCATAGATGTTTAGGGTGCTAATACCTTCCCTTTGCATAACCAACCCCCTTACCTTGAATCTTTCCCCCTCTTTTTGGGTTATTCGCTCTTTTCCCATACCTTTGGAAACAATAAAGTGCGGTGGCAATTTTGATTTTGATTTGTATAAAGTCTACTCAATCCAATTGCTTAGTCTTGAACATTTCTACCGATACAAGTATAACAGTCGGTTCTTCCACCGTAGCATAACTGCGAATACCATTCCTCCTGGGTTGTGGATATTGTGTTTGAGGGCAACTAAAACAAACAGAAATAATAATCAACATTTAGATATCGTATAATTTCTACAACAAAATTTAATTCTCCAAAATTAAACATGACCCTAAAAATATAAACAGTATAAAAAATCGTTAAAAAATCTTATAATATCTCCGGCTCTGTAAAACCATTGAGCGGTAAAAAATAGATCTTTGTCTTCAGTTTTGAAGAACTCGACAATCCTTGCAATATTATTAGGTTTATCATCTTCATCCTAAAACAACACAGTTTAAAAAATCAACACCGTAAGAAAACCCCCAATCAACAAAATATATAAACCATAAAACCCTAAATCTTCAACATTTAACAACATTGAACATAACTTGAGGCAAATAGTGACATTGGTGGTGAAATACGAACGGTGGAACTGAACCGGTGGGCGGAGATTTCTACAGCAAATCACACCTACACTAACGATCAAAGTTGCAATGATATTATCAGAGAACACCTAAAATTGATAATGATTTCTATCATTAACCTTTATCTCGAGGACCCCATGAAAGAGAAACGAAAGTGAATTGATAAATTAAAAACCTCAAAGCATCGGAACACGATTACAGTAGATCAACTCTGGATGATTAGTTCTTCATTCAAGCGTACAAGTCAAAGTTTTTTTCTGAATAATGAACAGGTTAAAAAACGAAATTATTGTAGCGGCTGCTAGGTATAGCAAGGACAAGGATTTAGTTCATAACCCAGATAGGTCGAAAACATAACCCAGGCCCAAAACAAATGACCCAAAACCTAAATATAAAATGCTCCAACTTCAACGAATTTTATGGCCCTACTACAGTCCGATTCATCTCTCTACTTCTGAATGAAAATCTTAGCTCTTTCTCTTAGCTTTCCAACGACTGGTAGCACGCCTTATTCCGACTCCTGTAGCTCAAGTTATGAATTTATTCGTGCATACTTCTAATGCTGAAAATAAAGTGCGAAAATCAAATAAGAGTAGAAATAAACTAAAATAGAAAAACACTATAAAATACAAAAATAAACTAAATAAATCATGGAAATTCATAAGTAAAATCATGGAAGAATGTGCATCAAAATGCACTGATCACCCCATTATCCTTCGATTTCTTTTGCAAATTAAGGTTTTTGAACCATTCCATTGTCAATCTGACACCAAGATAATATAAGCTTTTTAGGACTTCTTCAGCCGCTATTTCTCCATATTTTGAACTCTTTTTATTTACAAAACTCTCATGTTCTTCAAGAGCATGGATTTTTGCTTTGAATCTCATGATCATAATTGCACTGTCATAATGGAGTTGTTGGGCTTGGAATAACAATAACGCCATATCATGGATAACACACTCTGATTCTCTGGTTGTTAAAGAAGGATAAAACAAATGAAGAAAAACTAGAGAGAGGTCATGGGAAGCCAAGACATTTTCGGGGAGTGATATTTGAAATCATTAAAAACAATGGTGTGATATTTGGAAAAAGAAAATGCTTATTAGTAAGAAAGTGTGAAAACAAGAAATGTAAGAATAAATCCTAACCATTCATTATAACCACCACCCCATGATCCCTATAAAAAAATAAATTAAAAATTAAAAATCAATTTAAAATTCACCTCTAAAATAGTGACATGAGTGCATTCTTGCATTTCTTCTTCAAATTATTTCGTCCTAAATAGCACCACTATATGAAAAATCAAGCGATTGCATTTGAGCTTGGGAAATGAAACAATTTACATTGAAAATAAATGAAACAATTAATAGCTATACATAAAAAGGATTATTAAGGCTAACATTTTTAGTACCCGTTTTACCAAAAAAAGAAGAGGTAATTGACCAATAAAAAAAGGACTTTATTGTAATATCCAGATCATAATACTTTCTTATATGATAGATAAAAATAAAGTGATATTTACAATTTTTTTTATAAATTCATAAACAACATAAATAATTAAACACAAAATATTTATTATTTCAAATATTCTAAAATATATTAAAACATAACTAAAATATTAATAAATTTTATATAATAATTATAATTATATAATTTATGATCATATGAATTATTTTATTATTAGTCAATAATAATTTATTATTAAAATAAAAATATAGAAACATTTTTTTGGTTATTTGTTTTTTCATAGTAATAATAAAAGTAAATTAAAAAATAAAATTTTACCGTGAGTAAAATATACATTTTTTTTCTTATTCTCTGCATAAATAAGCCCTAATCTTATTTTATGATTGGCGGCAGAGAAATTACCATGTTCTCATGAGTTATATATGCCATTTCTCTAAGAGTATGATTTTACTATCATACCTTTGTGAATAATAATTAAATTTTAAAAAAATTGAGTTTTTATCGAAAATTTCAAAAAATTCTGATTTTTTTGAAAATTTTCTGAAATTTTCAATTTGTTCTGGACCGGGCCCACCTTGGCCAGAAGTGAAAATAAAGGCCCAGATTCAAGCGGCTCCTCGGGGAATGCCCGCAATCAGTACATCATCAAACGTGCCCGACCACAGACTACATCTGCAACACCCGCCGTTGCCCGCAACGAGCAGCCTCCCGACCAGGGGACTTCGAGCTTGAGCCCAACTCGAGCACTCTCCCTGTAGGGTAGATTCTATCCACTATGACTGTTATGGAATCCTCAAATTTCCGGAAAGACCGCGTCTTTGTCCTTCCTCATTCTTTGCCGAGCACCACCAGGAAGGGGACCACGTGCGGGTCCCCACTACACACGTAGAACCTGGCAGTTCCTTTATTGGGCCAGTTCTGGTCAGCCCAATTAGGGGACCTTGGCCCAGCGTTGGGGGCTATAAATACCCTTTGTTCCAAGAGGGTCAGGTATTCATTTATCACACGCCTATACACTTTTTGCCTGCCCATTCTGTCTCTCATTTTAGCATCGGAGTGTCTTGCAGGTATCCCCCATCTCACTTAAGGCTAGTCCGAGCCAATTGTGACGGTCCAAGTCTGATCCAGTAAGATCAGCAGCGCCGTCTGTGGGAAACTAGCTTCCCCGTCTTACAAACTCTCAAAGACCAAAGCTAAAAACCATCTTCCACCGTCATGGCTGACCAGACTCGGGAAGACCAGAACGTCTGCGTCGTCGATGCCAACAACAACCTCGCGTACAAAAACGAAATCCCCGACAACACCGACAACCCCGGCCATAACACACTCCCCGGGGGAGTCATCCCCAGGCCCTCAGGCCACTGCGACGGAACCACGGCCTCATCTTCTTCATTCCCCCCTCCACTCGAAGAAGACAATACAACTCCCCCAAACTATCTAGCTGCCCAATTCCAGGAGGTCCCTGTCCCCGCTGGGGCAGATGCCACGACCAGAGCATTGTTCGCATCAATCAATCAAACCAACTACCTCATCTTTACCCAGGGGGAAAGATTGAGGGCGCTGGAGGACGACAGAAGACCCGCGATGAGACATAGGAGGCCCCAGACCCCACCTCCTTGAAGGACAAAGGTACGTCTCCCATCTCCCCCACGGAGACAATACAAAGACACCTCCCGAAGCCCTTCACCCCGACAATTGGGGAGATGACCCCCCTTGGAGAGGGAACCGATCATTGAAACCGGAGGGCGCAACCACGACCCCTTACGGCAAGAAAAAAGACATCATGGAGACAGGCACGGAAGGACGGACCAACGAACGCACCGCTCAAGGGACATCCAACACGATCAGGACCGTCGTGCCCGATAATACCTCAGATCCCCGTCCCTTTCCCCAGAACGAAGTGATGAGGACGACCCCCGCGGTCCCCTATCACAAGCCATCATGGAGGCTCCAATCCCCCGGGGCATGGAGAAGCCCCCTCACCTGAAGGAATACGACGGAGTTGCCGACCCAGTCGACCATATAGACGGGTTCGAAGCTATGTTGCACTACCATAACGTTGGGGGACCCATCAAATTCCGGTTGTTCCCCACAACCCTTAGGAAAGCAGCAATAGATTGGTACAAGGGTCTTGCCCCGGGGTCAATCACCTCGTGGAGGAACTTGAAAACCCAATTCATAAGCTCGTTCACCGCGTCGCGACGACACCCAAAGACCGAAGCGGCACTCGAGGCTATCATCCAGAGGCAGGATGAAACCTTGAGAGAATTCATCAACCGCTTCAATTGTGAAGCCATCCAGGTCCCCTGCATGGACCACATGAAAAGATACTTGCTGGAGAGGGGACTCCTCCCCGGCACTGAGTTCAGAAAAGCAGTAGGCATCGAACTGCCCTGAATGCTCGATGCTCTCCTCGAGAAGGCTAGGGCCTATATGGATTACGAGGAAAGGGAAACGACCAACAGAGCCCGTGATCCCAGAACTCGCGGATCCAGCAGCAACCTGCGCCAGGAGGCTGCTCCTCCTCGACGAACCGGGGAGAAAAGAAAGGATGACAAACCCCGAGAAGTCCGAGAACAGAGAGGACCCTCGGGGAGTTTCACAGAATAAACTCCGCTCACGGCTTCCCGCGAGTGCATCTTGGCAGAGTGCGCCAGCACAGATTTCAAAGATGGCGGTGTCAAGCGCCCTCGACCAGCTCCTGCCAAGCCCGAGGTGGACAAGAGCAAATACTGTTAGTACCATAGAAGCCATGGTCATCTGACGGAGGACTGCATCCACCTCAAGGACGCCATCGAGACCCTCATAAAAGGGGGGAGAATCGCCCAATATCGGCGGAACGATGCTCCTCGTCATGACGCTCGGGAGACAAGAGAGCCGGAGGAAGATGCTCGACCATCTGACGAGTCGATCCTCATCCAGACCGCCTTTTCTGTCACAAGACCTGAGGACTTCTACGTCCCCGAGCACTTACAAGAACCATTGTCAACACACAGCAGGTGGGAGCACTTTCCCTCCGCCATGGTCATCAATGGTGGAGGATTCAACGACCTAACCATAAATTCGGCCAAGAGGAAGCTGGATGAACTGGTCGACTCTGCACCCCCTGAGAACGTGACTTTTGAAAGGGTGAAAGGTAGATCGGAGCCTATCACCTTTTACCTCGAAGAGCTCCACGGAGGAGCCCCCAACGCGGTCATTCCTCTGCTAATAAGAGCGAGAATGGCTAATTTTGACGTACACCGCATTCTCGTCGACGAAGGAAGTTTCGTCGACGTAATGTACAGTCAACTATTCCGGACCTTGCAGCTCGACGACTCACACCTCTCACCTTATATGGGGTAGGACCTACAAGGCTTCAACGACTCGACCTCCAAACCTTGGGGATACGTCGAGCTCATGGTTACCTTTGGCGAGGACACGACGATGAGGCAGGTCAAGGTGCACTTCCTCGTTATCGACTGCCCGTCCCTCTACAACTGCATCCTGGGAAGACCAAAACTAGCAGAACTGACCGCGGTACCCTCTACCATCCACTTGAAGATGAAGTTTTACACCAAGAGGGCACGGGTCGCCACCATCCAAGGGGACTTGGCCGCTGCTCAAACGTGTTTCAACACGACATCCAAGGGACGCAACACGGTCGACACTGAGACAAGGCCCACCAAGAGACCAGCGTCGACACGACCAGAGCCCGGGAAGACAGAGCCCATCAAGGCAGAAGAACTGAGAGCTCCCTCAAAGGTCGACTCCATAGCCTTGGACACCCGCTTCGACCAGGATGAGCCTCTCAGCGGAGAGCAAGTCCCCCTCCGACCTATTCCAGACGGGAACTTCGAGCTCGTCCCCCTTGGCGAGGACGCAAGCAAAGGAGTAAAGATCGGTACCGACCTCCCCGACCTGGCAAGGAAGCAGATCAAAGCCTGCTTGCATGAGAATGATGACTTGTTCGCGTGGAGTGCCGTAGAGATGCCCGGACTCGACCCCGAGGTCGCCTGTCACCGTCTCACCATAGATCCAACCGCTAGGGCGGTAGTACAACATAGACGTAGGCAGTCTCCGGAGAAAACGGAGGCTGCTGAAAAAGATGTAAAAGACCTCTTAGAGGCAAATTTTATTTCTGAAGCCCGGTATTCAACCTGGCTGTCAAACGTTGTATTAGTCAAAAAGAATAATGGAAAATAGGGAATGTGTGTTGATTATACCGACCTCAATCGGGCATGCCCAAAAGATGCTTTTCCTTTACCAAACATAAACATGTTGGTCGACAACTCGGCTGGTTACAAAGTACTGTCGTTCATGGACGCATATTCAGGCTATAACCAAATCCCAATGGCCGTAAGCGACAAGCATTACACTGCTTTCATGACCAGCTCAGGCAACTATTACTACAACGTAATGCCCTTTGGTCTGAAGAATGCAGGGGCGACATACCAACGTATGATGAACAAAGTGTTCCACGACCAAATCGGCGACATGCTCGAGGTTTACATGGACGACATGATCGTCAAATCCCGAGCAGACACCGATCATGCAACCCACCTCAAAGCAGTCTTTGCCCAAGCAAGACAATGTAAGATGAGGTTCAACCCCGAGAAGTGCATGTTCGGGGTCAAGGCAGGGAAATTCCTCGATTTTTATCTGACATAACGAGGAATTGAAGCCAATCCTGATAAGTGTCGAGTGTTGTACCCCAAAATTTGCCCTCCCATATTCTTCAAGAATTGCAAAGAGCAAGCTTCAAAATTCCCCAAGGGTTGCACAGTTCAAGGGCCTCATAACAGTCAAAATTAGGGTTTTGGTTCTGACAAAGAAAATGAAGTTTCCAAGGGTCCAATCAAGTCCCACATGCCTACAAACATGGTCAAGCATCCTCATACCAAGTTTCAAGACTTACATCACAAAATTGCACAGTCAAAAACCCTAATTGCACTACAGTCAACTGTAGGGGCAAAATGGTCATTTGACAGTCAAAAGTTCAAATTTTTGGTCAACATCTCATTTTGAAGCCACAAACATCATTTGATCAATGATTGATCATGATTCTCAAAGTTTGGCTCAAAAAATCTCAAGATGCAAAAGTTTCCATATTTGGACAGTTGAAAAAGTCAACTGTAACTTGACCAAGGCATAACTTCCACATGGATTATCAGAAAAATTCCATCCAAAGCTCATTTTGAAGAGAAAGACATTTCCTAAAACTCCTCTTCATACTTAAAGTCCAAGAAATGCTCTCACAAAAAGTTATCAATTTCAACATTATAGGTCATTTTCAAAAGTCAACAAAAAGGGACTTTAAGTCAAAGGCCATAACTTGAGATTGGTAAATCAAAATGACATAGGACCAACGGCATTGGTTAGAGGACTTCAAGACCTTTCCAAAATGTCCACGAACATGAGCAAAGCTTAAAAATTGATCAAGTTATGCCTTGTGGAAGTTGGGAAATTTTTGGATATTTTGAAAAGTCAATTTTGCTTCAAATGTCTTAAAATTGCTAATGGGCCACATTTTCTTCCAAGATTGATCATCCAAAGCATGTGCATGACCATTTGGCCCAAAGGGAAGTTTTTTATCATTTTTATTTTATTTATTTGAATTTTTAATTGCTAATAATTCATTTAATTAATTAAAATATGTGGAAAATGCTAAACCTAAGTTTTCAAATCTTTTTATGCATGAAACACACTCAAGATTTCGTGCATGATCAGATATAGAAAGAATCATGGTAATTGGATATGATTGGCACCAAAAACATGTGAAAAAGATTGAAAAATATTTTCCATGAAAATCAAATATCTCTTCATCAATGCAAAGGTTTTTTTGATCCAATTTCTAACCCTAATCATTCCAGTACTTATATACATGATAACCTTAATGCCAATGACCTCGGAGCTGCGCCAGAATTGAAGAAACGCTTTTGCATTTTTTGTGAAAAACTCAAGAACTGAAATCACGATTGCAAGGCTTTTCAAGATCAAATAACCACTCCATTAGCTTGCCAAGGTTACCAGGAGACTATTCCAATCAAGAACATTGTCCCATACTCAAGGAATTGGTATATCAGAGTCAACCTTTTCACGAAAATATCCATAATCGTATCATGAATTTTATGCATTTTTCATGTGTTTTCTTTACTGATTTACACTAATTGATTGATTTTGAAGCTAACCCTATAGTTTGATTGAGTTTTTATGCATTGTACGTGATTTCACCATTAAAGCCAGCTAGGGTTCTTCAAACTTGAAATTGGGCGTTTCTGAATACTGTAAAATTAGAGCACCTTAATACCATGGTTGAAATCAGG
Source organism: Vicia faba (assembly GCA_948472305.1). Lineage (NCBI taxonomy): Eukaryota > Viridiplantae > Streptophyta > Magnoliopsida > Fabales > Fabaceae > Vicia > Vicia faba. The sequence continues at coordinate 357,154,193 of OX451735.1, forward strand.
GAGCTTGGACGATTTGAAAACACCCCTCGCGCCTAATTTATGTGGCCATGTGGCCTAATCGCTATTTTGGAAAAGTGCATATTTTGGGGGGGTTTAAAACCCCCGCTAACTCTTTTTATGTTTCAGGAAAAAGCAAAACGAGGAAGAAGAAGAGTAGGTGGCACCATCTGATTGAGTAATTTGAATTTCACGCGAAAAAAGAGCACTAACGCTTGTTTTATCTTATATTATTCATTGGCCATATAATAAACAAAGCGCATCACTAGCTCCACTGGTCAGGCTTGGTATTGGTAATCCCTGGGACCTGGTTCGAATCCCAGGTCCCCCTTTCTATTCCATATTATTTTGCTAATGATGCTTCTATGCAGTTTCAATACAAGGGTTCACCATACTCTCCACATCCAGGCCTTCCACGTGCTTACTGAGATCAATCAAAGGGCCATAATTTGAAGGACATCATGGACGTTAGTCAACACACATGAATGCCAGCACAAAAGTCAAACGAGGCCATAGACAAGTGGGCCTAATTGCTAGGAATATACCTCCAATATTGGGGACAGAACCCCCCTTGGTATTGTATTTCTTTCTATTTTCTTTGTTTTATTTTTATTATTTGTTTTAATTCCATTATTTTCTTTTAATTTAATAAAAATTAATTTCACATAAAAATAACAAAAAAAATCAGAAAAGACAAAAACTAATATATTTTATTTTAATATTTTTGTAAATAAATCTCACTAACTAATTAGGTTAAATTTAGGTTTAAATCTTAATATTTTTCTAATAAACTTAAAATTTGTAGAATTAGGTTTTAATTATTTTTATTCTTTTTTCTTTTTCACCATAATTAATTATTAAATATTATTTTTGTGATTAAATTACCACGTAAATAATTAGATTAATTTTAGGTTTAAGTTTAATGTTTTTCTTAATAAATTAAAAAATAGCTAGAATTAGGTTTAAATTTCATTTAATTCACACAAAAAAACCATAAATACAAAAAACCTCAAACATAATTTCTTTTTTTTCATTTTTAATTTCATTAATTTAATTTCATTAAAAAGGGTCCAACGCCCTCGTTTTCAATTTTAATTCAATTCGCGCATTTTTATTTCTTATAATATTAATGTAATTCTCTCAAAGCCGTGTAAATTTATATTTCTCGCACTTTCCTTTATTTTATGTCAAATCGGGTCCGGGATTTTAATTTGGCGATGTGGACCCGCGCCTTTGTAATAGTTTAGGAACTTTATCTTTCCGCACTTTTTAACTGCTAATAAATTGCATGCAAGAATGAATGACAAAAATAAAAACAAACGCGTAGATCACCTATGACATGACAAGACAAAATAAATGAAAACGACACACAAATCACACACCACCCCTAGGGTACGCCTCACTGTTGCCTTGCCTCGAAAGGTGATCGTCGAGTAGAGGGTGTCTTAGTAAGTCCTCATGATCCGGGAACCTGGCATGAGGGTAGCTTCTAAGGTGTCTTCCCATTGCTCCGGTGATCACCATGTCCCGAATCTCGAATTGACCCGAACACCTCCAATAGTGGTGCTACCTACCTCTCAATGGTGGGATGGCACTACTTTAAGGACATTTACACAGACGAATTCCTTAGGGTAGGTAGACGACTCTAGATACTTGCTCTAATTTCAAAACAAATCAAAGAATACTTTTCACACCGACACCTTTTCAAAAAGCTTTCGAAAGCAATGTTTCAAACACTCTTGAGGACCGATACAAGAGTCGAACTGGAATTCTCAAAGAAACTTTTTAAAACCCACAATTGAAAAGCAAACAAACCATTTTTTTGAAAACACAATGAGCAAGTATCTAAGAGCCCATGGATAACCATGGATAGAAAGGGTGCTAACACCTTCCCTTTCTATAACCTACCTCCCGAACCGAGAGCAATCTCTTTAAGGAATTTTTCTGTGCTTTTTTCCTTTCCATTTGGAGAAAATAAAAGACGGTGGCGACTCTTGCTTCCGCGACATTTCGCGAACCAGCGTTAAACAGTCAGTTCCAGATCCACCGATCACAGAACTGGCGACTCTGCTGGGGAATAAACTTAAAGTGAGGTGTACCTTAGGACTAAGATCACTGTGTTTTCAATTGTATTGATTTGCTTGCTTTAAATTGTGGGACTGTCTTGGGAGATCTATAGATCCTAACCTGGATCTGGGGATACCTTCTTAGAAAGTAGCAACAAGACTGTGAGGGAACTGTACGGGGTATACCGACATGGTTGAAACAGTCTGCTACGTTGATGTGGCACTTTGGTGTGTACTGGTAACCCTTGAGTTCAGTCAAAGAGAGTACAGGGCCTCCGCGTGGTGTCGTGAAGCATCAACTGACCTTAGGAACCTTAATTGAACCATCTTGGCCTCTTTAGGGTAGTGAGATAACTGACTTTGGTGCAGTCCGAGGTTGGTTGATACTCGATACTACACTCAATTAAGGGTTGCTTTCTTGGAATATTTCGGTCGCCAATTCAGTGGCTAAATCGAAACGATGAACAATGAAAGCAATCCTGTGATATTGGGACCCTTAGAACCCGGTTACTTCTAATAGGACAGGTTGAGCCCACCAACTTCAAGAGGGTAATACCTAGACCCCATGCTGGCCTAAACTCTAAGGGCTCTCTTGTGTGACTTGTGTGCCTTCGTACTTGACTATTTGCATGCTTGTTGTCTGACACTTGAGCTTCTTGCAGGTTTTGTTTGTAGTCCTTAATTAGGACTCATAACAAGGTTTACCGAGTTTCTTACAGGTTTTGTTTTAGTCCTTAAGTGGGACTCATGACAGGTTTTACTTGAGTTCCTTGCAGGTTTTGGTTTGTAGTCCTAAATGGGGACTCATAACAGGGTTTATCCATATTACCCCATGCATAGCATACCATCATACCATTGCATACATCCTAACCCATTTCAAGGATCTCAAGGGTCTGTGGTGCGGGTCATGATGAATCAACTGTCCAGCAAGGGGCAAAAGGGGATTTATTTTCCTCTAGCCAAGGTTGTCAGGGGCTATGACCCACTGGATATGGTGAGCCTTTGACCCTTGAAGAAGGACTCTCAACAACATGAAGTTCCTTCAAACAAGCTACAAATTCAAATGCTAACAATTTTCTTGTTTATCCCGCGAGGTCCTTGAAAACATTACATGCATGTCATGCACATCATTGCATAACAGGTATCCTTGTTGCAGGTCACTTATCCCCTTCGCTGTTTATTTCAGCAATGGCTTCCCAACAAGATAACCAGGACCTTCTTGCTCAAGAGACTCGGTTCGAGGAAATCCTCCTGAATCTATCCAAGGGGCAGGAGGAGCTAAGGACACTTCTCATGGAGACTTTGGTCAGGAACAGTGCTAAGGATGAAAGGCTGAAACACCTGCAAGCTGAGGTGGATGCCTTGAAAGTCCAGATGCTGGGGCAGGTGACTGCCATTCAAGGGTTAGCTCAAAGACAAGACGAGCTCGGGGTTCTCGTCAACCAACTGCTTCAGGGTAACCAGCTGGGGCAGACGTCTAAGGGTAAAAAGCCAGTCATCGTTCAACCACCTTTGAGACAAGGAGATAAGGGGAGAGCTCCTCAAATGGCTCCAGTGTCACAAATTCAGCATCAACCTCACCGGCTTCAGCCAGACAAGTCCAGGAGGCAATTCACCCCGCTCAACATGTCGTTGTTTCAAGCTTTACAACGCCTGTTGAGATTGAATTTGATCACATTAAGGGCTCATCCCCAGAATCCCAACACAGCACATCCTACTTATGATCCCAATAAAAGGTGTGCCTACCACTCTGCCTGTCCAGGACATGATACAAATGAGTGTTGGGCTCTGAAGAACAAGATCCAGGACCTGATTGATGAAGGGGCATTAGAGTTCACACAAGATGGTCAGGCAAATTTTTTCTACCATCCCTCTAAGGCTCACCATTTGAAGTGACAAGCCCTGAGATGAAAAGACTTTTGTTCATTTGAATGTTCAAGTTGTAATTTTCTTTTGTTCAAACATTTACTCATGTTAGAACGTTGTTATTTCATTAATGCATCGCATATGTCTGTTTTGAAGCAATATATTCGTATTCACTATATGCAAATTATATTTTCATATTTTTCTGATGTCAACGCTCGATTAATAATTCTAAGCCTCTTGAGGGAGGATGACGAAAACGATACCGCAATCTACAGTATGCTTTTGAACAGACCCTGCTGATGAGGTACAGGCATTGTTTCAATCCCTAAACACTGGAGTTATAAGGATGATAATCCCTCGTCAACCCCTCTGAGCCAAAGAAGTAGGAGTTTTTTTCTTTTCGAAATTTAAAACCCTTAATCATAACCTGGGGCAGGGTAGTCTCTCAGTTGATCCAAGTGCATAACGAATGGCACCAAAGAGGTCCTTACAAAACAAAGAAAGATAGTGATGGTTCCGAATAATCAATAAAGAAAGGCAGACATTATCTCAAAAAATAAAAAGCCCATTAAGTCAAAACCTATGAAGGAAACTTACGAAACTGGGGCATCCCGCTGACTGTAATTCCAAAAAGGAAACAGCTCAGGCAAAAAAAATAGGGATCATGAAATCAAAAATAAAGAGGTCATACAAACCCTCAACAAAAAAAGGAAATGACTGCCCATTCAAAATAAACTGTCAACATCCGAACCATCACCGGAAAATCAGAGCAAAGACTCAAACGAGGTCTAACGTATGATCAACTGAGTTTAGGTTTGGAGAACATCACGAAGAGCAGGTGGGTACAAATAAAATTTGAGCCTTTATCCTTTGTTTCTTAAACCATGAACCAGGCCACGTTATAACCCTTAAAAAGTCCTAGCTGAAGCATGGGTTAGTTCGAAAGCATACTGTTACAAAGGTATCCTGACTCCTTAAGGCCTACGGTAAATACGGAGTTGACATCACGTTTTACAAACATTCACTTGTTTTATGAAAAAGAATGCATTTTCAAAATCTTCAAGACAGACATAAGCTTTGCATTTTTGATAACATTGTTTGCATATGACTTTTTGTTTGAACAACAGGAAAATTCGCACGAAGAATACCTAGTGAGCAAAAGCACTTCCAATCAAGGGGCATGGCATGACTACTGTCCATCATCTGGGGCAGTTAAGTCAAGATTCGGAGAACCTCTCAAAAGGCCAACCTGCCTGGGGCAAATCTCCATCTGAGTCACTTCACGAATCTGGCCTGATCAAACACCTTCTGGTGGCACGACAAAACACTTCTAACAGGGGCAACTCCCTACATCCTGAAAGCACGGACATAGTCGAAAAAATACGCATAATCAAAGACCCGCTAGGTTGACATACCTAGGCAAAAATAAGGGCTTCCTAGTGAACCAAAAGGGTTCGGGAAAAAATAAGGGATGAAATGAAAAAATTTGTACACCCGGCAAGTCGAAAACCTGAAAAGGCGGCTTGGGCAAATGGGTATCCCGGTGGACTGAAAACCCGAAAGGGCGGTCCAGGCAAAAGTTAGGGATCAAAACGTACGACTATGTCCTGTCATCTTGTCACCTGCCTACCGGAAGAAGGTTTGACCCTCAACAACTATCAGCACCTCACAGGTCTTCCTCTCCCATCTCAGAAACAGGGGCAATAAAGAGTTGTCTAAGCGATCTATTTGCTTTGTCCATCAAGGTATCAAGGTAGGTTCAGCTGAAGAACATAACCAGCATATCTTAACTCCCCAGAGAGTGATCCAGCAAGTCAGTACACTCTCCTCAAGCCAAGCTTTCATTAAACTTAAGGAAGTTGGGTATCCTCCAGCAGATCTCAACAGTCCCTAGCAGTACATGCATTCTTAACAAGCATCCCTGGCAGTCTTGACCTAAAGATTGTTCCCCGGCGGTATACCAGACATTCAGTGGAGTCACTTCCCCGGTGCAATTCAAAACTTCCCCAGGAGAGTCCAATCCAGCTCCCCCAGGAAAGTTGGAATCCATCTCCCTAAGCAGTAAGCTTATCCCCAGTAGATTCTGGAAGCTTATCCTCGCAGAGCACGAACGCATCTCCCGGCTTTATTCAAAGAGTTATTTCCCTACCAGGATATAACTGGGTTATCCTCAGCCAAAAGCCACGGAAAGAGTGTCTTCGACGAAGTCTTCTTATCCCCAGCGAAGTCTATTAACACTTCCAACACAACAAGGGTATCCCCAGCAAGTTATTATCAACAACTCAACAAAGTATCTCTCTCCCCACAGAGTATTGCTTCCCAGCAAGATCGTTAGAGTACTTTTCTCCCCGCAAAGTAATCCATTCGCCAAGTTCATCCCCCAACGGAGTCATCTTCTCCTACCGGTATGCTTGCAACTATCATCCCCAGCAGAGGCAAAAATATATCCTCCAACATCAGCCCAGGAGTGACTTCCCGGCACCCGTCAAGGATTTATTTTCCTAGATGACAGACACATATTCATAAACATCGCACTTCCATACATCATTATAGCATGCATATACGCATCATATCTTACAAATCTCATTTATGTTGAGAACACCATTGCTTGATCCATATCATGCATGACATATGACTGACCTTTACCTTTCAAGAAAGATCCAGTTAAGTTCTCAGCTATATTCAAGGCCTTCTCTGGTTCAGTCAGATCGACCCTAAGATCTCCCTGTTTCTTATCCAGTTGAAGATTTCAAGACCTAGACCGGTTCAGTTAAATCGACCCTAAGATTTTTCTGTTTCTTATCCAGTCAAAGGCCTTCTCTGGTTCAGTCAGATCGACCCTAAGATCTCCTTGTTTCTTATCCAGTTGAAGATTTCAAGACCTAGACCGGTTCAGTTAAATCGACCCTAAGATTTTACTGTTTCTTATCCCGTCCAAGGCCTTCTCTGGTTCAGTCAGATCGACCCTAAGATCTCCCTGTTTATTATCCAGTTGAAGATTTCAAGACCTAGACCGGTTCAGTTAAATCGACCCTAAGATTTTTCTGTTTCTTATCCAGTCAAAGGCCTTCTCTAGTCCAGCTAAATCGACCCCTAACAGATTTTTCTGATGAAGACTCAGTAGAAGATATCCAAGATTCTCTCAATGATTACTGTTGAGGTTGTAGTCGCCTGTGGTTCTCTCCCCGTTACTGCGGAGGTAGTAATCATCCCCAGATTCTCTCAATGATTACTGTTGAGGTTGAAGTCGCCCAAGATTCTCTCAATGATTACTGTTGAGGTTGTAGTCGCCTGTGGTTCTCTCCCCGTTACTGCGGAGGTAGTAATCATCCCCAGATTCTCTCAATGATTACTGTTGAGGTTGAAGTCGCCCAAGATTCTCTCAATGATTACTGTTGAGGTTGAAGTCGTCCAAGATTCTCTCAATGATTACTGTTGAAGTTGAAGTCGCCTGTGGTTCTCTCCCCGTTACTGCAGAGGTAGTAATCGCCCCAAGATTCTCTCAGCGTTACTGTTGAAGTAGAAGTCGTCCAAGATTCTCTCAATGATTACTGTTGAGGTTGAAGTTGCCCAAGATTCTCTCAATGATTACTGTTGAGGTTGAAGTCGCCCAAGATTCTCTCAATGATTACTGTTGAGGTTGAAGTCGCCCAAGATTCTCTCAATGATTACTGTTGAGGTTGAAGTCGCCCAAGATTCTCTCAATGATTACTGTTGAGGTTGAAGTCATCCAAGGTTCTCTCACCGTTCCTGTTGAGGTAGTAATCACCCCAAATTCTCTCCCCGTTACTGTGGAGGTAGTAATCGTCCAAGGTTCTCTCAGCGTTCCTGTTGAGGTAGTAACTATCCCTGGTTCATTCATCACCTTGTGAAGATGCAGATCCAACTCCTATAACCAGTCAGGACACATTTACACAAAGAGTTTGAAGACCAGCTCCTGTAACAAGTCAGGTAATCCTTTTCTTTTGCAGGTACGCAAGTTCTCGCTAAGGAATCTCTTACGCGATCAACACCCAGATGGCATCTATAAGCCCATCCACCATCCATCACCTCCTAGCATGGCATCTATAAGCCCATCATCCTATCCAACAATCTCCAAATGGCATCTATAAGCCCATTCCCCACCATCACACTACTATGTGAGCGCAAATTTCTGGGCACTCTAGTGTTCAATCATCTTCCACCTTCGGATTACGAAAGGCACGTCAGCCAATCTGCATCCTCAGGTCTAAGAAGATTGAACAGGGGCAACTGTTGTACCCCAAAATTTGCCCTCCCATATTCTTCAAGAATTGCAAAGAGCAAGCTTCAAAATTCCCCAAGGGTTGCACAATTCAAGGGCCTCCTAACAGTCAAAATTAGGGTCTTGGTTCTGACAAAGAAAATGAAGTTTCCAAGGGTCCAATCAAGTCCCACATGCCTAAAAACATGGTCAAGCACCCTCATACCAAGTTTCAAGACTTACAGCACAAAATTGCACAGTCAAAAACCCTAATTGCACTACAGTCAACTGTAGGGGCAAAATGGTCATTTTACAGTCAAAAGTTCAAATTTTTGGTCAATATCTCATTTTGAAGCCACAAACATCATTTGATCAATGCTTGATCATGATTCTCAAAGTTTGGCTCAAAAAATCTCAAGATGCAAAAGTTTCCATATTTGAACAGTTGAAAAAGTCAATTGTAACTTGACCAAGGCATAACTTCCACATGGATTATCAGAAAAATTTCATCCAAAGCTCATTTTGAAGAGAAAGACATTTCCTACAACTCCTCTTCATACTTCAAGTCCAAGAAATGCTCTCACAAAAAGTTATCAATTTCAACATTATAGGTCATTTTCAAAAGTCAACAAAAAGGGACTTTAAGTCAAAGGCCATAACTTGAGATTGGTAAATCAAAATGACATAGGACCAAAGGCATTGGTTAGAGGACTTCAAGAACTTTCCAAAATGTCCAAGAACATGAGAAAAGCTTAAAAATTGAGCAAGTTATGCCTTGTGCAAGTTGGGAAATTTTTGGATATTTTGAAAAGTCAATTTTGCTTCAAATGTCTTAAAATTGCTAATGGGCCACATTTTCTTCCAAGATTGATCATCCAAAGCATGTGCACGACCATTTGGCCCAAAGGGAAGTTTTTTATCATTTTTATTTTATTTATTTGAATTTTTAATTGCTAATAATTCATTTAATTAATTAAAATATGTGGAAAATGCTAAACCTAAGTTTTCAAATCTTTTTATGCATGAAACACACTCAAGATTTCGTGCATGATCAGATATAGAAAGAATCATGGTAATTGGATATGATTGGCACCAAAAACATGTGAAAAAGATTGAAAAATATTTTCCATGAAAATCAAATATCTCTTCATCAATGCAAAGGTTTTTTTGATCAAATTTCTAACCATAATCATTCCAGTACTTATATACATGATAACCCTAATGCCAATGACCTCGGAGCTGCGCCAGAATTGAAGAAACGCTTTTGCATTTTTTGTGAAAAACTCAAGAACTGAAATCACGATTGCAAGGCTTTTCAAGATCAAATAACCACTCCATTAGCTTGCCAAGGTTACCAGGAGACTATTCCAATCAAGAACATTGTCCCATACTCAAGGAATTGGTATATCAGAGTCAAACTTTTCACGAAAATATCCATAATCGTATCATGAATTTTATGCATTTTTCATGTGTTTTCTTTACTGATTTACACTAATTGATTGATTCTGAAGCTAACCCTATAGTTTGATTGAGTTTTTATGCATTGTACGTGATTTCACCATTAAAGCCAGCTAGGGTTCTTCAAACTTGAAATTGGGCGTTTCTGAATACTGTAAAATTAGAGCACCTTAATACCATGGTTGAAATCAGGGAGCTTGGACGATTTGAAAACACCCCTCGCGCCTAATTTATGTGGCCATGTGGCCTAATCGCTATTTTGGAAAAGTGCATATTTTGGGGGGGTTTAAAACCCCCGCTAACTCTTTTTATGTTTCAGGAAAAAGCAAAACGAGGAAGAAGAAGAGTAGGTGGCACCATCTGATTGAGTAATTTGAATTTCGCGCGAAAAAAGAGCACTAACGCTTGTTTTATCTTATATTATTCATTGGCCATATAATAAACAAAGCGCATCACTAGCTCCACTGGTCAGGCTTGGTATTGGTAATCCCTGGGACCTGGGTTCGAATCCCAGGTCCCCCTTTCTATTCCATATTATTTTGCTAATGATGCTTCTATGCAGTTTCAATACAAGGGTTCACCATACTCTCCATATCCAGGCCTTCCACGTGCTTACTGAGATCAATCAAAGGGCCATAATTTGAAGAACATCATGGACGTTAGTCAACACACATGCATGCCAGCACAAAAGTCAAACGAGGCCATAGACAAGTGGGCCTAATTGCTAGGAATATACCTCCAATATTGGGGACAGAACCCCCCTTGGTATTGTATTTCTTTCTATTTTCTTTGTTTTATTTTTATTATTTGTTTTAATTCCATTATTTTCTTTTAATTTAATAAAAATTAATTTCACATAAAAATAACAAAAAAATCAGAAAAGACAAAAACTAATATATTTTATTTTAATATTTTTGTAAATAAATCTCACTAACTAATTAGGTTAAATTTAGGTTTAAATCTTAATATTTTTCTAATAAACTTAAAATTTGTAGAATTAGGTTTTAATTATTTTTATTCTTTTTTCTTTTTCACCATAATTAATTATTAAATATTATTTTTGTGATTAAATTACCACGTAAATAATTAGATTAATTTTAGGTTTAATTTTAATGTTTTTCTTAATAAATTAAAAAATAGCTAGAATTAGGTTTAAATTTCATTTAATTCACACAAAAAAACCATAAATACAAAAAACCTCAAACATAATTTCTTTTTTTTCATTTTTAATTTCATTAATTTAATTTCATTAAAAAGGGTCCAACGCCCTCGTTTTCAATTTTAATTCAATTTGCGCATTTTTATTTCTTATAATATTAATGTAATTCTCCCAAAGCCGTGTAAATTTATATTTCTCGCACTTTCCTTTATTTTATGTCAAATCGGGTCCGGGATTTTAATTTGGCGATGTGGACCCGCGCCTTTGTAATAGTTTAGGAACTTTATTTTCCGCACTTTTTAACTGCTAATAAATTGCATGCAAGAATGAATGACAAAAATAAAAACAAACGCGTAGATCACCTATGACATGACAAGAAAAAATAAATGAAAACGACACACAAATCACACACCACCCCTAGGGTACGCCTCACTGTTGCCTTGCCTCGAAAGGTGATCGTCGAGTAGAGGATGTCTTAGTAAGTCCTCATGATCCGGGAACCTGGCATGAGGGTAGCTTCTAAGGCGTCTTCCCATTGCTCCGGTGATCACCATGTCCCGAATCTCGAATTGACCCGAACACCTCCAATAGTGGTGCTACCTACCTCTCAATGGTGGGATGACACTACTTTAAGGACATTTACCCAGACGAATTCCTTAGGGTAGGTAGACGACTCTAGATACTTGCTCTAATTTCAAAACAAATCAAAGAATACTTTTCACACCGACACCTTTTCAAAAAGCTTTCGAAAGCAATGTTTCAAACACTCTTGAGGACCGATACAAGAGTCGAACTGGAATTCTCAAAGAAACTTTTTAAAACCCACAGTTGAAAAGCAAACAAACCATTTTTTTGAAAACACAATGAGCAAGTATCTAAGAGCCCATGGATAACCATGGATAGAAAGGGTGCTAACACCTTCCCTTTCTATAACCTACCTCCCGAACCGAGAGCAATCTCTTTAAGGAATTTTTCTGTGCTTTTGTCCTTTCCATTTGGAGAAAATAAAAGACGGTGGCGACTCTTGCTTCCGCGACATTTCGTGAACCAGCGTTAAACAGTCAGTTCCAGATCCACCGATCACATCGAGCCTTCTCCGACCTCCCGACACCCACGTCAAAAAAGTCAATACAAGTCATGAAGGACATGCTCACCTCGCTGTCCCGCTTCGTCGCGAGATCCGTTCAACACACCCTCCCCTTCTTCAGACTCCTTCGTAAAGAGGCAGCCTTCGAATGGACCGAGGAATGTGAACAAGCGTTGCGCCACCTAAAACAAAGCCTATCCCAACCGCTCGTACTATCTCGACCAGTCGACGAGGGACCTTTGTTCTTATACCTGGCCGTCTCGAACGAAGCCATCAGCGCAGCTCTCATCCGCGAGACCACCGACGGGCAAAAACCCGTTTATTTCACGAGCAAAGCGCTACAAGGGCCCGAGAGCAGATACCAACAGATAGAAAAAATAGCTTTAGCCCTCGTCAACGTGGCGAGGAGACTCAGACACTATTTCCTGGCTCACACGATCATAGTGCGAACTGACCAACCAGTAAAACAACTCTTAGGTCGACCTGACATGGCAGGTCGAATGTTGAAGTGGTCCTTGGAGCTCTCCGAGTTCGACATTTAATACGAGAGCAGAAAAGCCCTAAAGGCACAAGCCTTGGCCGACTTTGTCGCAGAAATGACCGCTCACAACCCGCCCGCAGGGAAAGAGCACAAGTGGACCATCTTCGTCGACGGAGCTTCCAGCTCATCCAGAAGTGGCGCGGGGATCCTCCTAGAAAACGAGGAGGGCGTAGTGATCGAGCACTCGTTAACCCTCTCCTTCCCAACTTCGAACAACCAAGCAGAGTATGAGGCCCTGCTCGTGGGACTAAGGATGGCCGAGGACCTAGGGGCACGCGAAGTACAAATTTTCACGGACTCTCAACTCGTTGCTTCCCAAGTCCAAGGGAGTTACCAGGTTAAAAACAACAGCCTCATTGAATACCTAAACTTAGTCAGAGAACGCATGATGAAGTTCGACCGAGCAGAAATATCACACGTCCTGCGCGAGCAAAACACAAGGGCCAACGTACTTTCGAAGCTCGCAAGCACAAGAAAGAAGGGCGGGGACAAATCTGTCATACAAGAATCCCTATCGCGCCCGAGCATCGAAAGAACCTCGACCCCCACTGAGGTACACGCCATCAGAGACGCTTCATGCTGGATGACCCCGGTGTACAACTTTTTGACAAAGGGCGAGCTCCCTTTGGACCAGACAGAAGTGACCACAACCAAACAGCGAGCGTGCTCCTACGTAGTGCTCGAGCACAAGATGTACCGCAGGGGATTTTCCATTCCCCTCCTGAAGTGCATCGACGAATCCACAGTCCCCGAGGTATTACGGGAAATACACGAAGGGATTAACGCCCAACACATGGGCGGTAAATCCCTGGCGAGGAAAGCTCTACGAGCGGGGTACTATTGGCCGACAATGCAGCAGGACGCTAAAGATCACGTTAAGAAGTGCGACAAGTGCCAGAAGCACGCCGACACGCATCTCGCCCCCTCTCACGAGCTGAACATACTGTCATCCCCGTGGCCATTTGCCTGGTGGAGGATGGATATCCTCGGACCATTCGTACAAGGGACGTACCAAAACAAGTTCCTTATTGTGGTCATGGATTACTTCACGAAATGGATAGAGGCCGAGGCCCTTGCGAAGATCATCTCGCACAACATCCTCTGTTTCTACAAATGAAACATCCTCGCTAGATTTGGAATCCCGAAGGCGCTGATCACAGACAACGGTACCCAATTCACCAACCACGGGTTCCGAAACTTTGTCGCCAAACTCGGAACCAAACAACATTTTACCTCGGTTGAGCACCCTCAAACCAACGGGCAAGACGAGGCCGCCAACAGGGTCATCCTGCAAGGACTCAAATGTTGGCTCGGCGAAGCAAAAATGGGGTGGGTCGAGGAGTTGTACAGCGTCATATGGGCTTATCGCACCACGCCCCATTCAACGACGGGCGAAACCCCTTTTCGACTAACATACAGCACCGAGGCCGTCATCCCCGTAGAGATCAGGGAACCCTCCAGGCGGATAGAAATGCCTCTCGACGAGGAAATGAATGACGAGGCACTTAGAGACGAACTCGACCTGGTCGAGGAAATTCGATCATGGGCAGCCCTGCGTGAGGCCGCTCTAAAACAACGAGTAGCTCTGCGTCATGACGACAAGGTCATCAGACGCGAATTCCAGATCGGCAACCTGGTATTACGAAGAAACCAGAAAGACTCCCGCGAAGGAAAATTGGCCGCGAACTGGGAAGGACCCTATCACGTCCATGGCACCACAGACACCGAGGCGTATTACCTCGAGCAGCTAAACAGAGAACCGTTACCACGACCCTGGAACGCTGCTAAGCTAAAACAGTACTATAGCTAAAGCCTTTAAACACTGAGGACTTTCGTCGTCGAACACCCACCTTTAGCCAACAAAGGGAAATGTCTCGACCATGTAGACATGACGAGGTACGGGCCCGATCTACACCCAAACGACATAATGTCGTTCAACCAACGAGGTCGAACGACAATGCCCGATAGGGACACCTCGATCGAGCTCCACTGTTGAAGTACCCACATGGCAGAACACCTAGCTCACGATGGGCAGTTCACACCGTGGGAGTACGACCTTGATCTAGATCGTACGCTCGACATGCGGGCTCCACTCCGCACAACCGACGCATTTTGAAGTACGTCGAACCACCAAAGGGGTCGAAAGGATATCTCCACTCGAGGACATAACTTAAACAAAAATATTCATCACAAGAGTAACAATCAAACATTAGCCTAGACACGAGCAAGTTAAGGCGAAATAAACATCCATAAAAAAAGTTCATGCACAAGACAAGTTAATAATGAACCAACCAAGAAGGCCGACAATGTTCGAGGTTACAAGCCGTGACACAACGACCAAAAGAAATCAAGAAAGTAGCACGGGCACACAGGCCCCAAAAAATGAGCACGGGCATGCAGGCCCCAAAACAAATAAAAATCAATATGCGGGCGCGTATGCCCAAAAAAAAACTTGACGCTAAACGTCCCCAGGACTACCGGCATCTACCCCGGGAGACTCGGGAGGAGGCACGACCTGACCATCAATAATCTGAGACATGAACCCGGCTCCCTTGGTGTTCATGCCCGGATTCAGGATGAATAGCTGGCTGACCGCGACCTTGAACCCATCGGCTAGGGCACCGACACAGTCTGACTCGAGAAGGTGGATACGTGCAACCAAATATGAATGGGTTCGCAAAGAGGCTGTCTCCTCTGACTCGTCGTCAGCAGGAAGCATAACAGCTTTTAGCTCCTCGACTTCCTTGGACAAACATTCGTTGTCACTCTCCAACTGTTCCTTGTCCAATTGGAGGCAATCCCTCTCCTTAGCAACCTTTACAGACTTTTCCTTCTCCCCCGACAGCAGGTCGGCTTGCTCGCGAAACATTTCCTCGAAACACTCGAGGGCCGCCTTACGAGATTTGGCAGCAAAAGTAGCTTTCTCTAATTCCAACTCCCTAACGCGGTCTGAGGAGTCCGACCCTTCCTCGGCAAGGACCACGGCCATCTCAACCATCGTCACCATCCCGACCATGCTGGCGACGAGGTGTTTCCTCCGGCCTTCTTTGTCAAGCCGTTTAATAGTCTCGGCCTCGTTATCACTCACCGTCAGAGGAAACCCCTCGAAGAAATCCTTCTCTACAAAACATGGCGGTAAGCCGAAGGCCCGCGCAGCTACGAACTCGTCGCCAATCTCCGACCTGTTTTCAGCCCGACTTCTCTTCCTAGTAACCAGCTCAGTGGGTTGCTCGGGATCAGGAGAGCCCGAGGACCCACTAGACACATCTCCCCCCGAACTGGCTGGCAGGCCCATCCTTGTGGCTTGCGGTGCCCTCACCAGCCTCTTGTTTATCTTCTTGTCTTGGGTTAACTTCAATAACCTTTCTCGTCGTTCAACCATGTGACCTGCAAAAGGGAGCAAACCCGGGTTAGCTACAAGCGAGCAAAAACAATAAAATGGAATAAAACAATGAGAGTAGAAGCAATAAACCTAGCAGATCTACAGCCTGCCCGTAGGACTGGCACTCAACGAGTGCCTTGGTGTTGATGAGACGCGCCTCGAACGTCAGGTACCCATCCTCATCAAGAATGTCATCCCCTTCCCTTGTAACCCACCAGGAAGGGAAAAAGCTATCAATAAACTTGCAAAGGACATCATAGGCCTCCTCGTCCTCGGCGCTCATGCTCCCCGCGAGTGTATGATAGTGCCCGGTGCCATGATCGTAATGACCCGAGCACCAATGGATCTGGAACTTGGAAATATGCCCGACTGTGGGACTACCCTCAGCATCCACAAGGGGCTCCCCATCCGCGTCGACCACCACAGTTTCCGATTCGAACAAGGAGTCCAGGGCGGTTTGGGTGACCGGTTGCAGCACATACCATTTATCCTTGAAATCCCTTACCGAGTCCATATACATCCTGAACAACCTCTTCGACTGTTTTAAGGATACCCAGTTGTGCCTGCCTCCTCGAGACTGACGCTGCAGATGAAAGACCCTGAAGAAAAGGGGAATCGTCGCCCCAATTCTCAAGAAACGACACGTCATCTCGAATGCCCGAAGGAAGGCGACCGCGTTGGGGTGAAGCTGCGAAGAGGCCAGGTTCAGATGGCTAAACACCCCGACCTGAAAGTCACTAAAGGGTAGCTTATGACCGAGATCCCTGAACATGATCTCGTGCATAGGGAATGCGTACTCGGTAAACTCAAAGCAGATACGGGTGTCGATCGTCGGCCTCATTACTACAAAATTCTTTTGAAAACCTGGCTGACTGCCGCCATGCTCGATGACAGTATAAACACGCCGACTACGCCGACAGTACGCCGAAGCAATCCCCCGGGGCTCGACACCCACCCAGTCCAACGTAGGGTCATCAATGGTGTCGACTAATGTAACGTTCTCTTCCGTACTTGTTTCTTCAACGTCATTTTGCCTCGAGGATTCCAGATTATCGGCCATTTATCTGCAAAGCACATGAAACTGGTGAAATCGAGAGCAAATCTGCATGCTCGCCACAGAGGCGGGAAGAAGTACACAACAAGCCGAACACAGACACCCCAGCTCCGACCACGCATCGGGGACAGCACGAGCGTAGCATGAGCGCCCCGGGAAAATCATGAATCACTCGAGCAAGTTCCTGACTTCGCCTACCCGACACTAGGATACCGCGAGGAGACTACCCTACATACTTCCTAAAAGGATGAACATCCCGACCAAACACATGAAGATCACGAGCTATATCATGAGCTATACGCCCAAAACTATGAATCTCACGAGCAGTATCAATAATTATGTGCTTAAACTACGAATACCACGGGCAATCTGATAAAGTATGTCCCTAAACTATGAGTATCTCGGGCACAGTCATGAATCTACCGAGCATTACTTCCAAATATGTATTTCAAGTATCAAAAATAACATCAAAACTACCTACAACGAAGAAAAACAGGAGGAACAAACACTTACTTGGAAGAAAAGAGGTACGAATGACGGCGGTGAAAGTGATCAACGACGGATAGTGCGGCGGTCTCACAGCGTTACGGGAAACGACGGCAAGCGTGAAGAGGAAAAGTAAATTATGGGCCAAAGGGTCCTATTTATAGGGATGGCGTGGAATGTGAAACGTCACACCGGGGAGACACGAACTTCCCCCGTCTTTGACATCTACTCCCCTAGGCAATGATGACCCTATTTTGCTAGGGTGGCGTTACAATTCCCAAGGACTGCCCCACGTATCCGACGAACGCAACCCGCGAGAAATTATGCGAGCACGCTTCGAAAAACAAAAGCCCTGATCCAAGCGTCAGGTCCCCGCGGTGAAAGCGAGCTAAGATCAAGTCATAACTCTTGCACCAGGAGCAACGACTTGGGGGGCTCCTGTTCTGGACTAGGCCCACCTTGGCCCAAAGTGCAAATAAAGGCCCAGATCCAAGCGACTCCTCGGGGAATGCCCGCAATCAGTACATCACCAAACGTGCCCGACCACAGACTACATCTACAACGTCTGTCGTTGCCCGCGAGGAGCAGCCTCCCGACCAGGGACCTCGAGCTCGAGCCCAGATCGAGCACTCTCCCCGTAGGGCAGATTCTGTCCACTATGACCTTTATGGAATCCTCAAAGTTCCAGAAAGACCGCGTCTTTGTCCTTCCTCATTCTTCGCCGAGCACCACCAGGAAGGGGACCACGTACGGATCCCTACTACACACGTAGAACCTGACAGTTCCTTTATTGGGCCAGTTCTGGTCAGCCCAATGAGGGGACCTTGGCCCAACGCTGGGAGCTATAAATACCCTCTGTTCCAAGAGGGTCAGGTATTCATCTATCACACGCCTATACACTTTTTGCCTGCCCATTTCGTCTCTCATTTTAGCATCAGAGTGTCTTGCAGGTATCCCCCCCCCCCCCCCCCCCCCCCCCCTCACCTCACTCAAGGCCAGTCCGAGTCAGCTGTGACGGTCCAAGTCTGATCCGATAAGATCACAATCCAATCGAAAATTTCGAATACCGTATAAAAAAATAAAATATATTTGAAAAAAAACCATAAATTTTGAAAAATACACCAAAAACTTAAGAAAAAAATCAAAAAATTCAAAAATGTACCAAATTTTTGAAAAAATACTGACATTTTTGAAAAATACTAAAATTTTCAAAAAATTTAATATTTATTTAAAAAAAATTTCATTACCAAAAATTTCAGTATATTACAAATTTCCAGACTAAAATTTCAAAACATATAAGAAATTTCATTCTTTAACTTCTCTAATTTATTCAAGGGCATTTTTGACATTTAGAAAAATGGGATGACAGATATAATTTTGGTGACATAGATAATTTGTCTCGGCGGCACCATCCTACAAGAATTTCAACAAACCCTACTCTCTCACCTCTGAGCCATTCTCTGTATCTGCAATGGCGAAGAAGAAAGAGAGAAACGTTAACGTCTCAGGAAAACCGAAGCACTCTCTCGACGCCAACCGGAGTAATGACCCGAAGACGGAGTCGCGGTCCGCCGCCACAGTCCGCCGTCTCAAGATGTACAAAACCAGACCCGTTCGTAACAGTGGAGGCAAAATCCTCAGGCAAGAGTATCAATCCAAAGACCTTCCAAGCACTCGAATCAAACCCGATCGTCAATGGTTTGGTATGTTCAATTTCACCTCATATGAAGTCAATCGGGTAATTAATCGTTAAGTGCTAACTACGATTTGTGATTTTCAGGGAATACTCGTGTTGTGAATCAGAAAGAGCTTGAGTTTTTCAGAGATGAAATGGCGAAGCATAGTTCGAGTAATTATAATGTTATTCTCAAGGGCAAGAATTTGCCTATGTCGCTTCTTAATGATCACCAGAAGGTTTGTTTCTTCTGATGCTGAATTGTTGCAATGGTCTTGTGCTGAAATTTATGTATGTTTACTTGCTTATGAATTTTGAATGCAGCAATCTAGGGTTCACCTTCTTGATAGAGAGCCTTTTTCGGATGCATTTGGCCCTAAGACTAAAAGAAAACGTCCAAGCCTTTTGGCTACTGACTATGAGTCTTTAGCTAAGAAAGCCGATGGTTCTCAAGGTAGAAACCATGATTTCTCTCTGAATTGGGTTGTTTAGTTAGCATTAGCCTGAAATGAGATAAGCTAAGTTTATTTGTGCTTTTGCTTTTTTAAGGGAAAACATGTTTTACACTAAGAAATTTAGAAGAAAAGATGTGTTATTTTTTCAGAAAGTTAAAAATATCCTTAAAAATCAAATAGAAGTGTTTTTTTTAGCTTTTTTAAGTGGGAATATTTGTTTATATGTGGTATGTTTCTTTGACGGAATGATGTTGAACATTATCTGATGATTGTTGTTGATTTTTTTTCTTCCTACATTACTTTCCTCTGCAGATGCTTTTGAAGAGAAGTATGATGCATCTGCAGAAGCTAATGAAGCAGATGGATTTAGAGATTTAGTGCGGCATAACATGTTTGATAAAGGTCAAAGTAAACGTATATGGGGTGAACTCTACAAAGTGATAGATTCTTCAGATGTTGTTGTCCAGGTAGTGTTTCATGTTGCTATGATTTTGGTTAACTTTTCATGTACATATATGATGGCTGATTATGTCCTGTCAAGCATATTTGTGTGTTTCAATTCTATTAATATTATTTTGTGTGAAAAGGTTAAAAAATTATGCTTTATGACGGCCATTTCTGTTTCAAATTTGCACTGCACCTTGCTCTGCCAATGTGAAAACATTTGTGCAGTTCTGTTTCAAATCTGCAAGCCGCTGTGCTCTGCCAATGTGAAAATATTGTCTGAATTTTAGTAACATTTTTCATAGTAAAATAAGGGATAAAAGATAGAAACTTGCTACTAGTTAATTTGTTATACTTTTAAGTTCTAAATCAAATTTCATTATAGGATTGTTTCATGTTTTTTTAAGTTGATGTATTCATGGCAAGTCAAATTTCTGACCTTCAGATTCCCAACTTTCATGTTTTTGTTAAGTTGATGTATCCATGGGAAGTCAAATTTCTGACCTTCAGATTCCCAATGTACTTTTCTCTTCAGTCTGTGTAAATATTTTATCTATAATGATACAGGTTATAGATGCAAGGGATCCACAAGGCACAAGATGTTACCATTTAGAGAAGCATTTGAAAGAAAATTGCAAGCACAAACACTTGGTGCTTTTATTGAACAAGGTTACAATTTTTTTTTTTTTTTGCTTTTGTTTTAAATGTTGCCTAGTACCATAACTTTGTATCATAATTCCATCATAAATCATTTCAAATCCCCATTTTTCTTCAGTGTGATCTAATTCCCGCCTGGGCAACAAAAGGATGGCTTAGAACTTTGTCAAGAGAATACCCAACTCTAGCGTTCCATGCAAGCATTAACAAGTCCTTTGGAAAGGTATACTTGTGACTAAATCTTATTTGATTTGTTTGCCAATTTCCTGCTATGTGTTAATCCATCAATAAAAAAAGACTAGTGAAGTTGGAGATTATATGTTTCCTCAGCAATTTGTTATCTTTTAGCCTCAACATATCTTTCTTTCCTCTCCTTTAACTCATGTATCTTCAGCTACTTGCTATTTTTTCATTGGTCTTTATCATGTGTAGGGTTCACTTCTATCGGTTCTAAGACAATTTGCAAGATTGAAAAGCGATAAGCAAGCAATATCTGTTGGTTTCGTTGGATATCCAAATGTTGGGAAGTCATCGGTGATCAATACATTGCGTACAAAGAATGTAATCCTTCTTTCTCATTTTGCGTTTCTTATTTCCTGCTTAAGCTGTTCTTAGTGAGAAGATTAATTAAAGCATAGAAGTATCCATGTAATTTTTCAACTTTGGAATGATAAGCATTTTAGCTCTCTGATTGACATGTGACTACTTAATGTGTCACAGGTTTGCAAGGTTGCTCCAATTCCAGGGGAAACCAAAGTCTGGCAGTATATAACCCTTACCAAGAGGATCTTTTTGATTGATTGTCCCGGTGTTGTCTACCACAACAAGGACACTGAAACAGATGTTGTGCTGAAGGGCGTGGTAAGTTTTCTCGTATTTATTTTCACTTTGGTTGCATAATACTTTGCTAAAGAATGTTTTAATCAATCTTCAAATTTTGCCAATGTTAATTGAAAGAGCACAGTGACTTTGCTTGATTCATATAGGTCACTTCTTATAGGGGAAGGGATTTTTAGTACATTTCTTTTAATCTTCCAAATACTATAAAAAGAATGTGTATCTGAAGTATATTTGAAGGAAGGAAATCTTTTCTCCCTTTCCAGAACCACTGCTTTTGTTTTGAAAGAAAGTTAAACAATCATGCCATGCTTTTCCTTTATTCTTTAAGAGACATGTTTTATATCAATCCACCTGGTATAATTCTGTTTAGATATCCTAAGTTTTGTTGGGTTGTGATATATTATTCTCACCCCTCGGAATATTCTACGTCTATATTGTTTTAATGTTGTGTTGAGTAATATCATAATTGTCAGCACATACTTGTTTCGTTGCCCAATGAATAATTTATACTCTTGCTTACTAACAATAGAAGCTCTTGTGTAATTCAGTCTGCATGTGATAGAGCTTTATACCCTGTTAGCCTTTCTAGAGTTTATATGTAGAATGAAACTTTTAAGAAATATTTGGGGTCCTGACAACATGTCTGTTAGATGTTTTATTGTTATTTATAATAATCTGGCTGTCCTTGACAGAACATTATGGTGGCGAATGTTGATCCATGTCGCCAGCCCCACTAGTGGGATAAGGCTTAGTTATAATAATCTGGCTGAATACTTGATTTATTTCCAGGTACGTGTAACAAACTTGAAAGATGCTGCTGACCATATAGGTGAGGTTTTGAAACGTGTGAAGAAGGAGCACTTGACAAGAGCTTATAAAATAAAAGAGTGGTATGGTTCATTGTCTACTAACTTGGTAAATGGTAGATTTTCATTAAGTGTGTCCGCCTTTGGTATTCTTGTGTTTGCTGGGGACAGCCAACTTTTTGAAAGTTTGTTTGCTTTTTGATAGCTTTTTGTAAGATTATGTTTTGCTCTGCCTGTAGTTTTAGCATCCTCTGAGGAATTATTTACAACCAGGTGGTGGTGGCATGATTTTTCTTGATGCGACCACTACATGCCATTTTATATTCACCTTGATTTACTCATCTGTGTTTTATTATAGCTTGTCAGCTCGTATACAAAAACTAGGTATTTGATAATTCCTATTACCTGTCCTCAGGGTTGATGAAAATGACTTCCTACTTCAGCTCTGCAAGTCATCTGGCAAACTTCTAAAGGTATTCTATTTGAATTGATCTGAGGCTGATCATAACCTCTAGCTCTTCTCAATTTGACCTTTAGACTAGATATGCCCTCTGTCATGGAACTTAAGTAACACATGTTTCTTCTTTTGATCCTGCCTGCATTATAGAATAAAAATTACTAGTTTTCCCCTTTATGCGTAAACATGTTAAACCGGTTCGTTTATTTATTCGTCCAATTTGTTTTTCTTCAAGTGTTTTTTTGCTTCGGTAAGACGCGATGATAGACTTTGGTGTGACTTTTACTCGCTGTCTTTCCCAGGGTGGTGAACCTGACCTGATGACTGCAGCGAAGATGATACTTCATGACTGGCAGAGGGGTAAAATTCCCTTTTTTGTTCCTCCTCCTAGGCTGAATGACGTGTCCGAGGCAGAGGAGCCTAATGTTAATGGCATTGATGTTGACGAGACAGTTGACCCTAACCAGGCATCTGCTGCCATTAAAGCTATTGCAAGTGTTCTTTCATCTCAGCAGCAAAGAAATGTACCGGTTCAAGGGGATTTATATACTGAGAATGAGATGAAGGGAGAAACTGCTGACCAACTTCCATACACAGCAGATGATACAGATGAAGATAGTGACTCATCTGAGCAGGATCCATCCACTGAGGTTCCATCTGAGCAGCTTGTTTCTGACGAGACAGTACCAACAAGTGAATCATGAGTTTTGGTTGCAGGTTTAGCTGTTAGGGAAGAGAAAAAGCTCCATTTCCGCCGCATCTTTAACAAAGCCCAGCTCCATTGCAAGGACTTCATGTGTTTCACATACAACTGTCAAATGCTCAACTTTGCATTTGAGAAATCTGTTCTGGTAACACAAATGAAGTTTCAGTGATGTTTATCAACTGATCTTTGGATGCAGAGTAGATTTTGATTTCTTGAGCATAGTTTTAGTGATATAGTTTTGTCAATGATGGATACTTTGTTCTATTTATTTGTAATATTTACTATTCTAAGTTATTTTGCTATCTATATTATGAGACCTAAGAGAAATTTGAATTTACAACTTCTATAGCAATATATGCTTGTCTTAAATCCTAAAATTTTAAGCTAAATAATTTTGCTAAACACCCTAATTTTTAGTGCATGGACTTTGGATGGTGTAAATTTATTTTAAGGTTGGCGTTTGATTTTGTAAAAGACTAAAAAAATGTTATACGTTAAATTGAAATACTGCATTTGATGCGAAATATAGAGAAGAGTTTTACTACGACTGTATGGACATTGTAAAGTGTACTAATTGAATTGTCTATGTTATAAACATTCTGAGAAAATTTTAGAGAATTTCTCTTTTCATTCTATAGTGAAAGAACAAAAATCTTACAAAATTTTAAAAATACTCCTAAAAATTAAAAATATGTTTTTGAGATTCGCTCAATTTCAGAAAGTGTTTAAGAAATTCTCGGAAATGCACTTCCAATTAAGTGACTCGGCTAACATGACTCGTCGTATTGTATGTCCCTAATAAGTCTTTTAGTACCTTTGTAGTTATACCAAATTACATAGCATAGCATGTTAGACAAAAATATAGAAAATCAAAATGGACTAATAAGTCTTTTAGTATCTTTGTAGTTATATCAAATTACATAGCATGTAAGACAAGTATAGAAAATCAAAATGGATATACCGGAAACATTTGATTTTTTTTAGTAGAACCAAAACATAATAAAAAGAATCAAGCAGATACATATATCCATTTTGATTTTCTATACTTTTATCTTACATGCTATTTCTTACATTTATAAATAGATGTTCATCGACAACAGATAGTTAATTGGAGAGATGACATTTAAAGACATATTCGCTTCACATGTCATTTAGTGAGACGACTATTACACTGGAAAATGTCTCTTGTCTGCTTCACCTACCGATCAAGGGCGTGTTATGGACCCCCCCTCGAGATGTATCTGAAGAAGCTGTTGTTGAGATTGTTGTTGATTACTTGGGAGCGCCTGTAGCTGCAAAAATTTGAGACAAAGCCATTAATTAACTTAACTAAAATAGTGAAAGTCGCCACCACACTTTATTGTTTCCAAAAGGAAATGAGAAAAGAGCGAATAAAATCTAAAATGAAATAGAGATCAAGGTACAAAGGATGATTATACAAAGAGGATGATTATACAAAGGAAAGATATTAACACCCTAAACATCTACGGTACTCCACAAAATTTACTTTGTTTGTTTTAATCAAAGAGTGTGTTATCTAAAACTTGAACTTACTAGAGAAAATGCATGAAATAATTAGAAAAGAAAAATGTTTTTGAATTTTTTATTATTTCGTTCGCCTCGATTTTACAACCTCGTGCCTACGTATCCCGAAAGAATCAGAGCACCGTAGTTCTTCCAAAAAAGAACTGAAAATTATGTGCATTGATTGATTTTAACTAAAGAGACAAATAGTCATTTTTAGGAGGAAGACTCGCCTAATCGGTCACAAAGTATGAAAAAGAGTGACAATGCACTAACATGAGGAAGGGTTTGGACACACCTCTAGTACTCAAGTGGAAATGTCAGCATCTTTACAACCATGGGGATAGGAGAATGACATCTCGATCATAAATGACTCACATCTAATCTTGAAAAATATTTTAAAGGGAAAAGGTGCACGAAGGCACAAAAAGGTTTGAATGGAGTTGAATGTTTTTTAGTCTTTTTGAAAGTGTTAGAATATGCTTATGTGGTTTAGCATTTATTAAAGAAAATAAGTTTGAAAAGTCACTTGACAAGTCAAAGTTTATTATGAAAGTGGTCAAGTTTATTGAAAATAAGAAGGTTTTGAAAAAGATGAGAAGGTTTTGAAAATTGAAGAACGGGAAGAGATGAAGAAACTAATCTAGAAATATAAGGTAAAATCTAAGGCAAGGAAGGTCTGACCAAACAAGAAGTCAATACTTGACATAATGAAGTCAACGCAAATTTTCCATCATTTAGATTAAAGCCACAAGCAAAGAATAAATCAAGAGTGTAACATGCATTAGGTGAAAATAAATCACAAACAGAAAGTGCATCAGATAAGCCCAAGGTGTCGGATAAAGCTCAAAACATCATATGATCATCAAGATATCGAATAAGAATCACTGCATCAGATGAAACTTCCAACAAACAGACAAAGTCATGATAACAGAGAAATAATCTGAAGATCTCATATGGAATAAGAACTCAAACTAAAGTGGATTAGAACCATATATCAAAGATGAATGAACAAATGATATATGAAAAAAATATTTAAGCAATTAATCAAGAGTTGATTAACTTAATTAATTAGATTAAGAAAAATTAATTAGTAAGACTAATTAATATTTAATAACGAAATCAACTAACTAAATCAATATTTGATTAATCATTTAAAAACAATAAAGTGTGCAAAGAGGAAGTGAGCACTTGAGCCGTCTTTGAAACCTTAACAAACCATAAACAAGGTTAGTAATCACAAGAGGAATTAAAAATAGAACCAAATAAAACTTGCAACAATTTACATGTATTAGTAATCCAATTTCCTAATTAAAACCACCATACATGCATAACCAAGCAAGGACATGAATTGAAATCACAATTAACACCAATTTGTGCATTAAAAAAGAAGTGATAAAAGATGTGAAGCAACCAAGCATTTATGATAACTCCTAAGTTTCACAACACATTTTAACCACATTATAAGCTCAATTCCTTATTCTAAATTTTAACCACATTATAACCACATTTTAACCAAGTGAACAGTGGCAGTGATAGTGAGAATTTCACGCGGAGAGTGAAGGTGGTTGCGGAGGTTTGATGGTGGGTGATGGGTTGTTGGCCGGAGATTGCAAGTGGGTCTGCGTGTTGAAAGCAGAAGATGCACAGGGAGGGAGTATGCGAAGTAGTATGTGTCGATGGTTGAAGAAGTTGGTAAAAATGAGGGTAGCGTGAAGCTGGTTGAATGGAGGTGGAGCGCTGTTCGTGTGACAGAAGATGGAGATGAAATTTGGGGTGTGGAGCAGAAGAGAAGAAGGGATTTACGGTGAGAGAGAGAGAGAGAGAGTTGATAGAATTTGTTCTGAGTTTTTCGTATGATATGCTATGCCTACCCCCATCAATTCTCAATACTCTTATCTCTTATACATCACAAATTAGGGTTTCTCAATTTTTATAATGACCAAAGTACCCTCTGGAATATAATTAACCAACAAATCTAAAGAATAAAAATTAACACACTCAAAACTATTTTTGTTTCAATGTTTCAAAATAAAAAAAAGACACTTAAAATAATCAAAAATGATAAAATACAGACACTAAATTAATTGAAAAAAGAAAATGAATACATTATACAAAACTACAGATCACAAAGGTTAATAAAAAATATTTCGAATGGTTACAATCAAAATAAAATAAGATTAAGAATATTAGGTTGAACAGATGCTGACAGTTAAAAAAGAGACTGCAAAGTGTACCGAAAAAATAAAGTGAGCGTACCGACATGATCTACGTGAAACATAGATTCATAAAACAGTCAGATAAAGGTAAAAACTTGAAATATTTTCTCGTTAATTTTCTGCACAATGTCGAATCGCTTTTAACAATATGTCTGTAAAACCAAAATATCAATATTATCAACATATAAACAACTTGACGCAATGCATGAAGCGGTTCAAAGAGATAAAAATACATGAAGTGAGATAATGAGTATTTTTTAACTATAAAACAATGTAAATATCGATTTAAATGGACTTTTGGTCAACTCAAATACGACTAGTGATGCGAATGTGATGAATGAATGATCATGAGAAAAAATTGGGGTATGCTAGCTGCCCCTATTTAATTATCCTTGATTAGATAACATCATAGTGGAAGGTAATTAAATACAGAAAGACCTAAGTTTTGTCCTTTGGGTAACACTGAAATGCAATGTAATGCATTAACTCTTTTTTGACATATTTTTTTGTATATGATATGATATGAATGCATAAGAGAAGACACTATGTGTAGAAACTTGAAACAAGAGATTTATGATAGATTGAAAGAAATGACATGGAAAGACACGCTAGAGAACATAAGCTATTTTTGGATATTCGTCAAGGTGACAAGAAGTATCTATCAATACTTAAAAATACGGAGACAACACCCTGAAAATGCAAGTAGTGAAATCCAATAATGGTATTATATAGAAACTACAAACAAGATAAAGGTACGCCCAAAAGATGTCTAAGAATGATATTGAACTCTACTGGGGATAAGACATCTAATTACTAGCTTTTGATGGAAAGACAAAATCATGGTATCCAATTACTGGCTTTGGATGACAGGAAGAAAGATCACGATACCCAATTACTGGCTTTGGATAAAGAGAAAA
Organism: Vicia faba; assembly: GCA_948472305.1. NCBI lineage: Eukaryota > Viridiplantae > Streptophyta > Magnoliopsida > Fabales > Fabaceae > Vicia > Vicia faba. The sequence goes on from OX451735.1 coordinate 357,182,211, forward strand.
AGAATTATGACATCCAGTTACTGGCTTTGGATGAAAGAATCACAACATCTAATTACTGGTTTTAGATGGAGGAAGAAGAATATGACTTCCAATTACTGGCTTTGGATAAAGAGAAAAAGAATTATGACATCCAATTACTGGCTTTGGATGAAAGAATCACAACATCTAATTACTGGCTTTAGATGAAGGGAAAAAGAAATATGACACTCAATGAATGGCTTTGGACGAAAAAGACCATGTCATTCAATTACTGGCTTTGAATGAAGGAAGACCACGACATCCAATTACTGGCTTTGGATGAAGGGAAAAGGAATTATGACACCTAATTAATGGCTTTGGATGAGAAAGACTGTGTCATTCAATTACTGACTTTGAATGAATGAAAACCACGACATCTAGTTACTGACTTTAGATGAAGGGAAATGAATTATGACATCTGTTGGCTGGGATTTTTATAAAGAGAGAAATCCAAACCAAAAGTTAAAAAGGGTCTTTTAAGAACATTAAATTATGAGGAGTCGACTATCAAAGCATGTCGACCATGGTTGATTTCACAGGCAGGCGACCAAGGTTTTGTAAGCGCAGTCGACCATAGAAAAGTTCATGGTGAATGGATTGAGCCCGGAGAGGTGAGAAGTCCAAAAGAGTTAAAAGGCCCATAAGCGCCTAAACTGTAAAGGCAAAACATTATGGAGGAAGAACATTGGTTTTACCATAATGGAGAACATGGATTCACAAAGAGAAGTTACAATAGAGAACATGGATTCGTGAGGGAAAGTTACGAAGAAAACGTGGCATGCAAGGAAACGAAGCTCACTTAGAAAGTAGTTATTTATGTGTATTATAAATACAACACTTAGTGCATTTTTGTAAGAGGTCAAACTTTTCACATTCCTGCATGCTAGTCACTCAAAGTAACCAAGCGAACGAGCAAAATGAGTCATGCAAAGACAATGTATGTTTGAACCAACCTATTTTACAACTATCTTTAATGTTATGTCATTATCTTTTACAACTTAAAATTCTTTTTCGTTTTCTTTACTTCGTCATTTCATCCTTATCTTTTGCAATTTAAATACGTTTGGCTGCCAGTCGAATGCACCCTTTTTGGAAACACTTTGACTATGCACGCGAGCTGAAGCACTGCTCCGAGATTCCCTGGTCGATCTCGCACGTAAACTTGTTTTCAAGGGACCAACTTTGTTTACCAAATCCACGGGTAAACAAATTGACACACCTGGTGAGACCGTGCTAATATTTTTGCATGTAGTTTCACAAAGTTCTTATAGTTAGCGTGTGTATGGATTTAAGGAGTGGTAAACTTTTGTCTAAGTCCAGAATGCCACACTCTGACACAAACACTACACACACACGCAAATTTCTACACAAAATATGGATGTTATACCAGTAATTACCACAACTCAAAGCGCGACAGTTTTATCTCCCGTAAGATCGACCGTAATTTCTGGTTCAGTGACGATAGTCACAATGACAGAACCTAGGCATGGGGTATCACCATTTGACCCAAATCGACCACTCTTTTCAGAGGGTCCAGGGTCATTATTTGTCCCTCACCAATATGGTATGCCTTATTCCATGATGGTTGGGTTACAGTCAAATCCCGCCACATATACAACAAATACAGTTGCCATTAGAAACTAAGGCAGTTATGCCTCAAGTGGTCGACTAGGTGGTGTTAGTTGTGTCCCACAGTCGATGCCATATTTGAATACTACATCCATTATGGCTTTAAGGAAACAGATGGATGAAAGTAATTTAGAGTTAGTAAATGTCTTAACCCAACAAATGGGAGTCGCCCTAAACCCTGTAGTTGACCAAATAGGTAGATTGATTGACTAATTAGGGGTCCAACCAACCCAAACTAAGACGCGCCACATGTCGTTGAGGGTTTTTGAAGAACTAGAGAAGGGAAACAATGAGCATCCTTTTAGGCCTCAAAGAATGGAAACACCCACTTATGACGAGTGAGAATTTATTAACATTATGAACCTAGGCCGGTCATAGTTAGAAGAAACCAAGATGCTGATCGAGTGTTAAGAAATGCCACTGTTGGACGTAACAACATAGTGAATGTGGTAGAAGAAGTATTAACACGATCCATAGTAAATGTTAGCCTCCGGAGGCCCAATTACTCTTCACCCTTTCCTGATTACATTCGACAGGCAGAATTACCTAGAATATGTAAGGTGCCTAAGTTTACCAAGTTTGCTGGTGAGGCTAATGAGTCAAACATTAAACACGTTGCTAGGTACAAAATAGAAGCTGGCGATATCGCCAACGATGAGGGCTTAAAGTTAAGATATTTTCCTAATTCTTTGACAAAGAATGCTTTTACTTGGTTTACAATGTTAACTCCAAACTTCATACGTACTTGGGAACAACTTGATGGGATATTTCATGAACAATTTTATGTTGGTAAGCCTAAGATAAGTTTGAAAGAATTATCCTCCATCAAGAGAAGGTCGTCTGAGTCAATGGAAATGTATTTGAATAGGTTTAGGGTCCTAAAATCTAGATGTTTTACTAGGGTTCCTGAACATGAGCTGGTCAAAATGACCGCTGGGGGGTTAGATTATTCTATTAGGAAAAAGTTTGATCCTCAAACTATTACGCATATGTCTCAACTAGCTGATAAGGTTTAATATGTCAAACATTTGAAAACAGAGAAAGCTAGAGTGTCAAAGGACCATAGAAAAGGAAAAATTTCCTATGTAGACACATAATTATTCCAGAGTCTGAGGAAGAATACATGGAATAGGGGCAGCTGTCATACCCCAAATTTGCCCTACCCTAATCTAGGGTTTTCTTCAAATAAATTTCATTATTTAGTTTTCACTTTTATAGGGGTATTTAAAGTCAAAGGGGTGTGTTGATGTAAAATAGACCATCAATATCTGATGGTCTATTAGGTCTTAAAATTTGTTTCAAGTTTAAAAGAGAAGTGTATTGTTTTAATCAAGGAGGTGTGAACAAATTCGTTTTTAATAAGGCCCATTATCTTTTTTTTTGTAAGGCATGCTTCAAGTTTAAAAGAGGGCTCGAATTTGTTTTGGTCAGGGGCCCATTGAAATCTCTTTTTTTTTTGTACAAAAAACAATTCCATTCCTTTTTTTTAGGCCCGATAGCAAGGCCCTTACGGTTTTCTATTTTTTTTTAATATTACATTATTATTAAGCATTATTATTCTTGCTATATTTACTTTTATTAATTATCATTATTTTTTTCTTCATAATTGATTATTATTAGTATTATTATTTTAGCATTAACATTATTATTACTATTATTTTTTCTTACTATTATCAACTTTACTACTTTAAAATTAAAACGTGATATTACAAAAAAACTTAATTAAAAAAAAGTGTTGTTTATGTCTTAATAAATTAAAGTGTTGATCTTGTCCTCCGTCCATTTTCAAACCCGGAATTCAGGCCTAAACATTGTTGGCCCAATAAAAGCAAAAACGAAGCGTATGGCCCAATTCTACTAACAGGTACTGTAGAGATTTTTTTTTGCGCGTGGAGAAAAGAAGACTTGTTCATGAACGAAAATCAAGAGCAATAATTGCAGAAAACATTATATCAATAAATATGGAATTTCTTTAATATAAATCAAGCAGTGTCCTTAATTTACAGATCAAAATTCAAATTCTTTCCTAATTCAAGAACCTGTTAAATTACATTCAAATAGCTTGCTAAAACTAGAATTCCTAATTAAAAACCCAATTCAAAACTATGTTTATTTCCTAAAATACAATACCCAAAAAACACTATAAAGAAAGAACAAGATTACAGTACAAGAGGAGAATAAAAATTTCTTACAGCGGGAAGTAGCGAAAGTTATAGAAAATTACAGTAGAGGGGGGAGAAAGTGTTGCAGTAAAAGGACCTCCGTACCATTCATATCAACATTTGGGGTTTGGGTTTCGAGATCCGAAACCTTAAACCCGGTGGAGCCTCCATCACCCTAATCATCATCGTCATCCTCCGTTGTCATCACTCTCACTCTCGCCATGCCATCTCCATCGCCGCATCTGTAAGCAGAAAGAACAGGGGGTTAGCCAAAAGGGACCGAAACTCGGAGACAAAGAGAAACGCGTATTAGAGGTAAACAATTATGGATGCTTAGCTTTTGAAGTTTGAATTTGTGTTTGCCACATTAATTTAGGGCGTGGAAGGATTTTGTTTTTAAGGTGAGTAAGGGTTGGATGAAAGCGCCGCCGCGAATAGGGTTGTTGTGTTGTTGGGATAATAGAGAGCGTGAGAGAGAGAAGAAGAAGGATTAGAAAAAAACAATGTAGCAATGAATTTAATTTTGCTTTGTAAAAAAGTAAAGATATGACCTTTGGGCCTGGCCCAACTGCTATCCGCATCCTCCCTTTATTCATTTTACTAACTACGTTGAATTTAACACCCCCTGGCCATTTGGGGCCTGAATTCAAAATCTGAATTCAGGCCCTTTCTACTTGCACCTCCTAAATATTACTTCATAACTAAAATCGCACCCCCAGCAAAATCATTTTTTTTTTATAATTTCATTTTATATATTTATTTATTTATTTTTTATGATTTTTATATATTTATATATTTATTTTTAATAATTATAATATTATATATTTATATTTATATTTTGATTATAATATTACATATTACTTATTATTATAATTAGATTATTTTAGACTTGGGAAAATAATATGATTTTTAATCATATTAAAATCACACGCTTAAAAATAAATTTTGTAACATAATTTAATTTAATATTTTATATCAAAATATTAAAACCCGTGATTCATTAAAATTATAATATCCGTAAGCGACACGTGGCCAATATCTGGCCACGTGATAAGAGGGCTATATTAGACTCTTCAGCTGCATACGTCTAAAAATACGCAAACAAACGTCAAACCATTTTTTATAATAAATTAAATCTAACAATTAATTTTCAAAAAAGGAATATAAAGATTTTTTAATTAACTTTGCACTTAGTTCAAAATCTCCGCTATCTACACATTCGAACTAAGTGCGTGGAAAATTAAAATATCTGCATAATCCATAAAAAACGCAAACCAACCGCGAACTACGAAAATGAGACTCTGATTCCTCCTAAGGAGGATACATAGGAATACGATCAAAAATTATTGCGAGTCCCGCTAACTAAAATTCAAACCCTTTTCCTTAATTAATAATTAAAACCCTATTTCCTAAACATCGCACTTCTAAACCTAGTATCCTTGTGAACAAGGTAGATAAGGGGTGCCTAACACCTTCCCCTCGTCTAGAACCGAGTCCAAATCTAGAATCTTTGAACTTTAGGGTTATTCCTTTATACTCCCTTCCTTTAGGATAAAAATTAAGGGTGGCGACTCTAATTTAAAAACCAGTTGCAACAGCTGGCGACTCTGCTGGGGACCCAACCTTAGGTTTAGGAGTCTTGTCCATTAGTTTTAGGGTTTTAAGGTTTTTTTATTTATTTTTGGGTGTTTTACATTTGTTTAATTATTGTTTATTTATTTATTTATTTATTTGTTTATTTTCTTGCTTTCTCTTATTAATCATTACATTTATATGTCAGTGACGGGTTTTTAAATTTTGCAAATTTTTTTTATAAACCTTAGAAAGAAGGTTCGTCTATTAGCCAAGGGGATACATCATCCCTATGAGTTTATGTGACGACTTCGCCTAGAGTCGGTGGAATTCCGCAAAAGAAATACGTCTCAAGAGACATCCTCTTGAGAAGTAGGACTTTGGAATGACGCCTATGACTCTTTGTATAACCCTAAACTAAAATCTCATGATGAGACCTTTCACGACCTAGAGACGAAAGTTTCGGTCTGCAAAGAGACTTCACTTAAGGGAGGCCCTTGCGCCTTTCCCTATAGTGTTATTCATGATACCCTTAAGGAAATCACCTTATAGGGAGGGTAGAATATACATAAAACCAAGCTAGAGCCTACCTTCTAAGGGTTATTGTTCACTGAATCCCGTCATTTAAGATTTTATTCATATGTTCGTGCATCTCTACATTTCGTATGTTCGTCATACATTGGTTGCTTGTCTTATTCACAGGGTATAAAGAGTAAAGGTTTTTGTGCGAGTATCTGAAAATGAATGCCAAAGGAAAATAACTCGTTCGTATCAATGTTACCAAGCCGGATGTAACTCGAATCAAAGCTGTAAAAGAAAGATTGTCTGAAAGGGCCATAAAAACATTTACTTGTTGTTATGGGGATATCTTGGAATTAATTAAAATTGAAGTATAGTTGGACGCCATTTCTGCTCTAGTACAGTTCTATGATCCTCCACTGAGATGCTTCACATTTCAAGATTTCCAGTTAGCCCCGACCTTAGAGGAACTGGATAGAATTCTGAACTTCTCCAAAGAGAAGGCTTATACAGGTATTGGGCAAACCATTGATATTAAGATACTGGCCGAAGGTCTGGGAATCCCCTACCATGAGTTTGCTCTGAATTATAAGAAAGAAGGAGAAGTGCGAGGGATTAAAAGGTGTTATTTGGAGAGCAAAGCTCTTGATTTGGCAAATAACAAGGAATGGGAATCTTGTGTCGACTGTCTTGGGTTGCTCATATTTGGTGTTATCTTATTTCCGCGCACTGTAGATTATATCGACCCTGCCACCATCAGCGTGTTTTGGGGAGCAAAAAATTTTAATACAGACCCCACTCCAGCTCTACTTGCTGATATCTACTACGCCGTTCACACACGGTATGAGAAGAAGAAAGGTACTTTGAATTGCTGTATTCCGTTACTATACTCCTGGTTTATGACTCACCTTTACAAGGAGGATTACTTAATCCCAAGTCTGACAAGGTATGAATGGCCTCAAAAGTTAAGATCTCTTACTGCTAGCTCTGTATTATGGTATGCCAGGAAGTTAGACATCAGTGATATTATCTATAGTTATGGGGATTTTCCTAATGTCCCACTAATCGGGTCACAAGGCTGCATCAATTACAATCCCACCTTGGCCTTACGACAACTAGGGTTTCCTTTGGAAGATAAACCTTCAGATGAATAACTTCAGCAATTGATTGTTCACGACATGGGCGTAAATGACAAAGAATTACTCAACAAAATCATCCGGGCTTGGAGTAGGGTTAAAAAAAGAAAAGCAGAGAAGAAGAATGCAGTGGCAAAAGAACCTTACACTCATTGGGTTCTAAACAGGGTAAAGATTATCAAACTTCCTTTTGATGTAGACCCTGAATATAAGCAAGAGGCCCCAATTACTCCTCCTATGTCTTTAGAAGAGGTAAATGATCTAAAAAAGGCACTAAAGCAGGCTCAGAGAGAGAATGAAGAACTAGAGCTCAATCTCCTTAATTTGACCAAGGAGAAAAGACAAATGCAACGCATACTCGAATCGAAAGATCAACAGATCCAAAAAGAGCGTGAAGCATTTGAAAAGGAAAGTTTGAAAAGGAAGCGGTCAACCGAAGGGCTTTTAAGTGCTACCTTTAATCTGGATTCCCATAACCAGAGGCTAGAAGATGCTGCCAATGAAATTGGAAGGTTAAATAGATGGTATGAAAAGGTTGTGCAGGAAAAAAAAGTGCTAGAGGAAGAGTTAAGGGCTAAGATCCAAAGCTTGGCTCAGACATCCTTAGACCAAGAAGAAGAGTTAAAGTACCTCACTACTAGACTTCAGGATAGCCAAGAGTCAGAAGTCAAAGAACGCCTGATGAAAATGAGGGTAGAGAGACATCTGACCCAGAAGACCGATGAGTATGAGCAAGTATGCCTTGAACTGGAGGGGCTCCGGGAGAACTTCCTGATACAACGAAGACTCTACATCGAGCTGAGAGCTGAAAAGATGTATTGGGAAGAACAATATACGAAAATTGCCCAAGCAGGAAGGGATAACCACAAGATAATTCCCCACCTCTACCAAGAGTACTAATACTACAAAGATAAGCACGAGAAGCTCGCGTTCTTGGCCAACAACCTTATCGAAGACATTCCCAGAAGCTTAAAAGACGCAGAAAGTGTAATGGCCCCTCTCCCAGAGGATGTTGACAACTTTCTCAAGCTGTGTAGGACAATGGTTGATCGTTTTAGAGAAGATATTTGCAAACAGGCTTAGAATATTGTTTTCCTTTGGTGTATTTTCCTTCCAGCAAATTTACTGTTTAGAATTGTAATATTTTTCAGTATCTGAGATGTATTATCCTTTAAAGACAGTTGATGTTTCAATAAAAGCTTTGTGTTTCCTATCTTGTTTGTGCATTCATTTTTCAGATACTTACTAAATAAAAAGGAAAAAAAAGCAAAAACCTATATATATGTATACCCAGGTGAATAAGACACGCAAGGCTTAAAACTTAAGCATCACACATACATAATCATGCATTCAAAAAACATTACATCCCATGTATTTTCCATTCAGAAACTCATCGTTTTTCAAAAAATGTTCACCAGTTGAACCATTGGTAGAAGGAAACCACCACCTCCTTGGCCTCCGTATCAAACAAGAGCTCACCACTTAAGAGCCATGGAACAAATAGAAGGGAATCAAGCAGCTTTTAAGTTGGATTTGGAACAAGTTAAAAGCGACATCGACTCAATGAGGGGAGACATGAGTCAGGTTCTTCTAGCTTTGAAGAACATCATTGATAGACAAGAACAGATTCCTAGGGTAGCTTTCGAAGAAATAACCCAAGCCATTGGTGCACCAGGCAGTCACCAACTGAGAAAAGGACTGGAAACAAGGCCACATAAATCTGTCATGGCTCAACACGAGACAAGACAAGAATCTGAGGGATTTATCCCACCCCCACCAAAGGCGGGGGCATCTCCCACCCTGCAAATCCCAGTTAATCATGTTGACGATTACTTGGATTTACAATACGGAGATAACGATCTGGATGATGTTAATCAGGCACCACAGAAAGTGACCAACACCCCTGCTGTTGAAAACCCGTTGGCACTAGGTCAATACAAGGCTCTAGAAGAAAGGTTGAAAGTTGTGGAAGGATATGATGCTTTTGATGTCGACGCCCTCGAAATGGGTCTCGTTTCGGATGTAATAATCCCACCAAAGTTCAAAGTACCGGACTTTGGAAGATATAAAGGGCTCACTTGTCCGAGAAACCACTTACGCGTGTACTGTAGGAAAATGCATGCATACGCTCAGAACCAGCAGCTAATCATTCATTGCTTTTAGGACAGTTTAAGTGGGGCATCACTGGATTGGTATATGCAATTGGAAATGATGCATATAAAGACGTGGGCAGATCTTGCCAATGCATTCTTGAAGCAGTACAAATATAACCTGGATATGGCACCTACCCGCACACAACTCCAGAACCTATCCCAGAAGAAGGAAGAGTCTTTCAAAGAGTATGCTCAAAGGTGGAGGGAGATGGCATCTCGAGTACAACCACCACTTTTGGAAAAAAAATTAGTCGACATCTTCATGGCGACCCTACAAGGGGTATACTATGAAAAGATGGTAGGAAGCATTTCTTCAGGCTTTTCCAACTTAGTGACCATTGGAGAGAGAATTGAGATAGGGATACAGAACGAAAAGATTCAAGGGGGGGTCATCAAATGCTCCTTTCAATACAAAAAGGCCGGTTCCTAATTTTACAAAGAGGAAAGAGGGTGAAGTTAACATTGTGGCCTCACAACCAAGAGCACAATAACCACTGATGATTCCGCGAGAGCAGCAACAACAAAACAGGTTTGACAAACCTCTGAGGAAGTTTGACCCCCTCCCTATGCCACCTAGCCAGTTATTACAGCATTTGATCAAAGCGTCTTTGGTAGAACTCAAACCTTTAGCTCCACCACCTAGGGCACTCCCACCAAGATATGACGCTAATGCTAGGTGTGAATATCATGCAAATTCTCCGGGCCATACCCTAGAGAAATGTTGGGCCTTTAAGCATAAGGTTCAAGACCTATTAGAGGCTCAAGATATTACCTTTGAAAAGCCGAACGTCAAATCCTATGCCTCCGCATGGTGGTCCGACAATAAATGCAATTGAAGTAGTCACCGACTTTGGGGCTGGCAGACAAGTAAAGTCTCCATTAAGACAGTTGAAAGAATACTTGTTAGAATATGGTTTCCTGTTGGAACACAATGAAGCTTTTGAAAAGACCTTACAACAATTGGTGGATCAGGGGATATTCCAATTCGGACCATACCCTGAGGCTAAATATATAGCAGCAATTGAAGGAAGTACAAAGAAACCATTGGTGATTCCTTATCATGATAAAAAAAACTCTCGTGATTCCGTGGAGAGATTCGACAGAAAAACCTGTAAAGCAAACTTTGAAAATACCAGTAGCATCGAAGGCTACCATGGTAATCAAAGGGCCATCTCCTATCCCTTACAAAAGCGACAAGGAAGTACCATGGAGTTATGACTCGACCGTGTATGTCAATGGCTCGAAACAAGAATGTGAGCCATCATCAAGCCGAGAACCTGCAATTTCAAATATAGCAGGGACATGGGGCATAACTCGTAGTGGCCGGGTGTTCGGAAATAAACCATTTGAGAAGAATACCAATGTTCTGAAAAACAAAAGCGACCTGGTGACAGAAGAAAAAGGAAAAGCAGTAGAAGAGGTGAATCAAGAGCCCGTAAACAAAAGTTTCACCGACCAAGAGGCCAACGAATTCTTAAAGATAATTAAAAGGAGTGATTATAGGGTGGTGGACCAACTTCATCAAACTCCATCCAAGATTTCCATACTCTCGTTGCTCATCAATTTAGAAGCGTATCAGGATTCTTTGATGAAAGTCTTAAGTTTGGCTCATGTTGCGGAAGAAATCACTATGAATCAATTTGATAATGTGGTAGAAAATCTGACGTCGGGGTCCTATTTGGGTTTTAACAACCGTGAGTTACCTCCGCAAGGTCGAGCTCACAATCAAGCACTACACATTTTGATACAGATAGGTACTACGAGTTTATCCAGAGTACTTACTGATACTGGTTCTGCCCTTAATGTGTTACCTAAATCTAGCCTGATGAAGTTAACACTAGATGGTGTCGTGATAAGACCAAGTTCCACGATAGTCAAAGCTTTCGATGGTTCTCAGATTACAGTATTCGGAGAAGTAGACCTTCCCGTCAGGATCGGTCCATACATGTTCTATATCACCTTCCAAGTCATGGATATAGAACCGGCATATACATGTTTACTCGGGCGACCTTGGATTCATGCGGCAGGGGCAGTCACGTCGACTTTACATCAGAAGTTGAAATTCTTTATCGAAGGGAGATTGGTCATAATTGGTGGAGAAGAAGACATCTTCGTAAGTCACATTGAGTCCTACAGGTATATCAACGCTGACGAAGATTGCATAGCTACACCATTTCAAGTACTAGAGGTTGCCTCAACAATAACCTTACCTGTAAAAAAAATCAAAAAGCCCAATATGACTTCATGGAGAGACTTACAAATAGCAGTGGGTAATGGTGACCCAAAAGGCCGGGGAAGGCTCCCTGAAATATCTGAGAAGAAGAACCGTTTTGGCTTGGGTTATGAATCATTTAAGGCTACTCTAAAAGGGAAAGCACGATTTCCACCCATCTAGGAGACCTTCATCAGAAAAGGGGTAGAACATGGCGAACAAGTGGAAATGGTGTCCCACAAAGATACCATCAAAAGAGCGAAAAATTTCATCAGTGAATGCGCCCCAGACGAAGAGTTAAAGAACTGAACAGTTGTGGAGATTCCTGAAATTTTCTTTCCAGAGTAATTTTCTTTGTTTTTGAAAGAACCTACGCCAAGCCCGAGGCATATGGGTTGTTTGTAAGGGTCCCCGCATATATCGAACAATATTTATGAATGATAAAAGTGTGTTTTGTACTCAATTAAGATCCTTATTTTTCTTCTTGCATTTATCCTATATATTTCAAATGGCAATATTTTCTCGCATATGCATTTTCCAAATTCACGTACTAAAAACTGCACCAAAACATGATAAATGTGCATATCCATGCCTAATATCACCGATGATGGTACTGCTACTATCCAATATGATTTTGATAATCCCGTCAACCAAGCTGAAGAGGGGGATGTTGAGGATTTTGAACTTTCTGAAGAACTGGCAAGAAGCATAGAACAGAAGGCTGACAGTATACAACTGTATCAAGAGCCTATCGAGACCATTAATCTCGGTACGATAGAGGATCCAAAAGAGGTCAAGTTAGGGACAGCTTTAGAAGAAAGCGTCAAAGAAAGGCTGATTAAGTTATTACACAAGTATGTAGATATTTTCGCCTGGTCCTACAAAGACATGCCAGGATTGGATACAGACATTATGGTACACAGATTACCTCTCAAAGAAGGTTGTCCTCCGGTCCGACAAAAGCTCAGAAGAACTCGTCCAGATATGTCCAGCAAAATTCAGGAGGAGGTCCTTAAACAATTCGACGCGGGGTTCTTGGAAGTGGTAGATTATCCACCATGGATAGCTAATATTGTACCAGTACCTAAAAAAGATGGCAAAGTACGCATGTGTGTGGACTATCAGGATCTAAACAAAGCAAGTCCTAAAGACGACTTCCCGCTGCCGCACATAGATGTTCTGGTAGACAACATAGCTCAAGCTTCAGTATTTTCATTCATGGACGGCTTCTCAGGTTATAATCAAATCAAAATAGCGCCCGAAGATATGGAGAAGACTACCTTCATGACACCTTGGGGAACTTTTTGCTACAAAGTAATTCCATTCGGTTTGAAAAATGCAGGGGAAACCTATCAGCGAGCGATGGTGACATTGTTCCATGATATGATTCACAAAGAGGTCGGGGTGTACGTAGATGATATGATCGCCAAATATCATACAGAGGAGGACCACATCATACATTTACAGAAGTTATTTGATCGACTGCGAAGGTTTAAATTAAGGTTGAACCCAAATAAGTGTACTTTTGGCGTCAGGTCAGGCAAGTTATTAGGTTTTATAGTAAGCCAGTGTGGTATCAAAGTGGACCCTGCCAAAGTAAAAGCTATACAAGAGATGCCGGCACCAAAGACAGAAAAAGAGGTCCGTGGTTTCTTAGGACGTTTGAACTACATCTCGAGGTTCATATCTCACCTAACCGCCACATGCGAGCCTATATTCAAATTACTGCCAAAAGATCAAACAACAACATGGAATGAGGATTGTCAGATGGCTTTTGAGACGATAAAGCAATATTTGCAAGAGCCACTAATACTGATGCCACCAGTTCCAGGAAGACCTCTCATTATGTACCTAACTGTACTTGAAGGATCGATGGGGTGTGTATTGGGCCAACAAGATAAAATAGGTAGAAAAGAGCATGCCATCTATTACCTCAGTAAGAAATTCACTGACTGCGAAACCAGGTACTCGCTTCTTAAGAAAACCTGTTGTGCTTTGGCTTGGGCCACTAAAAGATTGAGGCAATACATGTTAACACATACCACGTGGCTAATAGCAAGGATGGATCCTTTAAAGTATGTGTTCGAGAAACCAGCTCTTACAGGAAGGATTGCTCGATGGCAGATGTTATTTTCAGAATACGACATACTATATGTTACCCAAAAGGCCATAAAAGGTAGTATACTGGCTGATCATCTAGCCCATCAACCATTGCCAGAGTATCAACCCATGAAATTTGACTTCCCAGACGAGGATGTTATGGCTATTGATGACTATGAAATACCAAGACACGATGAAGGACCAGAACTAGGGGCACGTTGGACACTCATGTTCGATGGAGCTTCAAATGCCTTAGGACATGGTATCGGGGCAGTTTTAACTTCTCCAAATAACTATCACAAACCTTATACCGCAAGGTTATGTTTCGACTGCACCAATAATATCGCTGAATATGAAGCTTGCATCTTGGGTCTGGAAGCTGCCATCGATCTGAGAATCAAATACCTTGAAGTGTTCGGAGACTCCGCATTGGTCATATGCCAAGTCAAAGGTGAATGGGACACCAAACACCCAAACTTGATTCCATATCGGGATCACGTCTTAAAGTTGGCTGCGGAATTTACCGAAATTACATTCAACCACATCCCGCGAGAAGAAAATCAAATGGCAGATGCTCTAGCAACCTTGTCAGCTATGTTTAAGGTAACCTTGCCCAACCATGAGCCACACATCACTATTAGACATTTTGAAGAGCCATCGCATTGTCTCACTATTGAATAAGGACCGGATGACAAGCCCTGGTTCTACGACATCAAGAGATATCTTGAAAAGCAGGAATATCCTGAAAATGCCTCCATCACCGACAAGCGAACTCTACAAAGACTAGCATCAAAATTCTTTCTGAGCGGTAACGTATTGTACAAAAGAAATTACGATACGGTGCTACTCAGGTGTGTGGAAAAACAAGAAGCATACATGCTTATGAGGGAAATCCACGAGGGCACTTTCGGAACCCATACAAACGGACATGCTATGGCAAGAAAAATTCTATGGGCAGGGTATTACTGGTTAACAATGGAAGCAGACTGCTATCATTATACAAAAATGTGTCACAAGTGCCAAATTTACGCTGATAAAATGAATGTACCACCTACTCCTTTGAATGTCATGAGCTCTCCTTGGCTGTTCTCAATGTGGGGAATCGATATGATAGGTATGATCGAGTCGAAGGCATCTAATGGACACCGATTTATACTGGTCGCCATCGATTACTTCACCAAATGGGTAGAAGCGGCATCATACACAAATGTAACAAGCCAAGTGGTCACTCGTTTGATCAAGCAAAATATCATATGCAGATATGGAGTTCCAAACAAGATCATAACTGATAACGGGTCTAATTTAAATAACAAAATGGTGAAAGAATTATGCGACAATTTCAATATCGAGCATCATAATTCCTCACCATATCAACCCAAGATGAACGGGGCCGTCGAAGCTGCGAACAAGAATATCAAGAAAATCATTCAGAAGATGGTCAAGACATACAGAGATTGGCACGAAATGCTTCCTTTTGCTTTACATGGATATCGTACTTCTGTATGCACGTCAACAGGGGCAACTCCTTTTACACTAGTATACAGCATGGAAGCAGTACTCCCAGTCGAGATAGAAATTTCGTTGCTCCGAGTGCTAATGGAAACTAAGCTCGAAGAAGCCGAATGGGTTCAAATACGACTCGATCGGCTCAACCTCATTGAAGAAAAATGCTTGACAGCTGTATGCCATGGTCAATTATATCAGAGACGAATGAAGAAAGCCTTTGACAAGAAAGTTCGTCCTCGCATATTCAAAGAAGGGGACTTAGTACTCAAAAAGATTCTGCTACCCTGCATCGATTCGCGTGGTAAATGGACACCCAATTACGAAGGTCCATTTGTGGTAAAAATGACATTCTCTGGTAGTGGTCTTATCCTCACAACAATGGACGGGGAAGAATTACCGCATCCGACAAATACATACGCGGTTAAAAAATACTATGTATAAGAAAGCTCGCTAAGCTCGACCCCTAAAAAGGCGACTTATGCAAAAAGGAGCGTCCTGGTGGATTGAAAACCCTAAAAGGGCGATCCAGGAAAAAATTAGGGACATACAGAAAAAAATTATCCCGCTGGATTGAAAATCCTAAAAGGGCGATCCAGGAAAAAATTAGGGATTTCATTCAAAGAAATAAAGAACAAAAAGACTGTGATCTAAGAACCACGATTACGAACCACGAAGGAAGGGACTGATCTAAATCATCTAACTCAAAAGCAAAAGAAGATTGGAGTTATCAAGAGAATATCGGGGAAATAACAGTAGAAATCATCATTTTCATTGCCATTTATAGCTTCTTATCAAAACTTTATGTAATTACCTCTTTCTAGGGATTGCATCTTGTACACTTGCTTGTTCAGAGGCATATTTATCAATAAAAACATTGAATTTTTCTTCAAATATTTCAATTGTGTTTTTTCTTTTCTTTTAGACTTGTTTGCAAAGTGCCATAATTATTTTGTGAATATTGTTTGGAATCATGTTGGGGAATTGACATACCAATAAAAGCATTTGATAAAACATCGAAAAGAACTTTTTGTTATAAGAACATTAAAGGAATAGCCACGCATGCATCCACGTCCATGTCTATCTCAACGCCTATGCCTATGTTCGCGACTATGTCAATATCCGCGCTAACGTCCACGTACTATGTCCACGCCTATGCTTACACCTATGATTCAGACATCAAGACTTCACTGAAATCTTTCACTAAATCCAAATCCACTTGGAGGTACAACAATGGGCAACAAACATCGTCGGGGAGTTAGTGACTACGAGAACTTGATTAGTTTAATAAAAGATATCTATCAAGAGCATACACATATACTTGGGGCATACACATACATTTGGGGCATACACATGCATTTGGGGCATAAGCACATAAGTATTCTTGTACATACACATATAAACATTAGGGGTATACATCACACTCGGATAACATATCAATTTAGGGCATTATGCATGCATGGCATCTTGCAGAACTACTTTGTTTAAAATTACAATTTTCTTGGGGTTCATCTTTAGTAGGCTTATTTGTGCGAACTATTCGTTCAAACTATAAAGTGATTTGGGGTTCATTTTCTCCATATTGATAATGGTCGAGACGACACGACCAATATCATCATGAACTTGGGGTTTATTTTCTTCATGTTGATAATGGTTGAGACGACACGACCAATATCATCATGAATTTGGGGTTTATTTTCTTCATGTTGATAATGGTTGAGACGACACGACCAATATCATCATGAACTTGGGGTTTATTTTCTTCATGTTAATAATGGTTGAGACGACACGACCAATATCATCGTGAATTTGGGGTTCATTTTCTTCATATTGATAATGGTTGAGACGACACGACCAATATCATCATGGATTTGGGGTTTATTTTCTTCATGTTGATAATGGTTGAGACGACATGACCAATATCATCATGAGTTTGGGATTTATTTTCTTCATGTTGATGGTTACGGTTGAGACGACACAACTAACCTCATCAGTGAATTTTGGGTTCCTTTGCTTCAAATCTAGTATAGTTCGTTTGGTTATCGAATTTTGGTTGAGACGATGCAACCAACATCGTCATTCCAATTTCTACATATCTGGTTTCAAGCATATTTCAATTATCTATCCCCTAGGTTGTGATGGATATGCAAATCTTCAAGGTTATATTATTCATCCCCTAGGTTGTGGTGGATAACGTAAGCCCATCCCTGTTGTCTTTTATCCCCTAGGTTGTGATAAATGCACAGGTTCATCCTTGTACTGTTTACTCCCTAGGTTGTAGTAAACATAACTAAATTGGTGTAAATACATTGCATCAATCTCCATGTAGCAATTTGTTATCAAGCTTTATGTTATTCATCCCATAGGTTGCGATGAATATACAAAATTTACGTCACAAATTTACTATATTAGTCTCCCAGCATTAGTAAATCAGCTTTTTAAACTCGTACCATTTACCTCCTAGGTTGTGGTAAATAAGCAAAATCTTACAATCTCTTAGGTACTGACGAGTTAACTGCGTCGTCGTGTCTAAGTTCTACCAAAAAAATTTGGCTCAAAACCCGGCAGGATGATACATCATCATCTTTGCTTATTCTTTACACTCATAGGAACGATGTACAACATATTCTTATATTAGCTCGGGCAAATCTTAGGGTTTTCCAATATTTAATAAGCTTCTGATTAAACATGTGAGACCTACGTATTCTTGCACTATTCAATCGAAAGGCAATTAAATAGGGGCAGCTGTCATACCCCAAATTTGCCCTATCTTAATATAGGGTTTTCTTCAAATAAATTTCATTATTTAATTTTCACTTTTATAGGGGTATTTAAAGTCAAAGGGGTGTGTTGATGTAAAATAGACCATCAATATCTGATGGTCCATTAGGTCTTAAAATTTGTTTCAAGTTTAAAAGAGAAGTGTATTGTTTTAATCAAGGAGGTGTGAACAAATTCGTTTTTAATAAGGCCCATTAGCTTTTTTTTTGTAAGGCCTGCTTCAAGTTTAAAAGAGGGCTCGAATTTGTTTTGGTCAGGGGCCCATTGAAATCTCTTTTTTTTTTTGTAGAAAAAACAATTCTTCCTTTTTTTTAGGCCCGATAGCAAGGCCTTACGGTTTTCTATTTTTTTTTAATATTACATTATTATTAAGCATTATTATTATTGCTATATTTATTTTTATTAATTATCATTATTTTTTTTCATAATTGATTATTATTAGTATTATTATTTTAGCATTAACATTATTATTACTATTATTTTTTCTTACTATTATTAACTTTACTACTTTTAAATTAAAACGTGATATTACAAAAAACTTAATTAAAAAAAAGTGTTGTTTATGTCTTAATAAATAAAAGTGTTGATCTTGTCCTCCATCCATTTTCAAACCCGGAATTCAGGCCTAAACATTGTTGGCCCAATAAAAGCAAAAACGAAGCGTATGACCCAATTCTACTAACAGGTACTGTAGAGATTTTTTTTGCGCGTGGAGAAAAGAAGACTTGTTCATGAACGAAAATCAAGAGCAATAATTGCAGAAAACATTATATCAATAAATCTGGAATTTCTTTAATACAAATCAAGCAGTGTCCTTAATTTACAGATAAAATTCAAATTCTTTCCTAATTCAAGAACCTGTTAAATTACATTCAAATAACTTGCTAAAACTAGAATTCCTAATTAAAAACCCAATTCAAAACTATGTTTATTTCCTAAAATACAGTACCCAAAAAACACTATAAAGAAAGAACAAGATTACAGTACAAGAGGAGAATAAAAATTTCTTACAGCGGGAAGTAGCGAAAGTTATAGAAAATTATAGTAGAGGGGGGAGAAAGTGTTACAGTAAAAGGACCTCCGTACCGTTCATATCCACATTTCGGGTTTGGGTTTCGAGATCCGAAACCTTAAACCCGGTGGAGCCTCCGTCACCCTAATCATCATCGTCATCCTCCGTTGTCATCACTCTCACTCTCGCCATGCCATCTCTATCGCCGCATCTGTAAGCATAAAGAACAGGGGGTTAGCCAAAAGGGATCGAAACTCGGAGACAAAGAGAAACGCGTATTAGAGGTAAACAATTATGGATGCTTAGATTTTGAAGTTTGAATTTGTGTTTGCCACATTAATTTAGGGTGTGGAAGGATTTTTTTTTGAGGTGACTAAGGGTTAGATGAAAGCGCCGCCGCGAATAGGGTTGTTGTGTTTTTGGGATAATAGAGAGCGTGAGAGAGAGAAGAAGAAGGATTAGAAAAAAACAATGTAGCAATGAATTTGATTTTGCTTTGTAAAAAAGTAAAGATATGACCTTTGGGCCTGGCCCAACTGCTATCTGCATCCTCCCTTTGTTCATTTTACTAACTACGTTGAATTTAACACCCCCTGGCCATTTGGGGCCTGAATTCAAAATCTGAATTCAGGCCCTTTCTATTTGCACCTCCTAAATATTACTTCATAACTAAAATCGCACCCCTAGCAAAATCTTTTTTTTTTTTTATAATTTCTTTTATATATTTATTTATTTATTTATTCTGTTTTTTATATATTTATATATTTATTTTTAATAATTATAATATTATACATTTATATTTATATTTTGATTATAATATTACATATTACTTATTATTATAATTAGATTATTTTAGACTTGGGAAAATAATATGATTTTTAATCATATTAAAATCACACGCTTAAAAATAAATTTTGTAAAATAATTTAATTTAATATTTTATATCAAAATATTAAATCCCGTGATTTATTAAAATTATAATATCCGTAAGCGACACGTGGTCAATATCTGGCCAGGTGATAAGAGGGCTATATTAGACTCTTCAGCTGCATACGTCTAAAAATACGCAAACAAACGTCAAACCATTTTTTATAATAAATTTAATCTAACAATTAATTTTCAAAAAAGGAATACAAAGAATTTTTAATTAACTTTGCACTTAGTTCAAAATCTCCGCAATCTACACATTCGAACTAAGTGCGTGGAAAATTAAAATATCTGCGTAATCCATAAAAAATGCAAACCAACCGCAAACTACGAAAATGAGACTCTGATTCCTCCTAAGGAGGATACGTAGGCATACGATCAAAAATCATTGTGAGTCCCGCTAACTAAAATTCAAACCCTTTTCCTTAATTAATAATTAAAACCCTATTTCCTAAACATCGCACTTCTAAACCTAGTATCCTTGCGAACAAGGTAGATAAAGGGTGCCTAACACCTTCCCCTCGTCTAGAACCGAGTCCAAATCTAGAATCTCCGAACTTTAGGGTTATTCCTTTATACTCCCTTCCTTTAGGATAAAAATTAAGGGTGGCGACTCTAATTTAAAAACAAGTTGCAACAGGAGGCTACTGAGGGCCTCATGGACGAACAGGTAAACGCTATCAACCCGCTAGAAATATTGACGCTAAAGGCTACTGATGGTCTTGAAGACGAACCGGGTTTGGCTACAGAAGTCGAGACTACTGAGGGTCTTAAAGGTGGAAATGACAATCTGTCTAAGCCACACGAAGTGATGATGGTTGATTTTGCTGGAAAGCTTGAAGGTGATCAGGACGACAAAGCAAAGATGAACTGCAAGGATGAGAGTTGTATGAGGAAACAATGACTGAATTAATTAAGGTCGTGTTTCATAAACCTGAAGAGGAGTTGATAAACTTTCTTAACAGGTGTAAACTGAGTAACTCTAGATCCATGTTATGCCCAAACTGTAACGTGATATATGACCAACAAGCTGCAAAAAAGATCGAGGTGCTGAAGAAAAAGCACCATCAAGGAAACAATCCAAAAGTGGTGTTTGACCATGCTAAGGGGCCAAACAAAGTTCAAGTGCCACGATAGAAACCCAAGTACCCATATCTGAGAAATTTTGTGCCACCAACTGATGTGCCTAGCAATAAATGGGTTCGTCCCTTTCATCCTAGGGGGGAAAACCAAAACTGGAAGATGGTAAAAAGGGGTCAGGTTCGACCCACAAATGGGAGATGATGGAAAGGGATCTAGTTCGACTCAACTTGCTGAGAGTTGGATCATACCAAAGAAATACCATGTTCCTCCCACCCGAAAAGGGAAGAATCCTATGATAAGAACTCAATGGAGGAGGTTTCAGAGGAACAAGAAAGCGGCAATGGAGGTTTCAACAAAATTTGTTCCACAACAGAGGAATGAGAAAGCTACGAGAGATGCTACAACATAGGTTGTTCCACAAAATGGAGAGATCGCCTAAAAGGAAATACAATGTCGACCATCCAAAGAAATTTTGTCGATGCCAGTTATGAATGAGACACCAACAAAGGTTAAAGATCTTGGTGACGATAACATGGATGATGAAGTATCAGAAGACTTCGAAGACAATTCATAGGACGGTTTGATAATTCACTGCAACATTCTGTCGGTTTTGCCCAATGAATATGGGTTCGCCTCAGAGGCATCTAGGGATGAGGAAGAAGACATGTGTGCATAATTAACAAGTCAAAAACCTCTATGTTGTTATGTCATGAATAATGGGGTGGTAGAAGAGCAACAAATAACGTTTGAGAAACCTACAACTGGCATGATGTATCATCTTAAACCTCTGTTCATAAGGGCTAAGGTTGATGGGTTCCCAGTGAACAAAGTGTTTGTTGATGGTGGCACTGCTGTTAATTTGATACCACAGTCATTGCTGACGAAGATTGGTAAGTTCAACACAGACCTTAAAACACATAATATGGTCCTGTCGAACTATGAAAGAAAGACAAGTCACATCTTGGGTGCGATTCAAGTCAATTTTTCAGTTGGCTCGACCTCGAGGCAAATGTTATTTATGGTGATATCATCCAAGGAAAATTTTAACATGTTGTTGGGCTACAAATGGATACATGGAATATGGGCGGTATCGCCGACCTTGCATCAGCGTGTGTCCATATGGTGTCATGATAGGATCGTTGAAAACATAGAAGCGGACCATATTATTTTACCACTAATGCAAAGGTGTTGATTCGAAAGAATTTCGACAAAGCATTTGCAACCATACCACCGTGCTGCCCAGAAAATGCAGTTTTTAAGCCGCATCTTGATGCAATCAATTTTTTTGACTTTATACCCCACTCATAGTTTTATCTGGGACCAAGAAAAGTTGGACACATATCCAGCTACATAAGGGGAGTTTGAGCCCACTGGGTGGGAAGAAGAACAAAATCATGATGATGCCTGAGGCGAATGCTCTGGCAATAATTTTGGCTTATATGGCCGAAAATAGAATAAACACGACCTTATAGGCTGAAGATGTTGCAAATATGGCACCTGAGGCCATCGTGGTGGGAGAGCTTAGAGAACCAAGAAAAATAATAAATTCAAAAAGCCAGAGGTTTGATTGTATATATGAAGAAGAGACTTTGGGGTTTAAGAAAGATCCAAGAGATAATGTTTTAAAGATGCAAGCACAAGATCCCTTGGTGGAAGTCGACCTGGGTGATAGTTCGATTAAGAAAATTACTTACATCAGCACAAAGATCGACATCCAGATGAAGGATCAGGTGATCGAATTGCTCAAATAATTCAGAGACTTCTTTGCATGGGACTATAATGAGATTCCTGGTTGAAGTAGAGAAATGGTGGAGATGAAGCTGCCTATAAATCCAAGCAAACGACCAATTAAGCAGATGCCAAGAAGGTTCACACCATAAGTATTATCCAAAATCAAAGTGGAGATCAAGCGGTTGTTGAAGAGCAAGTTCATTAGAATAACCATGTATGTTGAATGGTTAGCTAATATAGTCACTGTAATAAATAAAAACAGAACCTTGAGAATTTGCATAGAATTTATGGATTTAAATAAAGCCACCCCAAAGGACGAATATCCAATGCCTGTGGCAGAAATGCTGGTCGATTCAGCCGTAGGATATGAAAATTTAAGTCTTTTAGATGGATAGTCAGGCTATAATCAAATTTTCATCGCTAAAGACGATACCCACAAAACTGTTTTTTGATGCCCTGGGGCGTTAGGAATATATGAGTGGATTGTCATGCCTTTTGGTATGAAAAACGCAAGGGCAACTTATCAAAGAGAAATGAACTCAATGTTTCATGATTTCATAAACACCTTCATGCAGGTGTACATGGATGACATTGTAGTCAAGTCACCCTCGAGAGCTGGTCATTTATACCACCTTAGACAATCTTTTATTAGAATGAAGGAATATGGATTAAAAATGAATCCATTAAAGTGTACTTTTTTGTGTTCGTGTAGGAGATTTTATGGGTTTTGTAGTGCACAAGAAATGCATAGAGATCAATTAAAACAAAACCAAGGCGATTTTGAATACCAAAGCGCCAAAAACAAAGAAAGAACTCCAATCTTTGTTGGGAAAAATAAATTTCCTAAGGCGGTTTGTGTCAAACATGAGTGGTAAAACTTTGGCATTTTCTCCGTTACTGAAATTAGGCAAATAGTCTGAAATCAAGTTGGAAAAACAAACACCAAGAGGTATTCGATCATTTGAAATATTATTTGATGAAGCCTCCGATGTTGGCATCTCCAAACAGAAACAAAGGCATGAAACTGTACATCGCAGTGTCAGAGTCGACACTGGGAAGCATGTTGGCCCAGGAAGATGAGAATGGGGTCGAAAGAGCCATTTATTACCTTTGTCGAGTATTAAATGACACTGAAACTAGATATAATGCAATTTAAGATCTTTGTTTATGTTTGCATTTCTCATGTACTAAACTCAAGCATTATATAAAACCAATTGAAGTTTTTGTTTATTCTTATTTTGATGTCATCAAACATATGTTGTCTAAACCCATTTGCACAGTTGAATAGGTAAATAGGAACTTGCATTAACTGAATACTCGTTAACATATGTCCCTTTAAAAGCAATTGAGGGGAAAATCATTGCAGACTTCATAGTCGACCATTCAGTGATTGACACTACTGAAGCTTATAAAAGCACTAAGTCCTAGCAATGTTATTTTGATGGTTCTAAAATCAAACAAGGAACTGGGGTAGGGATTTTCATCTTATCATCAGACTGCATTCCAACTAAATTTCGTTATAAATTAAAATGTAAATGCTCTAACAATGAGGCTGAGTATGAAGCCTTAATAATTGGTCTTCAAATCATGTTAGATGTTGGAATAAGAGATGTTGATATTAAAGGATAATCAGAGGTAGTGGTGAAACAATTAACTAAAGAATACAATTGCGTTAAAGATCACCTGGTAATGTATATGGCCAGAGCATTGTCATCACTTCAAAAATTTGACAATATGTCGATTAGTCATGTAAAGCGCGTTGACAACCAAGAAGAGAATGACATGGCCCAATTGGCATCTGGATACAAAATAACCAAAGAAAGCATAGATGAGTTCATTGAGGTAAAATAAAAATTGGAGTTTGAAACCACACTAATGACAAAAACTGTGTGTGTGTGTGTGTGTAGGGGGGGGGGGGGCAACACCTGAAATAATCCATGATCTCCTGAACTATGAACACTTTGGAAATTTTGAAATGGTAGATGAAGTTCTCACCATTGATGCGTTAGCTGAAGATGACTGGAGGAAACCCATAGCCAATTACTTAAAATATCCAGTTGGGTCGACAGTGCGTAAGGTTAAGTACAAGGCGTTAAATTATAGATTAATGGGAGACAAATTATTCAGAAAAACGTCTGAAGGAGTGTTGTTAAAATGCTTAAGAGAGAATGAAGCATATGTGGAAACATCCAAAGTTCATAGTGGTGCCTGTGGAACGCATCAAGTAGGCCATAAGATGAAATTGTTGTGTCAAATAGGGGTATATTGGCCGACCATGTTAAAAAATTGCATTGATTATGCCAAAAGCTGCCAAGAATGCCAAAAACATGTTGGAATTCAACATGTATTAGCTAGTGAATTGCATTATATTATCAAACCTTGGCCTTCCAGAGGATAGGCTTTGGATATTATTAGAGAAATTAAGCCTGCATCATCAAAAGGCCACAGGTACATCTTGGTAGGTATTGATTATTTTTCAAAATGGGTAGAAGCGACCGCTTTGGTTAAAGTAGACCAAAAGGAAGTCATGGCCTTCATTCAAAACCAAGTCATATATAGGTTTGGGATGCTAAAGACCATAACAAATGACCAAGGGATTGTGTTCGTAGGGAGAAAGGTGAATGAGTTTACTCCAGAAATGGGGTTCAAACTATTAACATCGACACCCTATTATGCCCAGGCAAATGGGCAAGTCGAAGTAGCGAATAAGACCATTATAAGTTTAATCAAGAAATATGTTGGCCGAAAGCCTAGAAGTTGGCATACGATTTTAGGCCAAGCATTGTGGGCATGTCCAAACTCACCAAAGGAGTCGACTAACACAACACCTTTAAATTTGGTTTATGGATACAAAGCAGTCTCGCCTTTAGAAATCCACTTGCAATCAGTGAAAATACGTAGGCAATCAGATATTCCTACTGAGTATTACTAGGGAATGATACACGATGCACTGATAGATCTCGAAGAACATAGGCTAGCAGCTTTAGACACTTTGTTCAAGTAGAAAAAACAAGTAGAAAAGGCCTACAATAGAAGAGTGAATGCAAAAGCGTTCGTCATTAGAGACTTGGTCTGGAAAGTGATCTTACCCATGGACGAAAGAGATAGAATTCTAGGAAAATGGTCACCAAATTGGGAAGCACCGTTTCGAGTGGTTCAAGCTTTTTCAAATAATGCTTATGAGATCAAAGATCTCACTTCAGAAGGTCGAATAGTAAGAGTAAATGGAAAATACTTAAAAAAATATAGACCTATGTGGTAAGAAATTGTAATAAGAAAAAAGTAGAAAACCATTCATTACATAATAAGAGGCCACTAAAGGGCCTGTAAAGTACAATGGACATTACAAAGTTGGATAAAAGGGCACATTATCCTTAAGGGTCAAATAGCGGTCTCGAGCGAGGGTCAGTCGAGCATTGGTCAATGAAAGAGAGGTATCTAGTTAAGCTAGCTCAATTTCCAATGCCTCTACACGCTCCCAGTGGAGAACCCCAACAGATGCTTCATCATTAAGCGCCTTTTCAGCCGTCTCAAATCTAGCAGCTTGCAAGGTTTCAGCTTCACTAATTTTCTTTTCCAGCTATTTAATTTTTTGTTTTAAAACAACAATCTGTCGCTGCCACAAAGAGATGTTATTGACCCTCTTTTTGAAGTCCTCTTTGGCTTTGTCAAGAGCTTTCTTCAGCGCTTCACTAGCAGTTATGGAGGACTCCACAAAGGCTAATTCGAGGCGACGTTCCTTCTCTTTAGGAAGATGTTTCCCCATGATCTCCTTACGTTTGGCCAAGTCGATCAAGAACTGGTGAAGAAAAGCATATACCTCAACCACAAAAGTGACGACCTGAGGAGAAGTTGTATGAATGTCAACCTTTTGCAGCTCCTCTTTGACCTTAGCGCCACCAGCAGGAAATGCCTCCCAATGATTGATCAAATCGACATGAAAGAGTTGTGTTTTCAGGCGAACGAGGACTTCGCCTTGGGTTCCAAGAGAAGAAACACACCCAGAGATGGTTGAAGCGCTAGAGCCCCCATCAGTCGAGCAATTTCTAGCAGCCACCAAGAACTTCAAATATTCTAGAGGGCTACTTTGTTTTAAGCAGAAATGGATTGAGGCGACATGGTGGTGCTGGTAGGAACCACATTGGGAGGAGTTGAGACGGTGCCAAAGGGAGCATCTTTTTCAGGAGACTCTTCAACTGTTTGAAAAGGTTGTTGGTTGATAGCCTCTTTAATGTTGGAAGCATACTCAGGGCCCTCCAGTTCGTCATCTCCAGCATCCCCCTCTTTGGCTTTGTCAAGTGCTTTCTTCAGTGCTTCACTAGCAGTTATGGAGGACTCCACGAAGGCCAATTCGAGGTGACGTTCCTTCTCTTTAGGAAGAAGTTTCCCCATGATCTCCTTACATTTGGCCAAGTTGATCAAGAACTGGTCTAGAAAAGCAGATACCTCAGCCATAAAAGTGTCTCCTGAGGAGAAGCTATATGAACGTCAACCTTTTACAGTGCCTCTTTGACCTTAGCGCCATCACCAGGAAACACCTCCAAATGATTGATCAAATCAACATGAAAGAGCTTAATTTTTAGGCGACTAAGGACTTCGCCTTGGGTTCCAAGAGAAGAAACACCCCTAGAGACAGTCAAAGCGCGAGATCCCTCATCAGTCGAGCGATTTCTAGCAGCCATCAAGAACTTCAAATATTCCATAGGGCTACTTTGTTTTAAAGCAGAAATGGATTGAGGCGACATGGTGGTACTGGTAGGAACCACATTGGGAGGAGTTGAGACGGCTCCAAAGGGAGCATCTTTTTCATGAGACTCTTTAGTTGTTTGAAAAGGCTGCTGGTTGATAGCCTCTTCAATGTTGGTAGCATACTCAGGGCCTTCCAGTTCGTCATCTCCAGCATCCCCCTCTAAGTTGTCGTTATGGGCGCTATCTTCCATCCTCTCACTGATGGGAGAGTACTCAGGGCCCCCCTGATCAACAGGAGAATTGAGATTGCTATCAGTAGACTCACTGTCTGACAGAATCACATGCATTTTCTTTTTCCCCTTTGAAGTCGCTAAAATGAGCTGGGTGGGGTGCTGTTTGGATTTGAGGGTTGGTCACTGAAAAAAATAGAGAAAAGTAAGGACAAAGCTAAAAAGGAGCAAATGAGCTTGAAGAGGAAATGAGTTTTGGGAAAATAAAGATACCCGAGAGTCCCCTTCAGGGCTAGAAGTGATGCTCTCTGGGCGAGTCAAAGTTGGTTGCACGGCTCATACTTTTTCTACCATTGAAGCATGCATAGTGGCAAAAGTAGTTTGTTTTGAGATGTCTTCAAATTGATTCGACCGAGACTCTTTGGATTTGGAGGGGATAACAAGCGAAGACGTGTTTCCCACTTGCTTCTTCTCATGAGAAGATTATTTTTGCCTCTTTGGAGAGGGTCCAGAAGGGACAACAACATGGGCTTCAACAGCCTGTAAATAGGGTCGACATAATCAGCATGTTAGACAGGGAATGTAATCAATTAAAAGAACACCAAAACTAATATATTACCTAAGAGGAAAGGATTGAAATGTCCGTTTCTGCCCCTTCAGTCGAAAAGGACATTTTGGGGGGAAATTTTTTGGCTGGGATTTTCATCAAGAGAGAAATCAAAACTAAAAGTCAAAAATGTCTTTTAAGAGCATTAAATTATGAGGAGTTGACTACCAAATCATGTCGACCATGATTGATTTCACATGAAGGCGATCAAGGTTTCGTAAGCGCATTCGACCAGAGAAAAGTTCATGGTGAATGGATTGGGTCCAGGGAGGTGAGAAGTCCAAAAGAGTTAAAAGGCCCATAAGCACCTAAACTGTAAAGGTGAAACATTATGGAGGGAGAACATGGGTTCTACCATAATGGAGAACGTGAGTTCACAAAGAGAAGTTACAATAGAGAACGTGGGTTCGTGAGGGGAAGTTACGAAGAATACATGGCATGCGAAGAAACGAGTCCCACTTAGAAAGTAATTATTTCTGTGTATTATAAATAAAGCACTTAGTGCAATTTTGTAAGAGGTGAAACTATTCATATTCCCGCACGCTAGTCACTCAAAGTAACCAAGTGTTGTACCCCAAAATTTTCCCTCTCACATTTCTCAAGACATTGCAAGAATAATCTCCAAATGGCTCAAGATTGCTCAAGAGTTGGACAGTCAAATCATCTCCTAAGGCAGTCAATCTCAAATTAGGGTTTTGTGTTGCATCAAGGTCCTTGCATCCAAATGACCTCAAGTTCTACCCAATGTCCTATTATGTTCTCAAGTTCATCCATGTCAAATTTCAAGCCTTGCAGAGGAATTTTGGTCAGTCAATTGCTCAAGAGGTCCAAAAATCGACTGTGCTAGGGCAAAAGTCAACTGTGACCTATAAACAGTCAAACTTCAAGATTTTTTGTCAACATTCTCATTTTGAAGGGTATTTCATCATTTTATCAAGGGTTGATCATGATTCATCAAGGATTGCTCAAAATTCATCAAGACTCAAAAGTTGTTAAATTAGGGTTTTGTAGGAAAAGTCAACTCAACTTTGACCAAACATAACTTTCTCATACTTTATGAGAAATGACCCATCAAAAGCTCATTTTGAAGAGGATGCAATTTCATAAAATCCATATTCACACCCCAAGATCAAGAAATGCACTCACAAGAAGTTACAAATTTGGACATTATAGGTCATTTTTGAAAGTCAACAAAAACACCTTTTTTTCCAAAGCTTATAACTTGAGCATGGAATATCAAAATGAGATCAGACCAAAAGGGTTGGTTAGAGGACATATCAAGCTTTCTAAAAAGTCAAATAACACTTCCAAAAGTTCAAAATTGAAGAAGTTATGCATTGTTGAAGTTGGGAATTTTTGCAAAATTGCCAAAAGTCAACTATCCCCAAAACTTCAAATTTTGTCAAATGGGCCCATTCTTTTCCACTTGATTTGATCTTGTCACACTATACACGTGTCCTAGATTCAGCCTTATGACCATTTATCAATTTTATTATTTAATTTGATTTTTTAATGAATTATTGCATTTTAAATCAATTTAAATCATATAAAATCCAAACATTGATTATTGGATCTCCTTTTGGCTATTTCAGGACCTAATCATCATCATAAAGTTGATCAAATTCGTATCTCACCATATAATGAATAAAAAGATAGATTTTGGACAAAATTGGAAGCTTTTTAATGGAGGATCAAATCAAATCTCGAAGCCATAATGCACAAAGATTCAATCCACAAAACTTGACCTAATGCATTGCTTTATACATATACAAGTGAGAGGCACGAGTTTCAGAGGTTGGAAGCTGCAAAATCACAAGAACAAAACTTGAAAAAACTTGGAAGAAGCTTGAAACTGAAATCACTCTTAGAAGCCAATTCAGAACCAAATCTCAACGTGAATCAATTGCTGGGCAATCACTGAGTGAGAAGCAATCAAAAGCAAGCCATCAAACTTTCTCAATCGTGCTGTAACTCCTTCAAACAACCGGCCTGCACTTGAAATTGTATCCTCATATTCTTGCACTTTCTTGGCAAAATATTTACATATTCATGCTTATCGTTCCATTTAGAAGCTTTCTGCATCATTTGATTGTGTTTATATGACCTGTAGTGCCATACCCGAATCTAGGGTTCTTGGTCTTTGTTTTTGGGCGTTTTATTTTCAGGCAAAATCAGGGAAATTGATGGGCATAAACATGTTCAGGAGGGAGAGACGAGCATGACTATGGTCTTTGTTTGAGTTTTCATGGCTTGGAATTGGTTTTAGGTTTGACCTAGGGATTCAGCTGCGGATATGAATCCGCAGAAAATATTACAGGGGAAACGAGGAAGACGATGACGCGTCTTCCCCTAGTTGGTTGGTTCGAATCTGGCGCGCGTTTTATATATAATTCTGGCATATTAATTGTTTTCTCCATATAATAATTAATGTCCATAATAATAACAATTGAGCACATTGGTTGAGTGGTAAGGGCGCTAGTGCAAGATCCAACAGGACCTGGGTTCGAATCCCAGGTCCCCATTATCTTTGTTATTATTTTCTTGCAGGAATTCCAGTACAAACTCAAGCATGTGGACTACCATACACCATCAAATATCAAAGCACCAGATGGCCCAAGGCCAGATCTGGTGACTCAGATTGAATGTCCATCATAGGGTTGAGTCAATGGGCGCACACTGAATCCAAAAACCAACCAGGCTTGCAGCGTTAATGGGCCATCAAATTGCAAATCTCACCCCCTGATCAGGCCCAAAACCCCCTTTGAGTATTTCTAATTCTTTCTTTTTATTTTATTTATTTATATTGTTTATTTAATTACTTTCATTATTATTTTTAACTAACCAATCACATTTTTTCCTCATAAAATAAAAACACAAAAAATATTTTATTTATTAAAATTAAATTCAGCACTTTATTTTTGTTAATAAATTATATTAATTAACTTAGTTTTAATTAGGTATAATTTCAATATCTTTTGCAAATAATTAAAATTAATTTAGATAATTAGGTTTTACTAATTTTGATTAATTCATTTTTATTTCTTCAAATACTCAAAAATCCAAAAATATCTTTTTTAATTAATTAATTAATTAATTAATTTAATGTTTAACCTAATTTAATTTCTTCCATTAATTTAAAAATAACAAAAATTCTTTCTTTAATAAAAAAAGGGTCAAAACCCTAAAAATTCGCCCGATTTAATTTCTCGCACGCGATCCATTTTTATCATATTATTGTATCTGTTTCCCAAAATGTAATAGTTTAATTAGGACTTTAATTATTTTATCGCTTTATTTACTTTCCGCATTTTAATTTCAAGGGTTGCTTTTGGCGATGTAAATACCCGACGCCTTGTAATAGTTAGTTTTAATTTCCGCAATTTAATTTCCGCAACTTATAAACTGTTAGATGTTTGGTAATAGGGAATGCATGACAAGATTAAATGTTAAACCTAAAATCAACATAGATAACCATTGACATGTACAAAGACAAATTAACTGAAAATAACACACTCGCACATGCGCACTCTTAGGGTACACCTCACTTGGTTGCCTTCGAACGTGGTCATTGAGTATAGGAAGTTTTAGAGGTTGTCCTCTTGTCCAAAGATCATAGTTTCCTCGAAACGGTTGCCTCAGAAAAATGATCTAAGACATTAGGGTTACCGCTAAGGCGTCCTAACATTGCTTTAGTGACCACACGCCCCTTAATCGAATTGACCCTCAAACTCCAACGACGATGCTACCTACTCATCAATAGTGGGATAGCATTGTCTAAAGGAAGATAGCATATAACGATTCCTTTTTCGAGTAGGTAGATGGTTCTTAAGTACTTGCTCTTTCAAAAAACAAAATCTTTTTCACACTTACACTTTTCAAACAAAGTTTTCAAAAACACTTCATACGCTCTTGAGGACAGAAGCAAGAGTTAAATCGAAGTTTCAAACAAAAACTATTTCAAACCCACAAGCACAAAGAAAGAAATATTTTGAAAACAATTGAGCAAGTACCTAAGAGCCCATGGATAATCATGGATAGAAAGAGTGCTAATACATTCCCTTTCTATAATCTACCCCCCGGACCCGAGAAACGTCTCAAAAAAGGAATTTTTCTGTGCTTTTTTCCTTTCCTTGTTGGATAAAATAAAAGACGGTGGTGACTCTTGCTTACCGCGACATTTTGCAAAAACAAACGCAAAACTCAAACCAGCATTCCAAAAAACAGTCAGTTCTTTCCCACCGTATCACAGAACTGGCGACTCTGCTGGGGATAAAATTAATAAGTGAGGTGTACCTTAGGATTAGATCATTGTGTTTTCAATTGTATGCTTTGTATGATTTATATTTGTGGGCTTGTATCGGAGTTACTATAGATCCTAACCCGGATCTGGGGATACCCTTTAGGTAAGTAGCAATAAACTGTGAGGGAACTGTACGACGTAGACCGATACGGTTGAAGCAGTAGCTACATTGGTGTGGCACTTTAGACTGTACCGATATCCCTTGTGTTGGAACGAGGAGAATGTGGGTTATTTAAGGGGTCATTAAGCACCAATTGACCTTAGAACCTTTAAATTGACAAACTTGGCCATAGAACAGTAGCAGTATGCTACACTCATTGAGACTAAACTCTCGCGATGATTCCGGCTGCAAGAAAAGGTTGCTAAACTAGAATTATGACCAATTGAGGGTAGTCAGTGATATTGAGATCCTCTAGAACCCGGTTACTATTTTTAGGACAGGTTTGAACCAACTGAACTGAAAGAGTGTAGTACCTAAGCTCCTTGCCAGCCTGAACTCTAAGGGCTCTCTGTGTGACTTGTGTGCCTTTACCATGTTTGCTATTTGTGGATACTTGTGATGTGCTTTCTATAATGATATCATAACATCATAACATTGCATACATCTTGCATTGGACTAACCTATTTCAAAGACAGGAGGGATTCATCTTTGTTCTATTTTGTAGGTCATGATGCCCATGCGTAAGAATACCATCCGGATCAACTTTGTCCAGGTTCCTACCATGCTTAAAGAATTGATTGCAAAGATGCCTGATACTACTTCCTTCCTTAGGAGACATGGGCATCTTTTTAGTTTGGTCACCTCCAAATTGGACGAGCAGATGATGAGTGTTTTGGTCCAATTCTATAATTCGCTGTACCATTGCTTTACTTTTCAAGACTACCAGTTGGTTCCCACCTTAGAGGAGTTCTCTGATCTGCTCGGTATCTCTATTCTGGAGCAGACCCCATTTACTGGTTGGGAGAAGATTCTTAGGCCCGAAGAGATTGCTTCAGCCCTTCATTTGACCAAGGATGAGGTAATGGCTAATTGGGAGACTAGAAGTGGAGCAAAGGTCTTTCTGACTAAGTTCTTGGTTAGTAAGGCTAATTATTTCTGGGATAGTCTAGACTTCAAGGCATTCAAAGATATTCTGGCTCTTGTGATATATGGCTTGGTATTGTTTCCGAATCCTGACTCCTTTATTGATGTGAATGCGGTGAAAATCTTCATCTCTCGTAATCCTGTACCCACTCTCTTGGGTGACATTTTTCATCAGCTTTGTGCCCGTACTGTCCGAAAGCGGGGAACCTTGATGTGCTATGCTCCATTATTGGCGAGGTGGTTTATTTCGCACCTCCCCAAGTCAATGCTGAAGAACAAAGAAGGCATGGGCTGAGCCTATAGGGTTATGTCTCTCTCTCATAATGACATCATTTGGACTCTTAAGGGTATGGACGAGGTGGCCATTATTGATCATTGTGGGGAGTATCCCAATGTTCCTTTGATAGGAACCCGTGGAGGAATTTCTTATAATCCGTGCTTAGCCTTACGTCAGTTTGGGAGAGCCAGAAGAGAAGGACCTCATGAGATGCTAATGCCTAGTATCATCTTTTATTTTCAAGGGGATAGCGACGAGCAACGTCGCAGATTCATAAGGGCTTGGGATAGACTTCATAGATCTGAGCCACACGAGCTGGGTCCAAAGACTTCACTTCCGATGGAGCCATATCTCAGATGGGTCCGTATCCGTGCCCAAAAGCTGGGTATGCCATATGAAGCCGTCCGGCCTATCATTGTTGAAGTTGCTAATGAAGAGGGGGTTCTTCCTACCATCCTCCATCCTTACATGCCCACTGACATTGGGGCACTGAAAAGGTCTTGGATACAGCTGAGAGAAGAACAGGATGCTTACCGAGAGAAGTTCAACGAGCAAGAACAGAAGATCCAGAGATTGACTAGGCAGCTGGAGAACGAGCGGATTCTCAATGACTATGTTCGCATCGACAAGAAGAGACCATGGGAGCACTGATTATCCTCTGATTATTTCCTTTCCAGTTTTTATTTTCTTTTCCGTATTTCCATTATTGTAACGCCTTAAGGGAAATTTGTTGAACAATTTGAATTTCAAAGTTTATCTAATAAAGTGTGTTTCATTTCTTGTTTATAAATTTGAATCTCCCGATTGTCTTTGAAATCATGTCATACACATTTCATCCAATTCACCTCATAACAGGTACCCATTACAGGTCTCTTATCTTCTTCGCTGTTTATTTCAGCACTCATCATGTCTACTGAACCATCAACCGAGCAAGCAATCAAGGCCCTACAGGCCTAGAATGCCCAATTCTAAGAGCTGTTCATGAATCTAGCTAAGGGTCAGCAAGATCTGAAAACCCTGATTCTGAAAGAGAAGAAGAAGAAGAAGAAGAGGACAGTCCTGTTCAACACCGGTCACAGGTCTGGCAACAGGCTACAGAATGAAGTTGATTTGACCACCTCATCTGAAGGGAAAGATAGTCAGGAAGAAAGGAGGGCCCCTAGCCCTGTGGTCTCCGACAACGAGACAAACTTTGATGAAGAACAGTATCCACCTGCCGAGGATAGATACAAGCAACTGGAAGACCGGTTGAGTGCTATGGAAGTTCAAAAAGTGCCTGGTCTGGACTTTGGTGATCTGGGTCTATCATCTGGGGTAGTGATTCCCCACAAATTCAAGGCACCAGCCTTTGCTAAGTATGACGGAGTTTCTTGTCCGAAACTACACCTCCGGTCATATGTAAGGAAGATTCAGCCATACACCGCTGATAAGAACCTATGGATCCACTTCTTTCAAGACAGTCTCTCAGGGACTCAGCTTGAATGGTTCTATCAATTGGACGGAGCCAGTATCCGCAGTTGGGAAGATTTGGCTACTGCTTTCTACAGACAGTACCAGTACAACTCCGACCTCGCTCCCACGCGTACCCAACTCCAGGGTATGTCAATGGGAACGGGTGAAGGATTCAAAGATTATGCTCAGAAGTGGAGGGATCTCGCCGGAAGAGTGCAACCACCCTTGGCTAATCGGGAACTTATGGATATGTTTCTGGGGACATTGTCTGGTCCATTTTTCAAGGCTGGTAAGAGGATTGAGGCCGATATTAAGGCTGGTAAGATACAGAAGGGTGCCTCATCAAGCACCAAGAAGAAGCCCTTTAAGAAAGAGTCCAGTGCTGTCTACAGTTCGAGAAGACATAATAGACCTGAACACTGCCAAGCTGTTAATGCGGTTGTTATTTCAAAACCTGCTGGTGCCCCTCAGCACAACAATCAACAAAAGGACGAGAGACCTCGAAGGCAATTCACCCGTCTCGACATGACCTTATCTCAGATTTTGCCATAATTGCTGAAGACCAATCTGGTGATTCCAAGGGAAGCCCCGAAGAATCCAAATACAACATCACCGAAGTATAACCCTAATGCCCGTTGTGCTTATCACTCTGATAGCCCGGGGCATAATACAGATGATTGTTGGACTTTGAAGAATAAGATACAAGACTTGATCGATGCAAAGGAGATTGAGTTCGAGGCACCCGAAAGGCCTAATGTTGTGACTGCTCCTATGCCCAAGCATGGAGTGAATGCTATAGAAGAAGACTCGTTTGTAGTTTCTGTGAATGATATTGTACTCCTCTGATGACTATAAAGAAGAACCTTTTGCTAGCCGGTTTATTTCCGGGCTGTGACGAAGGTTGCCGTATGTGTTATGTTCTACCTACTGGTTGCCATCTCTTGAAGTCAGGTGTCCAACGCCTGATGGATAGTAAAGAAATTCTGTTTGAGAAGACTGTTGTTCCTCTAATTCATAATGAAGAAGTTGCCATCATTACCATTTTCGACAATTCTTCCAAGGCTCCCTCGAGGAAGCCTGTTAGAATTACATCTGTTCCAAGAACCGCACCATTGATCATCACTGTTCCTGGGCCTATCCCCTACACCTCTGATAAAGCTGTCCCTTGGAACTACGGGGCTGATGTTTATTTTCATGGAGTTAAACAAGAGTTGGATGCTGATACTGACGTCAGCAATATTGTTGGACCTGCTAAAGTCACCCGCAGCGGAAGACTTTCCTCGCCCAATATCTCTCCACCAACTGCCCGAAGACCTGTTGTTATTACACCTGCCAGTGTACCTGCTGCCATTCATGTTCAAGTTCCTATTATTACCCCTGTCGCTGAGTCATCTAATGCTCGGGGCAAAGGGATCACCAATGAGCCTGCCCCGACGGAGGCACCCAAGACGATTACTGTTGAAGCTTCTAAACAAGAGATGGAAGAGATTCTGAAAATTATCAAAAAGAGTGACTACAATGTAGTTGAACAGCTGGGGCAAACCCCGTCCAAGATTTCTATGTTATCACTGTTGCTATGCTCAGAGGCCAATGCCAAGGCTCTGATTACATTTCTGAAGACTGCCCATGTACCACAAGAAACGTCAGCTGATCAGTTTACAGATTGCATGGCCAATCTGACTGCTGATAATGGGTTGGGTTTCTCTGACACCGACTTGACCGCTAAGGGGAAGGATCACAATGATGCCCTGCATGTCTCCATTGAATGCAGGGGCACTACTCTTGCACAAATATTGGTGGATACTGGTTCCTCGTTGAACGTCTTGCCTAAGAAAGCTCTAGACCAGTTGGACTATGAAGGGTTGGAGTTGAAGCCAATCAACATTGTCGTCAGGGCCTTTGATGGGTCTAAGATGATGGTGCACGGTGAAGTTGATATTCTGATCAAGGTTGGTTCTCAGGTTTTCAACTCTACATTCTATGTGATGGATATTCGGCCATCTTATTCTTGTTTGTTGGGTCGTCCATGGATCCACAAAGCTGGGGCCGTAACCTCAATACTCCACCAGAAGCTAAAGTACCCGGTCAAAGGGAAGATTGTGACAGTACAGGGAGAAGAGAAGTACATGGTTAGCCACCTCAACTCTTTCCAATATGTAGAGATGGATGGGAAGTTCA
The DNA here is from genome assembly GCA_948472305.1 of Vicia faba. Lineage (NCBI taxonomy): Eukaryota > Viridiplantae > Streptophyta > Magnoliopsida > Fabales > Fabaceae > Vicia > Vicia faba. The sequence goes on from OX451735.1 coordinate 357,219,566, forward strand.
TTGAGACCCCATTCCAGCATTTTGAAGAGGTTCCCCAGACACTGGCGTCAGCTGAGACTGTTGTTGAGGATTCTCCTATGAAGATGGCTTCCTTAAAGGATGCCCCGGCTGTTGTCGAGAAAGGTGGGTGTGCAAATTGGGGCCAACTCCCTGATTTTACACAGAAGACTAACAAGTTTGGTTTGGGTTTCACCGCAGAAGCTCAAAGGGCTGTTCGGAATGCACGGATCGGAAGACCTCCCGTGTTCATCAGCAACCCGGGAGTAAATGCCATTGAAGACGATGTGGAAGAGTCTGAGTTTGACAGCTGGATCTATCCTACGACCGACGGTGGACCAAGCAACTGGACATCAAAGGACTTCATCCCTATTACTTTCGTTACCCAGTAATGAAACTTTTGTTTTGAATTTGTAACAGACAATGTTTTAAACTCTATGGCCGGTGTCTTACCCGGGGCACCGTGGCTTCATTTGTGAGGGCTTTATGTGTGTCATTTTCATATATCATTAATAAAAGCATTGGACGTTTCTTGCATTTCAAATCTTGCGCTCCTTGTTTTTCTTTCATTATATATTGCAAAACAACTATTTACACACACTAACATATACAGGTCTACATCCACTCTGGATCTCACTGGTAACGACTCTGCTACTGCCAGTTATGACTTCGAAAATCCGATCAACTTAGCCGAAGACGAAGGTGAAGATGATTGCGAAGTGCCTGGTGAACTTGCAAGACTACTACTCCAAGAAGAGAGGGCTATACAGCCGCACGAAGAGCTAGTGGAATCAGTGAATCTGGGTACAGAGATAGACAGAAGAGAGGTCAAGATTGGTGCCAATCTGGAGCTTAGTGTGAAGCAACGATTGATTCAGATGTTGCGTGACTATGTTGAGATCTTTGCCTGGTCTTATGAAGACATGCCTGGGTTGGATACCGATATTGTGGTTCATCGCCTGCCTACCAAGGAAGACTGTCCTCCCGTGAAACAGAAGGTCCGCCGAATGCGCCCAGAGATGACTGAGAAAATCAAGGCTGAAGTTATGAAACAGTTTGATGCCGGTTTTCTAGCAGTTACTTCTTACCCTCAGTGGGTGGCTAATGTGGTCCCTGTGCCGAAGAAGGATGGTAAGGTTCAAATGTGTGTTGACTATAGGGATTTGAACAGGGAAAACCCCAAGGATAACTTCCCTCTACCTCATATCGACATTCTGATTGACAACACCGCTCAGCACAAGGTATTCTCCTTTATGGATGGTTTCTCCGGTTATAATCATATTAAAATGGCTCCCGAGGACATGGAGAAGACAACCTTTGTTACTCAATAGGGTACCTTTTGCTACAAGGTCATGCCTTTTGGATTGAAGAACGCTGGGGCAACATATCAGCGTGCCATGGTTGCTTTGTTTCATGACATGATCCATCATGAGATAGAGGTATACGTCGACGATATGATTGCAAGGTCCCAGACCTAGGAAGAGCATCTTGACCACCTTCAGAAGTTGTTTGACAGGTTGAAGTTGTACAAACTGAGATTAAACCCGAACAAGTGCACCTTCGGAGTGAGATCTGGTAAGCTGCTAGGTTTCGTCATAAGCGATAAAGGTATCCAAGTGGACCCTGCCAAGGTAAAAGCCATACAAGAGATGCCAGCTCCCAGGACAGAGAAAGAAGTCATAGGTTTCCTGGGACGTCTAAACTACATTGCCCGATTCATCTCGCACCTAACTGCTACTTGTGAACCAATCTTCAAGCTACTGAAGAAAGATCAAGTAGTACGTTGGAACGATGAATGCCCGGCCGCTTTCGAAAGGATTAAAGAGTATCTTCAAGAGCCACCTATTCTGATGCCATCAGTTGAAGGGAGACCTCTGATATTATACTTGACAGTACTCAACAACTCAATGGGGTGTGTGCTGGGGCAGCATGACAAGTCTGGCCGAAAAGAGCATGCTATTTATTACCTTAGCAAAAATTTTACCGACTGCGAGACCCGATACTCATAGCTCGAGAAAACTTGCTGCACTTTGGCATGGGCTGCTCGCCGGCTGAGACAGTATATTTTGACTCACACTACTCTGTTGATTTCAAAGATGGATCCAATCAAGTATATCTTCGAGAAGCCTGCCTTGTTCGGAAGAATAGCAAGATGGCAGATGATCTTGACTGAGTATGACATACAATATACGACCCAAAAGGCAATCAAGGGAAGTGTGTTGGCAGACCATTTGGCACATCAGGCAGTGGATGATTATCAGTCTATGAACTTTGAATTTCAGGACGAGAATATCATGTTGGTAACTGATTGTGAGACACCTGGACCGGATGAAGGACCTGAGGAAGGATCCCGATGGTCTATGTACTTTGATGGAGCTTCGAACGCTTTGGGTAATGGCATTGGCGCCGTGATCATATCTCCCAAAGGCTCTCATACTCCGTTTACCGCCCGACTATGTTTCAACTGCACCAACAATATGGCGGAGTATGAAGCGTGCATTATGGGTCTTCGAGCAGTAATTGACCTAAGGATTAAGTTTCTAAGTGTTTTCGGAGATTCCGTTCTCGTGATCAGTCAGATCAAGGGCGAGTGGGATACGGAACACCCAAATCTTATTCCTTATAAGGAGTATGTGTTGACGTTGCTTCCCCATTTCGAGGAGATAACCTTTGAACACTTCCCGAGAGAGGAGAATCAGTTGGCGGACGCGCTAGCTACAATGTCTTCTATGTTCAAAGTCATTTGGGACAACAAGGCTCCCCGGGTTATCATTGAAAGATTGGACGAACCCACACATTGCTGTGATATTGAGACTGAAGAGGTAACAGAAAAACCCTGGTTTCATGAGGTGAAAAGGTATCTTGAGGCTCAGGAATACCCCGAGGGTGCATTTGCTAATGACAAGAAGTTTCTGAGGAGGTTTGCAGCGAAGTTCTTCATCAGCAATGATATCCTTTACAAGCGTAACCATGATTCGACCTTACTGCGTTGTGTGGATAAGAATGAAGTAGAAAGGATCATGGCAGAGTTACATAAGGGTACTTTCGGAACTCACTCCAGTGGACACACCATGGCAAAGAAAATCCTTCGGGCAGGATATTATTGGTCCACAATGGAAGCTGACTGTTATCAGCATTCTCGGACATGTCACAAATGCCAGGTTTATGCCGATAAGGTGCACATACCTCCAGTACCTCTGAACGTCTTGACAGCTCCTTGGCCTTTTGCAATGTGGGGAATTGATATGATCGGCGAGATCAGACCTACGGCATCTAACGGGCATCACTTCATCCTGGTAGCAATTGATTACTTTACGAAGTGGGTTGAAGCAACTTCCTTTGCTACCATAACCAAGAACGTCGTGGCACGGTTCATTCGACATAATCTGATCTGTCGATATGGTGTACCAGAGAGGATCATTATGGACAATGGTACCAATCTCAACAACAAGATGATCACTGAGCTCTGCGAGTAATTCAAGATACAGCATCACAACTCTTCTCCTTACCGGCCGAAGATGAATGAGGCTGTAGAAGCGGATAATAAGAACATTAAGAAGATTGTGAAAAAGATGATGGTGACATACAAAGATTGGCACGAGATGTTACCATTTGCTCTTCATGGGTACCGTACCTCAGCGCGGACGTCAACAGGGGAAACACCCTACTCCTTGGTATATGGCATGGAGACAGTCTTGCCCATTGAAGTTCAGATACCTTCTCTCCGAATCATGAAGGATGCAGGTTTGAGCGAAGATGACTGGATTCAGACCTGGCTTGATCAACTGAACCTAATCGACAAAAAGAGACTTACTGCTATTTGTCATGGTCATACGTACCAAAAGCGGATGATCAAGGCATTTAACAAGAAAGTTAGACGACAAGAGTATCAAGTTGGGGATCTGGTTATCAAGCATATTATCTTACCTCAAGGTGATCCCAGGGGAAAATGAACCCCTACTTACGAAGGGCCATTTGTGGTTAAGAACATTTTCTCAGGAGGAGCTATGATTCTAACCACCATGGATGGTGACGACCTTCCTCACCCCGTCAATGCAGACATAGTGAAAAGATACTACGCATAATCAAAGAACTGCTAGGTTGACTGGCCTAGGCAAAAATAAGGGCTTCCCGGTGAACCAAAAAGGTTCGGGCAAAAATAAGGGATGAAAATGAAAAAATTTGTACACCCGGCAAGTCGAAAACCGGAAAAGGCGGCTTGGGCAAAAAGGGGTATCCCGGTGGACTGAAAACCCGAAAGGGCGGTCCAGGCAAAAATTAGGGATCAAAGCGTAACACTATGTCTCATTGGATCACCTTGCATCTAGACTTCGATATCGACTATCAAGCTCGGACGACACTAATCAATCTGATTCACCTTCAACCAAGCAGCAAAGTGATGAGATGCTCGAGGACATAAGGGCAATAGCAGAGTTGGAACCCAGTGGGATTATTCACATAGCTGTTTTGTTTAGTTTTTCACAAATTGTGTAAATTCTATTATTCGACGGCGTTCTCTTACTAGGACGTCAGCCCCTTGTACAAAAAATGCCTATTTACAGGCCAAACCTCAAAATCAATACAATTCATTTTCAAAGAAATTTAAAATTGTTTTTCCTTTATCTGTTTTGTTTTGCGAAGAACGTCCAATGTTCATTTTTGATATATGCATTTGACGTTAATTGCTGCTCATAAATATTTACATGCGAAACAAAAGACGAATTACTGGTAATATCAGAAACAGGGGCAATAAGAATTTTCCGAACTGTACAGTTGCTTTGTCCACCAAGTACAAGGTAAATTCGGCTGAAGAATATGGCTAAGATACTTTCACTCCCCGCAGAGTAATGGTAGCTCTCCCCCAGCTGATACTTGCAACTATGAACAAATCAGCAATGCTCTCCCCAAGCAGAGTTTAATCTACCGTCAGCACTAAAAAGGGCTTGATATCCCCGGCAGTCTTAATATTTCCCAACGGAGTATAAGAATGTTCCCCGGCAGAATACAAGATACCCCCAGTGGAGTCAATATTTCCCCAGCACGGTTTGAAAAAGCTTCCCCAACGGGTCGAATCATCATCCCCAGTAGACTCTGGAAGTTTATCCCCAGCGGAGTACAAGATAACTCTCCTCAGCCAAGTTCAAAGGATCATTCCCAGCCAAATTCAGAGGATTATCCCCACAAAAGTCTAGCAGGGTTATCCCCAGCAAGTCGCAACTGAAAGATCATCCCCAGCGAAGTTCTTTCCTTTCACAAACAGGAATTTAATCCTCAACAGATCCAATATCACCAGCAACGATAATCCATCCCCAGTAGAGTTTATCAGTGGAATCCTCCGCAGAGCATCTCTTCCCCACAGAGTAATCTCCTCATCAGTTTATTCCCCAACAGAGTTATCTTCTCCTGCAGATTTATTCTCACAATCACCTTCGTTCACCATCCCCAGCGGAAACGAAGAGTTCAACTCTATTCTCCAGCAGCTATCCGGGATTTATTTTCCCCAGCCAAAACATTACATTTCCATACATCATGATACATGCATATACGCATCATACCATACAATCTCATTTATGTTGAGAACATCATTGCTTGATCCATATCATGCATTGCATATGACTGACATTTACCTTTCAGGAAAGATGCAGTTAAATTCTCAACTATGTGGAAGACCTTCTCTGGTCAAGTTAAATCGATTCCTAAAGATTTTTCTGATGCCGATCTAGTTGAAGTTATTCCAAGACCTTGTCTGGTCCAGTTAAATCGACTCCTAAAGATTTTTCTGACGCCGATCCAGTCAAAGTTAATCCAAGACCTCCTCTGGTCCAGTTAAGTCGATTCCTAAAGATTTTTCTGATGCCGATCGAGTTGAAGTTATCCCAAGACCTTCTCTGGTCCAGTTAAGTCGATTCCTAAAGATTTTTCTGATGCCGATCTAGTTGAAGTTATTCCAAGACCTTGTCTGGTCTAGTTAAATCGATTCCTAAAGATTTTTCTGATGCCGATCCAGTCAAAGTTATCCCAAGACCTTCTCTGGTCTAGTTAAATCAATTCCTAAAGATTTTTCTGATGTCGATCCAGTTGAAGTTATTCCAAGACCTTGTCTGGTCCAGTTAAATCTATTCCTAAAGATTTTTCTGATGCCGATCTAGTCAAAGTTAATCCAAGACCTTCTCTGGTCCAGTTAAATCGATTCCTAAAGATTTTTCTGATGCCGATCCAGTTGAAGTTATTCCAAGACCTTGTCTGATCCAGTTAAATCAATTCCTAAAGATTTTTATGATGCCGATCCAGTCAAAGTTAATCTAAGACCTTCTCTGGTCCAGTTAAGTCGATTCCTAAAGATTTTTCTGATGCCGATCCAGTTGAAGTTATTCCAAGACCTTGCCTGGTCCAGTTAAATCGATTCCTAAAGATTTTTCTGATGCCGATCCAGTCAAAGTTATCCCAAGACCTTCTCTGGTCCAGTTAAGTCGATTCCTAAAGATTTTTCTGATGTTGATCCAGTTGAAGTTATTTCAAGACCTTGCCTGGTCCAGTTGAATCGATTCCTAAAGATTTTTCTGATGCCGATCCAGTCAAAGTTAATCCAAGACCTCCTCTGGTTCAGTTAAATTGCTGATAAGATCTCCCTAATTCGTATTCCAGTCGAAGTTCAGACCATCTACCAACAGCCTCCAAATGGCATCTGTAAGCCCATTCCCAACATCACCAGGCTGATACTACTTCATGCGAGTGCAAATTTCTGGGCACTCTAGTGTTCAATCATCTTCCACCTTCGAATCACGAAAGGCCCGAGAGCCAATCTATATCCTCAGGTTTAAGAAGATTGAACAGGGGCAGCTGTTGTACCCCAAAATTTGCCCTCTCATATTTCTCAAGACATTGCAAGAATAATCTCCAAATGGCTCAAGATTGCTCAAGAGTTGGACTGTCAAATCATCTCCTAAGGCAGTCAATCTCAAATTAGGGTTTTGTGTTGCATCAAGGTCATTGCATCCAAATGACCTCAAGTGCTCCCCAATGTCCTAATATGTTCTCAAGTTCATCCATGTCAAATTTCAAGCCTTGCAGAGGAAGTTTGGTCAGTCAATTGCTTAAGAGGTCCAAAAATCGACTATGCTAGGGCAAAAGTCAACTGTGACCTATAAACAGTCAAACTTCAAGATTTTTTGTCAACATTCTAATTTTGAAGGGTATTTCATCATTTGATCAAGGTTTGATCATGATTCATCAAGGATTGCTCAAAATTCATCAAGACTCAAAAGTTGCTAAATTAGGGTTTTGCAGGAAAAGTCAACTCAAATTTGACCAAGCATAACTTTCTCATAGTTTATGAGAAATGACCCATCGAAAGATCATTTTGAAGAGGATGCAATTTCCTACAATCCATCTTCACACCCCAAGATCAAGAAATGCACTCACAAGAAGTTATAAATTTGGACATTATAGGTCATTTTTGAAAGTCAACAAAACACCTTTTTTCCAAAGCTTATAACTTGAGCATGGAATATCAAAATGAGATGAGACCAAAAGGGTTGGTTATAGGACATCTCAAGATTTCTAAAAAGTCCAAGAACACTTACAAAAGTTCAAAATTGAAGAAGTTATACATTGTTGAAGTTGGGCATTTTTGCAAAATTGCCAAAAGTCAACTATCCCCAAAACTTCAAATTTTGTCAAATGGGCCCATTCTTTTCCACTTGATTTGATCTTGTCACACTATACACGTGTCCTAGCTTCAACCTTATGACCATTTATCAATTTTATTATTTAATTTGATTTTTTAATGAATTATTGCATTTTAAATCAATTTAAATCATATAAAATCCAAACATTGATTATTGGATCTCCTTTTGGCTATTTCAGGACCTAATCATCATCATAAAGTTGATCAAATTCGTATCTCACCATATCATGAACAAAAAGATAGATTTTGGACAAAATTGGAAGCTTTTTAATGGAGGATCAAATCAAATCTCCAAGCCATAATGCACAAAGATTCAATCCACAAAACTTGACCTAATGCATTGCTTTATACATATACAAGTGAGAGGCACGAGTTTCAGAGGTTGGAAGCTGCAAAATCACAAGAACAAAACTTGAAAAAACTTGGAAAAATCTTGAAACTGAAATCACTCTTAGAGGCCAATTCAGAACCAAATCTCAACGTGAATCAATTGCTGGGCAATCACTGAGTGAGAAGTAATCAAAAGCAAGCCATCACACCCTCTCAATCGCGCTGTAAGTCCTTCAAAAAACCGGTCTGCACTTGAAATCATATCCTCATATTCTTGCACTTTCTTGGCAAAATCTTTACAAATTCATGCTTATCGTTCCATTTAGAAGCTTTCTGCATCATTTGATTGTGTTTATATGACCTGTAGTGCCATACCCGAATCTAGGGTTCTTGGTCTTTGTTTTTGGGCGTTTTATTTTTAGGCAAAATCAGGGCAATTGATGGGCATAGACATGTTCAGGAGGGAGAGACGAGCATGACTATGGTCTTTGTTTGAGTTTTCATGGCTTGGAATTGGTTTTAGGTTTGACCTAGGGATTCAACTGTGGATATGAATCCGCAGGAAATATTACAGGGGAAACGAGGAAGACGATGACGCGTCTTCCCCTGGTTGGTTGGTTCGAATCTGGCGCGCGTTTTATATATAATTCTGGCATATTAATTGTTTTCTCCATATAATAACTACTGTCCATAATAATAACAATTGAGCACATTGGTTGAGTGGTAAGGGCGCTAGTGCAAGATCCAACAGGACCTGGGTTCGAATCCCAGGTCCCCATTATCTTTGTTATTATTTTCTTGTAGGAATTCCAGTACAAACTCAAGCATGTGGACTACCATACACCATCAAATATCAAAGCACCAGATGGCCCAAGGCCAGATCTGGTGACTCAGATTGAATGTCCATCATAGGGTTGAGTCAATGGCCCCACACTGAATCCAAAAGTCAACCAGGCTTGCAGCGTTAATGGGCCATCAAATTGCAAATCTCACCCCCTGATCAGGCCCAAAACCCCCTTTGAGTATTTCTAATTCTTTCTTTTTATTTTATTTATTTATATTGTTTATTTAATTACTTTCATTATTATTTTTAACTAACCAATCACATTTTTTTCCTCATAAAACAAAAACACAAAAAATATTTTATTTATTAAAATTAAATTCAGCACTTTATTTTTGTTAATAAATTATATTAATTAACTTAGTTTTAATTAGGTATAATTTTAATATCTTTTGAAAATAATTAAAATTAATTTAGATAATTAGGTTTTACTAATTTTGATTAATTCATTTTTATTTCTTCAAATACTCAAAAATCCAAAAATATCTTTTTTAATTAATTAATTAATTAATTTGTTTAATGTTTAACCTAATTTAATTTCTTCCATTAATTCAAAAATAACAAAAATTCTTTCTTAAATAAAAAAAGGGTCAAAACCCTAAAAATTCGCCCGATTTAATTTCTCGCACGCGATCCATTTTTATCATATTATTGTATCTGTTTCCCATAATGTAATAGTTTAATTAGGACTTTAATTATTTTATCGCTTTATTTACTTTCCGCATTTTAATTTCAAGGGTTGCTTTTGGCGATGTAATAGTTAGTTTTAATTTCCGCAAGTTATAAACTGTTAGATGTTTGGTAATAGGGAATGCATGACAAGATTAAATGTTAAACCTAAAATTAACATAGATAACCATTGACATGTACAAAGACAAATTAACTGAAAATAACATACTCGCACATGCGCACTCTTAGGGTACACCTCACTTGGTTGCCTTCGAACGTGGTCATTGAGTATAGGAAGTTTTAGAGGTTGCCCTCTTGTCCAAAGATCATAGTTGCCTCGAAACGGTTGCCTCGGAAAAATGATCTAAGACATTAGGGTTACCGCTAAGGCGTCCTAACATTACTTTAGTGACCACACGTCCCTTAATCGAATTGACCCTCAAACTCCAACGACGATGCTACCTACTCATCAATAGTGGGATAGCATTATCTAAAGGAAGATAACATATAACGATTCCTTTTTCGAGTAGGTAGATAGTTCTTAAGTACTTGCTCTTTCAGAAAACAAAATCTTTTTCACACTTACACTTTTCAAACAAAGTTTTCAAAAACACTTCATACGCTCTTGAGGACAGAAGCAAGAGTTAAATCGAAGTTTCAAACAAAAACTATTTCAAACCCACAAGCACAAAGAAATCAATATTTTGAAAACAATTGAGCAAGTACCTAAGAGCCCATGGATAACCATGGATAGAAAGGGTGCTAATACCTTCCCTTTCTATAATCTACCCCCCGGACCCGAGAAACATCTCGAAAAAGGAATTTTTCTGTGCTTTTTTCCTTTCCTTGTTGGATAAAATAAAAGACGGTGGCGACTCTTGCTTACCGCGACATTTTGCAAAAACAAACACAAAACGCAAACCAGCATTCCAAAAAACAGTCAGTTCTTTCCCACCGTATCACACCAAGTGAACGAGTGAAATGAGTAAAAAAAGACAATGTATGTTTGAACCAACCTATTTTACAACTTTCTTTAATGTTATGTCACTATCTTTTACAACTTAAAACACTTTTTCATTTACTTTACTTCATCCTTTCGTCCTTATCTTTTGCAATTTAAATACGTTTGGCTCCCAGTTGAACACACCCTTTTTGAAAAAAATTTGACTACACACATAAACTAAAGCACTGCTCCAAGATTCCCTGGTCGATCTCGCACGTAAACTTGTTTTAAAGAGACCAGCGTTGTTTACCAAATCCATGGGTAAACAACATTTGATTACTAGCTTTGGATGAATGAGGACCAATGACATCTAATTAATGGCTTTAGATGAAGGGAAAAAATGTGACATCCAATTACTGGCTTTGGACGAAAGAAGACATTAACATCCAATTACTGGCTTCAGATGAAGGAAAACGAATATAACATCCAATTACTGGCTTTGGACGACAGAAGACCACAACATCTAATTTATGGCTTTAGATGTAAAAGACCACACCATTCAATTACTAGCTTTGAATGAATTAAAATCACAACATCTAATTACTAGCTTTAGATGAAGGGAAAGGAATTATGACATCCTATTACTAACTTTGGATGAATGACGACCAACTGTATCTAATTACTGGCTTAAGATGAAGGGAAAAATGTGACATCCAATTATTGGCTTTGGACGAAAGAAGACATTGACATCCAATTACAGGCTTCAGATGAAGGAAAAAGAATATGACATTAAATTACTGGCTTTGGATTAAAGAAGACCTTGAAATCCAATTACTGGCTTTAGATGAAGGAAAAGGAATTATAACACCAAATTACTGGCTTTGGATGAAAGAAAGATCATGATATCCAATTACTAGCCTTGAATAAAGTGATAAACATGCTTTCAAGAATGGTACTGAAAGAAAAGACATGTATTTGTTTTGGTATGTGCCAAGTAAGTTGGACTTTGACCACATGGTAAGATGTTTATAGAAACAAGACCACGAGAAATGAAAATAAGGATGAAACACTCTTGCTATGCATTACATATGAATTTTTTATTCATGATATATGAATGATCTATTCATGTAATGCAGACGCTTACGACAATGAAGCTTGACTCTTTTGTGGAGGTAAGATTTGAACTCTGATTCCTCAACACGGTGAACACTGCCAACTCTGCTTGGAGAAAAGAAGTCTTGAAAAACATTCTATCACACCTGTAAACTGTATCTGGCTAATGATCCTTGGATAAAGGACATAAGAGTTGTCTGGGGATTGTCCTAGATTAGTTAATTGCTGAGGATAAACTGATTGTGGCTTCATAGACTATTGTTGGGAATAAACTGATCATGGATTCAGTTCTGGAAATGACAGTTGGGAAAGGATTTCCCCAGTATAAGTCTTGAAAATAATCTTCTGGTTAACCAATTATGAGAATAACTTGCACTGAGCAACAAAACTTGAACTGATTCACAACAGGATCTTGAATAAATGTGTCCCTGATAGGGTCACTGACCAAGTTTATCAACTATTTAAATTTCCTAGATGAGGAAAGCTTGTTTGCAAGCAAAACTATTTATTCAAACATGGTAATTTTATTGCAAAGTTCATACAAAAGTTTTGAAAAAAAATTATTTTTGGATGATGTTATTGATGTATGGAAAATGAATCACTATTCAAAACATTGCGGTACAAACATTTAAAGTGAAAGAGAAAGAAAATAAATGATACCAAGACAAATGATTTGCAAAAATCTTATGAGTCAGTTTACGTAACCTTGATGTCATATGCTTTCAAAAGAAACCTAGCTTCAATTAGGTATTTTGATAGTTGTAACGTGGTCTGGTTCACGGTTTATGAAACAAAGGATAGAGGCTGGAAGTTTATTTATACCTAACCGTTCTTCATAATGTTTTTCAGTCCTACGTTCAGTTAACTCAGGCTGTGCATTCATGTTATGAGAGATTTGGAATTGTACTAATGATAGTAATAATGATGGCTCAAAAACCAAGGGAATCTTGAGAAGTCAGTCACTTCTTGTTACAATATTTTGTCATTTTGTTGAGGACATTGGTCAACTCTGGTGGGGAATTTTGAGGATTTGAAGACCTCTTTCTTTTGAATCTGTTATCCCTAACTTTTGACAGAACTGTTTCATTTGAGATAATAGTCAGCAAGATGCCCCAGTTTTTCCTAAGTCTCCTTCATAGGTTTTAACTTATCAGACTTTATTTATTTATTTTTCCTTTGTGGAAAGATAGTGATTGCCTTGCTTAATGATTACGAAAAACTATCATTGTCACTTTTGATTTGGAGGGCATCTTCGACACTTCTTTGATGTGTGCGAAGGAAAGCTTGATTGCAACCTTTATTGAAAGGTGTCTTGAATGATTCTCCTGTATTTGAATGCACAACTAAATTAACTAAGAAATACCCTGCCCCAGCTTAAGATTGTAGGTTTTTTCGTATAGAAAGAAACTCCAACTTCTAGGCTCAAAGGCATTGACAAGGGATTAACTTCCTTATTTCTCAAGTGTTTGGAAATTGAAAGAATGTTTGTACATAACCAACAAAGTTTTAGTTGAAAGCATACCAATAACAGTTATGGTTATTTTGTTTTCATCATCCTCTCTCAAATATTTTCATAAACAAAATCTTGATAAAGAAAGTAAACAGGAGAAATATATTTGAAAGTAGTAAATGAAAATGAATTGAATCAAAACATTGCAATTCTCATTTCATTAAAATTAACATGAAAGTACAAACAAACTTTGAAAGCAACAGTCAATACAATTAAAAGAAAATGCAAATAGAAGGAAACACGGCCTAGTGACTAATCAACAACAAGGATGAGCTCTCCTATCTAAAATACTCGCTTTAGGAGGTAAGCTGGCTCTGAATGAAGCTTCACTTGTCATGACCTGGCAATGGATTGTTGTTAACATTAGGACCAACATCTTTGAAAGTTAGAATCTTTTCCCTAACCAATTCTTGCACCCTGGTCTTCAGTGCATAGCGATTTTTTAAATCACGACACACAACTCCCTGATGAAACTCACAGTGAAGGTCAGATCTGAATCTGGATGGAAGAGGATTTCAAGGAGTCAGAGGCCTAGTTGTAATCAAAACTCTCTCTACCATTGTAGGATACAATTCAGTATAAGACATTGGTATAGGATCAAATCGAGTCCCATTGCGATTTTGATTTTGTCCCATGGCCTGATGTTGAGGAACCTGAACTGGTTGAGCACTGACCACAAAAGCAACAATAGCTACTTGTGGTTGATCATAAAACTGAGGCCTATGGCGAGGTCATCTTCTCTAATTGGAGACAACATTAGTTTCAACTTCTTTTTTCTTCTGGAAGTTCCCAAAGGATTTCTTTGCACCATTAAAAGATTCAACAGCTTTAGACACTTCACCATTCTTGATTCCTTCTTCTAACCTTTGGCCAATAGTCACGAAATCTGTGAAGCTGGAAGACACACTACCAATCATATTCTCTAAACAAAAGGGGACAAGCTATCCAGAAACATGCTTGTGAGCTCTTTCTCAGCTAGAGGTGGTTCAACTTGAGAAGCCAGTTCTCTCCAATGTTGAGTGTACTCTTTAAAATATTCCTTCTCATTCTGAAACATATTTTGCAGTTGATGGCAATCATGAGCCATGTCAAGGTTATACTTGTATTTCTTCATGAAAGCACCAACAAGATCTTGGAAGCACTGGATACAATTCCTCTCGAGTCCCATATACCATTTGAGTGAAGCACCACTCAGACTATCTTGAAAGTAATGGATGAACAAGTTCTGATTGTTGGTGTATGCAACCATATTCTGGAAGTACATGCCCAAATGACTTCTTAGACAAGTGTTCCCCTTATATTTCCCAAAATCAGGAGTTTTGAATTTTGCAGGAATCAAAAAGTCAGAAACTAATCACATGTTGTATGGATCAACACTAAAGAACTCATTACATTCCATTACTCAGAGTATCTTCTCTAAAGTATGATATTTTTCTTTGACCTCTTCAAACTCACTAAAATCTCCTTGACTCACACTTCGTGGACTGCCAACATGGTATTCAAAGAGAGGGTTCCTATAAACAACTTGTGCAATAGGTTAATGAGAAGCTATATGAATGATTGGCTGAGGTTCAGTGAAGACTGGAGTCTGAAAAGCTGGTCAGGAAGACTGGCCAACCATTGGAGCAGTTGCAACAGGTGGAGAGTAATTTGGGGTAGCCCAAATTCTGGCCATATAGTGACTGGATGCTGGATAGGTTAAGGGTCGACAACAACAATTGAAATCTTAGAGACCATTGTCCTTTGAGGTGGTTCTCCTTTAGCAATCATAACCTGCATCATCTCAGTAAGTTTGACCATACTTAACTTTAACTCATCGATTTTCATTCTGACTTCCATGTTGTGTTAGTCTTGGTTTTCCATTCTCAATCTGACGGAGGATCTAGTTTCGTAGTTGTTTTGAGGATACAACTTGACGGTTGACATATAACTGGAAGAAAGAAAAAGCTGGAAATGGGATACTGGGTGACCTATATGTATGCATGAATGATGCAAATGATATGCAATGCACAACACCATAACAGGATCACAGGTTCAAAGATACGACACTATTTTCTGAATCAGAGAAAACTAGGTATGATGAAGGCATGTTTTTCTGTAAAGTCCCACCAATCTCACATGTAGGTTATAGTCTTGGACATAACATAGGATCCTAGTGGCAAACCAGAGTCTTGAGTCCTCTATTCAAACACCTTATCTTTTGCACGAAGGGTGCAGTACAAAGGCATCATCAAGAGAACCCCATCTGGGCGTGGTCTCTCATGTCTCCTTATACGTGTCAAGGGCCACAAGATTATACATGAGTGTCCACTCTAATCCTAATTGTATACTGGCCTGGGTAGTGTGCGTTTTACCTCAAAGTAACACCCCACACAACCTGAAAAACTAGAAAATTCAGCACAACATATGTATAGAATAGTGGAATGCAATAAATAAATAGCAAGTAAAAACACATAGATAAACATACAAAGAAAAAGAAAAAAGAAAAATCTAGGATAGAACCGCTTAGGAAAGAGTCCCTAGTGAAGTCACCACTGTTATGTAGCAGCAAAAATTTGAGACTAAGCTATTAATTGACTTAACTCACACAGTGAAAGTCACCACCGCACTTTATTATATCTAAAGGGAAATAGGAAAAGAGTGAATAAAACCCAAAATGAAATAGAGATCAAGGTACAAGGGTTAGTTATGTAAATATAAAGTATTAGCACCCTAAACATCTATGGTACTCCGCATGATCCACTTTGTTTGTTCTAATCAAAGAGTGTGTTATCTAAAGCTTGAACTTGCTAGAGGGAATTCATGAAAGAATTAGAAAAGAGAAAAAGGTTTTTTTTGGATTTTTTATTATTGAACTCGCCTCATTTTTGCAACCTCTTGCCTACATATCCTGAAAGAATTAGAGCATCTTAGTTATTCCAGAAAAGAACCGAAAACTATGTGCGTTGATTGATTTTAACTGAAGAGACAAGTTATCATTTTAGGGGGAAGACTCATCTAATCACCCATAAAGTATAAAAAATAGGGAGGCACCAACACGAGGAAGTATTTGGACACACCTCTAGTACTCAAGTGGAAATGTCAGTATCTTTCCAACCACAGGGATAGGTGAATGACATCTCAATTATAAATGACTCATGTCTAATCTTGAAAAATGTTTTACAGAGAAAAAGTGCACGAGAGCACAAAAAGGTTTGAATGAGGTTGAATGTTTTTTAGTATTTTTGAAAGTTTTAGAATATGCTTATGTGGCTTAGCATTTATTAAGGAAAAGAAGTTTGAAAAGTCACTTGACAAGGTCAAGGTTTATTATGACAGCGGTCAAGTTTATTGAAAACAAGAAGGTTTTGAAAAAGATGAGAAGGTTTTTAAATTTGAAGAACGGGAG
Source organism: Vicia faba (assembly GCA_948472305.1). Classification (NCBI taxonomy): domain Eukaryota; kingdom Viridiplantae; phylum Streptophyta; class Magnoliopsida; order Fabales; family Fabaceae; genus Vicia; species Vicia faba. The sequence continues at coordinate 357,236,044 of OX451735.1, forward strand.
GAGATGTAGAGACTAATCTAGAAGCATAAGGTAAAATATAAGGTAAGGAAGGTCTGACCAAACAAGAAGTTAATACTTAACATAATAAAGTCAACGCAGAATTCCCATCACTTGGATTAAAGCCATAAGCAAAGAATAAACCAAGAGTGTAGCATGCATCAGGTGAAAATAAATCACAAGCAGAAAGTGCATCAGATAATCCCAAGGTGTCAGATAAAGCTCAAAGTATTAGATGATCATCAAGATATCGAATAAGAATCACTGCATCAAATGAAACTCCAAACAAACAGACAAAGCCAGGATAATAGAGAAATAATCCGAAGATCTCATATGAAATAAGAACTAAAACCAAAGTGGGTTAGAACCATGTATCAAAGATGAATGAACAATTGATATATGAAAAAACATGAAACTTGCAACAATTTACAAGTATTACTAATCCAATTTCCAAATTAAAATCAGCATACATGCATAATCAAGCAAGGACATGAATTGAAATCACAATTAACACCAACTTGTGCATTAACAAAGAAGTGATAAAAGATGTGAAGCAACCAGACATTCATGATAACTCCTAAGTTTCACAACACATTTTAACCACATTATAAGCTTAATTCCTTATTCTAAAAATAAAAACCAAAGTTACTTATTGTAATACGGTGGGAGAACTGACTTTACTGGTTTTGTGTTTTTATCGCAAATGTTGTGGTTAGCAAGAGTCGCCACCGACTTTTCTTTTATGCAACAAAGGAAAGAGTGAAAAGAACAGGAAAGACCTTTTTAAAGATTTTGAGTTCGGGGGGTAGATTATGGAAAGGGAAGGTATTAGAACCCTTTTCATCTGTAGTTGTCTACAGGCTCTTAGTTGCTAACTCACTTTGAAAATGCTTTTTGGTGTAAGTGCGTTTGAAAATACTTTTGAAAAGACGCCTTAGTACGGAAAACTTTGTAATGTTTCTCGTATCATTGAGAACGTATACAATGTGTTTCTTTTCTTTGAAAATATTTATAAAAGGGTTTGTGTATGTGTGAAAAATTGTTTTGTTGGATTTTATGAGCAAGCAACTATAAGCGGTCTACCTACTTGAACAATCTTTGTTCTTTTCCTCTTTTCCTTTAGACAGTGTTATCCTACTATTAGTCAATATATAGCCCTATCATTGGATGTTTGAGGGACATGCGAGGGTCATCGTACAATCATAAAGGCAACTCGTAGGGCACTTTAGCAATTTTATCGTAAGGGACTAGATTGTTTACTGAAGGCAGCATCGAAGGTTCATCGAGGGACTAGATCTTCTTAACCGGGGGTCTTTGCTAAAGTGTCCCACGTTCAAAGGACATGACTATTTTTCCAAAGGCAACAAGTGGAGGTACCTTAGAGGTGAGCGTGCACAAAGTGTGTTGTGTTTCAGTTATGTTTATCTTGAGTGTTAGGTTTGCTAACGTTTGTTTTTAAGTCTTATCATGCAATCCTATTAAGCATACATCTAGCAATTAAATATATACAAGTGCAGAAAAATAAAAATGCGGGAAGTAAAGTCTAATGTATTACATCACTTCGGGATGGGGGGAATAAAAACCAAAACGGGGAAAGAAAAATGTAAAGAGTCTTAATTTTAACTATTACATTCCTTCAATAGTTACATAATTGTTCATGAAAATAAAAATACGAAAGAAATAAATAACGCGCGGAGATGAAACGGGAAAGGAGGAAAAACCCTAAAAGATTCTAAGATTTGAAAAATGTTTTTGTTTAAGAAAAATAATAATTTAAATTAATGGAAACCTAATTCTAATTAGTTTAAAAAACGATTTAATAATTAATTAAGATTAAAAAAATTAATTTAATTAATACTAAAAAAAAACTTAAAATATATTTTTGTGGTTTTCTGATTTTTATTGATTAAAAGAAACTGATTAAAAAATGTTGATTAAGCAAAACAAATAATACTAAAAAAACGTAAATGGGCCTCGCTGCAAAAAGGGGTTATAGGGGTGCAAAAACAAGAATCCTTAGGTCCACAACTAATGAGCCCTGGAGGCTGCGTTGGATCGGATGAGAGAGGCTCCTTGAAGGTGCACGGTGGAGTGTGTGCTTGAGGCATTCAGGTCATGCTTGATGAGATCTGATGGTCAGGAATTGGAGGTGTATGATACGCGTACGGATCTGCTTAACATTAGATTTGAAAAGATAAAAACAAAAAAAATATGAAATGCCTTGTACCTGGATCGAACCCGTTAGATTTACTCAAAACATCAATAACAATATGAATGCATGCATAAAACTGATTTAAATCACATATTCAGAGAGTTTGAAAATCTAAATTTTACCAAAATTGTAGGAGGGTTATGAGGAGGATCTGGGACATGTGAGGCTTGAACCTGGGCTCTGGAGGACTCTTGGGAAACTCAGGGATGTGATTTGGTCGCTTGTTTGGATTGATAGCTCCTGGAAATGCAGTTATGAAATTTGTCAACTTTGAGAAAATTTTGAGAATTTTGTAGGGCTTTTGTATGCAAGATTTTTTGGGTCCTTTGGGCTTGCAATGTTGTGTATTTATAGAGGTAAGAGAGGAGTGAACAAACATGGTAAAGAATCAAGCTTTGATGGCCTTAACAAAACAAGATAAAACACATTCAAAACTTGCCAAAAATGAGATATCTCTTTCCATTTTCGAATTTGCATGAACCTAGATAACTTGTATGTATCTTGCACGAATTAATGGGCTCCAAAGTAGATCAAATCCATCCATATGCATAGTCCATGACTTTCTTGTGATTTTATTTAATTTATTTGATTTTAAATTAAATAAAATCAAGATAATTATGAATAAAAATAAAAACCATGTATAAATGGACTTAGAGGTTTTCTAAGATGTTATGGACATGTTTGAAGTCCAAAAAGTAGGCTGATTGTTTCTAAATTGCAATTTTGCTCAATATGCACTTCATGAATTTCTTCAAAATTCTCCAAACTGTGCAACTCATAACTTGCTCAATTTTCAACTTTTGAAGATGGTCTTTGACTTTTTTGGAAATCACAAGATGTCCTCTACAATCTATATGTTGATCATTTTTTCTTTTGAAGATATTATCTTGATGTATGTTGCCTTGACAAATAGTGCCTTTTGTTGACTTTTGAAAATGACCTATAATGTATGAGTTCATATCTTCCAAATGAAGCATTTTTTGGACTTGATAATAAAAACAAAGTTGTAGAGAATTGAATTTTTTTAAAGATGGGCTTTGGTTAGGGAAAGGTTGATGAAGCATGTGAAAATTATGCCTGGTCAAAGTTCAGTTGACTTCTCCTAAGGAAAACCTAATTTGACAAATCTTGACTTTTGATGATTTGAGAGCTTTCCTTGGGGAATCATGACCAACCCTTAATAAAAATGATGAATATCACTTCAAAATGTTGATGTTGACCAAAAATCTTGAATTTTGACTATATGTTGATCATAGTTGACTTTTTGACCAATACAATTGATTTTCAATCATCTGAGCCATTGGCTGAGCAAACTTTTGATGTAGGGCTTGAAAATTGACATGGACCTTGTTGAGGACCGATGAAGAACCATGGAAGTAACTTGAGACCTTTTCAAACCAAATTTACTTTAGAAACTCCAAACCTTAGTTGTGGGCTTTTGGCCTAAGAGGTGCATCTTGACTAGTCAACCCTTGAGTGTCTTGGGTATTTGAGAAGTCTTGAAAGAAGTAATTGAGAATAAAAGAGGAGAGAAAATTTTGGGGTACAACAGATTCTCCTGTTCAATCTTCTTAAACATGAAGAGTTAGATTGGCATGTTTGCCATTCGTAACTTGAAGGTAGAAGATGATTGAACACTTAAGTGCCCAGAAATTTGCACTCGCCTGTGCAAGAAGCGACGTTGTTGGTTGATTGTATCGGGAATGTGCTTATAAATTCCATTTGGAGATGTGACAGAGAGTCATCAAAGATGGGATTTTAGATGCCATCAAATATAACTGTTGACTTTAACTAGAAGAAGAATCAGAATAAATCTTTGGGCGACTTAAATTGAACAAGCATAGGTCTTGAATAGTATTTGACTGGATAAGAATCAGAATAAACCTTAGGGTTGATTTAACTGAACCAGAGAAAGCGTCTACCAGAAACAAATTAGGATAAATCATTGGTCAATTTAAACTGAACCAGCAGATATCTCGAATTGTCTTTAACTGGATAAGAATAAGAAAATCTTAGGTTCGATTTAACTGAACTTGAGAAAGCGTCTACTGGAAATGAATCAGGATAAATCATTAGTCGATTTAAACTGAACCACCAAAGGTCTTGAATTGTCTTTAACTGGATAGGAATCAGAAAAATCTTAGAGTCGATTTAACTGAACCAGAGAAAGAGTCTACTGGAAAACGAATCAGGATAAATCATTGGTTGATTTAAACTAAACCATCAAAGGTCTTGAATTAACTTTAACTGGATAAGAATCATAAAAATCTTAGAGTCGATTTAACTGAACTAGAGTAAGACTCTACCGAAAAATGAATCAGGATAAATCATTGGTCGATTTAAACTGAACCAACAGATGTCTTGAACTGTCTTTAACTAGATAAGAATCCGAAAAATCTTAGGGTCGATTTAACTGAACCAGAGAAAGTATCTACCAGAAATGAATCAGGATAAATAATTGGTCGATTTAAGTTAAACCAGAAGATGTCTTTTGAGAATGACCTTCTGAGGAAAATGCTGAAATAGCCCTTCATCAGATGTAGCCTTCGAGAAGATTGGTAGGTCATATAAGTAGTTGATGATGTTCGTCTGTCAATTGATCTTTCCTGAAAACGTAAAGAGTTAGCTGTATGCAATGTCATGATATATGAAATGCATTGTGTAATGATGTTCTCAAAATAAATGAGACTGTGCTATATGTGATTCGTATGCATATGCTATGACATTTGTAAATGATGTATGAATGCGACATGTTTTTGAAGTGCATTTGCAAACTCGAGCAGTATCTTTGTCTGGGGAAAATAAATCCCTGACTGTCACTGGGGAGTATGTGTATCTTCAATCTTCTAGGGATTGTTTCCACTAGGGACTCCTGCTTGCCATTTTGAGGAAAATCCAATGGGGAATATTGATTTCTTCTTTTTTCTTGAGGAAATTCTACTGGAGAATGTTAATTTCTGCTTGGGGAGAAGAATTCAAGAACATTGGTTGTTCGTTTCTCTATTGGGGAATTTATACCCTGACTGGGGATTGAAGAGGTGGATAAACTTCCAACTTATCTGGAGAAGATAAGGTTGACTGTTATTTGATTTGATTCCATGTTCCATAGTAACTCTCCGGGGATAGTGGAAACTTCACTGGCGAGAGGATTTTAGCCGATGATTTATGGTAAAAGCATACTCAAGCCGGGGAGTGTCATAATAAATATATGCCTTGATTGTATCTGAAGATGTATTGAAGGGGTATCAGAATGATATCCATATCTGGATCATAACCATATCTAAGATGTACTGAATAAGTATCAAAATGAATCTCTATCTTGATCGTATCTAAACCGTATCTGTAAGATATACTAAATGAGTATTAGAATGAATCTGTATCTTGATTGTATCTGAACTATATCTGGGAGAGAAATTTAGAATGAGTGTCAGAATGAATCTGTATCTTGATTGTATCTGCACTGTATCTAGAAGTGGATCTGGAATGAGTGTCAGAATGAATCCATATTTAGACTGTATCTGAACTGTATCTAGAAATGGATATGGAATGAGTATCAGAATGAATATATATCTTGATTGTATCTTCACTATATCTAGAAGAGAGCCTGTAATGAGTGTCTGAATGAATCTATATCTAAATTGTATCTGAATTGTATCTAGAAGAGAATCTAGAATGAGTATCAGAATGAATCTATATCTAGATTATATCTGAACTGTATCTAGAAGATGATAAACTGTTGGAGAAATAAACCCGTTTAGGGAAATACTCTTGTTGAGGAAACACCCTTGTTAAGGAAATGAACTCTACTAGAGAAAAAAAGTATGAAAGGGGTTTTTATAACCTTGGAGGAACAAGCTCAACCAGGTAAGAGAAAATCCATGAACTGTACTGATTGAAACTTTGTAGGTTGGTGATATTTCTGGGGATAAAATCATACTCCTTTATCAGCCAGAGTAATTTGCCGTGGAAATTGCATGGAATGTATAAACTTGTGAAGATTACTTCTTGGGGATAGTCTCATGGAAGTGGCTCTGTAGGGATCCATGGAGACTTGAACATAACTCTACTTCTAGAGCCCTTGGTGAATTCTGATCAGGGCGATAAGTTTTCTACTGATAGACAAGTGACGAGATGATGGGACATAGTCATACGCTTTAATCCCTAACTTTTGCCTGGACTGTCCTTTCAAATTTCCAGTCCACTGGGATACCCTTTTTTGCCCAAGCCGCCTTTTCAGGTTTTCGACTTGCCGGGTGTACAATTTTATTTATATATCCCTAATTTTTGCCCGAACTCTTTTGGTTCGACGGGATGCCCTTATTTTTTCCTAGGCCAGTCAACCTAGAGGGTCTTTTTTTATGCATAGTATTTTTCGACTATGTCCGTGTTCACAGGATGCGGAGAATTGTCACTGTCCATAGTAGTAAGTGTTGTAGCACTACCAGAAAATGTTTGCTTGATCGTACATGGCCCTTTGCTGAAACTCATGTTCAATGCCCCAAGTGATTCAAATGGAGATCTACCCCTGGCTATTCAGAACTTTTGAGGGATTCTTTGAATCTTGACTTGACTGCCCTAGATCAGTTAGACACCATGTTATGCCCCTGGATTATGAAAGGCCTGTTATTGGAAATGTCTTTTCATCTGAGGTGATTCTGTTCATTGAGAGGATTTCCGTTCATTGAATATCCGTCATGCGAATTTTTCTGTTGTCGAACAATTAGTCATATGCAAACAATGGCATTTAAAAAAATGCCAAGCTTATGTCTGTCTTGAAGTTTTGAAAATGAATTTTTAGTAAACAAACATAATTTTGTAAGAATATGAATTCAACTTAGGATTTATAGTAAACCTTACAGGAGTCAAGATACCTTTTGTAACAGTATGCTTTTGAACCAACCCATGCTTCAGTTAGGACTTTTAAGGGTTGTAACATGGCCTGGTTCACGGTTTAAGAAACAAAGGAAAAATGCTCAAAATTTATTTGTACCCACCCGTTCTCCGTGATGCTCTTCAGTCCTATACTCAGTTAATTATGCGTTTAGATTCCAATTGAGTCTGGAATCTTCGCCCTGATATTCCGGTGATGGTTTGAATAATGAAAATTTATTTGAGAAGGTAGTCATCATTTTTTTGTAATATATTTTTTTGTTGAGGATTTTTAGCGACCTTTTTTTTATAAATATTTTATCATCCCTACCTTTTGCCTAAACTGTTTCTTTTGTGACTACAGTCAATGGGATGCCCCAGTTTTTTCTTAAGTCTCCTTCATAGGTTTTGACTTAACGGGCTTTTCTTTTGAAAAATAATGACTTCTTGTTTTAGTGATTACGTGGAATCATCACAGTCTTTTGATTTAGAAGAGCATCTTCGATGCTATTTGTCGTGTACGAAGGTAGAGCTTGCGATTGAATGCACCATTGAATTAACTGAGAAACTACCCTGCCCCAGGTTATGATTAGAGGTTTCAATTTGTGTGAAAAAGAAAACTCCTACTTCTTAGACTCAAAGGGATTGACTAGGGATTATCTTCCTTATAACTCCACTGTTTAGGATTTAAAACAACGCCTGTACATCGTCAACAAGGTCTTTTCAAAAGCATACTGTATGATATTTTTCGTTATCCTCTCTCTAAAGGCTTATAGCTTTTAATTGAGAGTTGAATATCACAAAAAGGAAGTAAAAGCATAGTTTCAGTATAGTGAAAACGAATGGATTAATTCAAGATAAACATATCAATGCATTAATGGAATAGCAAAGTTTGACATAAGTGTTTGAACAATCAAAAGAAATTACAATTTGAAAATTCTAATGAACAAAAAGCCTTTTCGTCTGAACTTGTCACTTCAGATGGTGTGACTTTGAGGGATGACAAAAGAATTCAGTCTGACCATCTTGTGTAAACTCCAGTACTCCTTTGTCGATCAAGTCTTGAATCTTATGTTTCAATGCCCAATAACTATTAGTGCCATGCCCAGGACTATTGGAATGATAAGCGTATCTCACATTAGGATTGTATCGAGGAGAGGAGGTGTTGGGATTCTGAGGAGGATCCTTCAATGTAATCAACTCCATCCTCGACATGTGTTGTAATACTTGAGCCGAGGACATGTTGATTTTGGTGAATTGCCTTTTGGGTGTGTCCTGTTTACGCTAATTGCCTTGTCGTTGCTGTTGCACTGGTACTGGATTAGAGGTCCGCACTGTCCCTACAAATTGGTTGAGATCACTCTTATTATGATCCTTCTGGTCATACACAATACTGAACTCTTTCTTTCTATTGTATGATCTCTTCTGAGTACTTGAAGATGCAGTCCCCTAAATTTCACCGCTCTTGAGTTTATTTTCAACATGTTCCCGCATGAACATGTCACCCAATTCCCTGTATGCCAAGAGAGGTTGATCATTGACTAGGCCCCAAATTCTAGCAGTTTGCCCCAGACGGTCGTATCTATCCTGATGAAGCTTGCTGATGAGAATCCTTAACTCTTCTTATCCCCGAGATAAATTTTGGATAAGATCCATCTGACTATTCATCTGGATTCTCATCCTTTCCATCTCAGCTTGAAATTGTTCCAACTGGTCATCCTTGTTGTCGTTAGGATTTTTCTTGGTCAAGTTCCCAGCGAGGAGTGCTTTCAATTCTTCTTGTCCCTTAGATAGATTCAGGAACATTTTCTTGAATTGAGCATATTGAGTTTGGAGATCTCTCTCGTTCTATTCGGGAGCCATCTTCCTTGCTGAAATAAACAGTGGGAAAATGAGAAACATGTCTTGAGAATACCTATTATGTAATGACATGCATGCAACGTTTTCAAGGATATCGCGGGGTAAACACAAGAAAATTTTGAATTCTGATTGAAACTTTGACCGAAGAACTTCGTATCGTTGAATGTCCTTCTACGAGAATCAAGCTCACCATGCCGAGTGGGTCATAGCCTTTGACTCAAAATATCATGCTTTGACGATATTGGCTAGAGGAAAATAAATCCCCTTGCCCCTTTCTAAACGTCTGGTTCATCATAACCTGCATCACATGCCCTTTGAGATCCTTGAAATGGTTAACAAAATGCTATGACATGATGTCATGATGTGTATGCTATGTACCAAACGAAAGTGTAAGGTGATGAAGACAAGTAAATCCTGCAAAGAAATCCAAGTTATTGGATAACAAATACAAGCAAGTCCTGTAAAGAGTTCAAGTTGTTAGATAATGAAAGCAAACAAGTCACACAAGTAGCCTTAGGTTCAGGCTTGTATGGAGTTTGTAGGTAAGTACCCTCTTAAAGTTTAGTTGGTTCAACCTGTCCTAAAAGAAGTAACCGAGTTCTAAGGAATCTCAATATCACTAATCTTTCTTCATCGGACACTATTTTAGCTCAAGCGATCTTTTCTCGCGGCCAAAATATCCCGAAAGTTCGATCTCAATGTGTGTAGTATCGAGTATCAACCAATCTTCATTTTTGTACTGAAGCCGGCTATCTCACTACTTTCTAATGATCAAGGTTATTTAACTAAGATTCTAAGTTCAGTTAGTGCTTCAACCCCACAGCGGCCCCATATTCTCCTTGATTAAACACAAGGGATACCGGTACCAACAAATGTGTCACACTAACATAGCCATCACTTCAACCATGTCGATATTACGCTGCACAGTCCCCACGATCTATCGCTACTTATTTAATGTGCCCCAGATCCGAGTATAAGATCTATACAAGAATACCCAAACATAAACCCGAAATTTAAAGCAAGCAAGTCAAATGGGTTAAGCATTTTAAATATAATCTAGCTCTAAGGTAACCCCACTTTTAGTGTCATCTCCCCAACATAGTCGTCAGTTCTGTAATACGGTAAGAGAACCAACTTTACTGGTTTTGTGTTTTTATCACAAATGTTGCTGTTAGCAAGAGTCGCCACTGACTATTCTTTTATCCAACAAAGGAAAGGGTGAAATTAACAGGAAAGACCTTTTTAAAGATTTTGAGTTCGGGGGGTAGATTATGGAAAGAGAAGGTATTAGCACCCTTTCCATCTGTAGTTGTCTAAAGGCTCTTAGTTGCTAGCTCACTTTGAAAGTTCTTTTTGGTGTAAGTGCGTTTGAAAATACTCCTTAGTGCGGAAAACTTTGTAATGTTTCTAGTATCATTGAGAACGTACACAAAGTGTTTCTTGTCTTTGAAAATATTTAGAAAAGGGTTTGTGTATGTGTGAAAAATTGTTTTGTTTGATTTTGTGAGCAAGCAACTACAAGCGGTCTACCTACTCGAACATTCTTTGTTCTTTTCCTATTTTCCTTTAGACAATGCTTCATACTATTATTCAGTAGGTAGCCCTATCGTTAGATGTTTGAGGGACATGCGAGGGTCATTGTACAATCATAAAGGTAACTCGTAAGGCACTTTAGCAATTTTATCGTAAGGGACTAGATCGTTTACCGAAGGCAACATCGAAGAGTCATCCAAGGACTACGATCTTCTTAACCGGGGGTCTTTGCTAAAGTGTCCCACGTTCGAGGGACATGACTGTTTTTCCGAAGGCAACAAGTGGAGGTACCTTAGAAGTATGCGTGTGCAAAGTGTGTTGTGTTGCAGTTATGTTTATTTTGAGTGTTAGGTTTTCTAACGTTTGTTTTTAAGTCTTATCATGCAATCCTATTAAACATACATCTAGCAATTAAATATATACAAGTGCAGAAAAATAAAAATGCGGGAAGTAAAGTCTAAGCTATTACATCGCTTCGGGATGGGGGGAATACAAGCTAAAACAGGAAAAGAAAAATGTAAAGAGTCCTAATTTTAACTATTACATTCCTTCAACAGTTACATAATTGTTCATGAAAATAAAAATGCGAAAGAAATAAATAACACGCGGAGATGAAACGGGAAAGGATGAAAAACCTTAAAAGATTCTAAGATTAGAAAAATGTTTTTGTTATTTTTGTTTAAGAAAAATAATAATTTAAATTAAAGGAAACCTAATTCTAATTAGTTTAAAAAATGATTAAATAATAAATTAAAATTAACAAAATTAATTTAATTAATACTAAAAAAAAACTTAAAATATATTTTTGTGGGTTTCTGATTTTTATTGATTAAAGGAAACTGATTAAAAAAATGTTGATTAAGCAAAACAAATAATACTAAAAAAACGTAAATGGGCCTCGCTGCAAAAAGGGGTTAGAGGGGTACAAAAAAAAGAATCCTTAGGACCACAACTAATGAGCCTAGGAGGCTGCGTTGGCTCAGATGAGAGAGGCTCCTTGAAGGTGCACGGTGGGGTGTGCCCTTGAGGCATTCAGATCATGCTTGATGAAATCTTATGGTCAGGAATTGGAGGTGTATGATACACGTACACATCTGCTTAGAATTGGATTTGAAAAGATAAAAACAAGAAAAATACAAAACGCCTTGTACCTGGATTGAACCCGTTAGATTCACTCAAAACATCAATAGCAATATGAATGCATGCATAAAACTGATTTAAATCACATATTCAGAGAGTTTGAAAATCTAAATTTTACCAAAACCGTATGAGGGTTATGAGGAGGATCTGGGACGTATGAGGAGGATCTGGGACATATGAGACTTGAACCTGGGCTCTGGAGGACTCCTAGGAAAACCAGGGATGTGATTTGGCCGCTTGTTTGGATTGATAGCGCCTGGAAATGCAGTTACGAATTTTGTCAACTTTGTGAAATTTTTGAGAATTTTGTAGGACTTTTGTATGCAAGATTTTCGTGGTCCTTTGAGCTTGCAATGTTGTGTATTTATAGAGGTAAGAGAGGAGTGAACAACCATGGTAAAGAGTCAAGCTTTGATGGCCTTAACAAAACAAGATAAAACACATTCAAAACTTGCCAAAAATGAGATATCTCTTGCCATTTTCGAATTTTCATGAACCTAGACAGCTTGTATGTATCTTGCATGAATTAATAGGCTCCAAAGTGGATCAAATCCAGTCCATATGCATAGCCCATGACTTTCTTGTGATTTTATTCAATTTATTTGATTTTAAATTAAATAAAATCAAGATAAATATGAATAAAAATCAAAGCCATATATAAATGGACTTATAGGTCCTCTAAGATGTTATGAACATGTTTGAAGTCCAAAAAGTAGTCTCATTGGTTCAAAATTGCAATTTTGCTCAATTTGCACTTCATGAATTTCTTCAAAATTCCCCAACTTGTGCAACTCATAACTTGCTCAATTTTCAACTTTTGAAGATGATCTTGCACTTTTTGGAAATCTCAAGATTTTCTCTACAATATCTATTTTGATAATTTTTGCTTTTGAAGAAAATATCTTGATGTAAGTTTCCTTGACAAAAAATGTCTTTTGTTGACTTTTGAAAATGACGTATAATGTATGAGTTCGTATCTTCCAAATGAAGCATTTTTTGGACTTGAGAATAAAAAAAAGTTGTATAGAATTTAATTTTCTTCAAAATGGCCTTTGGTTGGGGAAAAGTTGATGAAGCATGTGAAAGTTATGCCTGGTCAGAGTTCAGTTGACTTCTCCTAAGGAAACCCTAATTTAACAAATCTTGACTTTTGATGATTTGAGAGCTTTCCTTGGGGAATCATGATCAACCCTTGATCAAATGATGAATATCACTTCAAAATGTTGATGTTGACCAAAAATATTGAAGTTTGACTGTATGTTGACCATAGTTGACTTTTTGACCAATAAAGTTGATTTTCAATTATCTGAGCCATTGACTGAGCAAACTTTTGATGTAGCGCTTGAAACTTGACATGGACCTTGTTTAGGACATATGAAGAACCATGGAAGCCACTTGAGACATTTTCAAACCAAATTTCCTTGAGAAACTCCAAACCATAGTTGTGGGCTTTTGGCCTAGGAGGTGCATCTTGACTAGTCAACCCTTGAGTGTCTTGGGTATTTGAGAAGCCTTGAAAGAAAGTATTGAGAATAAAAGGGGAGGGAAAATTTTGGGGTACAACGCTTATGAATAAACTCTTGGTATACTCAAATTAAATTTAAAAATAAGCAAAACAAGAATTAAACCAAGGTTTTAACCTCTTTGTAACTTCCAGGAAGCAAATACACTTGCACTATTAGGCTCAAAAATCCAACTTAAACATGTTTGAAACCAATGAGAAACACAAAAAATGTCATCAACATCTCTTGACTTAATTAAGAAAACATGGTATCGACACCAAACTCCATACAAATTTAACATGAACAATACAAAGATCATGGTATCGACACAAAAACTTTACTTGAATCAACTCAAGTAACATGGTATCTGAGACAATCAATTATAATCTAACACTTAGAACCATCACAAATGGAAAGGTATTGACATCAAAACTTTATCATCCAAACTTATCTCAAACACAACATCATAATTTTAACACAAATTATCTCTAAACAAACATGTTAGTGATGTTAAACCCTATCACAATTTTAAAATAATTAACATAAAAACCTCATCCTCCAATTTAATCACAAGAGTCCAGAATTTAATTAAATTAAAAAAAAGTGATAGAGAAATGAAGTTTACCATTAAGCAGCGGAGTTGTTGTGCTTCGAAAATATCTCGTAAAAAGAGGAAGATGTATGCACCAGTTGTAGTCAAAGCTGAGCGAAATAATGCAAAGGAAGGTTGTATCATGATGGTGGTGGTTTATGTAGGTGAGACAAGTGAATATTGGCCGTGATGGTGAGACGTTCACGCGGAGAGTGAAGGTGTCTACAGAGGTTTGATGGTGGGTGATGGATTGTTGGCCGGAGATTACAAGTGGGTCTACGTGTTTACAGCAGAAGCTGCGCAGGGAGGGAGTAAGCGAAGTAGTATGTTCCTATTGTTGAAGAACATGGTACGAAGGAGGGTAGCGTGAAGCAGATTGAATGGAGGGGGATAGTTGTCTGTGTGTCAGAAGATGGAGATGGAATTTGGGTTGCGGAGCGGAGCGGAAGAGAAGAAGGGATTTACAGTGAGAGAGAGAGAGAGTTAATAGAATATGTTTTTAGTTTTTCATATGATCTGTTATGCCTCCCCCGTCAACTCTCAATACTCTTATTTCTTATACACCACAAGTTAGGGTTTCTCAATTTTTCTAAAAGAATAAAAATTAACTCAATCAAAATTATTTTTGTCTTATTTTTTGGAATAAAAAAAAAGGACACTTAAAATAATAAAAAATGATAAAATATGAACACTAAATTAACTGAAAAAGAAAATGAACAAATTAAAAAAAAACTACAGGTCACAGAGGTTAATAAAAAATATCTTGAATGGTCACGATCGAAACGAAATAAGAATAAGAATATTAGGCTGAACAGACGCTGACAGTTAAAAAAGGAACTGTAAATTGTACCAAAAAAATAAAGTAAGCTGTTGTACCAAAAAAATTGCCCTCCCATTTTTCTTCAAGACTTTCTCATGAGGTCCTCATTTGCTCAAGGATGCTCAAGAGTTGATCAAACAAATTCTACTCCTAGGCAATGGGTCCATAACTAGAGTTTCATCTTGCACAAGGAAGAATAGGTTTCAAGGGTCTCAAGTGATTTCCATGGTTCTCCATAGGTCTTCAACAATGCTCATGTCAAGTTTCAAGCCTTGCATCACAAGTTTGCTCAGTCAATTGCTTAGATGATTGAAATTCAACTATATTGGGTAAAAAGTCAAGTGTGGTCAACATACAGTCAAACTTCAATATTTTTGGTTAACATCAACATTTTGAAGTGATATCATTGTTTGATCAAGGGTTGATCATTATTCCTCAAGAAAATTGCTCAAATCATCAAAAGTAAAAAGTTGCCAAATTAGGGTTTCCTTAGGAGAAGTCAACTGAATTTTGACCGAGCATAACTTTCACATGCTTCGTTAACTTTCTCCAACCAAAGCCCATTTTGAAGGAAATTCAATTCCCTACAACTTTTTATCTGCATGCTCAAGTCCAAAAAGTGCTTCATTTGAGAGATATGAGCCAATACATTACAAGTCATTTCAAAAGTCAACAAAAAGACACTTTTTGTCAAGGCAACTAAAATCAAGATAAATCTCCAAATGAAAAAATGATCGACATGGAGATTTTAGAAGACATCTTGAGGTTTCCAAAAAGTCCAAGATCATCTTCATATAATAAAAATTGAATGAGATATGGTTTGTGCAAATTGGGCAATTTTTGAGAAAATGCATGAAACTTCATTTGAGCAATCTTGAACTTTTGGACTAATGGGCTAGATTTTATGGTTTACATATGTATATAACATGTTAGAGGACCTATAAGTCAATTTATACATTATTTGATTTTTTATTTTATTTATTTTGATTTTAGTCAAATTAATTCAAAATAAATAAATTAAATATGAGTTGATGGACCAAAGGGCGTGTGAGCTTCATTTGGATATCTTCTAGAAGGCCCAAGACCTCATAAGAGCTTTCCAAAATCGTGAGAAACATGTTGGAGGCAAGGATCTTCAAAAATGGAAAGTTAGAAAACATGTTTCATTGATAAATGGAAAGTTAGAAAATATGTTTCATTGATTTTTGGTAACACCATGATCACTTGATTCTTTCCTTCTTTGGTGACTTAAATCTACTCCTCTATAAATACTCAAGCCCTCACACCATAATAGGGCACACAATTTTCCTCTCAAGAACACACTCCAAATTTTTCAAAATTAGGGCAAGCACAAACCCCTATTTTTGGCCACTCTCAAGCGGTCCAAGCATTCCATCACACTCCTGAAGATACCAGGAGCCTGTGCCAATCCTTACTCACGCTCAAGTGATCCCAGGATGTTCCAACAAAGTGGCTCCGACTTGGTAATGTTCTTCAATCTCAAACTTTTCATCCATGCAATATCCATTAATTCTAAGCATATATATATATATATATATATATATATATATATATATATATATATATATATATATATATATATATATATATATATATATATATATATATATATATATATATATATATATATATATATATATATATATATATATATATATATATATATATATATTTGTGTGTGTGTGTGTGTGTGTGTGTGTGTGTGTGTGTGTGTGTTTCTAATGATGTCTGGAATCGTTTGGAACCATCATTTTTTTGAGATTTGATGCAGGAACAAAAATCCACCATTGTTAGGGAAACATTTTGATGAAGCTTCAGATCCATAGCTGCGGTCACTTTTAGACCAAACTAACCTCACTACCAGATTCGCAAGGTCCAAATTAGTGGATCTGAGTGGTTTGATTTTGTTGTTTGAATCTTTTTATCAATAATCAATTTTGATATTTTTTAAATTAAATTAAATTAACATTTTTTATTTATTACAATTAATTAGAAACAAGTAGGTTTTAATTATTTAATTAACATCAAACTATTTTCCATAAAAATACAAAAAAAAAAACATTTATTTTCTAACATTTTCTCTTATTTATTTTTTGCTATTTAAAATTCCTAGAGAAATTATAAAGGTCGCGAAGTTTATATGTAATAACTTAGATTTACATTCTCGCACTTTTTCCTAATTGTGTAACTGTATCAAAGCCCTGTAATAGTTGTAGGCCTTTACTTTCTCACGCTTTACTTTCCGCACCTTTATTTTTCCGCACTTATAATTATATGTCTGTATATATAACTGTTGGTAAATAGGCTTGTATGGCAAGATTTAAAATTAATCAGTAGATAACTCCTAACTAATCAAGATAATATAACTGAACTGAACGCACTATGCACATGTACACCTCTAGGGTAACCTCCCTTGTTGCCTTCGGATAAAAAACAATCATATCCCTCGAACGTAGGGATACCATTAGCAAAGACCCTCGGTTAAAAATCTTCATAAAGATCATAGTCCCTCGATGACCTATCGATGCTGCCTTCGGTAAATGATCTTGTCCCTCGATGTTGCCTACAAATACATGATGATAGTCCCTTTAAACTGCTAAAGGTATCCCTATATGTTGCCTTTATGACTGAACGATGACCCGCGCCTGTCCCTCAAACATCCAACGATAGGGCTTTCTATTAACTAATGGCAGGATAGCACTATCTAAAGGAAGAGGAAAATAACGCGAAATACTTTTGAGTAGGTAGATAGCTTTTAATCGCTTGCTCACAAAAACATCCTTTTTCACACAAACACTTTTCTGAAATATTTTCAAAATAAACACTTTGTATGTGTTCTCAACTGATAGGAGAATCATTACAAATTTTCGAACTTAGGCATTTTCAAAATATTTTCAAACTTACACATTCATAAAGAATTTTCAAAAGTGAGATAGCAATTTAGAGCCTGTAGATAACCACAGATGAAAAGGGTGCTAACACCTTACATTTTCATAACCTACCCCCTTACTCAGAAAATTCTCAAAGGTCTTTCCTGTTCTTTTCACCCTTTCCTTTATTGGATAAAAGAAAAGTCGATGGCGACTCTTGCTATCCGCAACATTTGCGATTAAACCTAAAACCAAAAGTCAGTTCTCCCACCGCATTACAGAACTGGCGACTATGCTAGGGATAACTAAAAGCGTGGTTACCTTAAGAGTTAGATCACATTTAAAATTCTTTACTTGCTTGATTTGTATGCTTTACATTTCAAAATTTTTGCTAGGGTTTATTTTTGTAAAGATCATATACACGGATCTGGGGACATTTTAGGTAAGTAGCAATAGATCATGGAAACTATACGGTGTATACCGATACGGTTGAATTGATGGCTATGTTAGTGTGACATATTGGTTGGTGCCAGTGTCCCTTGAGTCAATCAAGGAGAATGCTGGGCTGCCGCATGATGTCATAAAGCACTAACTAACCGTAGAACCTTAGTTGACACAACTTAGCCATTAGAAAGTAGTGAGATAGCCGGCTTTGGTGCATACTGAAGTTGCTTGATACTCGATTCTTCACTCATTGAGATCAGACTCTCGGGATATTTTGGTTGCAAATTAGATGCTTGTGCTGAAACAATGCCTGGGGGAAAGATCAGTGATATTAAGGCTCCTAGAACCCGACTACTTTTCTTAGGACCGGTTGAGCCAACTAAAACTCAAGAGGGTACTTACCTACTAAATTCATACAAGCCTTTAAACCTAAGGCTACTTGCGTGATTTGTTTGCATTTATTCCTTACAGGGCTTGTTTGTATTCATCATCAAACAACGGGAGTTCCCTGAAGGGACTCGTTTGTATCTATTATCCAATAACTTGGACTTATTGTAAGACTTACTTGTTTTCATCACCTTACGCGTTTGCTTAGTGCATAGCATACACATCATGACATCATGCCATGACATTTTCATTAACCATTTCAAGGATCTCAAGGGCATGTGATGCAGGTTTATCATGAACCAGACGTCTAGCAAGGGGCAAAAGGATTTATTTTCCTATAGCCAGATGCAGTCAAGATCGAAGAACATTTTCTCGTGTCAGAAGCTAGGACCCACTTGACATGGTGAGCTTGATTCTCATAGAAGGACGTTCAAAGAAGAAATGTTCTTCAGTCAAAGCTGCAACAATTTATAACATTTTCTTTGTTTATCCCACGAGATCCTTGAAAACATTGCATTTACATATCATGCATCATTACATCACAGGTGTTCCCATACATGTTTTCTCATCTTCTTACTGTTTATTTTAGTAAAGATGGCTCTAGAACATACTATTAAGGAACTCCAAGCACAGAACGCCCAATTCAAGGAGACACTCCTGAGCTTAGCACAGTGACAGAAAGACATGACGATGCTCATCGCCAAGAAAAAGAAGACTCGGAAGCCAGTTGCTATCCTCAATATGGGAAGAAGATTCAAAGGTCTTGCTAAACCGGTTCCAACTGCTGATACCACCTCTGATGAAGATGACAACCAAGAGGAAGATGATAGAAGAGTCAGGGCTGAAGGTGGAAGCAACCAAGGTTCTAGGAAGATTCCTGAAGATGAAGACTATTCCAATGAACAATACCCTCATGCGAATGAAAGATACAAACAGTTGGAGCATCGTCTTAAGGCCATGGAAATCTAGAAAGTGGCTGGACTGGATTTTGAAGAGTTGGGTCTTATTTCGGGGGTAGTCATCCCTCATAAGTTCAAGGTCCTCACTTTTTCTAAATGTGATGGTGTGTCCTGTCCGAAGCTTCATATGAGATCGTATGTTCGAAATATCAAACCCCATACCGCTGACATGAAGTTATGGGTCTACTTCTTTCAAGAAAGTTTGTCTGGTACACAACTTGAATGGTTCTATCAGCTGGAAGGAACCAACATTTGTACTTGGGAAGACCTGGCTACTACTTTTTACAAGCAGTATCAGTATAATGCTGACCTTGTACCGACTCGTGTGCAATTACAAAATATGACTATGGGCTCGAACGAGGTTTTAAAGAGTATGCCAAAAAGTGTAGGGATTTAGATGGAAGAGTTCAACCTCCTCTTTCCGATAGAGAGCTGGTTAATATGTTCATGGGTACTCTAACAAGTCCATTCTTTAACCATCTGATTGGAAGCTCCTCATTTGGTTTTACTAAGCTGATTCTAATCGGGGAACATGTAGAAGGTGGTATCAAGAGTGGAAATATTTCAGTGGTTACGTCTTCAAGTGCTATGAAGAAGACGTTCAATGATAAGAAGGAAACCAATTCCGTTTATGGCCAAAAGGGTCGTGTAAGATGTGACTGCAACCAATCTGTGGGAGCTGTGCTAATCTCCAATCCTGCACCAATGCAACATCAACAACAAGGTAATCAACGTAAGCTGAATGCACCTAGAAGACAACTTACTAAGATCAACATGCCATTGTCCCAGGCACTGCAACACCTGTTGAAGGCATAGCTGATAACATTGAAGGGTCCTCCTCAGAATCCCAACACCTCCTTTCCTCGGTAGAATCCTAATGTGAGATGCGCCTATCATTCCAATAGTCCTAGACATGATACAAATAGCTGTTGGGCTTTGAAAATTAAAATTCATTATTTGATTGATGCTAAGGAGATTGAGTTCGACCCTCCTGAGACCCCCAATATGAACACTGCTCCCATGCCAAATCATGGCCAAGATTGAGAGCGTTTATTTCATTTGAATTTTCAAATTGTAATTTCTTTGGATTGTTCGAACACTTATTTTATGTCAAACTTTGTTATTCCATTAATGCATTGCATATGTTTGGCTTGAAGTAATCCATTTGTTTTGACTATATTTAAACTATGCTTTTACTTCATTTTTGTGATATTCAACTCTCGATTAAAAGTTGTAAGCCTTTAGAGGGAGGATGATGAAAATAATACCATAATCTCTATAGTATGCTTTGGAAAAGACCATGCTGATGATGTACATGTATTTTTTCAAATCCTAAACAATGGAGTTATAAGGAAGATGATCCCTAGTCAACCTCGTTAAGCCTAAGAAGTAGGAGTTTTCTTTTTCACACAAATTGAAACCTTTGTTCATAACCTGGGGCATGGTAGTTTCTCAGTTAATTCAAATGCACATTCAATCATAAGCTCTACCTTCATACACAATGAATGGTGTCGAAGATGCTCTTCTAAATCAAAAGAAAATGATGGTTACCCATAATCACTAAAACATGCAGTCATCATCTCTCAAAAGAAAAGCCCGCTAAGTCAAAACCTATGAATGAGACTTAGGAAAAACTGGGACATCCCGCTGATTGTGATCTCAAAACAGTTCAGGCAAAAAATAGGGATAATAACGTAAAAAAAGAGGTCGCTACGAAATCTCAACAAAAAAAATATTACAAAAAAAATGATGATTGCCTTCTCAAATAAACTTTCATTATCCGAACCATCACCAGAATATCAGGGCTAAAATTCCAGACTCAATTGGAATCTAAATGCACAATTAACTGAGCATAGGATTAAAGAAGATCACAGAGAATGGGTGGGCACAAATAAATTTTGAGCCTTTATCCTTTGTTTCTTAAACCGTGAACCAGGCCACGTTACAACCCTTAAAAGTCCTAGCTGAAGCATGGGTTAGTTCGAAAGAATACTGTTACAAAAGGTGTCCTGACTCCTGCAAGGCTCACTATAAATCCTGAGTTGAATTCATATTCTTACAAAATTCTGTTTTTACTAAAAATTCATTTTCAAAATTTCAAGACAGACATAAGCTTTGCATTTTTAATACCACTGTTTGCATATGACTAATTATTTGGCACAAAAAATTCGCATGATGAATGTTCAATTAACGGAAATCCCTTCAATAGGACATAATCACTTCAAATGAAAAGAAATTTCTAGTAACAGGCCTGTCATGATCAAGGGGCATCACATGGTGTCTAACTGATCTAGGGCAATCAAGTTAAGATTTAAAGAATCTCTCAAAGGTGTTGAATAGCCATGGGCAGATCTCCATGTGAATCACTTGGGGCATTAAACATGAATTCCAGCAAAGGGCCACGTATGATCAAGCAAACATTCTCTAGAAATACTACAAGAACTACTACCATAGACAGTGACAATTCTCCGCACCTTGTGAACACGGACATAGTCGAAAAATACTACGTATAAAAGAGACCTGCTAGGTTGACAGGCCTAAGCAAAAATAAGGGCATCCCGGCGAACCAAAAAGGTTTGGGAAAAAATTAGGGATATATATATATATATATATATATATATATATATATATATATATATATATATATATATATATATATATATAAAACTTTGTACACCTGGAAAGTCGAATACCTAAAAAGGCGGCTTGGGAAAAAAAGGGTATCCCGATGGGCTGAAAATCTGAAAAGACAGTCCTGGAAAAAGCCAGGGATTAAAGCGTACGACTATGTCCCGTTATCTCATCATTTGTGTATCAGTGGAAGGCTTATCACTCTGACCAACATTTACCAAGAACTCTAGGAGTCGAGAGGATGTTCAAGTCATCCATAAATCCCCATAGAACAGTTTCCATGGAATTATCTCTATAGAGCTATCTGCACAAGCTCATCTTCAACATAGATACATTCCCCGCAAGTCTAATATTCCTTTAAGACATAAATTATGGCATCTTCCAGCTGTTAACATAATCATACTCACCATCAGATCACCCTAGTGGATAAAGGAATATGATCTTTTCCCCGACAATATCGCCAACCTATAGAGTCCCAATCTCCATCGGAGATTACGACATCAGTACAGTTTATGGAAATTCTCTTCCCCAACTGAGCTTATTCCTCCAAAACTGTAAAACCCCCTGCATATTTCTTTCCTCCAGCAGCACTCATTTCCTCAGCAAGAGTTTTCCTCAGTAAAGTGTTTCTCCAGAAGGTTTATGGTTTATTTCCCCAACAAATTACAGTCTCCCCAGTTTGAGTCTATTTCTCTAACTACCATAAATTACCGACAACTGACAGTTAGGGTTACTATCCCCAGAGAGTTGCTACTGAATCGGAAACTGGACCATATATCATTCAACCTTATTCTCTCCAGACGAGTCGACATCCATATCAGAAACCCGGCCGGACAACACCTCGAAAGGTTATCCATCTCTTTTATCCCCAGTCAGGGTATATAAGAAATAAATTCCCCAGTAGAGCGAGGAACGACCAATGTTACTGAACTCTTCTATTCCCAAGCAGAAGTCAAACATTCCCAACGGAGTATCCTCTAAAACATTAAGCAGGAATCCCCCAACGGAGTATCCTAAAAAATAGAAAACAAGAATCTCCAACGAAGACATTCTAAACAAGATTGAAGGTTTATACTTTTCATCCCCAGCGACAGTCAGAGATTTATTTTCCCTGGCCAAAATGTTACACGAAGCTACCATCTCCGTCAGCGACATTTTACATCTCATACATGATTTACAAAATATCATAGCATATGCATACGAAACACATATAACACACTCTCATTTATTTTGAGAATATCATTATGCAATGCATTACATATGTCATGACATGGCATAAAGACTAACTTTGTCTTTTTCAGTTAAAGTCTATAAACAAGACGAATATCATCAGTAATTTTCAAACAGGTCAAAGATTAATTTTCAAAATAAGCCGAGGCAACTATCAAAGACCAAGTGGTATGAATTTCCGAAACATGACAGGTTTAACAATGAAAGAGAATTGTAGATCAATTCCTGAAACAAGACGGGGCGACCATCTGCATAACCAAATGACTTCCTTCAAAGATTTACTCTGAGAAACATCTCCTAAAAACATTTTCTCGGAGACTGAATTCTGACAAGCATTTCCTAGGAGACTGAATTTCGACAAGCATTTCCTCAGAGACTGAATTTTAACAAGCATTTCCTCGGAGACTGAATTCCGACAAGCATTTCCTCAGAGACTGAATTTCGACAAGCATTTCCTCGGAGACTGAATTCTGACAAGCATTTCCTTGGAGACTAAATTCCGACAAGCATTTCCTCAGAGACTGAATTCCGACAAGAATTTCCTCGGAGACTGAATTTTGACAAGCATTTCCTCGGAGACTGAATTCCGACAAGCATTTCCTTGGAGACTGAATTCCGACAAGCATTTCCTCAAAGACTGAATTCCGACAAGCATTTCCTCGGAGACTGAATTCCGACAAGCATTTCCTCGGAGACTGAATTCCGACAAGCATTTCCTCGGAGACTAAATTTCGACAAGCATTTCCTCGGATACTGAATTCTGATAAGCATTTCCTCGGAGACTGAATTTCGATAAGCATTTCCTCGGAGACTGAATTCCGATAAGTATTTCTTTGGAGACTGAATTCTGACAAGCATTTCCTCGGAGACTGAACTCCGACATGCATTTCTGCAGAGACTGAATTCTGACAAGAATTTCCTCGAAGACTGAATTCCGACAAGCATCTTCCTCAGAGACTGAATTCTGAAAAGCACTTCCTCAGAGATTGAATTCTGAAAAGCACTTACCTTAGAAATTTATTCTGAAAAGAATTTCCCTCAGAGATTTAATCTGACAAGCATTTCCTTCAGAGACTGGATTCTGAAAAATAGTTCATTCGAAGACTCATTCCAATATGTTTTCTAGTTGAAGTCGGGCGTAGACATCTTCTGGTTCAGATAAAATCGAGCGTGGATTTATTCTAATAATCTTTTGGACAAAGTCGGGCGTAGACTCGTTCCAAATACATCTTCTAAGACAAAGTCGGGCATAGACTTAGTCTGATTTTCTCACCAACAGTTATCCTGGATGGCATCTATAAACCCATCTCCAACGACTCTCCGTTACCTCTCCAAATGGAATCTTTAAGCTCATTCACGGCATAATCAACCAACAGTATTATTTCATGCACATGCAAGTGCAAATTTCTGGGCACTTAAGTGTTCAATCATCTTCTACCTTCAAGTCACGAATGGCAGACATGCCAATCTAACTCTTCAGGTTTAAGAAGATTGAACAGGGGAAACTATTGTACACCAAAATTTTCCCTTTCATTTTTCTTCAAGACTTTCTCATGAGGTCCTCATTTGCTCAAGGATGCTCAAGAGTTGATCAGAAAAATTCTCCTCCTAGGAAATGAGTCCATAACTAGGGTTTCATATTGCACAAGGAATAATGGGTTTCAAGGGTATCAAGTGGTTTACATGGTACTCCATATGTCTTCAACAATGCTCATGTCAAGTTTCAAGCCTTGCATAACAAGTTTTCTCAGTCAATTGCTCAGATGATTGAAAATCAACTGTATTGGGTAAAAAGTCAACTATGGTCAACATACAGTCAAACTTCAAGATCTTTAGTCAAAATCAACATTTTTAAGTGATATTAATCATTTGATCAATGGTTGATCATTATTCCTCAATAAGATCCCTCAAATCATCAAAAGTCAAAAGTTGCCAAATTAGGGTTTCCTTAGATGAAGTCAACTGAATTTTGACCAAGCATAACTTGCACATGCTTAATCAACTTTTCCCCAACCAAAGCCCATTTTTAAGGAAATTCAATTCTCTACAACTTTGTATTTGTATGCTCAAGTCCAAAAAGTGCTTCATTTGAGAGATATGAGCCATAACATTTCAGGTCATTTCAAAGGTCAACAAATAAACACTTTTTGTCAACGCAACTTACATCAAGATAAAGTATCCAAATAAAAAAATGATCAACATAGAGATTATAGAAGACATCTTGAGGTTTCCAAAAAGTATAATATCATCTTTATATAATAAAGATTAAGTGAGATATGGTTTGTGCAAGTTGGGCATTTTTTAAGAAAATGCATGAAACTTCATTTGAGCAATCTTGAACTATTGGACTAATGTGCTAACTGTTGAGGTTTAAACATGTTTATAACATGTTAGAGGACCTCTAAGTCCATTTATACATTACTTTGATTTTTTATTTTATTTATTTTGATTTTAGTCAAATTAATTCAAAATAAATCAAATAAAATATGAGTTGATGGACCAAAGGGCGCATGGGCTTCATTTGGATATCTTCTAGAAGGCCCAAGACCTCATAAGAGCTTTCAAAAACCGTGAGAGACATGTTGGAGACAAGGATCTTCAAAAATGGAAAGTTAGAAAACATGTTTCATTGATATTTGGTAATACGATGTTCACTTGATTCTTTCCTTCTTTGATGACTTAAATCTCTTCCTCTATATATACTCAAGCCCTCACACTACAATAGGGCATGGAATATTCTTCTCAAGAACACACTCCAAATTTCTCAAATTTTGTCAAAACTAAGGCAAACACAAACCCCTATTTTTGGCCACTTTCAAGCAGTTCCAAGCAATCCATCACACTCCTGAAGGTCCCAGGAGCCTGTTTCAATCCTTACTCACGCTCAAGCGATCCCAAGACGTGCCAACCAAGTGGCTCCGGCTTGGTAATGTTCTTCAATCTCAAACTTTTCATCCATGCTATATCAATTAATTCTAAGCATATATATATATATATATATATATATATATATATATATATATATATATATATATATATATATATATATATATATATATATATATATATATATATATATATATATATATATATATATATATATATATATATATATATATATATATATATATATATATATATATATATATATATATATATATATATATCTGTGTGTGTGTGTTTCTAATGATGTTTGGAACCGTTTGGAACCATCACATTTTTTTGAGATTTGATGCAGGCACAACAACCCACCATTGTTAGGGCAACGTTTCGATGAAGCTTCAGAGCCATAGTTGTGGTCACTTTTAGACCAAACTAACCTCACCACCAGATTCGCAAGGTCCAAATTAGTGGATCTGAGTGGTTTGCTTTTGTTGTTTGAATCTTTTTTTATCAATAACCAATTTTGACATTTTTTTAATTAAATTTAATTAACATTTTTATTTATTAAAATTAATTAGAAACAAGTAGGTTTATATTTTAATTAATATCAAACTATTTTTCATAAAAATACAAAAAACATATTTATTTTCTAACATTTTCTCTTATTTATTTTTTGCTATTTAAAATTCCTAGAGAAATTGTATAGGTCACGCAGTTTAAATGTAATAACTTAGATTTACATTCTCGCACTTTTAGCTAATTATGTAACTGTACCAAATCCCTGTAATAGTTGTATGCCTTTACTTTCTTGCACTTTACTTTCCGCACCTTTACTTTTTTGCACTTATAATTATATGTTTGTATATATAACTGTTAGTAAATAGGCTTGTATGGAAAGATTTAAAATCAATCAGTAGATAACTCCTAACTAATCAACATAATATAACTGAACTGAACACACTATGCACATGTACACTTCTAGGGTAACCTCCCTTGTTGCCTTCGAATAAAAATAGTCATGTCCCTCGAAAGTAGGGATACCATTATCAAAGACCCTCGGTTAAAAATCATCATAAAGATCATAGTCCCTCGATTACCCATCGATGCTGCCTTCGGTAAATGATCTTGTCCTTCGATTTTGCCTACAAATATATGATGATATTCCTTTTGAATTGCTAAAGGTATCCCTATATGTTGCCTTTATGACTGAACGATGACCCACGTCTGTCCCTCAGACATCCAACGATAGGGCTTCCTATTAACTAATGGAAGGATAACACTATCTAAAGGAAGAGTAAAATAACGCGAAAGACTTTTGAGTAGGTAGATAGCTTTTAATCGCTTGCTCATAAAAAAATCCCTTTTCACACAAACACTTTTTCTTAAATATTTTCAAAACAAACACTCTGTATGCGTTCTCAACTGATACGAGAATCATTACAAAGTTGTCGAACTTAGGCATTTTAAAATTATTTTCAAACTTACACATTCACAAAGCACTTTCAAAAGTGAGCTAGCGATTAAGAGCCCGTAGATAACTACGGATGAAAAGGGGTCTAACACCTTCCATTTTCATAACCTACCCCCTTACTCAGAAAATTCTCAAAGGTCTTTCCTGTTCTTTTCACCCTTTCCTTTATTGGATAAAAGAAAAGTCGGTGGCAACTCTTGCTATCCGCAACATTTGCGATTAATCGTAAAACCAACATTTGTGATTAATCATAAAATAGTAAGATAAAGTTGAAAACTTGAAATATTTTCTCGCTAATTTTTCGCAATGTCGAATCACTTTTAACATTCTGTCTGTAAAACCGAAATATCAATATTATCGACATATAAACAACTTGACGCAATGCATGAAACTGTGAAATGAGATAAAAATGTATGAAGTGAGATAACGAGTATTTTTTAACTATAAAATGATGCAAATGTCGATTTAAACTGACTTTTGATCAACTTAAATATGACTAGTAATGTGAATGCGATGAATGAATGATCCTGGGATAAAATTGGGGTATGATAGTGCCATATAGTGAGGCAGCACCACATGCCAGTTCTTGTAGGAGTGCTTATTATAAGTTGAAGTGAATGCACAAGTTATTTACACGTCATTAAGTTTTTGGTAGATGGGATTGTGCGACCAGAGTATACATGATGATGTTGATGGGTTCCATGATTTTTGATGAGAAGATTTTTACGCTTTTTGAGGCACGATATCTGATGCTATTCTAGGACTTGGAAGATACAATTGGGGAACAACTGCATTGGTCACCATCTATCGATATCTCAAAGATGCTTCTTTTCTCAGTTGAAAGCAGCTAGGTGGGTTTCCACTATGCTATGGGTATTATTTTACTTCATTTTATTTATTTTTATTTATTTATTTATTAAATGTTTTATTAATAGTTCTAATTTTGTAACAGTGCTGGATTTATGAGTATTTTCCCACTTTTGGTAAAAGAGGAAAGAATTGGAAACCAACTGATAGTTGTGGACTTCCTCGGGCTTTGTGACGGTCATATAACCAAGGAGTCTTGAAGGTGGATGAGTTGTGACCCGTTTTGGACGATTGACACCTACTGATGTCATATGGCGGCTATTCGAGGATCACAAAGTGTGACACCATTTTGGTGTTTATGTATGTACAAGGGGTTTCTAAAGTGGAGTGACGAGGTTGTTCCATACTTGGCTGACAGATGTATACATTAGTTTTGATACAGATAATATGTTCCACCTCCCCTTCTAGAGGATACTTGCCTGATGATGGATGATATTGATATTGAGTGGAATAACCTTGTTGTGGTCCTTGTTGTGTCCTTGTTGTGGCCCATCCGACAATTATGGTTACCACTCCATATGAGGCAGATGTTGGATACTTAGAGTGGTACTATCGCATCTCACATCCTTGGTGTTTGTATTAGAGCGTAGAGTTTTGTCGTCCATCTTTGGAGGGAATATGGAATGAGTGATAATGAAAGAGGTGTGGCCCATGTTAGTTTTACCAAGGGCCCATGATGGGCACTATTGTATTGGGTAAAAAAGTACATGTGTACGTGTTACCCCTACAAGGGTAAGGGAAATCAGAGGCCTTAATAGGTATATTACGATGTATGGTGATTAGAGCTTGCCACGGAGGAGAGAATCCATGTATGGTGGAATGTATGGGGGTTTAGAGGACCTACTCACGTGAGGTGTGAGGCTTTGTGTATAAGCATGATGCCTTGGTTATCATGTAATGTGTGAACTGTCATATTTAAGATCTGTTCATCTCCTATTAGAGGAGAGGTATTTATAGAGGCCTTGGGCCTAGGGTTTACTTTGGAAGAATCACCGCCCATTCAGTCAATGATGGATTGTTGAATCTCTATTTCCTAGGGAGATGTGAGTCAGTTACTGAACATGCACTATGCCAAACAAGCGCATAGACAACACTTTTTTTGGCCATAGACAACGCTTTAAAGCGCTACCTAAACTAGCGCTGCTATAAGTAAAGGCAGCGCTTTGGATTAATGTAAAAGCGTTGCTATATATCCCCTTTAACAACGCTTTTACTTTAAGAGCACTTTCTTATGAACCCCTTTAACAACACTTTCACTTTAGAGAGCGCTTTGGTAAGTACACCATTAGCAGTGCTTTCTCATTTTAGACAACACTTTAGACAACACTTTTTGCATCGCTTTAGACAACGCTTTTCTTTAAAACCGCTGTCTATTCCCCACCTTAGGCAGCACTTTCCCATTTTAGGTAGCGCTTTCTCCCTACTTTAGACAACATTTTTCTTTAAAAGCGCTGTCTGTTCCCCACCTTAGGCAGTACTTTCTTCCTACTTTAGACAGCGCTTTTCTCATTAAGCGTTGTCTAATGTTAACAATTTTTTTTAAAAATATTAGACACATTTTCACTTATAGAAGCGCTTTCCAATATATATATATAATAAATTTTGACCAAATTTTCTCCATTTTTTGCACCAGGTTTTCACCACATTTTGCACCAGGTTTTCACCACATTTTGCACTAGATTTGGTAGCTTCAATCCAATATATATGCATCAAATTTGCATATACAAAAAATCTACATATATATGAATGATGATATATACAACAACAACTTGAAAATTGATGATACAACTTGAAAATTCTAAAAATTCTAAATTGATGTTTAATCTACATATTACTATCTTCGAGAATTTCTATAAAACAACAACAAAGAACTTGTTAGCTCTATCTTCTACATCTGCACCTATAACCTGAAACAAAACCAAAAGATCGAAATTCATACCATGATAAAACAAAACTTTATTCCAATTTATACTTAAAACTCAAAAGTTGTACTCAAAATTCTCACCAATATAATGAATTGACACCATTCCCCCATGATTTCATCCAATTGATCTTTTGAGTAATGAGCACAATTGAATTCGTCAAAGTACTACATAGTTAAATAACATAGTATGTGATTTAGTTAAAACACTATGCCATTTTATGAGAAATATTAAAATAATTCCTAAGTTAGAAATTTATACCGTGGACGCAATCTCTATTCAGTCCAAAAGAAGCGTTTCTTTCATAAACCTCAACATGAAATAACCGCAATCTATACCATTACGTTTATGAAGACACTACACATGGAAAGAAAATACAAATATATATCAGGATATACCTTTTAACTTGTTGTGAAAATATACCTGCACTCTGATCCACGTAATGTTGTTGGCTCTACTCTTTGGTACTTGAATACCTCTTTGTGATCGAAAAGCTTGTAGAATGCTATAATAAAATACAAATGACTATTTAGAACAATTTCACATAGATAAATAAATATACACACGAATATTTAGAACAATCTCACTTACGTATCAATCGTCTTATTCAAATCTGGGTATGTTGTCCAATCATTGTATAACGAATCCAGATAGTATACAATCTCTCTAACAGGATTAATCGTAAGCAACAATCAATGTCTACTGTAAAATTAAACAAATGTTTGATGGAAAGTTTCTACACAACGTCAAAAATCGAAAAATTATGATATATGAAGTTAGGAAGAAAATCTAACCCGTTGCCAGTATTATATGGTAAAAAGAACAACTTTTCTGTATCTTTGCTGACCATAAATAAACCGAGTACATACAATATGACATCATCTAGTTTTGTTACAATTAACCCCGTGTTGACGGTGTTGGGAGCTAAGAAAGCGAATCTTTCTTCCAATCCACACGGGCGCATCACTTTGTAATACAAAAACCTTAAATAAAAACATCATTAAAATTAAACTATATTCATTAAAATGAGTAAATAAATTGTTCATTTAATTAAACAAAGTTGATCAGAGTATACCTGATGTATGTATCAATAACACCGAGGCCTAAAGTAGAATGTTGTTAAACTTGATTAATATCTTCTCTACCAATTGCTTCCATGTATTCATAACCAAAAATGTATGCCTTCATAGGTATAATACGAGTACCACCAATTGGAATATTTTTTATTCATATATATGCCCGAAGGCATAACCTATACTGAGAAGTAGGTTTTTTGCTAGCCGCATTCTTCTTACCCCTACTGACTTGCTCAATCTATTTAGCATGCATCTAAATATCATTTAATTAGTTAGGTGAAGTATAAGATAATTCTATGCATAAATATCATATAATTGTGTTATACTTCTTTTTTTCATGCAAGTGACTCGGTTTGCTTCTTAATCCCCTTATCTTTTGATTTGGATTTTATGGGAGTCTAACATTACCATGAAAAAAATGTACGTTAAATGGTCGTAAAAAATTTGAATACTCAAAGATTCATAATGGTTTAAAACATACCTCCTCATCTATGCAAATGAGGTTTGACGACCATGCAACATACGATCCTATTGCCTCTCCCACCAATGTTGCATCTGAAATATCGTCAGGCAAAGGTAATGTTGCATCCCTCTCTAAAGCAATATCAATTGATACTTTCATAAATCCAGTAGGGAGCGGTTTATGGTGAAGTACTTCTCCCAAGATGTTATGAACTTTTCCCTTGCCAACCATGCGATAAGTCGGTGACGATAAATATAACTGACAAGGTGAAATGCCCTAAACCAATAATAAATATGAAATTGTTAATGTGTATATATGTCAATTAAAAAAATTGTGCTAATTCATAATCTATATATATATATATATATATATATATATATATATATATATATATATATATATATATATATATATATATATATATATATTACCTCGGGAATTTTCTATTAGAAATCACAATTGATACTATCTTTGTCACTAGTATCCTTGAACCCCGGACCTTGCCTTTCTGACATGTATTTTTTTGTCCTTTTCCAGCTCACGAACTTTAGCTTTTAATTTTTCTAACTCTTTCATCACTTATTTATTGCTATGACCTTTCCTTTTTTGATGGTTACCTAAAGATGTTTGAGTCACTCCGAATCCCTTATCCCTCACTTGACCGGTATACTCAGGAACATTTAATACCCGACTAAGTATGCTCCTGCAATCATGGTCTTCAACTTGAGTTAAAGATTGAGATAGACTCTCCTGAAATTCATATGCATATCAAAATAAATTAGTGGTGATTAAACTCATAATTTATTTATTTTAATAAGATAGAAATTTAATTAAAGGAATATTGACATACTTACACATTGCTCATAAATTTGCTGCACATCTTCCTTAACAACTCCGTCCTTACCCACCCGGGAAGCCTTCCACAGAACATGTTCCAGAAGAGATGTTTCTTGACTTTTCTCCTTTTCTAACTACACATTAAGAAAAATAATAAAATCAATAATAACACATGATGAACAATTATATCATAGCATTTATATATACTTACCAATCTTTGCTGTAAGCATGCATACGTACGCCCTTTTCTGTATGGATACGTGGGACTTGATGCTCGTTGGCGATTCACGCCACTCACATCCTGAAAAACTGAGGTTCTTCTTTTTTCTTTGAAGGTTTCCCATTCTTCAAGGGAAATCAAGCCTGCATACGCTTGTGGATGCTCCGCATCGATAAAATTATTATCGACACCCCTAAGAAACTTGTTTGTCAAAAAAGATTGAAACCCTCTTAGTCTTTTTCCATCCAATTGAAGACAATATGATTTTCTATCATCATCAATATTAAAAGACCTCTATAAAAAAACACAATATAAAAAGCGTTAGTAATTTAAAGACATAAGTGGCAAAAAAAAACGAAAGACATCACATATGGCACATGTATTTCAGTCCCTAATTTTTCTTTAACGGGTTTCAACACACGCCTTCTCCAATCATCACAAGTGATTGAAACTTCTCTCCTCACAATGGAACCAATGTAACTTGTTAACATTGAACCGTTAGGCTCAATTAGTTATTTGTCTTCATTCCAATGTACGCCAAATTTGATACCTTTATCTCTTGCACGAATGATTGACTTTATAATTGTTATTCCTCGTCTAATATCATTCTCCACATCACGAGCTGATTCTTTTCCATCATTATTAGAAGCCATTTGACCTTTAATATTAAAGAACATAAACACCATATAAAATTCAAGTAACATAAACACAATATAAAAACATAAACATAATATGAATTACTAGTACCTATTTCACTAACATCTCTTTTGTTTCCATCATTATTAGAAGCGGGATGTGATTTTTCCTCATTGGTAGCCATTTGACCAGTAATATTAAAGAAAAACATAAACACCATATACAATTCAAGTAGCATTGAATTAATAAACACAATATAAAAACATAAACACCATATAAAATTCAAGTAGCATTGAATTAATAAACACAATATGAATTACTAGTACCTTTTTCACTAACATCTCTTTTGTTTCTTGGTTGGAATATGAATTACTTGGCTCTTAACAACTTGGATGGATGGATTAATCCAAATTCCCTTATTATGATCATTTCTAATATATGTTTCATCCGCTATAATATTCTCATCTTGATAATTTCGTACATATATTATAGCAGATGAAACATATATTAGAAATGATCATAACGAGGGAATTTGGATCAATCCATCAGTCCAAGTTGTTAAGAGCCAAGTAATTCATATTACTAGTACCTTTTACACTATTATCATCAATCACTTTGTTAGATCACAACAATATAGACCATTTCGTACTTGTCGGATCAGTGATATAGAACACTTGTTTAGTCTGAGAGGCTAGAATAAAAGGCTCATCTTTGTACCCCATTGTTGTACCCCAAAATTTCCCCTCTCATTTATCAAGTAATTTCTTACAAGATCTCCTTGGGTTCAAGACTGCACTAGGGTTGATCAGCTCAAGACAACTCCTCAAGCATTGATGACTGAAAATTATGGTTTAAGATTGCACAAGGACAAATGAACTTTTAATGTCTCATATGACTTTCATGGATCATTTTGGACTCTCAAGATTTCTCATGTCAAGTTTCAAGTCTTGGATCACATTTTTGCTCAATCAATTGACCAGTTGACCTAAAAATCAGCTGTATTGGGGAAAAAGTCAACTGTGGTCAATTTACAGTCAAACTTCATAATTTTTGATCCATGTCAACATTATGAACCTATATATGTAATTTGATCAAGTTTGGACCATAATTCCTCAATAAATTTGATCAGATCATCAAAAGGGCAAAATGGTCAAAATTAGGGTTTTGATTGAGAAAGGGCAATTTCTGATTTTTGACCTAGAAAATGTTTGATTGGTTGGAGACATGATCTCAAGGATTCAATTGAATCATTTTAACCTAATGTAATGACTCAAAACTTCCTTCAAGATCAATTGATTGATAGTTGATTATCAGTCAACTGATCAAAAGTCAACTGCACACTGAAAAGTCAAACTTTGACTTTTTGGTCAAAATCAAGTGTAAAAGATCACAATTCATCAAAACATGTCAAAATATGAAACTTGTTCATCAAGAAATCAAAAAAGTCAAGATTTCATTTTGAAAAGTCAAAATTTCCAAACTTAGAAATTTTTCTAAGTGTTGAAAACTTCATATTTTTTCACAACTTTGAGCCAATTTTTCACCATGATGCAAGATGATTCAAAGGAAGCTTTCAAAATAATTTTTTTATATCTCAATGAGATCTAAAACATTGCTGAACACAGCTCCTCCTAGAATTGTATGGATTTCAAGTTATGATTTTGTGAATACATGTTCATGAAACTTGGAAACTTAGTGAAATTTTGCCCTAGTTTAGGCAAGATTTTGACCTAACTTCATGGCAATTTTTCACATAATTCTAAGGGGAATTTTCAAAAGTGACCAACATAGGGGCTATAGAGGATGTTACAATCTTTCCAAAATGTCCAAGAACTCATTGAGATCATGTTTGAGCAAAGAGAATCAAAGAGATGAAGTTAGGGTTTCATTCTTGATTTACCAGCCATTTCCATGATGAATAATAATTCAAATCCAAGCCTAGGCTGCATAATATTTGCTTTGCAGGCTTCAAACTTATTTGGAACTCCATAATTAAATGTTTTCACAACTGTTATAAGCTTTAATCCAAGCATTCAATGCATTGCCCATGCTTAATACCATTTTAGGAAGAAATGCAACATTGCCATTTTGGAAAAGTGGCTTTTTTGCACAAAGTGAATTCTTGAGATTTGCACTTGTTTTCTTCTGATCACACACAAACCAAAAGTCATAAGAAACTTGTCTAAAGCCTCAAAACAAATCAGGCCATGCTTGTACTTTGTCTTGAAACCATATTTCCACTTTTCTTCAAAATCAAGTAACATAGCCATAAGTCTATATCTTGTGCTTCTGGCTCTCTCGAGTGCTAGAACCTTTTCCATACATATGCACAAGTTGTTTTCAAGGTAACACACGGATAGATAAGCCCTCAAACTGAAAATCACACAGAAAAACTCCATTGTTGCATAATCTGACCAAAAACTTGAAACTTACATTTACCTCGTGCGTTTCCAAGCCTTTTAGTTCCTAAAGTTTCTAAACATCAAATACAAACCATCCAAACCCTTCTTGCCCAACTGTAACACCTCCATCATCAAGTTCCATTTTCAAAAACAGGGGTCTGCAACTTGACTTCTCCAGAACTCCTTGGCCACTTTCAGCTCAAGCCAAACATCATATTAGCTTCTTGGGAACTTGAGGAAGCTAACCCAATCACTAGAACTCATCGAAAGCTGCTCAAACTCAAAACACGATCTCCATTTACAAGGTGAGTTTTCTGATTTTTGAACTCCTAATATTAGCATTGTTAGGCTTTCATTTTCAAAGATAAAATGTAGATCTCATTACCACGAAGCTGTACATATCCATAGTTTGCATTTATATAGTTTGAGCTTAGAGAATTTTGGAGTTGAAGTTTCTAAAAATTTTAGATTTTAAATCAGGGCCAGAAAAATTCTCACTCATCTTAGATTTATAGCTTTAGTTATTTATATGGATGGATTCGTGGGAAGAAATGCCACAACTTTAATGTTTGTACTTTCCATTTTTGTTGAAAGATGAAAAAGTTACAGGTGCTCTGGCTGGCTGAAGGTTGAAGACGAAGTACATGCCTTGGAAGAATTATGTGTTATGTATTTATCATTTCATTTTAATAAACTGATGTATAGCCACCCTAGTGGTAAGACAACGCGCTTGTAACCAAGAGGGCATGGATTTGAACCTCAACGCGCTACCTTTTGTTTCTTTTTCACATTTTCCTTCTCTTTTTCCTTTGCAGTGCTGAGCCTTCCCCTTTGGGATTCCTATCTTTTATTGAAACATACCCCCTGATTGCTCAATACCATGCAGCCCAAACTTTTTTTTTATTTTCTGATTAAAAAAAAAAGGCTAATGGACCAGGCCTAAACAAAAACTATTTTTTTGTTTCTTTCTTAAAAAACACTCCAAATCAAATCTTCACCCCCTTGACCTTTCTTTTTATATTTTATATTTTTATTTATCTTTTTATTTTCATTATTATTAATATTATCATAATATTTATTTTTATTAATAAAAAATCTCAGAAATATTTCATTTATTATTTAGGTTA
Source organism: Vicia faba (assembly GCA_948472305.1). NCBI lineage: Eukaryota > Viridiplantae > Streptophyta > Magnoliopsida > Fabales > Fabaceae > Vicia > Vicia faba. Next base: position 357,273,015 of record OX451735.1, read on the forward strand.
TAATATGTTTATATTTTATTTCTCTCAAGACTAAAAAGACAAAAAAACATTTTCTTTAACAAATTAATTTCTCTTTTAATTATTTAAGTAATAATAGAATTATGTTTAATTAGTTTTTTTAATTAAGATTAATTTAGAAGCCCTAGTTCCTTTTATTTAATTAATACTAGTTTAATATTCAAAACCTTTTTTCATAAAAAAACTAAAAAAACTGTTCTTTTCTAATTAACTTAATTAAACTTTCTTATTTCTTTAGGTTAAATATTTTCTTCTAGTTTATTTAGGTTAAAACAAACAAAACCTTTCTTAACAAAAATCCAAACAAATTTATACTCTGTCCCATTTATTCATGCTTGTATATTATTATTTCAATTCTTGTACATTGTTCAATATGGTTGTAATAGTTAATTAGATTTAAATTCTTGCAATCCCCATTTGTAAAAATGTATACTTCATCCCCCAAATAATGTAATAGTGTAGAATATTTATTTTCCGCAATTTAATGCTTTATATATAAATGCTAGTAAATTAGGGTTTGTATGGAAAGATTAAAATCAACAAGTTAGCAAAACCTAAATCAAGACAAAACAATGCATGTAAATCAACACACTTGTACACTTATACCCTTAGGGTAAATCCATTTTTTTCCTTGAGAAATAAATGGTCATAATACGCATGTGAGGTATCTTAGAAAAAGCAATCAAAAAATACAAGATCATAGTCCCTCGATGACACTATCAAAGTTACCTTTTCAAAATAATCTTAGTCCCTCAAAGAGAAATTGCTAAGATATTTCACAATATTGCTATCATGGCTATACAATGACCCACGCCTGTCCCTTCACATCCAAAGATAAGGCTTCTTACCAAATCAATGGTAAGATAGTAATATCAAACGAAAGGAAGAAATGAACCAAGACTTTTGAGTAGGTAGATTGTTCCTAGTTGGTTGCTCATTTTCAAATTAAACATCCTTGCTATTTTCAAAACAAACACCAACAATTTCAAAACATCTTTCAAACTTGAAACGTTATCAAAAGATCAACACTTTGTATACGTTCTTACGAACGAGAACTATTACAAAGTTTGCCTAAACGATGGAGCCTTTTCAAAATACTTTCAAGAAACCATACAAAGCACATTTTCAAACAAAAGCAAGTGATCTAGCAAGCAACTAAGAGCCCATAGATAACTATGGATGAAAAGGGTTCTAATACCTTCCATTTTCATAATCTACCCCCCAAACTCAAGAAATAATCTTAAAGGTCTTTCATGTTCTTTTCATCCTTTCCTTTTGGATAAAAGAAAAGTCGGTGGCGACTCTTGCTAACCGCAACATTTGCGATAAAATGCAAAACAACCAAGTCATTTATCCCACCGTATCACAGAACTGGTGACTCTGCTGGGGAATTATTCTTAAAAGTGGGGTTACCTTAGGGCTAGATCACCTTTATTTGTGTTCATTATTTGAATTATATGCTTTACATTTTGGTTCTTTGTTTTGGTTTAAATCCTCTACCCCGATTTGGGATACCTTATAGTTAAGTAGCAATAAGTTATGGAAATTATGCGGGGTATACCGACATGGTCTAAGCAATAGCTACGTTAGTGCGACATATTTATGGGTACCGGTAGCCCTTGAGTAGTCGAGGAGAATACGGGACCGCTGAGTGATGTCATGAAGCACTAACTGACTTTAGAACCTTTACTTGACCAACTTGGCCATTAGGACGTAGTGAGATAATCGGCTTTGGTGCAGTCCGAAGTTGGTAGATTCTCGATACTACACTCATTGAGGTTTGGATTTTTGGGATATTTCGGTCACCATTAAAGAGGCTTGCGCTGAAACAATGCTCGAGAAGACAAATCAGTGATATTGAGATCCCTTAGAACCCGGTTACTATTTCTAGGACAAGTTTAAGCCAACTAAACTTCAAGAGGGTACTTACCTATGAGACGCCATGCAAGCCTAAACCTAATGATTTATTTGTCTTGTTTGTATATATTTACTTGTACATAACATCATAAACATCATAACATCATACTCACTAACCATTTCAAGGATTTTTAGGATTTATCTTTGTTCTGTTTTGTAGGACATGGATTCTATTTGCAGGAAAACCATTAAAGTCAATCTCGTAAGGATTCCTCCTCAACTTAAAGAGTTAGCATTAAGGGTTCCTGAGAATTCTCCATTTACCTAAAGACATGGTCGCCTCCTAAACTTGGTTACCTCCAACACTGATGAAGACATGATGAAGGTGCTCTTCCAATTATTTGATCCTCTACACCATTGCTTCACATTTCTTGATTATCAACTTGTGCCAACTTTGGAAGAATTCTCCCAACTCTTGAGAATTCCCATCCTCAATCAAATACCCTTCAACGGTACAAAAAGAGATCCAAAACTAGAAGAGATGGCTCAAGCCCTACACTTGCAACAATCTAATGTCACAACTAATTGGGAAACAAGGAGTGGTGTCAAAGGTTTCTTAGCCAAGTTCTTGTTTGAGAAAGCTCAAGATTGTTGGAACTCCTTGGACTTACAAGCTTTTGAGGAAATTGTGGCCCTTCTCATCTATGGGATGGTTTTGTTCCCAAATCCTGACCAACTCATAGATGTAAACGCTGTCAAAATCTTCATGTCTCGTAACTCGGTGCCTACTTTGTTAGGAGACATCCTACATTCTTTTCAATCTTGCACTATGAGGAAGAGAGGTATTCTCATGTGTTGCACTCCTCTCTTGGGAAGATGGTTTATTTCGCATCTTCCTCAATCTGTATTAAGGAATGATCAAGGTTCAAGGTGATCCCTTAGGTTGATGACGCTCAGACATTCTGATATTCGTTGGTGTTCCCGATCTTTGGAGAATGTTACTATCATCGACCGTTGTGGAGAATTACCTAATGTCCACTTACTTGGCATTAGAGGAGGTATCACTTAGAACCCCTTCTTGGCCTTACGATAATTTGGTTACGCCCGAAGGGATGGTCCACATGAGATGCTTATCCAAGGAGTGGTATTTGACAATGAGAATGACGATCAAGGTTGCCGTCAGAGGTTTATCCGAGCTTGGAGGATGTTGAACAAGGTGGATAGAAAGACACTAGGACACAAGAATTCCATTCCCCTCGAGCCTTACCTTAAATTGGTGCGAGCTCGTGCTCAGAAACTTGTGATGCCTTATCCTTCCATCTTACCAGTGATCATGGAGCCCGTGGTTGAAGGAGATGTTCCCTACATTATCCTCCATCCCGACATGCCTACCTCTCTCGAAGACTTGCAAAAGTGTTGGATCTAGCTTAAGGAAGAACGAGATACTTTCGAGGATCAATTCTATGCTAGTGAGAAGAAGGTCTTGGAGCTTACAAAGCAGCTACAAGAGGAGCAAAGTGTGAACGCTTACCTTGCACCGAAGATAATGCGTTCATTATTTTTATCTTAGAAAGTTATTTTGTAAGCCCAAGAGGCATGATGTAATCTTTCTTGTTTTGTTTAATGAAAATTGACGTTTGTTTATTTCTTTTGTCTATAAAAATTTAAATCTCATTAATGCTTGAAATAATTTGCATATACATATTCCATGCATCATAACATGCCAGGTTTTTACATAACAGGTTTCCTTATCTTTCTGTTGTTTATTTCAGCAAGATGGATCTAGAGAAAACTGTAAAGGATCTCCAGGCACAAAATTCTCAGTTCCAGGAAACTCTACTGGCCCTCGCCAAGGGGAAGCAACGTATGATGGCTTTGTTGGCCGTTAAGAAGAAGACCAAGAAGAAAGCTCTACTCAACATGGGTAGAAGGTTCAAGGAGTCAGTTCGTCAAATCCCAGTAGGAGGAGATTCATTTGAAGAGGACGAGAACCAGATTGGTGAGGTTAAGAGTACTCAGGCCGACTGTGTCAATGATCAAATATCTAATGATGATTATTTTGACGAGCAGTATCCACCCACTGATATCAAATATAAGCAGTTAGAAGACAGATTGAAAGCTGTTGAAATCCAAGCCGTCCCTGGTTTAGATTTTGACGATTTAGGTTTGACCTCTGGGGTAGTCATCCCCCACAAATTTAAAAACTAGTATTTGCAAAGTACGATGGGATTTATCTGTCCAAAACTCCATTTGAAATCTTATGTGCGCAAGATACAACCGCACACTGCTGATAAGAAGCTTTGGGTTCACTTTTTCTAAGAGAGCTTGGCTGGAACTCAACTTGAATGGTTTTATCAGTTGGATGGATCCCGTATCCATACTTGGGAGGATTTAGCTACTGCATTCTACCATCAATATCAGTATAACGCCGACTTGGCGCCAACGAGGGTTCAATTACAAGATATGACCATGAGAAAGAATGAAGGGTTTAAGGAATATGCGCAAAAGTAGAGAGACCTTGCTAGTAGGGTCCAACCACCATTGACTGATAGGGAGCACATCGACATGTTCATGGGCACTTTATCCGGTCCCTTCTTTAATATGTTGGTTGGTTGCCCTTCTTTTGGTTTCATCGAATTGATCTTAACCGGTGAAAGAGTTGAAAGTGGTATAAAAATTGGGAAGATCTTTGTGGCGTCTACCTCCACTTCCAATCCTATCAAGAAACTTTTTGTTACAAAGAAGGAAGTCAATGCTGTGTATGGGGCAAGGGCCCGTACCAAGAAGAATGTTCATCCGTCTGTAAATGTCGTCCAAATCTCCAATCCAACCCCCACTTCCAAGACCATCTACAAATCATCAACATTTTGAATTTCCGAGGAGACAATTTACGAGGTTAGGCATGTCACTGTCTCAAGCCTTACAACATTTGCTCAAAGCTAATTTGGTGACATTGCGCGATCCTCCCGCCAACCTGGATACCTCGTCTCCAAAGTATAATCCGAATGCTAAATGTGCTTACCACTCGGGCAGCCCCGGGCACGAGACTGACCAGTGCTGGGCCTTGAAGAACAAAATCCAGGATTTTATTGACAACAAGACTATTGATTTTGGTCCTCCTCCAACACTGAATTTAATTACCACTCCGATGCCGAAGCATGACAATAATGTTAATGCTGTTGAAGATACAATTTTTGTTACCTCTATTAAAGAATTGACTACTCCGCTGAATATAATCAAGAACAATCTGTTGAAAGCTGGGGTCTTCCCTGGCTATGTAAAAGACTGTGTATGTTGTACAAGACAACTCAATGGATGTGAAGGACTGAAGAAAGGCATACAACGCCTGATGGATAACCATAAAATTCTATTTGAGAAGATTCTACTTGCCAAGAGTTTGATTAACAAATGTGAAGATCTCTCCATTATTACCATCTCAAACAAGCCTCTTAGGATCACCTCCAAAGGTCCTATTAGGATTTCAAATGAACCCACTGTTGCTCTCTTAATAATTACCAATCCCGAGCCGATTCCATACTCTTCAAACAAAGCGGTACCATGGAATTATGATGCTGAGGTGTTCTATCATGGGATTAAACAAGACACCTGGATCGAAGAAGGAAAAGATGACAATGTCGGTAACATAGCTAGATCAAGCAAAGTAACCAGAACTGGGAGAATATTTTCACCTAATATCTCACCACCATTTGTTACAAAGATGCCAGTCCGCATTACTGCTGCCAAGCCAAGTACAGAGACAATATGGAAGGAGAAGGTTGTTGAGCCTGATGTGATTGAAGTACCCGCAAAGGATATCCCTGATGGAGAGCCCTCCGCTCGCGATATGTACGATATCTTGAAGATCATAAAGAGAAGCGACTTCAAGATTATAGAACAGAGTGGGCAAACCCCTTCTAAGATTTCAATGTTGTCATTGTTGCTTTGTTCCGATGCCCATGCTCGGACATTAATCAAGTTCCTGAAAAAGGCTCATGTCCCCTATGAGACAACAACAGACCAATTTGAGAATTGTGTGGCTAGCCTGAAAGCTGATAATGGTTTGGGATTTTCAGATGCTGACTTAACACCTCTCGAGAAGAATCACAATAAAGCTTTACATATTTCTGTCGAGTGAAAAGGGACTACCTTAGCACATGTACTAGTAAACACTGGTTCTTCTCTAAATGTATTACCCAAGGTGGCATTAGACCGTATAGACTGTGAGGGTTTAGTCTTGAAGCCAATCGATATCATTGTAAGGGCATTTGACGGATCAAAGAGGACTGTTCATGGGGAAGTAGATCTTCCAGTCAAAGTGGGCTCCCAAATCTTCAACTACACCTTCTACATTATGGATATTCGTCCTGCCTATTCTTGTCTGTTGGGTTGCCCGTGGATCAATAAAGCTGGGGCAGTAACCTCAACTCTTCACCAGAGACTCAAATATCCAGTCAAGGGAAGAATAGTCACCATCTGTGGATAAGAAGAGTTTATGGTAAGTCACCTTAACTCGTTCAAATACGTAGATATGGATGGGGAATTCATTGAAACCCCATGTCAAGCCTTTGAAGTCATGCCACCGAAGATTGCTGCTACCAAATGTTCTTCTGATGATTCTAAAGCTGTTAAGGCCATGCCGAAGATAGTTTCAATCAAGGATGCCCGTGCGGTAATTGAAGAAGGAAACTGTGATACTTGGGGGGAAACTCCTCGATATCCCATTTACAGAAGACAAGTTTGGTTTGGGCTTCACCATCAAAGCTCATAAGGAAGTAAGGCGTGCTTGTGTTGGAAAGCCACCTCTCTGCATTGGAAGCCATGAAGTCAACACAGTGGGTGATTCTGATGAAGAAGATGCATTTGAAGGTTGGGTGTATCCAACTACAACAGAGCTGAAGAATTGGCATGCAAAGGACTTCGTGCCCATCTCCTTCATTGAGGAGTAATCAACTTGTTATTGTCTTTCTTTCAGTTCAAGAACATGTTGTCTGTAATATTTTAACAATGACTTTTAAGCCATGTGCCTGGCCCGAGGCACTTTGGTCCATTTGTCAAGGGTTTTATTTATGTTCATCTAATCATATGATCATTTAGTACATTGGACTCTTTTGCATTCAAATATTTATGTTCATTATATTTCTTTTTCTTTCAAATACATTTTCAAAAATAGCCATGTATCTTACATGCACACACACACACACACGCACACACATTCTTGCAGGTCCTCATCCACTCTGGATCCTATTGCCAATGACTCTACTATTGCCGACTATGACTTTGAATGCCCAATTAACCAAGCCAGAGACGAAGGCGAGGAAGATTGTGACATACCGGGAGAATTAGCCAGACTTCTATTATAAGAGGAAAAAGCTATTCAACCGCACAAAGAGTCAGTTAAAGTCATCAATCTGGGTATAGAGTCAGATAAGAAGGAAATCAAGATCAACGCTAATTTGGAAAGCAGTGTCAAGAGAAGGTTGGTTCAGATGTTGCATGATTATATGGAAGTATTTTCTTGGTATTATAAATATATGCCTGGGTTGGATACCGACATCGTAGTTCATCGTCTGTCGACAAGAGAAGACTGTCCTCCCGTCAAACAAAAGGTATGTCGCATGAGGCCAGATATGTCTGAGAAGATCAAGGCTGAAGTAATGAAACAATTTGATGCAGGATTCCTAGCTGTGACATCCTATCCCCAATGGGTTGCTAATGTGGTACCAGTGCCGAAGAAGGACAACAAAGTTTGCATGTGCGTAGACTATAGGGATCTGAATAGGGAAAGCCCTAAGGATGATTTCCCTCTACCACACATTGACATCTTGGTTGATAATACTGCCCAACATAAAGTATTCTCATTCATGGCTCCTGAGGATATGGATAAGACTACTTTCGTTATGCAATGGGGCACCTTTTGTTACAAGGTCATGCCGTTCAGATTAAAGAATGCAGTGGAAACATATTAAAGAGCTATGGTGGCTTTGTTTCATGACATGATACATCATGAAATAGAGGTATATGTGGACGATATGATTTCCAGATCACAAACTGAAGAGTAACATCTTGATCACCTGTACAAACTATTTGAAAGACTGAAAAAGTACAAGCTGAGGTTAAACCCTAACAAGTGCACGTTTGGAGTACGATCTGGAAAGCTTCTAGGTTTTTTTGTCAGCAATAAAGGCATTGAAGTTGATCCTGCCAAGGTGAAGGCTATCCAAGAAATTCCAGTCCCTCATTCTGAAAAGGAAGTTATAGGATTCTTGGGGCGTCTCAATTACATTTCTCGCTTCATATCACACTTAACTGCTACTTGTGAGCCAATCTTTAAACTCTTGAAGAAAGATCAGGTAGTCAGATGGAACAATGATTGCCAAGCTGCCTTCAACAAAATCAAAGAGTATCTACAAGAGCCTCATATTCTCATGCCTCCAGTTGAAGGAAGACCATTGATCATGTACTTGACAGTACTAGAGAACTCTATGGGGTGTGTTTTGGGCCAACATGATGAGTCTGGCCGAAAAGAGCATGCTATTATTACCTGAGCAAAAAGTTTACCGACTGTGAAACCAGATATTCACTACTCGAGAAGACTTGTTGCGCTCTGGCATGAGCTACTCTCCGGCTAAGACAGTATATGTTGACTCATACCACCCTGTTGATTTCTAAGATGGACCCAATCAAGTATATTATCGAGAAACCTGCCCTTTCCGGATGGATATCCAGATGGAAAATGATCTTAACCGAGTATGAAATTCAATACACTATGCAAAAGGCCATCAAAGGAAGCGTACTAGAAGATCATTTGGCCCATCAAGCTGTAGATGATTATCAGTCAATGAACTTCGACTTCCCTGATGAGAACATCATGCTGGTAACCAATTGCATAAAACCTGGACCGTATGACAGACCTGAACAAGGATCCCGATGGACCATGGTCTTCAATGGGGCTTCCAACGCCTTAGGTAACAAAATTGGTGCCGTGATCATCTCCCCTGAAGGTTTCCACACTCCTTTCACTACTAGACTATGCTTCAATTGCACGAACAACATGGCTGAATATGAAGCGTGCATCTTGGGTCTGAAAGCTGCCATTGATTTGAGGATCAAGCATTTAAATATGTTTGGGGATTCTACTCTAGTGATAAGCCAAGTAAAATGAGATTGGGACACTAAGAACCCTAATCTCATCCCTTACAAGGAACTTGTGCTATCCATAATTCCCTACTTTTAAGAGATCACCTTTGAGCACTTCCCTAGGGAAGAAAGTCAGTTGGCTGATGCTTTGGCAACCATGTCTTCAATGTTCAAGGTCAGATGGGACAATGAATCCCCTATGATAACAATTGAAAAATTCGATGAACCCGCACATTGCTGTGAGCTTAACACTGACGCGGACAAGCCATGGTACCATGAAGTGATGAGATATCTTGAAGCACAAGAGTATATAGAGGGATCCTCTATCAATGATAGAATGTTCTTACAAAGATTTGCAGCCAAATTCTTCCTAAGCAACAAAATATTATACAAGCGCAACCATGACTCCACTCTACTCCGATGTGTGGGCAAAAAGGAGGCAGAGGCAATCATGGAAGACATGCACGAGGGTCTCCTTGGTACTCACTCAAGTGGACATACGATGGCTAAGAAAATCTTAAGAACTGGCTACTATTGGTCAACAATGGAGACTGATTACCATCAACATTCAAGAACTTGTCATAAATGCCAAATCTATGCTGACAAGGTCTATGTGCCTCCTATCCCTCTGAACGTCATGACAACTCCATGGCCATTTGCAATACGGGGCATTGATATGATTGGAGAAATCAAGACCACCACTTCCAACAGACATCGCTTCATTCTTGTCGCTATTGACTATTTCACCAAGTGAGTCGAAGCCGTTTCTTTTGCCTCCGTCACAAAGAATGTGGTAGCCAGATTCATCAGACACAACCTCATATACCTTTATGGAATCCCCAAAAGGATTATCACTGACAATGGGACTAACCTCAAAAATGCTATGATTACTGAGCTTTGCGCTCAGTTTAAGATCAAGCATCACAAATCTTCTCCATATAGACCGAAAATGAATGGCGCAGTCGAAACGGCCAACAAAAATATCAAGAAGATTGTACAGAAAATGGTGGTAACCTATAAGGATTGGCATGAGATGTTACCATTTTCTCTACATGGCTACCGCACTTCAGCTAGAACATCAACTAGGGCAACTCCCTTTTCTCTAGTCTATGGCATGGAAGCTGTTTTGCCAGTGGAAGTTAAGATTCCCTCGCTGAGGATTCAAACGAGATTGGATCAGCTGAACTTCATCGACGAAAAACAATTGGCAACTGTTTGTCATGGTTAGACGTACCAAAAACATATGATCAAGGATTTCAACAAAAAGATCAAGCCACGAGTATATCAAGCTGATGACTTGGTGATAAAACGCATCATTCTACCACAAGGCGACCCCAGAGGAAAATGGACTCCCACCTATGAAGGGCCATTTCTTGTCAAGAGAGTGTTATCTAGTGGTGCCATGATGCTGACTACCATGGATGGTGAAGACTTCCAACATCCTATCAATGCGGACATAGTTAAAAAATACTACGCATAAGAGACCCGCTAGGTTGACACACCTAGGAAAAATAAGGGCATCCCGGCAAACCAAAAGGTTTGAGCAAAAATTAGGGATATATGAAAAAGATCATACACCCGGCAAGTTGAAAACTCGAAAGGGTGACTTGGGCAAAAATGGGTATCCTGGTGGACTGAAAACCCGAAAGGGCGGTCCAGGCAAAAATTAAGGATTAAAAGCGTATGACTATGTCTCGTGGATTCACCACAATCAACTTTATCACCAAGGTCCGAGTTCAAACGGTCTAAGATCAATCCGATCAATTTATATCAACGACAAGGGGCATTCGAAGACATTGGGGCAATAGTAGAGTTGGAAGGCAATGAGATCATTTCACATGGCTATTTTTTTTTGTTTTCAATTTTGTTTCTCTTTTGATGATTTCCTCTTACTAGGATCTCCGTCTCTTTGTACAAAACGCCTATTCATGGGAAAAATATAAATGCAAATGTACTTTGAAGTGCAAACTTCCTATCTTTGTTTTGAATGCAAAATTGTCCAATGACTAAAATCGAATGAACATATGCATATGAACATAATTAAAACTATTTGGCACGTATGACCTAAGCAGAAACAAACATCTCTTTAATGTATATTGGAATATCCCCATACAGTTATTTCATTGACATTATCCCCCACAGATCGGCTACACTAGAACAATCTCCAACCAGAGTCTCAATCTCCTGGCAGCTCTCTCTCCAGCTAAGTTGATTCTACAAGTAGAAGCCTTGTGAATCACTTCCTAAAAGGAACTCACCTCTTCAGCAGTTTATCAACCGGGTTTATTTCCCCAACAAACAATGAATAGCATAAATCCTTAGCCGAGTACAAAATTCACCAGCTGAGTATACCTCCCCAAGTTGAGTTTGTCCTCACCAATTTAGTCTACACTATCCAGCTTGAGTTTTCCTTTCAGATTATTACAAATCATAGGGCCACAACCCCTAATCCCAAGTAAAGTCGGCAACAAAACCTTTACTGTCTCCAAAAGTTACTAAAGCCTGATGTTGTACCCCAAAATTTTCCCTCTCATATTTTTCAAAACATTGCAAGAAAAATCTCCAAGTGGCTCAAGATTGCTCAAGAGTTGGACAGTCAAGTCATCTCCTAAGGCAGTCAACCCCAAATTAGGGTTTTGTGTTGCATCAAGATATTTGAGTCAAAATGACCTCAAGTTCTCCTCAATGTCCTAATATATTCTCAAGGTCATCCATGTCAAATTTCAAGCCTTGCAGAGGAAGTTTGCTCAGTCAATTGCTCAAAGGTCCAAAAATCGACTATGCTAGGGCAAAAGTCAACTGTGACCTATAAACAGTCAAACTTCAAGATTTTTTGTCAACATTCTCATTTTGAAGGATATTTCATCATTTGATCAAGGTTTGATCATGATTCATCAAGGATTGCTCAAAATTCACCAAGACTCAAAAGTTGCTAAATTAGGGTTTTGTAGGAAAAGTCAACTCAACTTTGACCAAGCATAACTTTCTCTTACTTTATGAGAAATAACCCATACAAAGATCATTTTGAATAGGATCAAATTTCATACAATCCATCTTCATACCCCAAGATCATAAAATTCACTCACAAAAAGTTACAAATTTGGACATTATAGGTCATTTTTGAAAGTCAACAAAAACACCTTTTTTCCAAAGCTCATAACTTTAGCATGGAATATCAAAATGATATGAGACCAAACGAGTTGGTTAGAGGACATCTCAAGCTTTCTAAAAAGTCAAAGAACACCTCCAAAAGTTCAAAATTGAAGAAGTTATGCATTGTTGAAGTTGGGCATTTTTGCAAAATTGCCAAAAGTCAACTATCCCCAAAACTTCAAATTTTGTCAAATGGGCCCATTCTTTTCCACTTGATATGAACTTGCCACATGGAACACGTGTCCTAGCTTCAGCCTTGTGTCCATTTATAAATTTTATTATTTTATTTGATTTTTTATTGAATTATTTCATTTTTAATCAAATTAAATCAAATAAAATCCAAATATTGATTGCTTGTTATCTTTTTGGCTATTTTAGGACTTAATCATCATTATGATCAACATCAAATTTGTATCTCACCATATAATGTACAAAAAGATGGATTTTTGACAAATTAGGCAAGCTTTCAAAAGTGAATCAAATCAAATCTCATGGCATTGATGTGGAAGGATTCAATACATATTTGTTAACCTAATGCATTCTATCATACATAAGGAGGCTAGAGGGCACGAAAACAAGGCTAGAGGCTGCAAGAACACTGAAAGAAAAACTTGAAAAAAGTGTGAAAAAGCTTGAGTTCGAATTCACACTTAGAGGCAAATTCAGAAGCCAAGGACGCTCTCAATCAATTCCTGGGTGATCACATAACCCTCCTGGATCCCAAGCAAGCTCTCAAACACGCCCAAAAGCACTGTAAGAGTCACAAAAAATCGCTTCTTTCTTGAATTCGCAAATCTTTATTTCTGTATCTTTTGTATAAACTATTTGCATATTCATGATCCTCATCAAGTTTCTAAGCTTTTTACATTATCCAATTTTGTTTATGTGACTCATACTGTGAGGTGCCATATCTAGGGTTCGTGGTTTGTTTTTAGGCATTTCTTTTCCAGGGCAAATTTGGCTGATGAGAAGGGCATGGTTGTGACCGGGACGATGAGACGAGCACAACCATGCCCTTAGATTTCATTTCCATGGCACACAGTGGATTGTAGGGATGCACGACCTTTAGTGACAGGCGGTGTCTGTGGCTATAGGTGTTGCAGAGTTTTAGCCACGGACGTGAGGAAGAAGATGGAGATGTGTCGCCTCTCCAGTGGTTGATTCAAAACACGCGCACTTTGTTTTACCTTTTCTGGCATATGATTATTTTTTCTTTCATTATTATTATTATTATTATTATGTATATCAATAACAACTAAAACACAATTGCCCGGTGGCAAGCGAACGTTGGCACATCCCACAGGACCTGGGTTCGAATCCCAGGACCTCCAAATTTGCATTTGTTATTTTTCTACAGGTTATCACATGCAGATCCAAGCGCATAACCCACCATACTCCCTCACTCAATCAATTTCCAGATGGCCCAAGGCCAGATCTGGTGATCCAGGATGAGAGTCTACCATGGGACCAAGTAAAAGGGCGCATAGGGAATCCAGAAAGTCAGCCAGGCCAGCGCCTAATGGGACTTGAAATTGCCATTCTGACCCCCTTTTTCAGGCCCATACATCCTATCTCTCTCTATTTTATATTTTTGTTTTAATTATTTATTGTTATTGTTTTTATTATTTTATAACCAATCAATTTTTTCCTTTTACAAAATTAAAACAAAAAAATATTTTCTTTATTAAATTAAATTTCAGTATTTTAATTTTTATTAACAAATATTAATTTAATTAATTTAGGCCATTAATTAGGAATAAATTTAATATATTTTTCAATAATTAAAATTAACTTAGACACAATTAGGTTTTTATTAACATTGATTAAATTTATTTTTATTTCTTTAAATACCAAAAACCCAAAAAATATTTATTTTTATTAATTAGTTTAATTAACTTAATTTAATAATTAATTTAGGATAGTTTGTTTCTTAATTCAAAACGAAAAAAAATCTTTACTTTAAATAACAAAGGGTCAAAACCCTAGAACTCGCATTCAACTTAATTTCCCTCACGCGATCCATTTTATATCATATTTGTATTTGTTCCCGGAATGTAATAGATAATTAGGACCATTTAATTATTTTTATTGCTTTATTTATTTTCCGCATTTCAATTTCAAAGGGTAGTTTTTGGCGATGTAAATACCCGACGCCTTGTAATTTAATTTCCGCAATTTATTTTCCGCAATTTATAATTGTTAGATGTTTGATAATAGGTATGCATGACAAGAATGGATGTTTAACCTAAAATTAACTTAGATAACCATTGACATGTACAAAGACAAAATTAACTGAAAACGACACACTCGCACATGCGCACTCTTAGGGTACACCCCACTTGGTTGCCTTCGTAACGCGGTCATTGAGTATAGGTCGCTTTAGAGGTCGCCCTCTTGTCCAAAGATCATAGTTTCCCCGAAACGGTTGCCTCGGATAGATGATCTAAGATATTAGGGTTACCGCTAAAGCGTCCTAACATTGCTTTAGTGACCGTAAGTCCCTAATTCGAATTGACCCTTAAAACTCCAACGACGGTGCTACCTACTCATCAATAGTAGGATAGCATTGTCTAAAGGAAGATAACATAAAACGATTCTTTTTTCGAGTAGGTAGATGGTTCTTAGATACTTCCTCTTTTAAAAAAACAAAAATTCTTCACACTCACACTTTTCGAACAAAGTTTTCAAAAACACTTCATACACTCTTGAGGATAGAAGCAAGAGTTAAATCGAAGTTTCCAAACAAAAACTTTTTCAAACCTACAAGCACAAAAAAAGCAATTTTTGAAAACAAATGAGCAAGTACCTAAGAGCCCGTGGATAACCACGGATAGAAAGGGTGCTAACACCTTCCCTTTCTATAATCTACCCCCCCGAACACGAGAAACATCTCGAAAAAGGAATTTTTCTGTGCTTTTTTCCTTTCCTTGTTGGATAAAATAAAATTCGGTGGCGACTCTTGCTTACCGTGAAATTTTGCGAAAACAAACGCAAAGCGCAAACCAACATTCCAAAAAATAGTCAGTTCTTTCCCACCGTATCACAGAACTGGAGACTCTGCTGGGGACACATCTTATAAGTGGGGTGTACCTTAGGATTAGATCACTGTGTTTTCAATTGTTTGCTTTGTATGATTTATATTTGTGGGCTTGAATCGGAGTTACTATAGATCCTAACCCGGATTTGGGGATACCCTTTAGGTAAGTAGCAATAAACTGTGAGGGAACTGTACGGTGTAGACTGATACGGTTGAAGCAGTAGCTACGTTGGTGTGGCACTTTAGTTTGTACCGATATCCCTTGTGTTGGAACAAGGAGAATATGGGTCTTCTAAGGGGTCATTAAGCACCAACTGATCTTAGAACCTTTAAATTGACCAACTTGGCCATAGAACAGTAGCAGTATGCTACACTCATTGAGACTAAACTCTCGCGATGATTTCGGCTGCAAGAAAAGTTTGCTAAACTGGAATTATGACCGATCAAGGGTAGTCAGTGATATTGAGATCCTCTAGAACCCGATTACTATTTTTAGGATAGGTTTGAGCCAACTGAACTGAAAGAGGGTAGTACCTAAGCTCCTTGCCAGCCTGAAATCTAAGGGCTCTCTGTGTGACTTGTGTGCCTTTACCATGTTTGCTATTTATGGATACTTGTGATGTGCTTTCTATCATGGCATCATGACATCATAACATTGCATGCATCTTGCATTGGACTAACCTATTTCAAAGACAGGAGGGATTCATCTTTGTTCTGTTTTGTAGGTCATGATACCCATGCGTAGGAACACCATCCGGATTAACTTTGTCCAAGTTCCCACTCAGCTCAAGGAGTTGGTTACAAAGATGTCAGATACTACCTCCTTTATCAGGAGACATGGTCACCTCTCGGGCTTGGTCACTTCCAAATTGGACGAGCAGATGATGAGTGTCTTGGTCCAATTCTATGATCCACTGTACCATTGCTTTACTTTTCAGGACTACCAGTTGGTCCCAACCTTAGAAGAGTTCTCTGATCTGCTTGGTATCCCTATCCTGGAACAGACCCCGTTCACAGGTTGGGAGAAGATCCTTAGGTCAGAAGAGATTGCTTCATCCTTTCATATGACAAAGGATGAGGTAATGGCTAATTGGGAAACTCGTAGTGGAGCAAAGGGCTTTCTGACTAAGTTCTTGGTTGGTAAGGCTAATCACTTCTGGGATAGTCTAGACTTCCAGGCATTCGAAGATATTTTGGCTCTTCTGATATATGGTTTGGTACTGTTTCCTAACTCCGACTCCTTTGTTGATGTGAATGCGGTAAAAAATTTCATCTCTGGTAACCCTGTACCCACTCTCTTGGGTGACATTCTTCATCAGCTTTATACCTGTACTGCTCGGAAGTGGGGATCTTTGATGTGATGTGCTCCATTGTTGGCAAGGTGGTTTATTTTTCACCTTCCCAAGTCAGTTTTGAAGAACAAAGAAGGCATGGGCTGGGCCTATAGGGTTATGTCTCTCTCTCTCATAATGACATCATCTAGACTATCAAAGGTATGGACGAGGTGGCTATTATTGATCGTTGTGGGGAGTATCCCAATGTTCCACTGATAGGAACCTATGGAGGGATCACTTATAATCTGTGCTTGGACTTACGTCAGTTTGGGCGTGCTAGGAGGGAAGGTCCTCATGAATTGATGATGCCTAGTATCATCTTTGATTTTCAAGGGGATGGTGACGAGCAACGCCGCAGATTCATAAGGGCTTGGGATAGAGTTCACAGATATGATCCCCACGAGCTGGGCCCAAAGACTTCACTTCCGATGGAGCCATATCTCAGATGGGTTCGTATCCGTGCCCAAAAGCTGGGAATGCCCTATGAAGCCGTTTTACCTATTATTGTCGAAGTTGCTGATGAAGAGGGGGTTCTTCCTACCATCCTCCATCCTCATATGGCCACTAACATTGGGGCACTAAAAAGGTCCTGGGTGCAGCTGAGAGAAGAGTGGGATACTTACCGAGAAAAGTATCACGAGCAAGAGCAGAAGATTCAGAAGTTGACTAGGCAGCTGGAGAACGAGCGGATCCTCAATGACTATGTCCGCACCGATAAGAAGCGACCATGGGAGCATTGATTTTCCTTTGATTATTTCCTTTCCAGTTTTTATTTACTTTTCAGTATTTCCTTTCTTGTAACGCCTTAAGGGCATCTGTTGAACAATTTGAATTTCAAGTTTATCTAATAAAAGTGTGTTTCATTTTTTGTTTACGAATTTGAATCTCTTGATGTCTTTGAAATCATAGCATACGCATTTCATTCCATGCACCTCATAACAGGTACCCCTACAGGTTTTATCATCTTCTTCGCTGTTTATTTCAGCATCATGTCTTCTGAGCCATCAACTGAACAAGCAATCAAGGCTCTGCAGGCCCAGAATGCCCAGTTCCAAGAGTTGTTCATGAATTTAGCTAAGGGTCAGCAAGATCTGAAGACCCTTATTCTGAAAGAGAAGAAGAAGAAGAAGAAAAGGACATTCATGTTTAACACAGGTCATAGGTTTGGAAACAAGCTACGAGATGAAGTTGATTTGACCACCTCATCTGGAGGGAAAGATAGTCAGGAAGAAAGGAGGGCTCTTAGCCCTGTAGTTTTAGAAAACGAGACAGACTTCGACGAAGACCAGTATCCTCCGGCTGAGGATAGATACAAGCAACTGGAAGACCGTTTGAGTGTGATGGAAGTTCAGAAAGTTCCTGGTCTGGACTTTGGTGATCTGGGACTGTCGTCTGGGGTGGTGATTCCCCACAAGTTCAAAGCACCAGCTTTTGCTAAGTACAACGGGGTTTCTTGTCTGAAACTGCACCTCCGGTCGTATGTAAGGAAGATTCAGCCGTACACAGCTGATAAGAACCTATGGATCCACTTCTTTCAAGACAGTCTCTCAGGGACTCAGCTTGAATGGTTTTACCAGTTGGAAGGAGCCAGTATCCGCAGTTGGGAAGATTTGGTTGCTGCTTTCTACAGGCAGTACCAATACAATGCCGACCTCGCTCCTACGCGTACCCAACTCCAGGGTATGTCTATGGGAACGGACGAAGGTTTCAAATATTATGCTCAGAAGTCGTGGGATCTCGCTGGAAGAGTGCAACCACCCTTGGCTAATAGGGAGCTAGTTGATATGTTTCTGGGGACCTTGTCTGGTCCGTTTTTCAACCATCTGATCGGAAGTTCTTCATTTGGGTTTACAGAGCTGATTGTGACCAGTGAAAGGATTGAGGCTGGTATCAAATCTGGTAAAATACAGAAGGGTGCTTCATCAGGAACCGAGAAGAAGCCTTTTAAGAAGGAGGCCAGTGCTGTTTACAGTTCGAAAAGCGAGAATAGACCTGAACACCGCCAAGCTGTTAATGCGGTTGTAATTTCAAGACCTGCTGGTGCTCCCCCGCGCAATAATCAGCCAAAAACCGAGAGACCGCGAAGGCAATTCACTCAGCTCAACATGACTTTATCTCAGATTCTGCCACAGTTATTAAAGACTAATCTGGTGATTCCAAGGGAGGCCCCGAAGAGTCCAAATACAACATCACCAAAGTACGATCTGAATGCCTACTGTGCTTTTCACTCTGATAGCCCGGGGCATGATACAGATGACTGTTGGGTCTTGAAGAACAAGGTACATGATTTGATTGATGCAAAGGAGATCGAGTTCGGAGCACCAGAAAAGCCTAAGCATAGTGCAGGAGTGAATGCTATCGGGGATGATGATGATGAAGAGTTTGATATTGACAGCTGGATATACCCAACTGCCGATGGTGGATTAAGCAACTGGACAACGAAGGATTCTATGCCCGTTTCTGTTATTACCCAGTAATGAAACTTTTTGTTTTGAATTTGTAACAGACAATGTTTTAAACTCTAAGGCCTGGTGTCTTACCCGGGACACCGTGGCTTCATTTTTCAAGGCTTTATGTGTGTCATATACATATATCATTAATAAAAGCATTGGACGTTTCTTGCATTTCAAATTTTGTGCTCCTTGTTTTTCTTTTATTATATATCGCAAAACAACTATTTTACACACACTCACATATACAGGTCTACATCCACTCTAGATCTCACTGGTAACGACACTACTACTGCCAGTTATGACTTCGAAAGTCCGATCAACTTAGCCGAAGACGAAGGTGAAGATGATTGCGAAGTTCCTGGTGAACTTGCAAGACTGCTACTCCAAGAAGAGAGGGCTATGCAGCCACATGAAGAGCCAGTGGAAATAGTGAATCTGGGTACAGAGGTAGACAAGAAAGAAGTTAAGATCGGTGCAAATCTGGAAGCTAGTGTGAAGCAACGACTGATTCAAATGCTGCGAGACTATGTTGAGATCTTTGCCTGGTCTTATGAAGATATGCCTGGGTTGGATACCGATATTGTGTTTCACCGATTGCCTACCAAGGAAGACTGTCCTCCAGTGAAACAGAAGGTCCGTCGAATGCGCCCAGATATGTTTGAGAAAATCAAGGCTGAAGTTATGAAACAGTTTGATGCCGGTTTTCTAGCAGTTACTTCTTACCCTCAATGGGTGGCCAATGTGGTTCCTGTGCCGAAGAAGGATGGTAAAGTTCGAATGTGTGTTGACTATAGGGATCTGAATAGGGCAAACCCCAAGGATGATTTCCCTCTACCTCATATCGATGTTCTGGTTGACAACACCGCACAACATAAGGTCTTCTCCTTTATGGATGGTTTCTCCGGTTACAATCAGATTAAGATGGCTCCCGAAGACATGGAGAAGACAACCTTTGTTACTCAATGGGGTACCTTTTGCTACAAGGTCATGCCTTTTGGATTGAAAAATGCTGGGGAAACGTATCAGCGTGCCATGGTTGCTTTGTTCCATGACATGATCCATCATGAGATTGAGGTATACGTTGACGACATGATTGCAAGGTCGCAAACAGAAGAAGAACATCTGGATCACCTTCAGAAGTTATTTGACAAGTTAAAGTTGTACAAGCTGAGGTTAAACCCGAACAAGTGCACCTTCGGGGTGAGATCTGGTAAGCTGCTGGGTTTCGTCGTAAGCGATAAAGGTATTCAAGTGGATCCTGCAAAGGTGAAAGCTATACAGGAAATGCCAGCTCCCAGAACAGAAAAAGAAGTCAGAGGATTCTGGGACGACAGAACTACATTGCCCGGTTCATCTCACACCTGACTACTACTTGTGAACCAATCTTCAAGTTACTGAAGAAAGATCAAATGGCACGTTGGAACGATGAATTCCAGGCCGCTTTCGAAAGGATCAAAGAGTATCTACAAGAGCCACCTATTCTGATGCCACCAGTTGAAGGGAGACCTTTGATCTTATACTTGACAGTACTAGACAACTCAATGGGGTGTGTGCTGGGTCAGCATGACGAGTCTGGCCGAAAAGAGCATGCTATCTATTACCTTAGCAAAAAGTTTACCGACTGTGAGACCCGATACTCACTGCTCGAGAAAACTTGCTGTGCTTTGGCATGGGCTGCTCGCCGGCTAAGATAGTATATGCTGACTCACACTACTTTATTGATATCAAAAATGGATCCAATCAAGTATATCTTCGAAAAGTCTGCCTTGTCCAGAAGAATAGCAAGATGGCAGATGATCTTGACTGAGTATGACATCCAATATACGACCCAGAAGGCAATCAAGGGAAGTTTATTGGCAGATCATTTGGCACATCAGGCAGTGGATGATTACCAGTCTATGAACTTTGAATTCCCGGACGAGAATATCATGATAGTGACTGATTGTGAGGCACCTGGACCGGATGAAGGACCTGAGGAAGGATCCCGATGGTCTATGTACTTTGATGGAGCTTCGAACGCTTTGGGAAATGGCATTGGCACCGTGATCATATCTCCCAAAGGCTCTCATACTCCGTTCACCGCCTGACTATGTTTCAACTGCACCAATAATATGGCGGAGTATGAAGCGTGCATCATGGGTCTTCGAGCTGCAATTGACCTAAGGATTAAGTTTCTAAGTGTTTTCGGAGATTCCGCTCTTGTGATCAGTCAGATCAAAGGCGGGTGGGATACGAAACACCCTAATCTTATTCCTTACAAGGAGTATGTACTGACGCTGCTTCCACAGTTTGAGGAAATAATGTTTGAGCACTTCCCTAGAGAGGAGAATCAGTTGGAGAACGCGCTGGCTACGATGTCTTCCATGTTCAAAGTCAATTGGGACAATGAAGCTCCCCGGATTATCATTGAAAGATTGGACGAACCTGCACATTGCTGTGACATTGAGACTGAAGAGGTAACCGAAAAGCCCTGGTTTCACAAAGTAAAAAGGTATCTTGAGGATCAAGAATACCCCGAGGGTGCATCTGTTAATGACAAGAAGTTTCTGAGGAGGTTCACAACAAAGTTCTTCATCAGCAATGGCATCCTTTACAAGCGTAACCATGATTCGACCCTACTGCGATGTGTGGATAAGAATGAAGCAGAAAGGATCATGACAGAATTACATGAAGGTACTTTCAGAACTCATTCCAGTGGACACACCATGGCAAAGAAAATCCTTCGGGAAGGATATTATTGGTCCACAATGGAAGCCGACTGTTATCAGCATTCTCGGACATGTCACAAGTGCCAAGTCTATGCTGATAAGGTGCACCTACCTCCAGTTCCCCTAAACGTATTGGCGACACCTTGACCTTTTGCAATGTGGGGCATTGATATGATCGGCGAGATTAGGCCTACGACATCCAACGGGCATCATTTCATCCTGGTAGCAATCAATTACTTTACAAAGTGGGTTGAAGCAGCTTCCTTTTCTACCATAACCAAGAATGTCGTGGCACGGTTCATTCGACACAATCTGATCTGTCGATACGGTGTACCATAGAGGATCATCACGGACAATGATACCAATCTTAACAACAAGATGATCACTGAGCTCTGCAAGCAGTTCAAGATACAGCATCACAACTCTTCTCCCTACCGGCCAAAGATGAATGGGGCTGTTGAAGCGGCTAATAAGAACATTAAGAAGATTGTGCAAAAGATGACAGTGACATACAAAGATTGGTACGAGATGTTACCGTTTTCTCTTCATGGGTACCGTACCTCAGCATAGACGTCAACATGGGAAACACCCTATTCCTTGGTATATGGAATGGAAGCAGTTTTCCCATTGAATTTTAGATACCCTCTCTTCGGATCATGAAGGATGCAGGTTTAAGCGAAGATGACTGGATTCAGACCCGACTTGATCAGCTGAACTTAATCGACGAAAAGAGACTTACTGCTATTTGTCATGGTCAGACGTACCAAAAACGGATGATCAAGACATTTAATAAGAAAGTCATACGACAAGAGTATCAAGTTGGGGATCTGGTGATCAAGCGCATCATACTACCTCAAGGTGATCCCAGGGGAAAATGGACCCCTACTTACGAAGGGCCATTTGTGGTTAAGAATATTTTCTCAGGAGGAGCTATGATTCTAACCACCATCGATGGTGACGACCTTCCTCACCCCGTCAATGCAAACATAGTGAAAAGATACTACGCATAATCAAAGACCCGCTAGGTCGACTGGCCTAGGCATATAAGGGCTTCCCGGTGAACCAAAAGGATTCGGGCAAAAATAAGGCATGAAAATGAAAAAAACTGTACACCCGGTAAGTCGAAAACCTGAAAAGGCGGCTTGGGCAAAAAAGGGTATCCCGGCGGACTGAAAACTCGAAAGAGCGGTCTGGGCAAAAATTAGGGATTAAAGCGTAACACTATGTCTCATTGGATCACCTTGCAACCATACTTCGGTATCGACTATCAAGCTCGGACGACACTAATCAATCTGATCTACCTTCAGCCAAGTAGCAAAGTGATGAGACGCTCGTGGACATAAAGACGATAGCAGAGTTGGAACCCAGTGGGATTATTCACCTAGCTGTTTTGTTTTATTTTCACAAATTGTATAAATTCTATTTGTTCGGCGGCGTTCTCTTACTAGGATGTCAGCCTCTTGTACAAAAATGCCTATTTACAGGCCAAACTCCGAAATCAATACAATTCATTTTCAAAGAAATTTCAAACTGTTTTTCCTTTATCTGTTTTGTTTTGCAAAGAACGTCCAATGTTCATTTTTGATATATGCATTTGACATTAATTGCTGCTCATAAATATTTACACGCGAAACGAAAGACGAATTACTGGTAATAGCAAAAACAAGGGCAACAAGAATTGTCCGAACTGTACAGTTGCTCTGTCCACCAGGTACAAGGTAGGTCCAGTTGAAGAATATGGCCAATGTACTTTCACTCCCCGCAGAGTAAGACAATAATAATGGCTCTCCCCAGCTGAGACTTGCAACTGTGAAGGAATCAATAATACTCTCCCCAAGCAGAGGTTGTAGGTGTTTAGGTATTGGCTTGCATTTTTGGTAAATTCCAAGTGTATGTGTGAATGTCATGACTGATGTCATAACATTCTAGTTCAGGTTGTACTAACTCTTTAGGTACATGTGCAGAAAAATATTGTAACTCAAATACTGATGTTTATAAGTGTGTATCTGAGCATGTTTGCAAAATGATCACATTTTGCTAATCAGTAGACAGGTTTTCTCAGATGTCATAACAGATGTTATGACATCCTGTTCTGAACTAGCAGGATTACAGGATTGGATAAGTCTGAGTTTTTTCAGGAAATAACTCAGTCCTTCCTAAACAGAATCCTGCGTTTTCTGAGGAGTAACCTAGCTCAATCCTAACCTGATCAATGAAGTACTGTGACCTGGTCTTAAGGTCAAACGGAATCAACCCTAGGTTTTTGGAAACCCTAACTGAAAGTTGCAGCTGCTATATATTCAACAGAGCTGCGGTTTTTGAAGGATCCCTGCTGATTGATTAGAAGATCAAGTTTGTAATCTGTATAGATTTGTTTATTGTACTCCAAGCAATTATCATTGTGATAAGTGTCTTGGAATAGGTTTCAATTGTAAGGGTTGTGTAGCACTCAAAGCTTTGAAGCAAGAGTGTTTGAATGTTACTTGACTAAAGCTGTGAAGCAGAGTCAAGTTAGTTGTGTACATCACTCAAAGCTGTGAAGCACGAGTGATTGTGTTACTTGATTAAAAAGCTGTGAAGCTTAATCAAGAGTGTGTTTTGAAGAGTGTCTTCATCAATTCTCAAGTCAAATTGGTTTATGTATCACTGCTGTGATTGAGGGGGAGTGAGTAGGAACTCAGGTTTAAGTTGAACTTAGATTAGAATTGCATTGGGTAGGTCTTAAGTGAAGGAGATAAACTGGTTGGTTTATTCCTGAATTAACATCTCTTATAGTGGATTCTCTCCCTGGCTTGGTAGCCCCCAGAGTAGGTGTTGTTGCACACTGAACTGGGTAAACAATTGACTGTGTTATTTACTGCTTTTGTATTTACTGTCATATAGTAAGTCAGATACGGTGTCATAACATCGGACGTGACATTAAGTATCTGTAGCCAGAATTTCAATTGGCATCAGAGCAGGCACCCTGCCTGTATTACTGGGTGAGATCTAGGGATATCACTTTCTGGCACTATGGACAAAGAAGGAGTTTTTGGAAATAGACCACCCATTCTGGATGGAACTAATTATGACTACTGGAAACCTCGTATGATTGCATTTCTAAAATCTCTGGACAAAAAGGCTTGGAGAGCTGCTGACAAAGGATGGATTCATCCCACCATAACTGAGGAAGATGGGACAATCAGTCTGAAGCCTGAGGAAGATTGGAGTAAAGAAGAAGATGAGCTAGCCCTGGGAAATTCCAAAGCTCTAAATGCCTTGTTCAATGGAATTGATAGAAATATTTTCAGATTAGTTCATCAATATGAACTGGCCAAGGAAGTTTGGGACACTCTCAAAACTACTCATGAGGGAACTTCCAAAGTAAAAATGTCAAGGCTTCAGATGTTGACCACTAAGTTTGAGAATCTAAAAATGATGGAAGATGAAACCATTCATGAGTTTCACATGAACATCTTGGAGATTGCCAACACCTCAGGAGCACTGGGAGAAAAAATGTCAGAAGAAAAACTGGTGAGGAAGATTCTCAGATCCTTGCCTAAAAGATTTGCAATGAAGGTGACTGCCATAGAGGAAGCCCAGGACATTAGCAAGTTGAAAGTGGATGAACTTATTGGGTCTCTTCAGACTTTTGAGATGGGAATCACTAATGATGATGTCAAAAAGAACAAGAGCATAGCACTTATGTCCAACACTGATGTTGAAGAAAACATTTCAGAAGCTATAGCCATGCTAGGAAGACAGTTCAACAAACTCATCAAAAGAATAGATCCAAAGTCAAGGCCTAATGTTCATAACATTTCCACTGACATTGACAGTTCCAGCAGAAGACCAAGGTCAGATGAGAAGGGAGTTCAAGGCAGAGGAATTCAATGCCATGGTTGTGAAGGATATGGGCATATTCGAGCTGAATGTCCTACCTTTCTTAAGAAACAAAAAGGAATGACAGTTACTTGGTCTGACTGTGATTCAGAAAGTAATTCTGAAGAAGAGACTGCCAAACGAGTTAATGCCTTAACTGGTGTTTGTACCTCTGAAAGTGATGAAGAGGTGACTTTTGAAGAACTGGCTGAAACGTACAAGGAACTGTGTATCAGAAGTACTGAAGTCTGTGTGCAGAATAAGAAACAATCAAAACTCATCATAGAGATGGAGGCTGAAAAACGGGCAAACCTTGAAACTATAAGTCTTCTAGAAGGAGAAGTTCAATTGCTGAACTCACAACTGAATCAAATGACAAAATCTGTCAAGATGTTGACAAATGGAACTGACAAATTGGAAGAAATCCTACAGATTGGACAAAATGTGGGAAATAAATCTGGTCTAGGATTTATGAAAGCAACGAAATCTGGTTCTGGTAGGCAAATGTCAAAATAGATGTCTCAACACAACTCTCGACATCAGGAACAGAAACATATGAGGAAAAGGTACCAAAGATGGAAATGTCATCATTGTGGTAGATATGGCCACATAAAGCGTTTCTGCTTCAGATTACATGGATACCCTAATCAGAATTCAGGTGTCAAACCTAAGTCTAAAAAGGTACCACATGCTCCTCAATGGAAGAAAAAGGCTACTGCACTGATAGCTCACACTTCCCTGAGGGTCTCTGCAAAGGAAGACTGGTACTTTGACAGTGGATGTTCCAGACATATGACTGGAATCAAGAACCTCCTCAACAATGTTAAGCCTCACACCACCAGTTTTGTGACCTTTGGAGATGGGGCTAAAGGTGAAATCAAAGGAGTTGGTGATTTGAACTGTCCTGGAGTTCCAAGTCTAAATGAAGTACTGCTGGTGAAAGGACTGACCGCTAATCTCATTAGTATCAGTCAACTGTGTGATCTAGGATTCAAGGTCAATTTCTCAAAATCTGAATGCCTTGTAATCAATGACAAACAAGAGATAGTAATGAAAGGAGTCAGATCCAAAGACAACTGTTACTTATGGGAGGCTGAGAATACTAATTTCTCATCTGTGTGTTGCATTGCAAAAGAAGAAAAAGAGGTGAAACTGTGGCACCAAAAACTTGGCCATCTTCACCTAAGGGGTATGAAGAGGATCATCTCCTTGGAGGCAGTCAGAGGGATTCCAAAACTGCTAATTGATGAAGGAAGAGTTTGTGGTGAATGTCAGGTGGGTAAGCAGACGAGGATGTCACATCCAAAGTCAAGACATCTGACCACCACTAAGGTTCTAGAACTCCTCCATATGGATCTGATGGGACCAATGCAAGTAGAAAGCCTTGGTGGTAAAAGATATGCCTATGTGGTTGTGGATGATTTTTCCAGATTCACCTGGATTAATTTCATTAGAGAAAAATCAGATGCATTTGAAGTCTTTAGAGAACTGTGCAAAAGAATTCAAAGAGAGAAGGAAGGATGTATTGTCAGAATCAGAAGTGATCATGGCAAGGAATTTGAAAACAGCAAGTTTGATGACTTCTGTGCTTCAGAAGGAATCAGTCATGATTTTTCTTCTCCCATAACACCTCAGCAAAATGGAGTTGTGGAAAGAAAAAACAGGACCATACAAGAATCTGCCAGAGCAATGTTACATGCCAAAAGACTTCCTATGTATTTTTGGGCTGAAGCTATGAATACAGCTTGTTATATTCATAACAGGGTCACCTTGAGAAAGGGAACCTCATCCACCATATCTGAACTCTGGAAAGGAAGGAAACCAACTGTGAAGTACTTCCATGTGTTTGGCAGCAAATGCTATATCCTGTCTGATCGGGAACAGAGAAGAAAACTGGACTCCAAAAGTGATGAAGGCATATTTCTAGGATACTCCTCAAACAGCAGAGCTTATAGAGTATTCAACTCCAGAACCAAAACCATGATGGAATCAATAAATGTCATAATTGATGACTATCATGAAGAAACAGATGTTCCTTGTACTGTTGAGACATTCTTTGAGACTTCAACCCAACAGGATGATCTACCCAACTCCACCACAACATAATCAGAATCGAAGGAAGCTAGCAAGACTCCTTCCATCAGAATTCAGAAGGATCATCCAAAAGAGCTCATCATAGGAGATCCTAATAGTGGAGTCATCACAAGATCTAGAGAAATCATCTCAAATTCTTGTTTTGTGTCCAAAATAGAACCAAAAAATGTCAAGGAAGCCTTAACTGATGAATATTGGATTGATGCAATGCAAGATGAACTGAACCAATTCAAGCAACATGAAGTTTGGGAACTGGTTCCTAGACCTGAAGGAACTAACATCATTGGGACAAAATGGATATTCAAGAACAAGTCAGATGCTGAAGGAGTTGTCACCAGAAATAAGGCGAGACTTGTTGCTCAAGGATACACCCAAGTTGAAGGGGTTGACTTTGATGAAACCTTTGCACCTGTAGCCAGGTTGGAATCAATCAGACTCTTGTTGTCAATTGCTTGTCTTCTGAAGTTCAAGTTATTTCAGATGGATGTGAAAAGTGCCTTTCTAAATGGGTACTTAAATGAGGAAGCTTATGTGGAACAACCTAAAGGTTTTGTGGATCCAACCCATCCTGATCATGTCTACAAATTGAGAAAAGCTCTATATGGGCTGAAACAAGCTCCTAGAGCATGGTATGACAGGTTAACAAAGTTTCTCTCAGACAAAGGCTACAGAAAAGGAGGCTTGGACAAAACTCTATTTGTCAAAACTGAAGGAGGGAAGCTGATGGTTGCCCAAATATATGTTGATGACATAGTGTTTGGCGGAATGTCAGAACATATGGTTAAACACTTTGCTGACCAGATGCAGGCTGAATTTGAAATGAGTCTCATGGGAGAACTAACTTATTTTCTTGGACTACAAGTCTCACAGATGGAGGACTCAATCTTCCTATCTCAAAGCAAGTATGCTAAGAATATTGTAAAGAAGTTTGGTATGGAGAATGCAAGTCACAAAAGGACTCCTGCTCCTACTCATCTAAAGCTCTCCAAAGATTCAAGTGGGGTTAAGGTGGATCAAAGTCTGTACAGAAGCATGATAAGAAGCTTATTGTACTTAACTGCCAGCAGACCTGATATTGCCTTTGCAGTTGGAGTTTGTGCTAGATACCAAGCTGATCCTAAAGTCAGTCATATCAATCAGGTGAAGAGAATTTTGAAGTATGTAAGTGGTACTTACAACTATGGATTGTTGTATACTCATGGCTGTGAACCGACTCTGACTGGTTACTGTGATGCTGATTGGGCTGGTAGTGCTGATGATAGAAAAAGCACCTCTGGAGGATGTTTCTTTTTGGGAAGTAATCTGGTTTCCTGGTTCAGCAAGAAACAGAATTGTGTGTCTCTTTCCACCGCTGAAGCTGAATATATTACAGCTGGCAGTAGCTGCTCTCAAATGTTATGGATGAAACAGATGCTCACTGAGTATAATGTCACACAAGATGTTATGACATTGTACTGTGACAATCTGAGTACAATCAACATATCCAAGAATCCCATTCAGCATAGCAGGACCAAACATATTGACATACGACATCACTTTATTAGAGATCTTGTAGAAGAGAAGACCATCAAATTGGAACATGTTGCCACTGAGCTACAACTGGCTGACATTTTTACCAAGGCTTTGGATGCAAATCAATTTGAAAACTTAAGGGGTAAACTGGGTATTTGCCAACATGAGGAATTGTAGCAATTACTTTTGCTTAAAACAAAGACCAAAGGACTTATGCCTGTTCTGATTGGTTTAAAATTATATTTTCTCATTTCCTACAACTGTTTTAGGAAGTTGAATAGGCACTCCTTTGCTTCGTTCCTCTCTCGTCTTCTCATCAATCAGGAATTTCTTCTCATTTGCTGCTGGTCCTTCAAAACTGACAAAATGTCTCAAACGCCATCATCATCCAATACGACCATCTCAACCTCTTCATCTGATCAAGATTCTGGGACAATCTCTTCCTGTCTGGACTCTGATGATCTGGAGATCTGTTCTCATAGAATTAACTCCACCAAGGCCAAAGAGTTGAGAACAAGACATACAGGTAATCCATCTCATTCTTCCTCTTCAGTCCCCCCTGAAATTGCAAATAGGGAAGGGACAGCCTATGTTAATCAAGCAATAGCAAAAATTGTTTCCCGAATTCTGAACGAGAACCACTCAGTTCCTGGCATTTCTGTTCCTCTGAACCAAGAAAACTCAAATGCTGAAACAAATCCAAATGTTTCTAAGAATGTTGAGACATCAAACAAAGAGAGAAATGCTGACATTGCTCACAAGAAAAGAAAGAAGCCTGAATTCTCTGGATCTGATGACAGTACTTGAAGGATGATTGCTGCTTGGTGGTGTTGCTGGTGGAGTTTGGAAGTATGTTCTGCTATTGTCTGCTGCTGATCTCATTATTGTGTCTTGGATAACTGTATAACTTTATAAACATGTAATCTTTGGCCCATTTGTGGCTAAAGTGGGGGAGAATATTTTTGGTACTGCTTAATTAGTACTTAACACTATATTTTTCTGCTGTCACTGATTTCTGCTGCTATCTATCTATCTCTGATTGTTTAGGGACTTTAGCCAAAAATCTGCCAAAGGGGGAGTTTGTAGGTGTTTAGGTATTGGCTTGCATTTTTGGTAAATTCCAAGTGTATGTGTGAATGTCATGACTGATGTCATAACATTCTAGTTCAGGTTGTACTAACTCTTTAGGTACATGTGCAGAAAAATATTGTAACTCAAATACTGATGTTTATAAGTGTGTATCTGAGCATGTTTGCAAAATGATCACATTTTGCTAATCAGTAGACAGGTTTTCTCAGATGTCATAACAGATGTTATGACATCCTGTTCTGAACTAGCAGGATTACAGGATTGGATAAGTCTGAGTTTTTTCAGGAAATAACTCAGTCCTTCCTAAACAGAATCCTGCGTTTTCTGAGGAGTAACCTAGCTCAATCCTAACCTGATCAATGAAGTACTGTGACCTGGTCTTAAGGTCAAACGGAATCAACCCTAGGTTTTTGGAAACCCTAACTGAAAGTTGCAGCTGCTATATATTCAACAGAGCTGCGGTTTTTGAAGGATCCCTGCTGATTGATTAGAAGATCAAGTTTGTAATCTGTATAGATTTGTTTATTGTACTCCAAGCAATTATCATTGTGATAAGTGTCTTGGAATAGGTTTCAATTGTAAGGGTTGTGTAGCACTCAAAGCTTTGAAGCAAGAGTGTTTGAATGTTACTTGACTAAAGCTGTGAAGCAGAGTCAAGTTAGTTGTGTACATCACTCAAAGCTGTGAAGCACGAGTGATTGTGTTACTTGATTAAAAAGCTGTGAAGCTTAATCAAGAGTGTGTTTTGAAGAGTGTCTTCATCAATTCTCAAGTCAAATTGGTTTATGTATCACTGCTGTGATTGAGGGGGAGTGAGTAGGAACTCAGGTTTAAGTTGAACTTAGATTAGAATTGCATTGGGTAGGTCTTAAGTGAAGGAGATAAACTGGTTGGTTTATTCCTGAATTAACATCTCTTATAGTGGATTCTCTCCCTGGCTTGGTAGCCCCCAGAGTAGGTGTTGTTGCACACTGAACTGGGTAAACAATTGACTGTGTTATTTACTGCTTTTGTATTTACTGTCATATAGTAAGTCAGATACGGTGTCATAACATCGGACGTGACATTAAGTATCTGTAGCCAGAATTTCAGAGGTTATCCACCATCAGCGCTGAAAAGGCTTAAATCCCCGGCAGTCTTAATATTCCCCAACGAAGTATAAGAATATTCCCCGACAGAATACAAGATATCCCCAATGGAGTTAAAATTTTCCCAGCACGGTCTGAAAAAGCTTCCCCAACGGAGTTGAGAGATATCCCCAGTAGACTCTGGAAGTTTATCCCCAACGGAGTACAAAAATAAATATCCCCAGCCGAGTTCAAAGGATCATTACCAGTAGAACTCAAAGGAATATCCCCAAAAGAGTCTGTTGTACCCCAAAATTTGCCCTCCCATATTCCTCAAGGTTTGTCAAGAATCATCTTCAAATGGTTCAAGATTTGCTCAAGAGGTAGACAGTCAAACCACCTCCTAAGACAACTGAAATTAGGGTTTTGGTTCTTTCAAGGAATTTGGGTTTCTCAATGGTTCAATCAAGTCTCATAGGCCTATATACATTCTCAAGCACCTACATGCCAAGTTTCAAGGCTCACAGTGTCAATTTGCACAGTCAAAAGCCTCATTTGACCTACAGTCAACTACTGCAAGGGCAAAATGGTCATTTTGCAGTCAAAAGTCAAAATTTTTCATCAACATCTTATTTTGAGTCCACAATCATCATTTGATCAAGTCTTGATCATGATTCCACAAGGATAGCTCAAAAATCATTAAGATACAAAAACTTACTATTTTTGGACAGCAGAAAAGTCAACTGTATCTTGACCAAGGCATCACTTTTTCATGGTTTGTCAAAAAAATCCCATCCAATGCT
Source organism: Vicia faba (assembly GCA_948472305.1). NCBI lineage: Eukaryota > Viridiplantae > Streptophyta > Magnoliopsida > Fabales > Fabaceae > Vicia > Vicia faba. Next base: position 357,305,138 of record OX451735.1, read on the forward strand.
CATTTTTAAGGGGATGTAATTTCCTACAATCCATATTCACACTTCAAGTCCAAGAAATGCTCTCACAAGAAGTTATCAATTTCTACATTATAGGTTAAATTTAAAAGTCAACAAATGTACACTTTAAGTCAAAGGCTATAACTTGAGATTGGTAAATCCAAATGACATGGGACCAAAGGCATTGGTTAGAGGACTTCAAGAGCTTTCCAAAATGTCCAAGAACATGTTCATATGATCAAAATTGAGCAAGTTGTGCATTGGAGAAGTTGGGAAATTTTCATGAATTTGCAAAAGTCAACTTTGCTCAAAACACCTTATTTTTGCTAATGGGCCTCAAATATCTTCTTGAAACTTCATCCTTGGCCTATGAACGACCCATCAAGATTAATTGAATTTATTTTCTTATTTTTTATTAATTAATTGGATTTTTAGTTGATATTAATTCATTTAATCAATTTAAATTGTAGGAAAATACAAGATTTGGTTTTTAAATCTTTTTGTGAAGCAAATATGACCTAAAAAGGCTGGCAATTTCGTGCACCAAATCAAAGATGCAAAATCTCCAAAATTGGCAACTTTGTTCAATCATGAAAATGCAAAAAGATTTGATTTTCAATCAAAGATCAAATCATCATTTCAATGGATTCTTGTTCAAGTTTTGACCTAATTCCATTCCTCTATATATATGCAAGCAAATCCTAATCTCAAAAACGTGAGAAAGCTGCAGAAAAAAGCCATAGCATATTGAGAAAATTCAAGAAAAAGTGAAAACTGATCTTTGCTTTCCAGACCAATTCAAGGTATTCTATTGATTCAAACACATTGCAGGAAGTGTCAGGGACGTTTTGCAATCCAATTCAAGCACTAAAACTCCAGGAATCAAAGAATACAGAACCACGGTTTGCTTTTCTTATTCAAAATCGTATTGCCTAATTCATGAGCATTTAACATGATTTCTTGATTGTTTTGCATTGCTAGGAACCATATGAAGCTAATGGTATCACTTAATTGAATTATAATGCAATGAATCGAAGAATGCCATGAACGATTTTCTAGGGTTTCCGAGCTTTGAATTAGGGCTTTATGAACCAAGAAAAATTAGGACCAGTGATACACATGGTTGGAATCGTTAGGTCAAGACGAATAAGACTGACCCCTCGCGAAATATTTATGTGAACCACAGCGCTAATCGCTATTTTTCGTTGCAATGTATTGTGGGGGTTAAAAACCCCCGTTATCTGTTTATATTTTTTGCAGGGACCATGAAGAAGATGATGATGTGTTAGTACCTGGTTGGCCAGTTTAAAAAGAAGCGCGCGTTTTTATAATTTTGGTATGTTAATTGGTTTGCATATATAATGAATGTTTATTATTCCACTAATGACTAAAGCAGGTTGGTGGAGTGGTGAACGCGCTAGCATATGAGCTTTGGGACCTGGGTTCGAATCCCAGGTCCCCCAAAAACATTTATTTCTTTTTCTCTTGGCATATTCACATGCAGATTCCAAAGTGATGTCCACCATGCACTTCACATCCCAGCGCGCCAAGTGGCCTCAAACTCAAATCCTGTGGCCTAGATTAAAAGACCAGCGTACTCCTTGGTCAATGCACGTGTGGACGATCAAAAAAAGTCAAAGAGGCTTGCAGTTTGTTGGGCCACAATTTCCAAAGACACCTCCTTTTGGGCCAACACCCCCCTGATTTATTCTTCTTTTATTATTCTTTTATATTTTTTTATTTAAGTATTTTACCATTAATTATTATTATTATCACTTAATTAAACAAATTAATTTTTTCCTAATAAATCTAGAAAACATAAAAAATAATAATATTTTTATTTATTAAATTTAAGTAGTTATTTTGTAAATAAAATACTAACATAATTAATTTAGTCTTTTTAATTAGGTTAATTTCAATATTTTTTGCAATAAATAAAATAAATTAGAATTAGGGTTTTTACTAACTTTTGACTATTTTTTTTATTTGTTTCCTTGAGACATTAAAATACCAAAAAAATATTTCCTTTTATTAATTAATTAATTAGGTTTAATTTAATTTAATTCAATTTCTTTCTTTCTCAAAAAGGGGTCAAAACCCTAAAAACACTCCGACCCAATTTTCTCTCGCGCGTATGTTTGATTTATTATTTTTTATTCCATTATTATGTATTTGCTCCGAGGATGTAATAGCTTTAATCAGGACCCTTTTTATCGCTTTCCTTTAATTTTCCGCAATTTACTTTTCAAAGGGTTTGTTTTTGGCGATGTAAATACCCGACACCTTGTAATAGCGTAGATTTCTTTCCCGCAACTATTAACTGTTAGATGTATGTTAACTAGGCTATGCATGACAAGACTTATCTCTGAAATTAAAATCAACTCGTAGCTCACCATAACATGTGCAAAGATAACTTAACTGAATCCTGACACACTCGCACATGCCACTCCTAGGGTACGCCTCACTTGGTTGCCTCGACGTGGTCATTGAGTATAAGGTGTTTTAGAGGTCGCCCTCCTGTCTAAAGATCCAAGTTGCCTCAAAATGGTTGCCTCGGATAAAAAGGATCTAGGACATTAGGGTTACCTCTAGGGCGTCCTACTATTGCTTTGGTGACCACATGTCCCTATAATCGAATTGACCCGAAAACTCCAACGACGGTGCTACCTACTCCTCAGTAGTGGGATAGCGCTGTCTAAAGGACATTTACACAACTTAATTTCTTTTGAGTAGGTAGAGGTTCTTAGATACTTGCTCTTTCAAAACAAAAACAACTTTTCGCACCTACACTTTTCTGACAAAAGTTTTCAAACAACACTTCATACACTCTTGAGGACAGATACAAGAGTTAAATCGAAGTTTTCAAACAAACTTTTTCAAAACCCACAAACACAAGAAAAGCAAAACATTTTTGAAAACATAGTGAGCAAGTACCTAAGAGCCCGTGGATAACCACAGATAGAAAGGGTGCTAACACCTTCCCTTTCTATAATCTACCTCCCGAACCGAGAAACATCTCGAAAAGGAATTTTGCTGTGCTTTTGTCCTTTCCTTGTTGGAGAAAATAAAAGACGGTGGCGACTCTTGCTTACCGCGACATTTCGCGAACCAGCATTTCAAAATAGTCAGTTCTATTTCCACCGATCACAGAGTCTAAAAGGTTTCCCATAGAAGTCGCAACCAAAGATCATCCCCAGCGAAAACGAAGAATCCAACTCTATTCTTCAGCAGCTATCCGAGATTTCTTTTCCCCAGCTAGAAACATTACATTTCCATACATCATGATACAAGCATATACGCATCATACCACACAATCTCATTTATTTTGAGAGCATCATTGCTTGATATATATCATGCATTTCATACATCATGACATTACATATGAATAACTCTTTACCTTTTCAGAGAAAGACGAATCAATAAACACCGTCGACTACTTATATGACATGGTAGTCTCCTCAAAAACTACATCTATTGAGGGCTGTTTCAGCGGATTCCTCAGAAAGATGCCCTCACAAGACTTTCGTCTGGTTCAGTTAAATCGATTCTAAGATTTTTCTGATTCTTATCCAGTCAAAGTTAATCCAAGACCTTCTTTGGTTCAGTCAGATCGACGCTAAGATCTCCCTGATTCTTATTCTAGTTAAAGATATTCCAAGACCTTCTCTGGTTCAGTCAGATCGATGCTAAGATCTCCCTGATTCTTATTCCAGTTGAAGATATCACAAGACTTTCTTCTGGTTCAGTTAAATTGATTCTAAGATTTTTCTGATTCTTATCCAGTCAAAGTTAATCCAAGACCTTCTCTGGTTCAGTCAGATCAACGCTAAGATCTCCCTGATTCTTATTCCAGTTGAAGATATTCCATGACTTTTGTCTAGTTCAGTTAATTCGATTCTAAAATTTTTCTGATTCTTATCCAGTCAAAGTTAATCCAAGACCTTCTCTGGTTCAGTCAGATCGATGCTAAGATCTCCCTGATTCTTATTCCAGTTGAAGATATTCTAAGACCTTCTCTAGTTCAGTCAGATCGATGCTAAGATCTCCCTGATTCTTATTCCAGTTGAAGATATCACAAGACTTTCGTCTGGTTCAGTTAAATAGATTCTAAGATTTTTCTGATTCTTATCCATTCAAAGTTAATCCAAGACCTTCTCTGGTTCAGTCAGATCGACGCTAAGATCTCCCTGATTCTTATTCCAGTTGAAGATATTCCAAGACTTTCGCCTGGTTCAGTTAAATCGATTCTAAATTTTTTCTGATTCTTATCCAGTCAAAGTTAATCCAAGACCTTCTCTGGTTCATTCAGATCGACGCTAAGATCTCCCTGATTCTTATTCCAGTCGAAGACCTCCTATCAATAATCTCCAAATGGCATCTGTAAGCCCATTCCCGACATCACAAGGCTGATACCACTTCACACGAGTGCAAATTTCTGGGCACTCTAGTGTTCAATCATCTTCCACCTTCGGATCACGAAAGGCACGAAAGCCAATATATATCCTCAGGTTTAAGAAGATTGAACAGGGGCAGCTGTTGTACCCCAAAATTTTCCCTCTCATATTTCTCAAAACATTGCAAGAAAATCTCCAAGTGGCTCAATATTGCTCAAGAGTTGGACAGTCAAGTCATCTCCTAAGGCAGTCAACCCCAAATTAGGGTTTTGTGTTGCATCAATATATTTGATTCCAAATGACCTCAAGTTCTCCCCAATGTCCCAATATGTTCTCAAGGTCATCCATGTCAAATTTCAAGCCTTGCAGAGGAAGTTTGCTCAGTCAATTGCTCAAAGGTCCAAAAATCGACTGTGCTAGGGCAAAAGTCAACTGTGACCTATAAACAGTCAAACTTCAAGATTTTTTTTAACATTCTCATTTTGAAGGATATTTCATCATTTGATCAAGGGTTGATCATGATTCATCAAGGATTGCTCAAAATTCATCAAAACTCAAAAGTTGCTAAATTAGGGTTTTGTAGGAAAAGTCAACTCAACTTTGACCAAGCATAACTTTCTTATACTTTATGAGAAATGACCCATACAAAGCTAATTTTGAAGAGGATGCAATTTCCTACAATCCATATTCATACCCCAAGATCAGAAAATGCACTCACAAAAAGTTACAAATTTGGATATTATAGGTCATTTTTGAAAGTCAACAAAAACACCTTTTTTTTTCCAAAGCTCATAACTTGAGCATGGAATATCAAAATGAAATTCGACCAAAAGGGTTGGTTAGAGGACATCTCAAGCTTTCTAAAAAGTCCAATAACACCACCAAAAGGTCAAAATTGAAGAAGTTATGCATTGTTGAAGTTGGGCATTTTGCAAAATTGCCAAAAGTTAACTATCCCCAAAACATCAAATTTTGTCAAATGGGCCCATTCTTTTCCACTTGATTTGAACTTGCCACATGGCACACGTGTGCTAGCTTCAGCCTTGTGTCCATTTATCAATTTTATTATTTTATTTTATTTTTTATTGAATTATTTAATTTTTAATCAAATTAAATTAAATAAAATCCAAATATTGATTGCTTGATATCTTTTTTGGCTATTTTAGGACTTAATCATCATCATGATCAGCATCAAATTTGTATCTCACCATATCATGTACAAAAAGATGGATTTTTGACAAATTAGGTAAGCTTTCAAAAGTGAATCAAATCAAATCTCATGGCATTGATGTGGAAGGATTCAATACATATTTGTTAACCTAATGCATTCTATCACACATAAGGAGGCTAGAGGGCACGAAAACAAGGCTAGAGGCTGCAAGAACACTGAAAGAAAAACTTGAAAAAAGTGTGAAAAAGCTTGAGTTCGAATTCACACTTAGAGGCAAATTCAGAAGCCAAGGACACTCTCAATCAATTCCTGGGTGATCACATAACCCTCCTGGATCCCAAGCAAGCTCTCAAACATGCCCAAAAGCACTGTAAGAGTCACAAAAAATCGCTTCTTTCTTGAATTCGCAAATCTTTATTTCTGCATCTTTTGTACAAACTATTTGCATATTCATGATCCTCATCAAGTTTCTAAGCTTTTTACATTATCCAATTTTGTTTATGTGACTCATACTGTGAGGTACCATATCTAGGGTTCGTGGTTTGTTTTTAGACATTTCTTTTTCAGGGAAAATTGGCTGATGAGAAGGGCATGGTTGTGACCGGGACGATGAGACGAGCACAACCATGCCCTTAGATTTCATTTCCATGGCTCATAGTGGATTGTAGGGATGCACGACCTTTAGTGACAGGTGGTGTCCGTGGCTATAGGTGTTGCAGAGTTTTAGCCTCGGAATTGAGGAAGAAGATGGAGACGTATCGCCTCTCCAGTGGTTGATTTAAAACACGCGCGCTTTGTTTTACTTTTTCTGGCATATGATTGTTTTTTCTTTCATTATTATTATTATGTATATCAATAACAACTAAAACACAATGGCCCAGTGGCAAGCGAACGTTGGCACATCCCACAGGACCTGGGTTCGAATCCCAGGTCCTCCAAATTTGCATTTGTTATTTTTCTACAGGTTATCACATGCAGATCCAAGCGCATAGCCCACCATACTCCCTCACTCAATCAATTGCCAGATGGCCCAAGGCCAGATCTGGTGATCCAGGATGAGAGTTTACCATGGGACAAAGTCAAAGGGCGCATAAGGAATCCAGAAAGTCAGCCAGGCCAGCGCCTAATGGGCCTTGAAATTGCCATTCTGACCCCCTTTTTCAGGCCCATGCATCCTATCTCTCTCTATTTTATATTTTTGTTTTAATTATTTATTGTTATTGTTTTTATTATTTTATAACCAATAAATTTTTTCCTTTTACAAAATTAAAACCAAAAAATATTTTCTTTATTAAATTAAATTTCAGTATTTTAATTTTTATTAACAAATATTAATTTAATTAATTTAGGCCATTAATTAGGAATAACTTTAATATATTTTTCAATAATTAAAATTAACTTAGACACAATTAGGTTTTTATTAACATTGATTAAATTTATTTTTATTTCTTTAAATACCAAAATCCCAAAAAATATTTATTTTTATTAATTAGTTTAATTAATTTAATTTAATAATTAATTTAGGATAGTTTGTTTCTTAATTCAAAACGAAAAAAAATCTTTTCTTTAAATAACAAAGGGTCAAAACCCTAGAACTCGCATTCGACTTAATTTCCCGCACGCGATCCATCTTATATCATATTTGTATTTGTTCCCGGAATGTAATAGATAATTAGGACCATTTAATTATTTTTATTGCTTTATTTATTTTCCGCATTTAAATTTCAAAGAGTTGCTTTTGGCGATGTAAATACCCGACGCCTTGTAATTTAATTTCCGCAATTTATTTTCCGCAATTTATAATTGTTAGATGTTTGATAATAGGTATGCATGACAAGAATGGATGTTTAACCTAAAATCAACTTAGATAACCATTGACATGTACAAAGACAAAATTAACTGAAAACGACACACTCGCACATGCGCACCCTTAGGGTACACCACACTTGGTTGCCTTTGTAACGCGGTCATTGAGTATAGGTCGCTTTAGAGGTCGCCCTCTTGTCCAAAGATCATAGTTTCCTCGAAACGGTTGCCTCGGATAGATGATCTAAGACATTAGGGTTACCGCTAAAGCGTCCTAACATTGCTTTAGTGACCGTAAGTCCCTAATTCGAATTGACCCTTAAAACTCCAACGACGGTGCTACCTACTCATCAATAGTAGGATATCATTGTCTAAAGGAAGATAGCATAGAAAGATTCTTTTTTCGAGTAGGTAGATGGTTCTTAGATACTTGCTCTTTTAAAAAAACAAAAATTCTTCACACTTACACTTTTCGAACAAAGTTTTCAAAAACACTTCATACACTCTTGAGGACAGAAGCAAGAGTTAAATCGAAGTTTCCAAACAAAAACTTTTTCAAACCTACAAGCACAAAGAAAGCAATTTTTGAAAACAAATGAGCAAGTACCTAAGAGCCCGTGGATAACCACAGATAGAAAGGGTGCTAACACCTTCCCTTTCCATAATCTACCCCCGAACCCGAGAAACATCTCGAAAAAGGAATTTTTCTGTGCTTTTTTCCTTTCCTTGTTGGATAAAATAAAAGTCAGTGGCGACTCTTGCTTACCACGATATTTTGCAAAAACAAACACAAAACGCAAACCAGCATTCCAAAAAACAGTCAGTTCTTTCCCACCGTATCACACCTGGACCCGACCAGATAATAGTTTGACTTCTTCAATTACTGAAACCTGGACCCGACCAGATACCAGTTAACCTCAAGTTCACAATTATTGAAGCCTGGACCCGACCAGATAATAGTTTAATTCCTACAAAATCACTAGCAAAACTCCTCTTCCCTAGTAGAGTTTGCCACTATTCCTAGTAAGTTGCTGAAACCTGGACCCAACCAGATAACAATTTGAGTTACTAAAGCCTGGACCCGACCAGATAATAGTTTAACTCTTCAAAACATAGAAGAACTTGGACTCATCCAGACCAAGGTTTAACTTATTTCCCCCAGTAGAGTTTGCCTCTACCCCAACAAGTTATTGTGAAGCTTGGATCCGACCAGATAGCAATTATCCTCAAAAATTCGTTGTAAAACCTGGAACCCGACCAGATAGCAACCAAATCCCCAAGAATTTTATTGTGAAACCTAGACCCGACCAGATAACAATTAACCTCATCAACCTCAGAAATCTGCAAAGCCTGGACCCGACCAGATGTCGGTTTTCAAGCAAGTTATTGTGAAAACCTGGAGCCCAACCAGATAATAATAAACTTTGATCCCCAGAGAGACATTGTGAAACTTGGACCCGACCAGATAATAGTACAACTTGCAAAAAACCATGAAACCTGGACCCGACCAGATAGTAGTTACCACTTCAAAGTTACTGCAAGGCCTGGATCCGACTAGATAACAATTGACTTCCTTATCCCCAACAAGTTGTTGTGAAGCCTGGATCCGACCAGATAACAATTCAATTCCAAGAAATTTTCTGCAAAGTCTGGATTCGACCAGATAGCAGTTGACTACTTTATCCTTAGCAAATTGTGAAGCCTGGATCCGACCAGATAACAGCTAACATTCAAGATAAATTCCCCAGCGGAAGCATCCTTTCAACAAAATTTGAAGATATGTATATTCTTCATCCCCAACGGAAATCCGGGAGTCCACTTCCCAAAACTCAGCAACAGTCATAGATTTATTTTCCCAGACAAAAACATACATCTCACATTCATACATCATAGCATGTACATACAAAATGCATTTAACATGATCTCATTCATCTTGTGAACATCATGCATCCATCTGCATTTTTACTAACTCTTTTTCTCACAGGTAAAACATCAAGTTTTAGTATAAATCAACAAAAGATTTGTGCTGATATTTCTTCCAGTGTTTACCACCATTCCTCCAAACGGCATCTATAAGCCTATTCACAATTCATCTTCGAGTGCAAATTTCTGGGCACTCTAGTGTTCAATCATCTTCCACCTTCAAGTCATGAATGGCGGATCCACCAATATAACTCTTAAGGTTTAAGAAGATTGAACAGGGGCAGCTGTTGTACCCCAAAATTTCCCTCTCATTTATCAACTAATTTCTCACAAGATCTCCTTGGGTTCAAGACTGCACTAGGGTTGATCAGCTCAAGACACCTCCTTAAACACTGATGACTGAAAATTAGGGTTTGAGATTGCACAAGGACAAATGAACTTTTAATGTCTCATATGACTTTTATGGATCATTTTGGACTCTCAAGATTGCTCATGTCAAGTTTCAAGTCTTGGATCCCATTTTTGCTCAGTCAATTGACCAGTTGACATAAAAATCACCTATATTGGGGAAAAAGTCAACTGTGGTCAATTTACAGTCAAACTTCATAATTTTTGATCCATGTCAACATTATGAACCTATATATGTCATTTGATCAAGTTTGTATCATAATTCCTCAAGAAATTTGATCAGATCATCAAAAGGGCAAAATGGTCAAAATTAGGGTTTTGATTGAGAAAGGGCAATTTCTGATTTTTGACCTAACAAACGTTTGATTGGTTGGAGACATGATCTAAAGGATTAAATTGCATCATTTTGACCTAATGGCATGAATCAAAACTTCCTTCAAGATCAATTGATTGATAATTGATTTTCAGTCAATTGATTGATAATTGATTTTCAGTCAATTGATCAAAAGTCAACTGCACACTGAAAAGTCAAACTTTGACTTTTTGGTCAAAATAAAGTATCAAATATCACAATTCATCAAAATATGTCAAAATATGAAACTTGTTCATCAAGAAATCAAAAAAGTCAAGATTTCATTTTGAAAAGTCAAAATTTCCAAACTTAGAAATTTTTCTAAGTGTTGAAAACTTCATATTTTTTTCACAACTTTGAGCCAATTTTTTACCATGATGCAAGATGATTCAAAGGAAACTTTCAACATAAAAGTTTTAGATCTCTATGAGATACAAAACATTTCTGAACACAACTCCTCTTAGAATTGTATGGATTTCAAGTTACGATTTTGTGAATACATGTTCATGAGACTTGGAAACTTAATGAAATTTTGCCCTAGTTTAGGCAGGATTTGGACCTAACTTCATGGAAATTTTTCACATAGTTCCAAGGGGAATTTTCAAAAATGACCAACATATGGGTTGTAGATTTTGTTACAAGCTTTCTAAAATGTCCAAGAACACATTGATATCATGTTTGAGCAAAGAGAACCGAAGAGATGAAGTTAGGGTTTCATTCTTGATTTACAAGCCATTTCCATGATGAATAAGAATTCAAATCTAAGCCTAGGCTGCATAATCTTTGCTTTGCAGGCCTTAAACTTGTTTGGAACTCCATAATTAAATGTTTGTACAGCTGTTAGAAGCTTTAATCTAAGCATTCACTGCATTGCCCATGCTTAATACCATTTTGGGAAGAAATGCAACATTGCCATTTTGGAAAAGTGGCTTTTTTGCACAAAGTCAATTCTTGAGCTTTCCACTTGTTTTCTTCTGATCACACATAAACCAAAAGTCATAAGAAACTTGTCTAAAGCCTTAAAATAACTCAGGCCATGCTTGTAATTTATTTTGAAACCATATTTCCATTTTTCTTCAAAATCAAGTAACATAGCCATAAGTCTATATCTCGTGCTTCTGACTCTCTCAAGTGCTAGAACCTTTTCCATACATATGCACAAGTTGTTTGCAATCTAACACACGGATAGATAAGCCCTCAAACTCCCTAGAACTGAGAATCACACACAAAAACTCCATTGTTGCATAATCTGACCAAAAACTTGAAACTTACATTTCCCTCGTGCGTTTCCAAGCCATTTGGTTCCTAAAGTTTCTAAACATAAAATACGAACCATCCAAACCCTTCTTTCCCAACTGTAACACCTCCATCATAAAGTTCCATTTTCAAAACAGGGGTCTGCAACTTGACTTCTCCAGAACTCTTCAACCATTTTCAGCTCAAGCCAAACATCACATTAGCTTCCTGGGAACTTGAGGAAGCTAACCCAATCACTAGAACTCATCGAAAGGTGCTCAAACTCAAAACACGATCTCCATTTGCAAGGTGAGTTTTCTGATTTTTGAACTCCTCATATAGGCATTGTTAATATTTCATTTTCAAAGATAAAATGTAGACCTCATTACCGCGAAGCTGTACATATCCATAGTTTGTATTTATATGGTTTGAGCTTAGAGAATTTTGGAGTTAAAGTTTCTGAAATTTTTAGATTTTAAATCAGGGCCAGAAAAATTCTCACTCATCTTAGATTTATAGCTTTAGTTATTTATATGGTTAGACTCGTGGTAAGAAATGCCACAACTTTCATGTTTGTACTTTCCATTTTTGTTGAAAGATGAACAAGTTACAGGTGCTCTGGTTGGCTGAAGGTTGAAGACGAAGTACAGGTCTTGGAAGCATTATGTGTTATGTATTTATCATTTCATTTTAATAAACAGATGTATAGCCACCCCAGTGGTAAGATAACGTGTTGGTAACCAAGAGGGCATGGGTTCGAACCTCAGCATGTTGCCTTTTATTTCTTTTTTACATTTCCTTCTTTTTTTCCTTTGCAGCGCTGGGCCTTCCCCTTTGGGCTTCCTTTCTTTTACTGAAACATATCCCTGATTGCTCAATACCGCGCAATCCAAATTTTTTTTATTTATTTTCTGATTAAAAAAAAAGGCTAATGGACAAGGCCTAAACAAAAACTGTTTTTTCTTTCTTTCTTAAAAAACACTCCAAATCAAATCTTCACCCCCCTGACCTTTCTTTTTATATTTTTATTTTTATTTATCTTTTTATATTCATTATTATTAATATTATTATAATATTTATTTTTATTAATAAAAAATTTCAAAAAAATTTCATTTATTATTTAGGTAATAATATGTTTATATTTTATTTCTCTCAAGACTAAAAAGACAAAAAAACATTTTCTTTAACAAATTAATTTCTCTTTTAATTATTTAAGTAATAATAGACTTAGGTTTAATTAGTTTTTAATTTAGATTAATTTAGAAGCCCTAGTTCCTTTTATTTAATTAATACTAATTTAATATTCAAAACCTTTTTTCATAAAAAAACTAAAAAAACTTTTCTTTTCTAATTAACTTAATTGAATTTTCTTATTTCTTTAGGTTAAATATTTTCTTCTAGTTTATTTAGGTTAAAACAAACAAAACATTTCTTAACAAAAATCCAAACAAATTCATACTCTGTCCCATTTATTCATGCTTGTACATTATTATTTCAATTCTTGTACATTGTTCAATATGGTTGTAATAGTTAATTTGATTTAAATTCTTGCAATCCCCATTTGTAAAAATGTATACCCCATCCCCCAAATAATGTAATAGCGTAGAATATTTATTTTCCGCAATTTAATGCTTTATATATAAATGCTAGTAAATTAGGGTTTGTATGGAAAGATTAAAATCAACAAGTTAGCAAACCCTAAATCAAGACAAAACAATACATGGAAATCAAGACACTTTCATACTTATACCCTTAGGTTAAATCCACTTTGCTGCCTTGAGAAATAAATGGTCATAATACGCATGTGAGGTATCTTAGCAAAAGCAATCAAAAAATACAAGATCATAGTCCCTCGATGACGCTATCAAAGTTACCTTTTCAAAATGATCTTAGTCCCTCAAAGAGAAATTGCTAAGATATTTCACAATATTGCTATCATGGCTATACAATGACCCACACACGTCCCTTTACATCCAAAGATAAGGCTTCTTATCAAATCAATAGTAAGATAGTAATATCAAAGGAAAGGAAGAAATGAACCAAGACTTTTGAGTAGGTAGATTGTTCCTAGTTGCTTGCTCATTTTCAAATCAATCATCCTTGCTATTTTCAAAACAAACACCAACACTTTCAAAACATATTTCCAACTTTAAACATTTTCAAAAGATCAACACTTTGTATACGTTCTTACGAACGAGAACTATTACAAAGTTTGCCTAAACGATTGCGCCTTTTCAAAATACTTTCAAGAAACTACACAAAGCACATTTTCAAACAAAAGCAAGTGATCTAGCAAGAAACTAAGAGCCCATAGATAACTATGGATGGAAAGGGTGTAATACATTCCCTTTTCATAATCTACCCCCCCCGAACTCAAGAAATAATCTCAAAGGTCTTTCCTGTTCTTTTCAGCCTTTCCTTTTGGATAAAAGAAAAGTCGGTGGCGACTCTTGCTAACCGCAACATTTACGATAAAACACAAAATAACCAAGTCAGTTCTCCCACCGTATCACACCCACCCTATTAAGATCCACTTGTAAAAATCCCGACTTATCCATTCGTATGCCACTATTATGTACCCATTTGCAACCAAAGATATAAATCTGAAACTTTTCATAATCAAACACCCAAATATGCTCGATAACCCCAAAATATGACAAATTTGCATATTTTGGGTTTAAGTCATTCATACTTGAAATGTGCATTGCTTTAGCTACAACAGTGACACCACTATTCTGCATAATGATTTTATCATCTTGTTCTTTACTATAAAATGTGTATCCGTTAATTGCGTATACACTATAAGAAAACGCGAGCAAAGTCGGACCATATGCTAAACATCTCAACCTTTCTGTTATTGAGGCGGGATCTAAATCAAACTTTGAATAAATATGATCTTTGAACCATTGTATAAAACTTTGATTGTGCTCTCGTACAATCCAATTTTCATTTCTATTCAGATTTAAACCCCGGAGTACATCCTTGTGCATTTCAACATACGACTCAACCTCATTGTCATTGTGCAGAACATATAAATGCACTTGATCCCGTTCAACCCTTGATACTGTCATAATTTTATTTCCGATTAAATTTATTCCTTCCTTCCTCTCTAAAATATGAAATTTGGGTAGTCCAATGGATTAAACATTAGTCAAACATTCAGTACAAAACTCAACCTCTTCTTTAGAAATGTATCATTCAACCATACAACCTTCTGGCCGAATTTGATTTTTCATGTACCCTTTTAGTATTTTCATATAACGCTCAACAGGGTACATCTATCTTATATAAGCTGGTCCACACAATTGTGTCTCTTTCACAAGATGAACAACAAGATGTACAATAATGTCAAAAAATGAGGGAGGAAAATATATTTCAAGCTCACACAAAGTAATAACTATTTATTTTTTCAATATTGGTAAGATCTTAGGATCGACCACCTTACTACAAATTGACTGGAAGAAAAAACACAATTTAGTTATGGCGCTTCTTACTTTTTATGGAAAAATAGAATGTATACCTATTGGTAGAAAATGCTCCATTATAACATGTAAATCATGTGTCTTTAAACTCTTTAACTTAAGGTCTTTCATAGACACAAGTCTTCTAACATCTGAAGAGTAACCTTTTGGAACTTTAACTTCACTTAGAAACTTACACAATATTTTTTCTCCTTTCTAGATAAAGTATAAGCAGCAGGCGGCAAATATGTTCGTGTTCCTTTCTTCATGGGTCCTAATTCAGTTCTTATTCCCATCTCTATCAAGTCCTTTCTTGCTTTAAGGCCATCCTTATACTTTCCTTGTATATTGAGTAACGTACCAATAACACTTTCAAATACATTTTTTTCAATATGCATAACATCAAGAAAATGTCTTACATACAATGACTTCCAATATGGCAATTCAAAAAAAATGACCTCTTCTTCCACCCACCTTTGACAAGCGTATTTGCAAAAGGCTTGCCAAATTGAGTACTCATATCTTTTACATTCTCAAAAACTTGGTCACCTGTCAACATAGGTAGAGCTCTATCATGTTCTGGATTTCTATTGAATGCCTTTCTCCACCCACGGTAGTGATGATTAGAATTTAAGAATATAAGATGACCCAAAAATACATTCTTTTGACAAAATTCCAATCGCTTCCAATTTGTGTGTTCTTCAAAAATAGGACACACTTTTTGACCTTTAATGCTATACCCTGATAGATTTCTATATGCCGGAAAATCATTAATTGTGCCAAACAACATCGCCCTCAAATTGAAACTTTCTTTCCAATATCCATCATAAACCTCCACACTGTTCTCCCACAAAACGTTTAAGTCTTCAATTAACGGTGTCAAGTATACGTCTATGTCATTCCCTGGTTATTTAGATCCTGAAATTAACATAGATAACATCATGTACTTGCGCTTCATACATAGCCATGGAGGTAGGTTATAAATCATCATAATTATAGGCCATGTGGAATGTGAGATACTTTGAAGACAATGCGGGTTCATTCCATCTGTAGATAATGCCAAGCGAAGGTTTCTTGCTTCTCCTCCAAAATTAGGATAATCATTATCAATTTTTGACCACTGTGGTGAATCTACTGGATATCGAAACTTTCCATCAATAATTATTTCATCTGCATGCCAAGTTAAGTGTCTTGCATCGGTTTCACTATGAAACATGTGTCTAAATCTCAGAATTATAGGAAAATACCATAAGACTTTTGCTGGAGATAATTTTTTTCTTATATCGAGATAAACCGCATTTAGGACACTCATTTAATGATTCATATTCGTTTCGAAACAAAATGCAATCATTTGGACAAGCATGTATCTTATCATAACTCATGCACATAGAGTACAACATTTTTTTGGCCGCATATGTTCAATTAGGAAGAAAATTATCCCCCAGAATCATATCTTTCATAAGGACTAATAACTCTGAAATTTTTATCTGACCATCCATTGCCCGCCTTTAAGTTGTACAATTTTAATACTGCGGACAATCTTGTGAATTTAGTGCAACCTTTATACAACAGTTCCTCTGCATCACTTACTGTTGTACCCCAAAATTTCCCCTCTCCTTTATCAAGATTTTTCCTCACAAAACTTCTTGGACTCAAGACATGATTAGGGTTTGCTCAGCTCAAGACCTCACCTTGCACTAATAGCCTGAAATTAGGGTTTGCGTTTTCACAAGGATTTTTGGACCATCAATGTTTCATGTGACTTCCATACACCATGTTGGACCCCTAAGATTTCTCATACCAAGTTTCAAGCCTTGAATCACATTTTTGACCAGTCAATTGGACAATTGACCTAAAAATCAGCTGTATTGGGGAAAAAGTCAACCATGGCCAATTTACAGTCAAACTTCATAATTTTTGATCCACAATCCCATTATAGGCTCCTATGTACCATTTGATCAAGTTTGGATCACAACCCCTCAAGAAATTTGATCAGATCATCAAAAGGGTAAAATGGTCAAAATTAGGGTTTTGATTGAGAAAGGGCAATTTCTGATTTTTAACCTAGTCAATGACCAATTGGGTTCAAGCATGATTTCAAGGACTCAATAGCATCATCTTGACCTAATTACATAGTTCAAAAGATCTCAAATGCATAGGATTGACAGATGAATTTTGCAGTCAACTGATCAAAAGTCAACTGTACACTGAAAAGTCAAACTTTGACTTTTTGGTCAAAATCAAGTGCCAAGGGTCATAATTCATCAAGACATGTCAAAATGTGAAACTTGTTCGTCAAGAAACCTAATTTTGAAAATTAGGGTTTTAATTTGAAATTTTTCATAACTTAGAATTTTTCTAAGTTATGGAAATTTCTTATTTTTTCCCAACTTTCCATAACTTTTTCACCATGATGAAATTGGATTCAAAGAAAACTTCCAACATGAAAGTTGTATTCCTCCATGAAATATACAAATTTGATTCACAAAGTTTTCCCAAAAGATGCTTGTATCTCAAGTTATGATTTTGTGAATAGGGATCCATAAACTTTTTAACTTAGTGAAATTTTGCCCTAGTTTAGGCAGGTTTTTGACCTAACTTCATGGCAATTGTTTACCTAGTTCCAAGAGGAATCTCAAAATGTATTTCAAATATGGATTGTAGAGCATGTTAGAAGCTTTCCAAAATGTCCCAGAACTCTCCAAGATCATTTATGGTTAAGGAGAATCGAAGAAAGAAAAATGGAAATTTATCACTTTTGTTCAAGGCATTTTCACAATGGTTCAAGCTGCAAATCTGCCCTAGCATGCTTGTACTTGGCATTACAGGTCCTAATACTTTCTACACTCCATAATTGAATGCAAATTCATTGGATATTGGATTTATTATGACCTATGGAGCATTGTACAAGAGTTTAATCCATTTATGGCATAAAGTTCACAATCCCATTTTCATAAAGCTTGCTTTTTGCAACTTTGCAAATCTTGAGCCATGGACCTAATCTTTTGTTGCAAACAATATCCACAGTTATCAGGCAAAGTACACCAACTCTATGCAGTCCATAAGCTAGCAAGTACAACACCTTGGGCATTGTCACTTCAACTTTTCTTCAAAAGCAAGAAATTTGCAAAAGTCAATACAACTTGTGTATCTGTTAAAGGCAAGACTTGGTATCATTTCAAACGACTTCAGAACTTTGTAACAAGCCTAAGACACGAATCCACAACATTTAAAACACTCAAAAACACAAAAAAACCCAAGTTCCTGCCCAAATAGGGCATCTTCTGCAGAACCTTGGCCAAATCAATATTGGCTCGTGCGTTTTTCTTTGAATCACTTCAAACACATTCCCTACCTCCTACCTAAACTATCCAGGCCTTTGTCTTGAAACTTTAACCTCTGTTTCAAGCTTCATCATTTTCATTTTTGGAGTTTGCAGGTTGACTTCTATAGGAAGATTCAAGCATCTACAAGTCAAGTTGAGCATTGGAAAAGCTTGAGGGAACTTCAAGGAAGCTCACAAGATCTTTAAGTCTCACTCAAAGTTCCCACATTGCCATATCCAAACTCAACTGAACAAGGTATTTTTCAAGTTTCTATCTCTCTATTTAGGCATCCTTAGGTCACGATTTGTGAAGCAAAAATGTAGTCCTTAACTTGCCTAAGCTGTACACATGCATAGTTTTTATTTATATTAACTGAGTAGTTAGAATTTGAAGCTTGAAGTTCATGAAAATTTTAGTTCAGAAATTATGGGTGATAAAATTCCCCTTGATCTTTGAGTGTTAGGTCACAAACTTTATATCACTGGAATCGTGGGATCATGAGCTACATTTTTCATGATATAAGTTTTTGATTTTATGCAAAGAATAGCAAGAACATGATTTGAAGAAGAACGCACGCGTTTGAAGAGACAGAGGACAGGGACAAAGTTGTCTGGGCCTGGCGTGCCTTGGGCCTTGCATTTCTGACTTTTCACACCCCCTTGTTTCCTATTTGCACCCCCCTTTGCAT
This sequence comes from Vicia faba, assembly GCA_948472305.1. Lineage (NCBI taxonomy): Eukaryota > Viridiplantae > Streptophyta > Magnoliopsida > Fabales > Fabaceae > Vicia > Vicia faba. The sequence continues at coordinate 357,323,900 of OX451735.1, forward strand.
ATTTTTGTTAGTTTTCATATTTTCCTTTTATTTTTATGATTATTGACTTTAATAATTTTTTCTGAACATTAAAAATACCCAAAAATATTTTCTTCATTTTTTGCATTTTTATTTTATTTTTATTTTTATTTTATTTTTTGCATAATAAAATAGTTTACTAGAATAAATAGAAATCCATTTTCTTAAAAAAATAGTAAAAACACTTAAAAATACCATGCATTTTTATTTTATTATTTTTCAAACATAAAATATTATTTTATACATATTTTATTTTTGTTATTACTTGTAAATATTTTTATTTATTATTTCTTGTAAAAAATGGACAAATGAATAAATAATAGAAAACATATTTTCTTTTAAAACAAAATTAGGGTTTCCCCCTTTAAAAAATAGTAATATTATTTTTTCTTATTTTTAGAACTTAAATAATTTTATTTTCTCATACATAAAACAATTACAAAACTTTTTTTGCATATTTACATTTTTATTGTATATTTAAATAATTGTTTATTTATTTATTGTACAATTAATTCAATTGGGTTGTAATAGTAAACTAGGGTTTTATTTTGTGCAAATATCCCCATTCAAAACTTGTATCCCCCCTCCCATAATATTGTTGTAATAGTTTAGATTTACTTTACGCAATTTATCGCATTATATCCATGTTTAGTAAAAACTAGGGTTTGTATGATAAGACAAAATCAAACAAATAACAAGACCTAACACAAGACAAAAATGCATGAAAAATGAAAACACATTGCACACAAGCACCTCTAGGGTTTCACCCACTTGGTTGCCTAAACAAAATGGTCATGGTATGCATGCTAGGTATCTTGGCAAAACAATACAAAACAAAAGATCATAGTCCCTCGATGACGCTAGACAAGGTTGCCTAAAAACAAATGATCTTAGTCCCTAAAACATGCTAAGATACTTGGCACCATTGTTATCATGGTCATACGATGACCCACGCCCCTCCTATTTAACATCCAAAGATAGGGTTGTTTACCAAATCAATGGTAAATCAACAATATCAAAGGAATAAAAATGTACAAGAAAGACTTTTGAGTAGGTAGATGCTTTTAAATACTTGATCAATTTGCAAAAACAATCATTGCTATTTTCAAACAAACACACACATTTCAAAACATTTCCAAACAACTTTCAAAACATTGAAACATTTTTCAAAAGACAAACATCTTTGTATACATTCTTACAAACGAGAATCATTACAAAGATTGCCAAAATGATGGCCTCTTTTCAAATACTTTCAAAAGCATACAACGCACCATTTCAAACAATTGGAAAAGCAAAGCAAGTGATCTAAACTAGTAACTAAGAGCCCATGGAAAACCATGGATGAAAAGGGTGCTAGCACCTTCCATTTTCATAATCTACCCCCCGAACTCAGTAAAACATCTCAAAGGTCTTTCCTGTGCTTTTTGACCTTTCCTTTGGATAAAATAAAAGTCAGTGGCGACTCTTGCTAAACCAAAACATTTGCGAACACAAACGCAAAACCTCAAGTCAGTTCTCCCACCGTATCACAGAACTGGAGACTCTGCTGGGGATTGATAGTAAAAGTGGGGTTACCTTAGGGTTTTAGATCACCTTGACATGCTTATCTTGCTTGACTTGTTTGCTTTACACTTTGGTTCTATGGTTTGGGTTTGAATCCTCTACCCGGATTTGGGAAACATTCATAGGTAAATAGCAATACATTGTGGAAACTGTGCAGGGTATACCGACATGGTCTAAGCAATAGCTATATTAGTGCGACATATTTGTGGGTACCGGTAGCCTTTGAGTCAATCAAAGAGAATACTAGGCCACTGAGTGATGTCATGAAGCACTAATGGACTTTTAGAACCTTTACTTGACCAACTTGGCCTTTTAGGATGTAGTGAGATGACCGGCTTTGGTGCAGTCCGAAGTTGGTAGATACTCGATACTACACTCATTGAGGGTTGGTTCCTTGGAATATTTCGGTCGCCGGTAAAGAGGCTGAATTGAAATAATGAACAAGGAAACAATCTAGTGATATTGAGATCCTTAGAACCCGATTACTATTTCTAGGACAGGTTGAGCCAACTAAACTTCAAGAGGGTACTTACCTATGAAACCCCATGCAAGCCTAAACTAGGAACTTGTGTGATTTGTTTGTACATATATACTTGTGCATAACATCATGGACATCATAAAGCATCATATGCATCCACTAACCATTTCAAGGATGTTGGAATTTCATCTTTGTTCCTGTTTTGTAGGTTATGGAATCACTTCGCAGGAAAACTATTCAAGTCAACCTTGTAAGAATTCCTCCACAACTCAAGGAGCTAGCTTCAAGGATTCCTGAGAACTCTCCATTCACCGAAAGGCATGGTCGTCTTCTCAACTTAGTCACTTCCAATACTAAGGAGGATATGCTAAAAGTTCTCTTCCAGTTCTTTGACCCTTTGCATCATTGCTTCACATTTCCTGACTACCAACTTGTGCCTACTTTGGAGGAATTTTCTCAAATCTCGAGGATTCCTATTCTCAATCAACTACCCTTCAACGGTACGGAAGGAGATCCAAAGCCAGAAGAGATTGCTCAAGCCTTACACTTGCACCCATCTGATGTCACAACACATTGGGAAACTAGAAGTGGTGTCAAAGGCTTCTTGGCAAAGTTCTTGTTTGAGAAGGCCCAAAGCTGCTGGAATTCTTTGGACTTACAAGCTTTTGAGGAGATTGTATCTCTTCTCATCTATGGGATGGTCTTGTTCCCTAATCCTGATCAACTCATAGATGTGAGTGCTGTCAAAATCTTCATGACTCGCAACCCGGTGCCTACATTGCTTGGAGTCATCTTACAATCTTTTCACACTCGTACAATGAGGAAAAGAGGAGTTCTCATGTGTTGCACTCCTCTACTGGCAAGATGGATTATTTCAAATCTTCCCCAATCAGTCTTGAAGAATGAGCAAGGTCTGAGGTTGTCACAACGGTTGATGACCCTTACACATTCAGATATCCATTGGTGTTCTCGATCAAAAGAGAATGTTATTATCATTGACCATTGTGGAGAATTCCCTAATGTCCCTCTACTTGGCATTAGGGGAAGCATCACCTACAACCCTTGCTTGGATCTGAGAAAATTTGGTTATGCCCGAAGGGATGGCCCACATGACATGCTGATTCCAGACTTGGTTTTTGACTTTGACAACGACGATCAAGGACTTCAAAAAAGGTTCATCCAAGCTTGGAGGATGCCCAACAAGGTAAACAGTAAGACCCTGGGACACAAGAATTCCACCCCCCTTGAGCCTTACCTCAAGTGGGTACGAACCCGCGTCCAAAGTCTTATGATGCCTTACCCCTCCATTCTCCCTGTGATTATAGAGCCTGTTATGGAAGGAGAGGTTCCATACACCTTCCTACATCCTGACATGCCAACATCACTTGAAGATTTACAAAGGAGTTGGATACAGCTCAAGGGAGAACGTGATACTTTTGAAGCCCAATTCTACGCCAGCGAGAAGAAGGTTTTAGAACTCACTCATCAACTCCATGAAGAGAAGACTCTCAACACCTACATTGCACCAAAGAGGATGCACAACATCTTTTTTTCTTAGAATTTTGTACTATTTTGCCCTAGGGGCATTGATGTAAACAAATTCTATTTTATTAATATAACGTTTGTTCTTTTTTGTTTAACACAAATTTGAATTTCTGAATCCTTGAAAGCATTACATGAATACATATCATTTATCATATGCATAAGCAGGTCTTCACACCAAGTTTCCTCATCTCTCTGCTGTTTATTTCAGCAAGATGAATATTGAACAAACGGTCAAAGATTTGCAAGCCCATAATTCACAATTTCAACAACTACTCTTGACCTTGGCTAAGGGACAGGAGGAGCTCAAGACTCTACTAGAGAAGGAAAAAGAGAAAAAGAAGAAGAAGCGAGCTGGGGTGGTTCTTATGGGCAGAAGGTTTGAAGGACAAGCCAGACAGACTTTGGAATTCCCATCAACATCTGAAGAGGGGGAAGGAAAAGGTAAAGGAACTGCAGTGCCATCTGAGTTTGAAGCAGAAGAAGTGGAAGATGAGGATTACTCCGAACAACAGTATCCTCCGGCCGATGACAAATACAAGAACTTGGAAGAGCGTCTAGCTGCCATGGAGATACAGAGAGTTCCGGGGCTGGATTTTGAGGAGTTAGGGTTGGTTTCTGGAATTGTAATCCCTCCTAAATTCAAAGTTCCACTATTTGCTAAGTACGATGGGGTGTCTTGCCCAAAGATGCACCTATGATCTTATGTCAGGAAAATTCAACCACATTCTTCTAACAAGGACCAGTGGGTCCACTTTTTCCAGGACAGTCTTTCGGGAACGCAACTTGATTGGTTCTACCAGTTGGAGAGAGCAGATGTCCATAATTGGGAGGATTTGGCAGCCATATTCTATAAACAGTATCAATACAATGCCGACTTGGCGCCTACCCGTACTCACCTACAGAGTATGTCTATGGTTACTAACAAGGGTTTCAAAGACTATGCCCAAAAAATGGAGGGATTTAGCCGGAAGGGTGCAGCCACCTTTATCTGAAAGAGAGCTAGTTGATATGTTCTTGGGGACTCTGTCAGGTCCTTTCTTCAATCACCTGATTGGAAGCTCCTCTGCAGGTTTCACTGAGTTGATTCTAACTGGCGAAAGAGTGGAGGCCGGTATTAGAAGCGGGAAAATTCAGAAAGATGCATCTACCTCTACTGCTGCAAAAAAGCCCTTCACGAGAAAGAAAGAAGTGTCTGCTGTCTATGCTCAGAGGAATCAGGGAAGAACCGAAAGACGACCAACTGTGGGGGCCGTTATGATTCAAAAGTCTGCCTCAGACCAACCAAGGAACAATCAGCCGAGAAACGACCAGCCAAGGAATAACCAGCAAAGGGTGGAAAGGCCTGTAAGGAAATTCACCAAGATAAACATGACTCCTGCTCAAGTCCTGCCCCATCTCTTGAAGTTGAATTTGGCCATGCTAAAAGAGGCCCCTAAAAATCCTAACACTTCATCTCCACACTACCATTCGAATGCCAGGTGTGCTTACCATTCAGAAAGTCCAGGGCACGACACCAACAACTGTTGGGCCCTGAAGAATAAGATTCAAGATCTGATAGACACTAAGGAAGTTGAATTTGAAGCTCCTGAAAAGCCGAATTTTATCTCTGCTCCAATGCCTAGGCATGGACATAATGCCAGTGCTATGGAAGAAGACCTGTTTGTTTCTACTGTGGATGAACTGATAACTCCTCTCCTAACCATCAAGTTAAATTTGTTGAAAGCTGGGGTGTTCCCAGGTTGTGACCAAGATTGCCATGCTTGCCTATCCTCCCCATTTGACTGTCCTCTATTGAAGAAAGGAATCTAACAATTGATCGATAACAAGGAAATTTTGTTTGAGAAAGCTCCTGTCTCACCCATTCCATTTCCAGAAGTTTCAATAATAACCATATACACCAATCCTTCCAGGGTTCCTAAAAAACCCGTTAGGATTACATCCGCTCCAATGACTACTCCATTGAAGATAACAATTCCCGGACCAACCACATACAAATCCGATAAAATGGTACCATGGAACTACGGTGGAGAAATCTACTATTATGGTGTCAAACAGATTGAACAGATTGTAGAAGAAGAAAGCTCCGAAGAGGATACTCCCGACATCAGTAACTTGCCGAAACATGCAAGGTTACTCGTAGCGGAAGAATCTTTTCTCCAGAGATTGCTCCTCCAACAGCAGTCTTTGGACCCGTGGCCACTCCAAAGATTACCCCCGTGACTGTACCTACAAGTGTACCCGCTGACAATAACAATACAATTCCCATCCCTGTTTCCGTTGCTGAGAAAAAAGGAAAGAATGTTCAAGAGGAGCCTGTCTTGACGAAGGCTCAGGCACTAGTTATTCCTGATACCTCCCAAAAAGAGATGGAAGAGATTCTGAGGATCATTAAGAACAGTGATTACGATGTTGTTGAACAACTGGGGCATACCCCCTCCAAAATATCTATGTTAGCCCTGTTGATGTGCTCTGAGGCACATACTAAAGCTTTGGTCAAGTTTTTGAAGACGGCCCACGTGCCGCAAGAAACATCCGCTGATCAGTTCCAGGAATGTGTGGCTAGTTTAACAGCTGACAATGGTCTAGGTTTCTCCGATGCCGACTTGACTTTTAAAGGGAGAAAACATAACGACGCACTACATGTATCGGTGGAGTGTAGGGGAACCACCCTAGCTCATGTCTTGGTTGATACTGGGTCGTCTCTAAATGTCTTGCCGAAGAAAGCCTTGGATAGACTGGATTGTGAAGGCTTAACCCTGAAACCCAACAATATCATTGTCAGAGCCTTTGATGGTTCTAAGAGGATGGTCCATGGAGAGGTGGACATCCCGATCAAGGTGGGTACCCATACGTTCAATTCAACATTCTACGTGATGGACATCCGTCCTTCCTACTCTTGCCTGTTGGGGCGCCCCTGGATTCACAATGCCAGAGCTGTCACTTCTACTCTGCATCAAATGCTCAAGTACCCTGTCCAGGGGAAAATTATAACTGTCCATGGGGAAGAGGAATACATGATCAGTGATCTGAACTCCTTCCGTTATGTGGAGTTAGATGGCGACTTCATAGAGACCCCTTTCCAACACTTTGAGGAGGTTTCTACTGAAATAGCAGCGACCAAAGCGGTATCTTCAACTCCTGTGATCACAAGACCTGTACCTCAGATGTCATCTCTCAAGGATGCTAGGGCAGTAGTGGAAGAAGGCGGATCCACTATCTGGGGTCAGCTACCAGAATTTCCTTTCAAATTAGACAAATTCGGCCTAGGGTTCACTTCGACTGGTCAGAAGGCTGTGCACCGCTCCCGTGCCGGAGGGCCTCCTGTGAAGATCAGCCACCGAGGGGTTAATTCACTAGAGGACAGTGAATAAGAGAGCAGCTTGGAAGACTGGATTTCCCTACTGTTGGCGGAGGACTGTGCAACTGGGAAGCAAAAGACTTTGTCCCGATTACTTTTATACCGCAGTAATTCATCTTTTCTATTTCTGTTGGACTGTAATAATTCACAAACAATTCGTACTTTTTCAACCGTGTGTCTTACCCGAGGCACATCAGTCCATTTGTAAGGGTTCTTATTTCATTTTCATATGTCATTTTAATGAATCATGGACGCTTTTCATATATAAAACTTTTGTGCTCATTGTGTTTCTTTTACATTTTGTTGTTTTAAGATGGCTATCCCTTACACACACCCACACTCACAAATGCAGGTACCCTTCCATTTCGGAACCCATGGGTAACGACACTGCTATAGCCTTCAGTGACTCTGAAGATCTGATCAACCAAGCTGAATACGAAGGTGACGAAGATTGTGAGGTGCCAGGGGAATTGGCCAGACTTTTACAGCAAGAAGAAAGAGCAATTTCGCCTCATGAGGAGTTGTTGGACACAATCAACTTGGGTATAGAGGAAGACAAGAAGGAAATCAGAGTGGGTGCCAACCTAGAGCCGAGTGTCAAGGAGCGCCTAATTCAGCTGTTGCATGAATATGTTGAGATCTTTGCCTGGTCATACGAAGACATGCTGGGACTTGATACAGACATTGTGGTACACTATCTCCCTACAAGAAAAGACTGTCCACCAGTTAAATAAAAGGTCCACCGCATGAGACCTGACATGTATGAAAAGATCAAAGTAGAAGTTATGAAGCAGTTCAATGCTGGATTTCTTGCTGTTACTTCCTATCCATAATGGGTTGCTAACATTGTGCCCGTGCCTAAGAAGGATGGCAAAGTGAGAATGTGCATGGATTACAGAGATTTAAACAGGGCCAGCCTTAAAGATGACTTTCCACTTCCGCACATCGACATCCTGGTTGACAACACAGCTCAGCACAAAGTATTTTCTTTCATGGACGGATTCTCAGGTTATAACCAGATCAAAATGGCACCTGAGGACATGGAGAAAACTACTTTTGTTACACAGTGGGGTACGTTCTGCTACAAAGTGATGCCATTCGGACTGAAGAATGTCGGGGCAAACTATCAACGTGCCATGGTAGCTTTATTTCATGATATGATACATCATGAGATAGAGGTCTATGTAGATGACATGATAGCCTGATCACAAACTGAAGAAGAACACCTTGATCACTTGCAAAAACTGTTTGTTAGGTTGAAGGAGTACAAGCTCAGATTGAACCCTAACAAGTGCACATTCGGAGTCCGATCCGGTAAACTTCTAGGTTTCATTGTCAGCAACAAAGGCATCGAAGTTGATCCTGCCAAAGTCAAAGCTATACAAGAAATGCCAGCTCCTTGCACTGAGAAGGAGGTCAGAGGTTTCTTGGGACGTCTAAACTACATTTCTAGGTTCATTTCTCACTTGACATCTACTTGTGAACCAATCTTTAAGCTGTTAAAGAAAGATCAGGTAGTTCGATGGAATGATGACTGCCAAATTGCTTTCAATAAAATCAAGGAGTATTTGCTAGAACCTCCTATCTTGATGCCACCCGTCGAGGGAAGACCGCTAATCATGTATCTGATCGTCCTAGAGAATTCAATGGGGTGCGTACTGGGCCAACATGACGAGTCTGGCCAAAAAGAGCATGCCATTTATTACCTTAGCAAAAAGTTTACCGACTGTGAGACCCGATACTCACTGCTCGAGAAAACTTGTTCCGCTTTGGTATGGGCTGCTCGCCGGCTAAGGCAGTATATGTTGACTCATACCACTCTGCTGATATCTAAGATGGATCCGATCAAATACATATTTGAGAAGCCTGCTTTGTCTGGAAGAATATCTAGATGGCAGATGATCCTAACGGAATACGACATACAATACACGACCAAAAAAGCTATAAAGGGGAGTGTGCTAGCTGATCATCTAGCCCATCAAGCTGTCGAAGATTACCAATCCATGAAGTTTGACTTCCCCGACAAAGACATCATGACATTGGACAACATTGAAGATATCAGACCATATGACGGACCTGAACAAGGATCCCGATGGACCCTATACTTTGATGGGGACTTCAATGCACTTGGCAACGGTATCAGTGTTGTTTTTATATCTCCAAAAGGTTGCCATACTCCTTTCACAGCCAGACTTTACTTCAACTGTACGAACAACATGGCAGAGTATGAAGCTTGCATCTTTGGACTCAAGGCTGCTATAGACTTGGGAATCAAATCTTTGATTGTGTTTGGGGACTCAGCTTTGGTCATCAGTCAGATCAAAGGAGAGTGGGATACTAAGCATCCAAACCTTATCCCTTACAAAGAACATGTCTTGACATTGTTACCACATTTCGAGCAGATTACCTTCGAGCACTTCCCGTGAGAAGAAAATAAGCTACCAGATGCTCTAGCTACAATGTTATCCATGTTTAAACTTTACTGGGATAACGAGGCTCCCCAAATTACCATTGAACAGATTGACGAACCGACACATTGTCACGAGATTAATACCAAAGAAGTAGTGGACCAACCATGGTTTCATGAAGTCAAAAGGTATCTCGAGGCTCAGGAATACCCTAAAGGAGCTTTGGTCAATGACAAAAAGTTCTTAAGGAGATTCTCGACAAAGTTCTTCCTAAGCAATGGCATCCTGTACAAGCGCAATCATGATTCTATTCTGCTCCGTTGTGTGGACAAAGCTGAAGCTGAAAAGATCATGGCTGAATTGCATGAAGGTACCTTCGGCACTCACTCTAGCGGGCATACGATGGCTAAGAAGATTCTAAGGGCAGGCTACTACTGGTCTACCATGGAAGCTGACTGCTATCAACACTCCCGTACCTGTCATAAATGTCAAATCTATGCAGACAAGGTGCACGTGCCTCCTGTTCCTCTAAATGTCTTAACAACTCCTTGGCCATTCGCTATGTGGGGAATCGACATAATTGGAGAGATCAAGCCTACAACTTCCAATGGACACCGCTTCATTCTGGTGGCCATTGACTACTTCACCAAGTGGGTCGAAGCAGCTTCCTTCGCATCCGTTACAAAGAATGTTGTTGCCCGCTTCATCAAACAGAACCTTATTTGCCGGTATGGTATCCCCGAAAGGATCATCACTGATAACGACACAAACCTTAACAATACTACGATCACCGCTTTGTGTGAGCAGTTCAAAATTCAACATCACAATTCATCTCCCTACCGGCCAAAGATGAATGGTGCAGTCGAAGCTGCGAACAAAAATATCAAGAAGATCATACAAAAGATGACAGTCACCTACAAGGACTGGCATGAAATGTTACCGTTTTCTCTTCACGGGTACAGTACCACGGCACGAGCATCAACTGGGGCAACACCCTATTCCTTGGTATATGGTATGGAAGCTGTTTTACCTATCGAGGTTCACATTCCCTCCTTGAGAATCATGAAAGATGCTGGTTTGAGTGAAGAAGATTGGATTCAGACCCGACTTGATCAATTGAACTTAATTGACGAGAAGAGACTTACTGCTGTTTGCCACTGTCAGACGTATTAAAAACGGATGATCAATGCTTTCAACAAGAAAGTCAGACACCAGACATATCAAGTCGGAGATCTGGTAATCAAGCGCATCATCTTGCCACAAAGTGATCCCAAGGGCAAATGGACTCCTACCTATGAAGGACCATTTGTAATCAAGAACATCTTTTCTGGTGGGGCAATGATTTTAACCATCATGGACGGCGACGACTTGCCGCACCCTGCGAACGCAGACATAGTCAAAAGATACTACGCATAAATGACCCGCTAGGTTGACACACCTAGGCAAAAAAAGGGCATCCCGATGAATCGAAAACCCGAAAGGGCGGTTCAGGAAAAAATTAGGGATAAATAAAAAATCAGTACACCCGGCAAGTTGAAAACCCGAAAGGGAAACTTGGGAAAAAAAGGGTTTCCCGGTGGACTGAAAACCCGAAAGGGCGGTCCAGGATAAAGTTAGGGAATTAAAGCGTTTGACTATGTCTCTTCGGATCACTTTAAGTGCAATCTCTTCACTCACAACTCTGGGCTTCTGATCAATTCAATCATCTTCGGACGAAGTAACAGATGGACAAGATATTCGGAGTTACGAAGGCTATAGGGGAATGGGAACCCCGTGGGATTTTTACACACATAGCTATCTTTCTTTGTATAAAATTTTCTTAATTTTATGACATCATCCTCTTACTAGGATGTCTGTCTCTTTTGTACAAAACACTTACTCAAAGTTAATACAAAGATATCTCTTTCAAAGTACAAAAACTATTTGTCTTTTTCTTTTTTACACTTGTGTTTTTATTTGCAAAAACGTCCAATGATTCATTGATGAACATATGCATTTGAATATAATTACTGTTTACAAATAAACAAAGTGGAAAAGAACAATTACTGACTTACTGAAAGGATAGGAAAACGTCTTTAGGCTATTCCAGGAGCGATCCCTGCAGTACATTATCTAGGTCCCCAGCGGAGCTAAAACCTTGAAATACATATCCCCAGCGGAGTTATAATTTCAAACCCTTAATTCCCATCAGAGTTAAGTTTTCAAACTCCCAACCCACAGCGGAGAAAAACTTTGAGTTACAGATTCCTAGCGGAGATGAAACCTTCTTCCCCAGTCAAGTTAAGACTTCTAATTTTCAAATCCCCAGTGGAAACCATCCAATTTCCCCAACAAGTTATCTTGAAGCCTGGAAATCAACCGGATAACAGTTGACTTTTGTCTCTCCCCAACCTAGGATAACTCCCCAGTAGAGTGGCAGACTACCCGAACTCCAGAACTAACTCCCCAGCAGTAAATCCTTCTTCCCCGCAGAGCTTTATTATTCCCCAGTGAGGTCGCCAAGATGAAGATTCTCGTTCTTAATTCCCCGTAGAAGTCATCAGAGTTCTCTCTATTCCCCAGCGGAGCAAGGTTTCCCATTGTGTAATCCCCAGTAGACATCAACAAAGTTCTCTGGATTTCCCCAAGCAGATTATTCAAGCAATTTGGCATTACTCTCACAACAGATTTTGTCAATACTCCAACTTCAAGACATAAAGGATCCTCACATCCCCACAGAAGTTGTCAAGGATTTTTAATCTCCAACAGTCACCAAGGATTGCTCATCCTCAGCAATCAAAGATTTTGAATCTCCAGCAGCGGTCAAGGATTTATTTTCCCCGACAGCAGTCAAGGATTTCATTATCCCTAACTATCAAGGATTTATTTTCCTCAGCAATACAACTAATCAACTTACATGCGCATACATTACATCCATATATCATAAACATTGATAAAACACATTTATTGCATCATACATTTCATGCAACATAACTTTGTGTTTCAGCTAACATTTTACCCTTTTCAGGATAAGATTAACAATCTACCATTAACAGTATACAATCATGATACGGTACGGATACACTCCAGACACGGAAGTCATTATGTGGCTCATTCAGATTCAGATTTCAGATACAATTCAGATACGCTCCAGATACGGATGCCATCCTGATACTTATTCAGACCTCAACTTCAAATACAGATTAGATACGCTCCAGACACAAGCTATTCTATTTCTCATTCAGATTCAACTATCAATTTCAAGTTCAGATACACTCCAGACACGGAAGTCATTCTGTCACTTATTCATATCCCAGATACAGTTCAGATACACTCCAGACATGGAAGTCATTCTTCTACTCATTCAGATCTCAACTTCAGATACAGTCCGGATACGCTCCATACACGGTTGCCATTTTGTCACTTATTCTGATTTTCCCCAGCTCAGAGACGCTCCAGATACGGATGCTATTCTATGACTTATTCAGATTCAACATTCAGATACATCTTGGATACGCTCCAAACACGGATGCTATTCTATTGCTCATTCAGATTCAGTCTCCAGATACAGCTCAGATACGTTCCAGACGCGGACACCATTCTGAATACTCATTCTTCTGACTTACAACTCACAATTCAACAAACATTCTTGGATGGAATCTTTAAGCCCATCTCCAACAAGATTCTATCACATCTCCAAATTGCATTTGTTAAGCCCATTCCCTCAACTACAATTTGACGAGTGCAAATTTACGGGCACTCTAGTGTCCAATCATCTTTTACCTTCGAGTCACGAACGACAAAACTCGCCAATCTAACTCTTCAGGTTCAAGAAGATTGAACAGGGGCAGATGTCGTACCCTGAATTTTCCCTCTCCTTTATCAAGATTTTTCCTCACAAGACTTCTTGGACTCAAGACAGGATTAGGGTTTGCTCAGCTCAAGACCTCACCTTGCACTGATAGCCTGAAATTAGGGTTTGAGTTTGCACAAGGATTTTTGGACCATCAATGTTTCATGTGACTACCATACACCATGTTGGACCTCTAATATTGCTCATACCAAGTTTCAAGCCTTGAATCACATTTTTGACCAGTCAATTGGACAGTTGACCTAAAAATTAGTTATATTGGGGAAAAAGTCAACCATGGCCAATTTACAGTCAAACTTCATAATTTTTGATCCACAATCACATTACAGGATCCTATGTACCATTTGATCAAGTTTGGATCACAACTCCTCAAGAAATTTGATCAGATCATCAAAAGGGCAAAATGGTCAAAATTAGGGTTTTGACTAAGAAAGGGCAATTTCTGATTTTTAACCTAGTCAATGACCAATTGGGTTCAAGCATGATTTCAAGGACTCAATAGCATCATCTTGACCTAATCACATAGTTCAAAAGATCTCAAATGCATAAGATTGACAGACGAATTTTGCAGTCAACTGATCAAAAGTCAACTATACACTGAAAAGTCAAACTTTGACTTTTTGGTCAAAATCAAGTTCCAAGGGTCATAATTCATCAAGACATGTCAAAATGTGAATCTTGTTCACCAAGAAACCTAATTTTGAAAATTAGGGTTTTAATTTGAAATTTTTCATAACTTAGAATTTTTCTAAGTTATGAAAATTTCTTATATTTCCCCAACTTTCCACAACTTTTTCACCATGATGCAATTGGAATCAAAGAAAACATCCAACATGAAAGTTGTAGTCCTCCATGAAATATACAGCTTTGATTCATAAAGTTTTCCCAAAAGATGCTTGGATCGTAAGTTATGACTTTGTGAATAGGGGTCCATAAACTTTTTAACTTAGTGAAATTTTGCCCTAGTTTAGGCAGGTTTTTAACCTAACTTCATGGCAATTTTCACCCAGTTCCAAGAGGAATCTCAAAATTAATTTTAAAGATGGATTGTAGAGAATGTTACAAGCTTTCCAAAATGTCCAAGAACTCTCCAAGATCATTTATGGTTAAGGAGAATCGAAGAAAGGAAAATGGCAATTTATCACTTTTGTTCAAGGCATTTTCACAATGGTTCAAGTTGCAAATCTACCCTAGCATGCTTGTACTTGGCATTACAGGTCCTAATCCTTTCTACACTCCATAATTGAATGCAAATTCATTGGATACTGGCTTTATTCTGACCTATAGAGCATTGTACAAGAGTTTAATCCATTTATGACATAAACTTCACAATACCATTTTCATAAAGCTTGCTTTTTGCAACTTTGCAAATCTTGAGCCATGGACCTAATCTTTTGTTGCAAACAAGATCCACAGTTATCAGGAAAAGTACACCAACTCTATGCAGTCCATAAGCTAGCAAGTACATCACCTTGGGCATTGTCACTTTAACTTTTCTTCAAAAGCAAGAAATTTGCAAAAGTCAATACAACTTGTATATCTGTTAAAGGCAAGACTTGGTATCATTTCAAACGACTTCAGAACTTTGTAACAAGCCTAAGACACGAATCCACAACATTCAAAACACTCAAAAACACAAAAAACCCAAGTTCTTGCCCAAACAGGGCATCCTCTGCAGAACCTTGGCCAAATCAATATTGGCTCGTGCGTTTTGCTTTGAATCACTTCAAACACATTCCATACCTCCTACCTAAACTATCCAGGCCTTTGTCTTGCAACTGTAACCTCTATTTCAAGCTTCATCATTTTCATTTTTGGAGTTTGCAGGTTGACTTCTATAGGAAGATTTAAGTATCTACAAGTCAAGTTGAGCATTGGAAAAGCTTGAGGGAACTTCAAGGAAGCTCACAAGATCTTCAGACCTCACTCAAAGTTCCCATATTGCCATATCCAAACTCAACTGAACAAGGTATTTTTCAAGTTTCTATCTCTCTATTTAGGCATCCTTAGGTCACGATTTGTGAAGCAAAAATGTAGTCCTTAACTTGCCTAAGCTGTACATATGCATAGTTTTTATTTATATTAACTGAGTAGTGAGAATTTGAAGCTTGAAGTTCATGAAAATTTTAGGTCAGAAATTAGGGGTGATAAAATTCCCCTTGATCTTTGAGTGTTAGGTCACAAACTTTATATCACTGGAATCGTGGGATCATGAGCTACATTTTTCATGTTATAAGTTTTTGATTTTATGCAAAGAATAGCAAGAACATGATTTGAAGAAGAACGCGCGCGTTTGGAAAGACAGAGGACATGGACGAAGTTGTCTGGGCCTGGCGCGCCTTGGGCCTTGCATTTCTGACTTTTCACACCCCCTGTTTCCTATTTGCACCCCCTTTGCATATTTTTGTTATTTTTCATATTTTCTTTTTATTTTTATGATTATTGACTTTAATAATTTTTTCTGAACATTAAAAATACCCAAAAATATTTTCTTTATTTTTTGCATTTTTATTTTATTTTTATTTTATTTTTTGCATAATAAAATAGTTTACTAGAATAAATAGAAATCCATTTTCTTAAAAAAATAGTAAAAACACTTAAAAATACCATGCATTTTTATTTTATTATTTTTCACACATAAAATATTATTTTCATATATATTTTATTTTTGTTATTACTTGTAAATATTTTTATTTATTATTTCTTGTAAAAAATGGACAAATGAATAAATAATAGAAAACATATTTTCTTTTAAAACAAAATTAGGGTTTCCCCCTTTTAAAAATAGTAATATTATTTTTTTTCTTATTTTTAGAACTTAAATAATTTTATTTTCTCATACATAAAACAATTAGAAAACTTTTTTTGTATATTTACATTTTTATTGCATATTTAAATAATTGTTTATTTATTTATTGTACAATTAATTCAATTGGGTTGTAATAGTAAACTAGAGTTTTATTTTGTGCAAATATCCCCATTCAAAACTTGTATCCCCCTCCCATAATATTGTTGTAATAGTTTAGATTTACTTTACGCAATTTATCGCATTATATCCATGTTTAGTAAAAACTAGGGTTTGTATGATAAGACAAAATCAAACAAATAGCAAGACCTAACACAAGACAAAAATGCATGAAAAATGACAACACATTGCATACAAGCACCTCTAGGGTTTCACCCACTTGGTTGCCTAAACAAAATGGTCATGGTATGCATGCTAGGTATCTTGGCAAAAGAATACAAAACAAAAGATCATAGTCCCTTGATGACGCTAGACAAGGTTGCCTAAAAACAAATGATCTTAGTCCCTAAAACTTGCTAAGATACTTGACACCATTGTTATCATGGTCATACAATAACCCACACCCGTCCCGTTTAACATCCAAAGATAGGGTTGTTTACCAAATCAATGGTAAATCAACAATGTCAAAGGAATAAAAATGTACAAGAAAGACTTTTGAGTAGGTAGATGCTTATAGTTACTTGATCAATTTGCAAAAACAATCCTTGCTATTTTCAAACAAACACACACATTTCAAAACATTTTCAAACAACTTTCAAAACATTGAAACATTTTTCAAAAGACAAACATCTTTGTATACATTCTTATAAACGAGAATCATTACAAAGATTGCCAAAACGATGGCCTCTTTTCAAAATACTTTCAAAATCATACAAAACACCACTTTAAACAATTGGAAAAGCAAAGCAAGTGATCTAAACAAGTAACTAAGAGCCCATGGAAAACCATGGATGAAAAGGGTGCTAGCACCTTCTCTTTTCATAATCTACCCCCCGAACTCAAGAAAACATCTCAAAGGTCTTTCCTGTGCTTTTTGACCTTTCCTTTTGGATAAAATAAAAGTCGGTGGCGACTCTTGCTAAACTGAAACATTTGCGAACACAAACGCAAAACCTCAAGTCAGTTCTCCCACCGTATCACACTTACCAACCTCTCAAACATTTTGGGACAATCTTGAAGATCTTCTTCAAGTGCTTCTGTAATCTCTTCGACACAATCACAATCATATGTATCTCAGCCATTATCGTCTGAAGCATATGTCGTACTATCCCCCGGTTCAACATTCCCGTTACTTTACTCACCATGAAATATCCAACATGTATAACTTCGATCAATTCTATTCCTCAGTAAATGCGATTACAATCCAACTGCGTCAACCCGACCTCCATAACAACAACCCAAGCAAGGACATTTCATTCGACTGGGGTTTTCGGCATGTTCAATAACAAACTTAACAAATTCTAATACCCCATTCTCGTACTCTTTTGACAATCGATTGGAAGACATCCATTTTTTATCTATGGTTTTACTACTAAGTAGCCTAAATAAAAACAATACTTAAAAAAAAAGGACAGAGACTAAAAAGCTTAATACCAATTAGGCATATTCGTAGAAAATAAAAATACTATAATTATAGCAAATTAAAAGAAAAACTAAATACTTGTAGAGAAGTCAGCAACTTCTGAAACCACACAGTGTAACATTCTTGAAAAGGCTCAGAAACTCCACTCTTCACAAGTAACCTATATAAATGATCAATTAATTTCATTATAATAAAAAATCTATAGATTAAGAATTACATTAGAATATTTATACAACATTAAACATATATGTATACACCATTAAATAATCACTATTATTCTTTTTAACATATATTTTACTAATAAAACGATATTAAACATATATATATATATATATATATATATATATATATATATATATATATATATATATATATATATATATATATATATATATATATATATATATATATATATATATATATATATATATATATATATATATATATATATATATATATATATATATATATATATATATATATATATATATATATATATATATATATATATATATATATATAATTATATATATATATATATATATATATATATATATATATATATATATATATATATATATATATATATATATATATATATATATATATATATATATATATATATATATATATATATATATATATTATATATATATATATATATATATATATATAATATAATATATATATATATATATATATATATATATATATATATATATATATATATATATATTATATATATATATATATATATATATATATATATATATATATATATAAAACATATATTAAACAATATTTTAACATATATATTATCGTTTCTATTCTATATTATCACTAATATTTATATTATCGTTTCAACTTTACAATATCATCAAATAATCACTTATGTTATCAACTTTACACCACCAACTATATGAGTTCTTTCAATTTCATTTTCAATTATATGTGAAGTGCCTTCAATTTTAACACTATAAGTGTTATTATGACAATCTCTCAAACCAAACTGTATAGCTCGATTAATTGTATAGGAACATATTTTCTCTCAATCAATACATTCAATATTCATTGTGACATTTACACAAACACCTTACATGCAAAACTCATTGTGACATTTTCACAAACACCTTACATGCTAAAACCACATGCCACACAAAACACAATATAATGCAACATTATCAACACTAAATCAACACTAAATCAACACTATCAACTAAACCAAATGCAACATTATATATCAACATTGTCAAATATATCAAATATATAAAAAAATCATACCTAGAGGAGAAGAAAACTTTAGTTGTGAATGGAATAAAGAATGAAATGGTCTTGAATGGAAGAAGGATGAGAACCTTGAAGAAAGGATGCAACGATTTTGTCAAGAATCAAACGAAAATAGCTCGTGAAAAAGGTTTTTGTCGTAAACTGCGTTGTTGTGTGAAAATGGGTTTTGGAAAAATAATAATGTTAACGTAATAGAAATGTTGGGCGCATGTTTTATTTTTTTTTATAACATGACTTTAGGCAGCGCTTTGAGGAAAGCGCTGCTTAATCCCACCCTTAGTCAGCACTTGTAGTAGAAAGCACTGCTTAATCCCCCCTTTAGGCAGCGCTTTAACAAAGCGTTGCTTAATCCCCCTTTAGGCAGCGCTTCTCCTAAGCGCTACAGTACCTACCCCATTTAGCAACGCTTTCTAAATTCACATTAACCCCCTTTAGACAGCGCTTTCACAAAGCGCTGCTTAAGCCCACCCTTTAGACAACGCTTCTAAAAAAGCGCTTTGTAAGCCCACCCTTTAGGCAACGCTTTAGTACCTATCTCCTTTAGCAGCGCTTTCTCAAATTATATTCACCCCTTAGACAGTGCTTTTTTAGAAAGTGCTGTCTAAGGTATACGACAAAATTTCCGTGTTTTTTAAATGCACTTTCAACAGCGTTTTTGAAAAGAAGTGTTGCCTTAGGTGTGCTGTTTAATCTTATTTTTGGCGTAGTGATGACTTCTCTTTAGCCTAGAAACATCTTATCCAATGTTTCTCCTAATTGGGCGAGAGAAAAGCACTAGGGCAATGCAATACCTCCCCATTGCACCCCAAAATTTTCCCTCTTAATTTTAACCCTAAGTGGCTCATATACTTCATTATCATTTATACATGTATGACATTGATCTTGTGACATGGGATCAAGTTCATCAGTGAATTGAGGTTTTTCTCCTATCAAGAAGGAGATACAACAGTCAATAAATACATGTTGGAGATGTCAATCATCAAAGTTATTCTCCTAAGTCACAATGTCTTCTCTCTCTTTTAAGCTTCTCAAAGATCATCAGAAGATCACAATGTATTGGTAAAAGTTACACCACTATTTCATCTATCTAGTTCCCCAAATTAGGGTTTTGGTCAAAGACAACCCGAGATTGGAGTTGTGACCAAATGTTGGCTTCATAGCGTATCTCATGATGCAAGATGCTCATAGGTGCCTCATTGATTCATACCAGTTGGCTCAAGGCATGGCAACTGACAAATGAAGAGGATTTGGTCTGATCGACTAAAAAGCCAACAAAAGTCAAAGTGAAGTCAAACTCCTGAAATTATGGTCGACATGGATATTTTGTATCATTTTTCACAAAGTCAAGATGCTTGAACAAGAAAAAGTCAAAAGAATCAGGAAAATCCTAAAGATGATGAAATTAAGGACTTTGAAATTTTTCTAAGTGTAGAATAATCATGATTTTCTACATGACTTCATGCAGGTGTATCTCTCTTATCAATGCTTCAAATTGAGCAATAATGGATTCAAATTAAAGATGAGACTTCCTACTACAAGTTTAGAAGGAATCATGTCCAAATGATGCTTAAATCAAAAGTTATGAAGGTTGGGAGACGGTGTCTCAATAAGCATGAAATTTGAATACTTTAGAGAAAATTTGAAGTGATTTCAAGATGTTCAAGCACACGACTTTAGTGAGATTTCTCATAGTGTTCCAGCCACCAATTCAAAACCTTTCCAACATTAAAGATGTTCATATTCCCACAAATATTATGGAGAAATCAACTTCTCCTCAGATGGGTCAACATAGTGAGAGTTGTGGTGTTCTAAAGTTGATGTTTTCAACTTGTGTGACATGACACATCAATCCAGATTTTTCTAAGTGTGAGAGCAGTTTGGATTGCATGACTTCAAAGGCAAAATTCTTGGTGTTCCAGGCAGTATTTCGAATTTCTTCCAACAAGGGAAGTGTGGAATGTTCTTCAAGCTTTCCATTGATCTTAAGACCTCATCATGAGGAGGTGTAGGCATCAAGATATATGTCCATAAAGAGAGTTGCATGGACGCGAGTGCACCCATCAGTTTTTTTGGCCAGATTTCACATTATAAGGTATATTGGAGTGAAGGCTTGCAGTTGTGCATGCATGTACTCTATTACCCAAAGTGGCCACACAATTTGTAGCATGCATGCATGCATGGTGGTTTAATTTACTCAAAATAAAAAGATGCTTTAGTATACTTGCTGACTAAGTTATTGGTGTACACCACAACTTCTCTGCTCCTTCGGCCACTTGATAAAACAACAACAACAAACTCAGATATGGAAGCCAGCCCGAGAGGTCCCACTCTCCATTTTTTGAACCAAGATTGAACTCAAGCTCAGTAACACAAGCTCCAAATGGATATATAACCTTTCTTCATCAGTCAGAGGAGGGTGCGGATTCATTCTACAGAAACACAAAAACAGAATCGTAACAAACTCTAAAAACGCTTGCAACAGATTCTGAGATCGAGAATTTTCTCTCTGATTCTCTCATCTTGGAGCTGAATTATCTCCCTTGAATCTGAAGCATTGGAGGAGTTCTTGATATCTTCATCTTCCTCTCAACAAGGAGAGTCTGCTGGGGTATTTATTTTACACTGGCAGTGTTGCCCAGCGAAAGACATCATCATCTTCATCATCATGCTCCAAGCTCTAATCTGAGTTTTCATGGAAATTTGAAGTTTTCTGGAAATGCTATCATCACTACGGAGGAGTATTAAGCATTGCGGTAGGGTTTATACGTGATACGAGTAAGGGAGGTAAGGTTCCCGTCGCTCCTGGGCAGCCATGGCCACCTGCGGTGGTGGCCGGCGCCAGAGAAGATGAGCTGCGGTGTTAGGGCATGCGTTTGGTGTATTGCTGTGTTTGGGAAAATACGTGAGATGTTGATTGGAGCATGTATTTTTTTTTTTTTTTTGTTTATTTGCTTTTATTTGTTAGAAAAACTGAATAATCAATAACTGGTTAATAAAAAAAATAACAAGTGCAATAAGCCAGTTTTTGTATGTATTGTTTGAGATTGGGTGAACTGGACTCCGGCCTGCACGCGTTATCACTAACACCCCTCCCATTTATTTTAATTCTGATGCTAAAAAAGGTTTAGTGGGTGTAAAATAAAAAAGGCCTATTTAGAGATTTATACTCCCATCTAAAATTGGAAATGAGTCGAGTCGAGTCGAATTCACTTCAATTCAGTTTGACTCGTTAAGAATTAGTCGAGTTTGAGTTCATCACGAACTTTTTTTTCCAGTTCAAACTTGACTCGTTAAGAATTGGTCGAGTTCGAGTTCATCACAAACTTTTTTTTTTCCAGTTCAAACTCGACTTGTTAGAACAATCTTATTTAAAACAATTTTATTTATCCTTATTGTATTCACAAGAATTATAGACAATATTTTAGCTTTCATATAATATAAGTTTCAACTCAAAATAATATTTGTAATTCAAGATATTATCATCAAAAGTAGGTAATATGAGCAAATAATGAAATGTTATAACTTAAGTTTGTAACATATATTTTACTATGTGGAATTTGGATTTTTTTTAATCAATAGAATTGTAAATTATTTTATCATCTTTCAAATGATATAAATAAATATGAAAATTAAGTATTGATGTCTTCATGAAACTTATATATCGAGCAAGTTCATGAACCAAATGAATCGAACTATACATAGCTCAAGTTCAATTCATTTATTTTACGAACTTAATTTTAAGCTCAAATTCGACTCATTTGGTTCATGAACCAAGTCCAACGAATTAATTACCGAATCGAATCTCGAACTATTTCCGAGTTGCTTCGATTCATTGCCAGTCCTATCCCCATCCCCTGTAAGTGGGCCAAAGAGGCAGTTTAAATAATTATAGTTTACAAGCAGAATTGTTGATATACCCCTTGGAAGTGATGAATACAATTGGTGATACATGATCAAAATAGCTTGTAAATTGAATTTCTTAAGCTTGTAAAAATCCCAAAAAATATTTTCTGACTAATTTATTGTCTTGAATAAACTGTAGTATTTCTATTTTATTTTTCCTCAATTTTTTTGATTTAATTTAAGGCTATTTTTGCCAAGGTATGCTATGATGCACGTATCACCTTTGCGGATCGAATTGAATGATCGTTTGAACTAATTTGGGGATGAATTTTTAATGTTTAGATGACAAACCGACGAATGTATTCATGATACTTTGATATTAATTTAATTGGTATTCAATATATTGTAGTGTATGTTTTACCATGCCTCAATTATATGCCTAATTGTCGAATAATGTTTGTTTAACATTTTGTTTAGGCGTGCACTTTGTGCAACAAATTAAGAAAAGCTTCTTGACTTGATATGTGATCCTCTAATCTGACTTGAATGATTTTTCCTTGGCCATTTGATATTATTTGATCATTGTTTAATTAATCTCTTTGTGAATACAAATTGATGTTTGTTTATCAACTTTTCAACATAGTTTAGGAGTTGATTTCTTGATGGATTTCATGATGCCTTGAAATGTGATTGTGCAAGCTTGTTTCCTTGCTACTTGTAAATTTAATTGACTCTTATCTTGTTTATCTTGAGGTCATATGATTGATGATTCATGTTCATACTTTGAAATAGGTGATGAATGATCCCTTACCCATAGTTATGAGTTCTTACTTGTTGAATGCTTTTGATGTTAATTGAATGCGAACAAAAGGAACTTACTTGAGTTAATTTCATGTCCAAATACATACTTGCTGGTTGTATAAGTATCCATAGGCCTTGTACGCAATGAATCATGATCATGCTCCTAATTGTTTATGTCTTGATAAACCCTTGCCTAGTGTGGCTTTGCTTCTTGTGCAATTTTGTTTGACTTTGATAGATGTTTAGATGAATTCTTAGTTGAGTTATAAAAATGCTTGAATTCTACTTCCTTTTGATTTCTTGATCAATATTTGTTTCATGTATAAATTGCATCCATGTGGCTAGGATTAAACTTTGATTCATGATCAATTTGGACCTAGTTGAAATTCTGGTATCAGACATGTGATGTCGAAGGAGATGTCACGACACAAATATTCGAGGATAATATAAAATGCAACAATATAAAAGCAGTAAAAATACAAGGGATTGTTAACCCAGTTTGGTATAAAACGACACCTACTCTGGAGGCTATCAAGCCATGGATAAGTCCACTAAATAATACCAATTCATAGATCCTCAGTAAACAACCAGTTTACGATCTAATCAATTAATCACTACCCGTGCTATACTTCTACCTAAGACACACCTAGGTATGAGGCCTTCCTTAAATCCCTTCAATCACTAACAATGAAAAATAACAGAATTATTAAGTTTGAAAAACCTCAACCATTCAATACTTAAAAGCTTATGAATGATCTACAATTTACAACTCAACTAACAAATTATAACTCAAGTATTGAAACAATACTAGAGTGTATTACAATTATAAGATTCTGAATTTTAAACACAGAATATATTTTTCTTCAATTGTTGCAGTTGTACGAATAAGGTTGCAAGTCCTTATAAAGGCGCAACAACTTCTTTATGGGCTTGGGCTAAAAAACAAATATTGCAATATATTGAATCCCTTAAATATCTCCATGAAAGTAGGCCAAGATATAATCCATAAAGATAAGACAGATCGAAAAATATTCCTCCATATTTTTCGCAAGTTATAAACCACAAAACCCGAATAAGGCACACTTAAAAACAGGAAACATAAAATATGAAAAACACGTTTAGATCAGAAGGCAGATGTTAAGACATCTGCTTTGATATCATTCAAAATCAGTTGAGATGATTTACTTCAAATGTCAAGACATTAAGCAAAACATTTCCAAAGCAGTGTTTTACCAAAGTTGCTGCCAACAAACACTTACAAACTCCCCCTTTGGGAAAATTTGGCTAAAACATTATTTGAGAACATTATCAGAGCAATAGCACAAGCAAAAGAAACTCAGTTAGCAGTTAGCAGTGGAAGATGTCAGGACATCTTCTGATATATGAAGCTCCCCCTCAACCTTACCACATGAAGCTCCCCATTAAACTTACCAGTTAGTACACAATCAGTCAGTCAGTCAATTTCTCTCCTCCTTTTTAGACATAATATGCCAAATAAACATGCATTCAAGAGATTAGTAGAAAAAGAAGTACATACTAGAATATCCATGTGTCGAGCACATACAAGTGCAAAAAAAAGAACATAGGGATCAAAGCACAAAAGAAAAACAAAAAAGAAGGCACAGGCGCATAATCTAACTGTCTTCAGGACCAGTAGACTTGTCAGCTTCAGAACTTCCTTCAATATCAAAATCTCCTCCTTCAGTACCCACTTTATAATCAACACTGTTATCCTTCTGCAGCTCCTTGATCAGCTTTTCAAATTTTATCTTTCTTGCTGAGCTAACTCTAATTACCTCATCAAGTTCTTTGCAGGCTTCCACTAACTCAGTAATCATATCATCCTTGCTTGAGGTCTTGTTTTCAGAGGATGAAGATGTCAAAACAATGTCTGAGACGTGTTTACCTGAAAACAACTTGAAATGAAGGGACATGACATACTCCCTTTTGCAAACTAGATCGGTGCCACACAGAGTTCCATGATGTTAATTTAGAATAGTTCTACAAATAAGAGATTGAAAGGCAATAGAAATCTTGATAGCACAGGTTCCTGCATGCTTTACAGTCTGTTAAAAAATGTAAGCACCATAATCAAACAATTTCTTATTTCCAACAACATAGATAAATTTTCCTAAACCAACTGTAGTGGTTGAGGTATGATTGGTAGAGACATAGTTAGCAGCTCCAATTCTATGCAAAATAGCATATTTCACACTTAAATTACTAACAGGGAGCTTATTCTTCATGGGCTAATCACTCACTTGATTTGCAGTGATGGCTTTGCACACCTGATTATCAGTCACTTCGAACTCATAGTAATCATCTTCGGACTTTCCCAGATATCTATTGATGACAACAGGGGAAAATTCAACACATCTACCTCTAACAAACACCTTACTATATTCCTTACTTCTGTGAACAACACAATCTATAGGAATATTAACAATAAATTCCTTAACAAGATTCTCATAACATTTTGCAAACCTGGTGACAGTCTTCATCAAGCCAGCAAATGAAATTAGCTCCATAATCTCTTTGCACTCCAGTGCACCTTCTCCCAACTCGCTTTCAAGAGAAATTCTTCTTTGGAAGACATATTTCCATTTTTCAACATTTCCAACCGAATGGAAGAAAAATATATCAAGAGGAGCATCAGTAACCCTGACATAAAGCTTCTTGCTTGCATACTTCTTCACAGGAGAGATATCCTGGACATCATCTTCACCATCATCTGAGGAGCTATCAGGTCTAACTTTTCTTTTGTTGGAGGGAGGAACCACTTTACTCCAGGGCTTTGGGGGACCATACATAGTCTTCTTCTTGATACTCTTGGCAAGGGATGTGACATCCACAATCTTCACTTTTCTAGACTTGAGCCTTTTAGCAATTCCAGGCACCACATTGGAAATAAGGTCATTGTTAGACAACTCATCAACATTCACCACATTCTCAGTATTTAGATTCTTTGCAGTTTTGGAGCCAACAACATCTTTCTTAGTAGAAGAATCCTTCTCAGCAGATGATGTCTCAACATCTTGTTCAACATCAACTTCCACTTCTTCTAAAACAGATGTAGCAAACTTGCCAAGTTCACTTTCAACAACATCTTTCTTTAAGATAGATGATTCATCAACATTTTGAGGATCGGTACCTTTGTCAGCCTGAGCAGGCATTCAGGCAAGAAGAGTAGAAATCCTGGGCACAATAAAACCCTCATTTAACACCCTATTTACCAGCCTTCTAATACTCCTATCAATATTAACAATGTCTTCTTCTAACCTATCATCAGTAGTATTAGGAGCATTGCCTTTAGAAGTGTCAAACTCGTCTTTGGATTGTTTTTGCATGGGACGATATTGGTGTCTTGAACTTCTTCTCAAGAGGTGGAACAATTATTAGAGGAGCGATGACCATGATTTTATCAAGGGAGAGATCCTCAAGATGGTTGACAGACTTTAACTTATAAGCCTCGGCTTCATCAGAAGAGCACTTTGAGGGAGACGAAGCATGATGTTACGACATCTGTGAATATTTTTGAACAGTGAGATGAAAAATAACAAGGGTTCTTTTTCTGTAAAGGAGAACTAAAAGGTTGTGAAAATAGAAAGAAGTAATGTCATAGCGTATGGGAGAGTATTTGAGATAATCTTGAAATGATTGCTTAAGATACTTAATTTGTTGGAATTATAATAAATGATATAATATCACTTTAATGATATTCCCACATGCCCTTAATTGCTACAAACCCTCATATATGAAGATCACTAGTTTTCCTCTTAAGTTCTCAAACTGGTTTGCATCCAAAGCCTTAGTGAAAATGTCAGCCAATTGTAATTCAGCGGATACATGTTCTAAGGCAACAATCTTTTCTTCAACAAGCTCTCTTATGAAGTGATGACGAATATCAATGTGTTTGGTCCTGTTATGTTGAATAAGATTTTTTGATATATTTATGGCACTTAGATTGTCACAAAATAATTTTATGACATCTTGTTTGACATTATATTCTATCAACATTTGTTTCATCTAAACCAACTGAGAACAACTGCTTCCTGCAGCAATATACTCAGCCTCAGCAGTGGATAGAGACACACAATTTTGCTTCTTACTGAACCAAGATATGCGATTATTTCCTAGAAAGAAACATCTTCATGATGTAATTTTTCTATCATCAACACTTCCTATCTAATCAACATCACAATAACCACTTAAAGCAAATCCATATCTATGAGAATATAGAATACCATAGTCACTTATCCTATTCACATATTTAAGAGTTCTCTTCACATGGTTGGCATGGCTAACTTTAGGATTAGCTTGATATCTATCACACACCCCTACAACATAGGTAATGTCAACTGTGAGATATAGAAGACTGCCTATCATACTTCTGTAAAGACTTTGATCCACACTTACTCCTTTTTCATCTTTAGACAACTTCAGATGCGTGGGAGCAGGTGTTCTCTTGTGACTGGCATTTTCCATCCAAAATTTCTTTACTATATTCTTCGCATATTTTCTCTGAGATAAGAATATGGAATCTTCCATTTGTTTAACTTGCAGACCAAGAAAGTAGGTTAACTCACCAACAAGGCTCATCTCAAATTCTGACTGCATTTGCTTGACAAAATGTTGAACCATCTCATTTGACATCCTACCAAACACAATATCATCAACATAAATTTGTTCAATCTTGATCTTCCCTTCTTCTTCCTTGACAAAAAGAGTTTTGTCTATGCCGCCTTTCCTATATCCATTTTCACCAAGAAATTATGTCAATCTCTCATACCAAGCTCTTAGAGCCTGCTTTAATCCATACAAAGCTTTCTTCAGTTTGTACACATGGTTAGGAAAGCTTGGATCAACAAATCCCTTAGGTTGTTCCACATAAACTTCCTTATTCAGATAGCTATTTAAGAAGGCACTCTTACATCCATTTGAAACAAATTAAATCTCAGAATGCAAGAAACTCCTAAGAGTAGTCTGATTGATTCAAGTATGGCCACAGGGGCAAATGTTTCATCAAAATAAACTCCTTCAATTTGAGTATATCCTTGTGCAACTAATCTTGCCTTATTTCTAGTAACCACCCCTATTTCATCGAATTTATTCTTTTACACCTATTTAGTGCCAATCACATTTGTCCCTTCAAGTCTTAGAACCAGATCCCAAACTTCATTTCTTCTAAATTGTTCTAGCTCTTCTTGCATATCATTAATCCAGAACTCATCAGTTAAGGCTTCTTTGACATTCTTAGGCTCAATTTTTGAAACAAAGCAAGAGTTTGACATCCATTCTCTTGATCTAGTAGTAACTCTTTTATTTAGATCTCCTATAATAAGTTCCTTAGGACGATCTCTCTGAGTTCTGATTGAAGGCCCTTTATTAAGTTGACTGGGCTCAAGATCTTCTTGAGTTGGATTAGGATCAATACTTCTGTCATTAGATTCTGTTGGAATGTCTGACAAAGATGTTCTAACATCTTCTAAGACATCTTCTTCACCATTCCATCCTCTATCATCAATAATAACATTTATGGATTCCATCATAAACTTAGTTTTGGAGTTAAAGACTCTGTAAGCTCTTCTATTTATAGAGTAACCCGGGAATATTCCCTCATCACACTTTGGATCCATCTTTCTTCTCTGTTCACGATCGACTAAGATGTAACATTTACTTCCAAAAACATGAAAGTATTTGACAGTAGGTTTTCTTCCCTTCTATATTTCATACCAGGTGGCTAAGGTGCCTTTTCTTAGAGTGAATCTATTATCGATATAGCACGCAATATTCATAGCTTCAGCCCAAAAGTGGTAGGGTAACTTGTTAGCATGAATCATAGCTCTGGCAGATTCCTGAAGAGTTCTATTTTTGCGTTCCACAATCCCATTTTTATGAGGAGTAATGGGAGAGGAAAATTCATGACTGATTCCTTCAGAATAACAAAAATTAGCAAATTTATTATTCTCAAATTCCTTTCCATGATCACTTCTGATTTTGATGACATGAATATCCTTTTCTCTTTGAAGTTTTTGGCAGAGATCTTTAAAGACTTCAAAAGTTTCTGATTTTTCTATGATAAAACTTATCCATGTGTACCTAAAGAAGTTATCTACAACAACATAGGCATACTTCTTTCCACCAAGACTTTTAACCTGCATAGGTCCCATCAAGTCCATGTGAAGAAGTTACAAATTTTTTGATGTGGTGAGATGTTGGATCTTCTGATGTGACATCTCAGTTTGATTTCCAATATGGAATTCACCACATACTCTCCCTTCTTCTATCTTGAGCTTAGGAATCCCTCTCACGACTTCTATAGATATGATTCTTTTCATTTCTTTTAGATGCAAGTGTCCCAGTTTTGATGCCACAATTTAACTTTATTTTCTTTGGCTAAAACACATGTCGAGGAGAAGTTCAACTCTTGGGGAACCCATAAATTATAGTTGTCTTTAGATCTGATTCCTTTCATAATAACTTCATTCTTTTCATTGCAAATGAGACATTATGTCTTGGTGAAGTTTACTTTGAACCCTTGATCATACAATTGTATTATACTTATTAGGTTAGTTGTTAACCTTTTAACAAGTAACACGTTATCATGTTTCGGGACTCCTGAACATTCCAGCTTTCTAACTCCTTTGATTTCACCTTTGGCTCCATCACCAAAAGTCACATAACTGGTGGAGTGAGATTTGGCATCTACCAACAGATTCTTAACAGTTGTCATGTGTCTAGAACAACCACTGTCAAAGTACCAGTCATATTTGGTTTAGACTCTAAGATAGGTATGAGCTATGAGACTAGCAACAATAGTCTTGGGAACCCATTGTTTCTTCTTTTTGCTATTTTGAGATATCTGACCAGTCTTGAGAAGAGGAGCAATTTTAGGGTACCCATATAACTTGAAACAAAAAGGTATTATGTGACCAAACCTTCCATAGTGGTGACACCTCAAGGGATGGAATTTCTCTCTGGTGTGATTAAAATTTTTCTTGCCATGATGTTTGCTATGATGTTGAGACATTTGATACGACATCTTTGGTTTAGACTTGGCATGAGTGGAATCTGATGAAGGTTCTTCTGAATAAGGTTCCCTTTTCTCATTAAACCCTAGACCACTCTTGTCTCCTGACACTCTTCCCACTTAAAGAATTTCATCTAATGTGTCAGACCCATTATTTAGAATCTTGAATGATTTAACCATTTTGTCAAGATTCGAATTCAGAGAAGATACTTCACTTTCAAAACTAGAGATAGTTTTCAAATGCTCTTTCCTTTCTACCTTCAGCTGAGTTATGAGAGCTTTATGTTTCTCCCCTTCTTGGCAAACTTCTGCACTTCTGAGATACAGTTCTCTGTACGAGGCAACTAACTCATTAAAGGCTAGTCCACCATCACTAGAATCTTCATCAGAAACATATTTTCCTGTCAATGCTTTAACATACTTGGCAGATTCCTCTTCAAGATCACTCTCATAGTCCTCTTCAGACCAAGTAACAAATAGATTCTTCTTCTGTTTCTTAAGATATGTAGGACATTAAACTATAATGTGACCAAAACCTTCACATCCATGACACTGTATTCCCTTCCCTTGAGTGGATTTTTCTTCAGCCCTTTTTCTTCCAAACTCATTTGATTTATGGATATCAGATGAGATATTCTTGACATTTGATCTTAGGTTCCTATCCATCTTATTTATCACTTTGTTAAACTGTCTTCCAAGCAGAACTAAAGCATTAGATATTCCTTCATCCGTATCCAGATCACAATCCTCCTCTTCATCTTCAGTATTGGTTACAAAAGCTATGCTTTTCTTCTTCTTTTCAGATTTTTCATTGATGCTTAATTCAAATGTCTGAAGGGATCCAACAAGTTCATCCACTCTCATATTCTCAATATCTTGTGCTTCTTCTATGGCAATCACTTTTATATTAAATCTCTTGGAGAGAGACCTAAGCATATTTCCCACCAATTTGTCTTCGGGTATTTTTTCTCCTAAAGCACTGGATGCATTAGCAATCTCAAGAATGCTCATATGGAAGTCATTAATAATTTCATCATCCTTCATTCTCAGGTTTTCAAATCTGGTGGTGAGCAACTGAAGTCTTGACATCTTAACTTTGGATGTGCCTTCATGGGTAGATTGAAGAATCCCCCAGGAATCCTTAGCTACTTCACATGTGTTTACTAATCTCAAAATGTTCTTATCAATTCCATTGAATATAGCATTCAAGGCTTTAGAATTTCCAAGTGCAATTTCATCCTCTTTTTTAGACCAACCTTCTTCTGGCTTTAACTGAGAAGTAGGTTATTCACCTTCTCCCAATTTGATAGGGTGTTTCTATCCTTTTAAGACAGCTTTCCAAGCCCTAATGTCCAGAGATTTTATAAAGGCCACCATACGTGGTTTCTGTTGTACTCAAAAATTTTTCCTCCCATTTTACTCAACATATGCTCATTAATACCCTTAACTTGCTCAAGGATGCCCAACAGTTCACCAGACAAACTCTCTCCTAAAGCAATGAACCTCCAACTAGGGTTTCCATTTTCATCAAGATGGGTGAAATCAAAAGGCCTAAAATCCTTTCCATGGTCCTAATATGTTCTCAAGATCATACATGTCAATTTTCATACCTTGCACAAGAAGTTTGCTCAGTCAACTGCTCAAATGCTTGAGAATCGACTATATTAGGTCAAAAGTCAACTATGACCCACATACAGTCAAACTTCAAGATTTTTGGTCAACATCAACATTTTGAAGTGATATCCATCATTTGATCAAGGGTTGATCATGATTCCTCAAGGAATGCTCCTAATTCATCAAAACTCAAAAGTTGCTAAATTAGGGTTTCTAAGGAAAAATCAACCAAACTTTGACCAAGCATAACTTTCTCATGCTTTATCAGAAATTTCACATCCAAGGCTGATTTTGAAGGGAATTAAATTTCATACAACTCATCTTCATCCCTCAAGTTCAAAAAATTCACTCATAAAAAGATATGAATTTCTACATTATAGGTCCTTTTGAAAAGTCAACAAAAACACCTTTTGGGTCAAAGCTTCTTACATGAACATGGAAGACCCTATTGAGATGAAACCAAAAGGGTTGTTTAGGGGATATCCTAAGATTTCTAAAAAGTCCAAGAACACCTTCCTAGGGTCAAAATTGGAAGAGATATGCATTGTCAAAGTTGGCCATTTTTGGAAAATTGCCAAAAGTCAAATGTGCTCAAATATACATTTTTTTGTCAAAAGGGCCTAGCATTTCAGGATTGTATCTTGTTAGGGACATGGTCCACGACCCAAATCAGCAGCCATATATTATTTTCTCTATTTATTGATTTTATTTTGATTTTTATTTATTAAAAGTCACATTAAATCAAATAAATGACAAAAAATATCAAAGATTGGTTTTTTGATCTGATTTTTGTGAGAATTAAATCTAACTGAGCTGGCCTATCAAAGATTTTTTAGTTTTTTCAATTATTGCTCGCATTTAATTCGCCGCACGCGCTTTTAGTTTTCCTTTTTATTATTATTATAACTGCTCCGAGTTTGTAATAGATTTTAGTATGGTTTTAATTCCGCATTTTATTTTCAGTCAAAAATAATTATGTATCTGCCCAAAGCCTTGTAATAATTAGGACTCTAACTTCTCACATTTTTATTTCCGTAAACTATAAACTGCTTAGATGTATGTATAGGATTGTATGGAAAGACAAATTGAAATTAAAATAGTAGAAAACCCTAATTGTGAAAAGATAATTAACCGAAAAAAATACACTTGCACATGCTCACTCCTAAGGTTTACTCCACTCCGGTTGTCTTCGATAAACAGTCATGAAGTATAGGGAATGTTAGTGGTTATCCTCTAGTCCCAAAAGATCTAAAATGACCTAATCATATGTTTCCTCGGAAAAATATCTTTAAGGCTTTAGGATGATTACTAAAATTTCCTAACATTGCTTTTGTGATCGTATTTGTCCCTTAAAACTCCAACGATGGTGCTACCTATTCCTTAATAATAGGATAGCGTTGTCTAAAGGAAAACGAACAAACTTTTTTCGAGTAGGTAGATTAGCTCCTAGGTACTTGCTCAAACAAAACTTTTCACACAAACACTTTTCAAAACAACTTTGTCACACTCTTGAGGACTGATACAAGGGTTATCATGAAGTAAAACTTTTCAAAACAAGCACACACAAGCAATTTTAAAATGAGCAAAGTACCTAAGAGCCCATGGAAAACCACAGATAAAAAGGGTGTTAACACATTCCCTTTCTATAATCTACCCCCCGTACTCAGAAACATCTCGAAAAAAGGTTTTTTTTGTTCTTTTTTCTTTTCCTTTGTTGGATGAAATAAAAGTCGGTGGCGACTCTTGCTTACCGCAACATTTATGAACAAAAAACACAAACCAATATTAACAGTCAGTTCTGCCACCGTATCACAGAACTTGCGACTCTGCTGGGGAAAATCTAATAAAGTGGCGTATACCTTAGGATATAGGTCATTTTAATTGCTTCTCTTGCTTGTCTTGATTGATTTATTTTAAGGGTATCTGTTGGGGTTATATAGATCCTACACCCGGATCTGGGGATACCTTTTAGGTAAGTAGCAATAAACTGTGAGGGAACTGTGCGGGGTGTACCGACACGGTTGAAGCAGTAGCTACATTGATATGGCACTTTGGTTGGTACCGATAACCCTTGAGTCAATCAGGGAGAGTACGGGGCCGCTGCGTGGTGCCGTGAAGCATCAACTAACCTTAGAACCTTTAATTGCACAACTGGGCCAGTGGGACATAGAGAGATGGCCGGCTTTGGTGTATTCCCAAGGTCGACAGATACTCGATGCTACACTCATGGAGGTTTGACTCTTGAGTTTTGTTTGGTTGTGAGTCAATCGCCTATTGAACGAAGCTGGGGGAAAGATCGGTGATATTGAGATCCTTTAGAACCCGGTTACCATTTATAGGACAAGTTAAACCAATCCAACTTCAAGAGGGTATGGCCTTAAAACTCATGTAGGCCTTAAACCTAAGGACTTGGTGTGACTTGCTTGTTGTTTGCTATACCTGCGATTTTCTATCATAATCATGACATCATAAGAATGGCATATCATGACTAACCATTTCAAGGATTTCCTAGGGCTCATTTATGCTTTGTTTTGTAGGACATGGCATCCGCCCGTAGGAACACTATACAGATTAACCTTGTGAAAGTGTCTCTCCAACTAAAGGACCTAGCATTAAGGGTTCTTGAAAGTTCTCATTTCACTAAAAAGCATGGTCAGTTGCTCAATTTGGTCACTGCAAAATCTGATGAAGAATTGTTAAAAGTGTTGTTCCAGTTCTGTGATTTTGTGCACCATTGTTTCACCTTCCCGGATTACCAGCTAGTACCTAATATGGAGGAATTTTCTCAGTTGTTGGGGGTACCTATTCTTGATCAGTTACCTTTCAACGGTACGGAAGAACATCCAAAGCCTGAAGAGATTGCTAGAGATATATCCTTACAACAGCCTGACATAGTGACAAATTGGGAGACTAGAGGGAGTGTCCAAGGAATTTTGGTTAAGTTTCTATTCGAAAAGGCTTACCATTTTTGGGATACACTAGATTTACAAGCTTTCAAAGAGGTGCTGGCACTTCTCGTTTACGGGACGGTACTTTTCCCTAATGCGGATCAACTCGTAGATGTGCACTTTTAAGGTTTTTCTGTCTCATAATCCAGTGCCTACATTACTCAGGGATATTCCACACTCTCTGCATGCTCGCACTCTAAAGAGAAGGGGGACCCTCATGTGTTACACTCCTCTATTGGCTAGGTGGTTTATTTCGCACCTACCCAGGTCTATTTTGAAAAATGATCAGGGTTTGAAATGGTCTCGTAGGATGATATCCCTTAAGCATTAAGACATTCATTGGTGTTCACGGTTCTCGGAAGATGTTACCATCATCGATCGCTGTGGTGAATTCCCCAATGTCCCTCTCTTAAGCATTAGGGGAGGAATCACTTACAACCATTGTTTGGCCTTGTGTCAATTTGGTTATGTGAGAAGAGATGGTCCTCATGATACGCTTATCCAAGGAATCACCTTCAACTTTGAGAATGATGTTCAGGGATACCGCAAAAGGTTCATAAAAGCTTGGGGCATGGTGCATAAAATTGATAGCAAGACACTAGGGCACAAGAATTCCATTCCTCTTGAGCCTTATCTCCGATGGGTATGAGCTCGCACTCAAATCCTTATGATGCCTTACCCAGTTGTCCTTCCAATAACTGTGGAGCCAGCTATTGAAGGAGATACTACTTCACTTGGTCATCATCCTGACATGCCAATCGATCATGAAGAGTTACAGAAGTCCCGAGTTCAACTCAAAGAGGAGCGGGACACGTTTGAAGCTCATTTCTATGCCAGCGAGAAGAAGGTCCTGGAGCACTAGGCTACTTCAGGAAGAAAGGAACATAAACGCCTATATTGCACCAAAGAGGATACGCTCTTGGGAAACCTAGTTTCTTTTTTGCTTTAAGTTTTTTTTTTTTTGATTGTAAGCCTAAAAGGCATTCTTTGTAACAATTCAAACTTGTTAATGCAATTAACGTGTGTTTCTTTTGGTTAAAAAAATCTGAGCCTTTAAGAATCCTTGAAATCATTGCATACGCATCCCATTCATAGCATCGCATAAACAGGTACCATTATAGGTTTCTCATCTTCTTCGCTGTTTATTTCAGCATAAATGTCTTCCGAACAATGCATCAAGGATCTTCAGGCACAAAATTCTCAATTCCAACAGATGTTCATAAATCTGGCGAAAGGGCAGGAGGATCCGAAGGCCCTCATCCTAAAGGAGAAAAAGAAAAAGAAGAAGGTCGCTGGTATTCTGAATATGGGCAGAAGGTTCAGGGGGCCGTTAAAGCAACAAGTCGATCTGACCTCTTCATCCAAAGAAGGGGAGAATCAAGAAGGAGAGACAAGGGAAAAGGACCCCAGTCCTGAAGTTTCTGACAATGATACAGACTACAATAATGAGCAGTATCCTCCTACTGAGGATAAATACAAGCAGTTGGAAGATCGTCTGAGTGCTATGGAACTCTAGAGGATACCTGGGTTGGATTTCGAAGAATTGGGATTGGTGTTGGGAGTGGTCATCCTGCAAAAGTTTAAGGCTCCAATTTTTGCTAAGTACGATGGGGTGTCTTGCCCAAAACTACATCTCCGTTCCTACGTCAGAAAGATCCAGCCCCACACCGCTGATAGAAATTTATGGGTTCACTTCTTTCAAGACAGTTTGTCAGTGACTCAGCTTGAATGGTTCTACCAGCTAGAGAGAGCCAATGTCCGAAATTGGGAAGATTTGGCTGCTGCTTTTTATAAGCAGTATCAATACAACACCGACCTTGCTCCTACTCATACTCAACTCCAGAGTATGTCCATGGGTGAAATTGAAGGCTTTAAGGACTATGCACAGAAGTGGAGAGACTTGGCTGGAAGAGTCCAACCCCCGTTGTCTGATAGGGATTTGGTCGATATGTTTCTAGGGACGCTATCTGGTCCATTATTTAATCATTTGATCGGCAGCCCGTCAACTGGTTTCACCGAGCTGATCCTAACTGAAGAAAGAGTAGAAGCTGGGATTCGGAGCGGTAAGATACAAAAGGATGCCTCTTTGAGTTTGGTAAAGAAGCCTTTTACTGGTAAAAAGGAATCCATTGCCATCTATAGCCCGAGAAGCCAAGGAAGAATGGAACACCGTCAGACAGTAAGTGCCGTAATGATACCTAGACCTGCAGTTTCTCCACAACGCAACAATAAACAAAGGGTGGAAAGACCACAACGAATGTTTACCCGGATCAACATGACGTTGGCTGAAGTTCTACCCCATCTGCGAGATCCAACTTGGCAACCTTGAAAGAGGCTCCCAAGAATCCAAACACCACATCTCCCCGGTATAACCCAAATGCTCGGTGTGCCTATCATTCTGAGACTCCTGGACACGATACCAATGACTTCTGGGCTCTGAGAAATAAGGTACAGGATCTGATCGAGGCCAAGGAGATTGAGTTTGATGCTCCGGAAAAGCCCAATGTCATAACTGCTCCCATGCCTAAGCATAATTGTGGAGTTAATGTTGTTGATACTGATCCATTTGTGACCTTAGTGGATGAAGTTTCTACTCCTCTTATGACAGTTAAGAAGAATTTATTGTCGGCCGGTTTATTTCTAGGTTGTGGTGAAGGTTGCCACATGTGTTCATCTCTGCCCTCCGGTTGCCATTTGCTGAAGTCAGGTTTTCAGTGCCTGATGGAAAACAAAGAAATTTTGTTCGAGAAAACTTTGATTCCCGTTGTTCCATTTGAAGATGTTGCTATTATAACCATTTTCTCCAATCCTTCCAAGGTCTCCTCAATAAGACCTGTTAGGATTACATCTGCTCCAAGAGTCGCTCCGCTATTAATCACCTTTCCTGGTCCTGTCCCGTATGCCTCGAACAAAGCTCTCCCCTAGCATTATGGTGCCGATGTGTACTATCATGGAATCAAACAAGATCTGAAGAATGAAGAGGCTAATTCTGATGTCAGTAACATTGTCGGGACCAACAAGGTTACTAGAAGTGGAAGGGTTTTCTCTCACGAGATTTCCCCAAAGATTGTCAATAGGCCTATTGTTATTCTGTCTGCTACACCTGCTGGTACATAAACTACTGCTCCTGTGCTTACTCCAATTATCACTCTCGCTGTTGAGTCATTTGGGACCCGAGGAAAAGAAGTTATAGGTGAGCCTGCCCGGACGGAGGCACCTAGAAAAATTGTCGTGGAAGCCTCTAAGCAAGAGATAGAGGAAATACTAAAAATAATCAAAAAGAGCGACTATAATGTGGTCGAGCAGCTGGGGCAGACCCCCTCAAAGATATCCATGTTGTCCCTGCTGTTATGCTCCGAGGCCCATGCTAAGGCTTTGATTGCATTCCTCAAGACTGCACATGTTCCGCAAGAAACCTCCGCCGATCAATTCAAAGATTGTGTGGCCAGCCTGACTGTTGACAATGGGTTGGGTTTTTCAGATGCATACTTGACACCGAAGGGGAGGAAGCATAATGATGCTCTGTATGTCTCGATCGAATGCAAGGGCACTACTCTGGCTCATATGCTGATAGATACTGGATCCTCACTGAATTTCCTGCCAAAGGAGGCCCTCGACTGGTTAGATTATGAGGGATTGACCTTAAAGCCTAGTAACATTGTGGTAAGGGCGTTTGATGGGTCGAAGAGAATGGTGCATGGGGAAGTGGACATCCCCGTCAAAGTAGGTTCCCAGACTTTTGAGTCCACCTTCTATGTGATGGACATCCAGCCGTCATACTCTTGTTTTTTGGGTCGTCCTTGGATCCATGAAGCTGGGGCAATTACTTCTACACTGCACCAAATGATGAAATATCCAGTAAAAGGGAAGATTGTCACGATGCATGGAGAAGAAGAGTATATGGTAAGCCACCTCAACTCCTTCCGGTACGTAGAGATGGACAGGGAATTCATAGAGACTCCTTACCAGAATTTTGAAGAGGTTCCCCAGATCTTGGAATCGACTAAAACTACTACCAGCAACAAACCTCCTCTGAAGATGGCTTCTCTAAAAGACGCCAGAGCAGTGGTTGAAGAAGGTGGGTATACCAACTGGGGACAGCTCCCTGATTTTACTCACAAAACTGACAAGTTTAGTTTGGGATTTACTTCAGGAGCTCAAAGGGTTGTTCGACGCGCTCGGGTTGGAGGACCTCCCCTACACATCAACAATCGGGTAATTAATGCCATTGAAGACAACGAGGAAGACTCTGACATTGACAATTGGATCTACCCAACTACCAATGGTGGACCGAGTAACTAGACGGCTAAGGACTTTATACTAGTTTCTTTTATTCTGCAGTAATTGTCTTACTTGTTTTGAGTTTTGTAATAAACAATTTAAACTCTACAGCCTTGCGTCTTGCCCGAGGCACATTGGTTTGTTTGTGAGGGCTATTATTTGTCATTTCATATATCATCAATAAAACATTGGACGTTCCTTGCATACAAATTTTGCGCTCTTTGTTTTTCTTTTCTGTTTTCACTTTATCAAAATAGCTATGCTCTTACACACATTCACGTATCGTACTGCAGATCCATATCCACTCTGGATCCCATTGATAACAGCTCTGCTACTGTCCATTATGACTTCGAAAATCCGATCAACCAAGCCGAAGACGAAGGTGAGGATGATTGTGAGGTGCCTGGAGAACTTGCTAGACTATTACAACAGGAAGAAAGGGCTATACAGCCTCATGAAGAGCTAGTTGAGATGATAAACCTGGGCACGGAGATAGACAGAAAAGAGGTCAAGATCGGCACAAATTTGGAAGTTAAGGTCAAACAGCGGTTGATACAAATGTTGCACGACTACGTTGAGATCTTCTCCTGGTCATATGAAGACATGCCAAGTTTAGACACTAATATTGTGGTACATCGTCTGCTGACTAAGGAAGACTCTCCGGTTAAACAGAAGGTCCTCCCTATGCGCCCTGAAATGTCAGAGAAGATCAAGGCAGAGGTCATGAAGCAGTTCAACGCAGGGTTCTTAGCTATCACTTCCTATCAATAGTGGGTTGCTAACATCGTTCCGGTACCTAAGAAGGACGGTAAGGTATAGATGTGTGTGGATTATAGAGATATGAATAGGGAAAGCCCCAAGGATGACTTCCCACTTCCTCACATTGATGTTCTGGTTGACAACACCGCTCAACATAAAATCTTCTCCTTCATGGATGGTTTCTCTGGCTACAGCCAAATCAAGATGGATCCTGAAGACATGGAGAAGACAACCATCGTCACACAGTGGGGCAACTTCTGTTACCAGGTGATGTCTTTTGGGTTGAAGAATGCTGGGGAAACTTATCCATGATATGATTCACCATGAGATCGAAGTTTATGTTGATGACATGATAGCTAGGTCTCAAACTGAGGAAGAGCACCTTGATCATCTACAAAAGTTGTTTGACAGGTTAAAGATATACAAGCTGAGGTTGTATCCGAACAAGTGCACCTTCGGGGTAAGGTCTGGTAAGCTCCTGGGTTTCATTGTCAACGACAAAGGCATCCAAGTAGATCCTGTGAAGGTAAAGGCCATATAAGAAATTCCAGCTCCCCGTATAGAGAAGGAAGTTAGAGGTTTCTTGGGACGCTTGAATTATATCGCTCGGTTCATTTCACATCTAACTGCTACTTGTTAGCCCATCTTCAAGCTTCTGAAGAAAGATCAAGTGGTAAAGTGGAATGACGAATGCCAGACAACTTTCAAAAGAATCAAGGAATACCTTTAAGAACCGCCAATTCTGATGCCCCCGGTTGAAGGAAGACCTTTGATATTGTACTTAACAGTGCTAGACAATTCAATGAGGTGTGTGTTGGGGCAGCATGACGAGTCTGGTCGAAAAGAGCATGCAATATACTACCTTAGCAAAAAGTTTACCGACTGTGAGACACGATACTCACTGCTCAAGAAAACTTGCTGCGTTTTGGCATGGGCTGCTCGCCGACTAAGACAGTATATGCTGACCCACACTACTTTGTTGATATCTAAGATGGATCCGATCAAATACATCTTTGAGAAACCCGCTCTCTCCAGAAGAATAGCAAGATGGCAGATGATCTTAACTGAGTACGATATACAATATACAACCCAGAAAGAAATCAAGGGGAGTGTATTGGCTGATCATTTGGCTCATCAGGCCATGGATGACTACCAATCCATGAATTTTGAGTTCCCGGATGAGAATATTATGCTAGTGACTTACTACGAAGAACCTGGACCGGATGAAGGACCCGAAGAGGGATCCTGATGGACTATGTTTTTTGATGGAGCTTCGAATGCACTTGGTAATGGAATCAGCGCTGTACTCATATCTCCTGAGGGCTTTCATACTCCTTTCACCGCCCGACTATGTTTTAACTACACTAACAACATGGAGGAGTATGAAGCTTGCATCATGGGTCTCAAGGCCGCTATTGACCTCAGGATCAAGTTCCTTGAAGTTTTCGGGGATTCAGCCTTGGTAATAAGTCAGATCAAAGGCGAATGGGATACGAAGCATCTGAATCTCATCCCATACAAAGAGTACATGTTGACATTGTTCCCAAACTTTGAGGAGGTAACTTTTGAACATTTCCCACGAGAGGAGAACCAGTTAGCGGATGCGCTAGCTACCATGTCTTCTATGTTCATATTCAGGTGGGACAATGAAGCTCCCCAAATCACCATTGAGAGGTTGGATAAACCAACACAATGCTGCGAAATTGATACCGAAGAGGTGGCAGACAAACCTTGGTTTCACGAAGTCAAGAGGTATCTCGAGACTCAAGAGTATCCCGAAGGGGCATCTGTCAATGATAAGAAGTTTCTGAGAAGGTTTTCCGCAAAGTTCTTCCTTAGTAATGGAATCCTCTACAAGCGCAACAATGAATCTACTTTACTACGGTGTGTAGACAAGAGCGAAGCAAAGAGGATCATGACAGATCTACATGAAGTTACCTTCGGAACCCATTCCAGTGGACATACCATGGCTAAGAAGATCCTTCAGGCTGGATATTACTGGTCCACTATGGAAGCAGATTGTTATCAACACTCCCGAACTTGTGATAAGTTCCAAATCTACGCTGATAAGGTGCATGTGCCTCTGGTTCCCTTGAACGTCTTGACAGCTATGTGGACCTTTGCAATGTGGGGCATTGACATGATCGGAGAGATCAGGCCTACTGCTTCCAATGGACATCGTTTCATCCTAGTGGCCATTGATTACTTCACAAAGTAGGTTGAGGCAGCCTCTTTTTCTACTGTGACCAAGAACATTGTGGAGCGGTTTATCCGACATAATCTAATTTGTCGGTATGGTGTGCCAGAGAGAATTATTACTGATAATGGCACGAATCTCAACAAAACAATGATCACCGAGCTCTGTAAACAGTTCAAGATATAACATTATAACTCTTCTCCCTACCGGCCGAAGATGAATGGCGCTATTGAAGCGGCTAACAAGAACATCAATAAAATCGTACAGAAGATGACAATGACATACAAAGACTGGCATGAGATGTTACCATTTGCTCTTCATGGATACCGTATCTCAGCACGGACGTCGACATGGGAAACACCCTACTCTCTGGTATATGGCATAGAGGCAGTCCTACCCATCGAAGTCCATATACCTTCTCTCAGGATTATGAAGGATGCAGGTCTGAACAAAGACGACTGGATCCAAACTCGACTTGATAAGCTAAACCTAATCAATCAGAAGAGACTTACTGTTATCTGTCATGGTCAGACGTATCAAAAGCGAATGATCAAGGCTTTTAACAAGAAATTCAGACGTCAAGAATATCAAGTCGGGGATCTAGTGATCGAGTGTATCATACCGCGGTAAGGTGATCCCATGGGCAAATGGAC
Source organism: Vicia faba (assembly GCA_948472305.1). Classification (NCBI taxonomy): domain Eukaryota; kingdom Viridiplantae; phylum Streptophyta; class Magnoliopsida; order Fabales; family Fabaceae; genus Vicia; species Vicia faba. The sequence continues at coordinate 357,366,921 of OX451735.1, forward strand.
CCCTACATACAAAGGGCTATTTGTGGTTAAGAACATTTTCTCGGGTGGAGCTATGATTCTAACCACCATGGATAGTGACAACCTTCCTCACCCTGTCAATGCAAACGTAGTGAAAATATACTACGCCTAATTAAAAGAACCGCTAGATTGACTGGCCTAGGCAAAAATAAGGTCTTCCCGACGAACCAAAAGGGTTCGGGCAAAAATAAGGGATGGAAATGAAAAAATCTGTACACCCGACAAGCCGAAAACTTGAAAGGGTGGCTTGGGCAAAAAAGGGTACCCCAGTGGACTGAAAACCCGAAAGGGCTGTCCAGGCAAAAGTTAGGGATATAAAGCGTATCACTATGTCCCATTGGATCATCTTGCGACCAGACTTTGGTATCCACTATCAAGCTCGGACGACATCAATCAATCTAATCAACTTTCAGACAAGTAGCAAAGTGATGAGATGCTCGAAGACATAAGGGCAATAGAAGAGTTGGAACTCAATGGGATTGTTGCACGTAGCTGTTTTCTTTTACACAAAATTGTATAGTTTCTATTTTTATGGCGGCGTTCTCTTACTAGAGCTTCAGCCTCCTTGTACGAAAACGCCTATTACAGGACCACTTCAAAAAATCAATACAAAATCATTTTCACAAGAAACTTTGAGTTTTTTCCTTTTTTCTATTTTGTTTGGCACGAACGTCCAATGATTTATTCTTAACATATGCATTTGAATATGATATCTTCTCATAAATATTTACATAAGAAACAAAAAGACAATTACTCATAATTCCAGAAACAAGGGAAAAACCAAGAAGTGTCAAACCCAACAGTTACTCTGCCCAGCAGGTACCGAGATAGAGACAACTTTGGAGCATAATCATCAGTACATACACTCCCCACAGAGTAAAAATATTCAAAAGAATTAATGTCGGCTTTCCCGAAACAGGAAGTAATCTCCCCATTCAGGGTCATTCAGAAACCTGACAGCTATATTCCCCAGCCAAATTTTATAATCGCGAGAGGTTCAGTAAATTTTATCCCCCAAGCAGATTTTATTTCTCTGGACACAGAAGCTCAATCCCCGTCAGAGCTCATCACTTCAGCTACGGAAATTCGCTTTCCAAGTTGTTCCCCTCAAAATTATTCTAAAACAGAATCTCTTCCTGACAGAATATTCATGAATAACAAAGAGTAAATCTCTAGCATAGTCATTTCTGTTCAGCATCCCCGGCGGAAGTAGAAGAACCAAAATTCTCTACAATAGTCAGGAATGCTATATCCTCCAGCAGCAGTCAGGGATTTATTTTCCCAGACTCGAACATACCCCAATAGTGTTTCATGTTCATACATTATGACATGCGTATATACATCACATACAACATAATCTCATTTATTTTGAGAACATCATCCCACCATGCATTTCATGCATCACATATAATTAACCCTATTATCTTTTCAGGAAATAAGATTATCTTCAACAATCCCAACAGTTATACAGGTTACGTCTGCAGACGACTAATGGAAACTCACTTTCTGAAGCCAAGCGGGTCAACTAATCCAGGCATTCATTTCGAAGTAACCCTACGACCCAGGTTCCTTCTCATAGCCTTACTATCCAGGCTTTCATTTTGAAGTAACCCTACTATACAGGTTCCTTATCATAGCCCTACTATCCAGGATTTCATTTTGAAGTAACCCTACTATCCAGGTTCCTTCTCATAGCCCTACTATCCAGGCTTTCATTTCGAAGTAACCCTACTACCCATGTTCCTTCTCATAGCCCTACTATCCAGGCTTTCATCCCGAAGTAACCCAACTATCCAGGCTTTCATTTCGAAGTAACCCTACGACCCAGGTTGCTTCTCATAGCCCTGCTATCCAGGCTTTCATTTCGAAGTAACCCTACTATCTAGGTTCCTTCTTATAGCCCTATTATCCAGGCTTTCATCCCGAAGTAACCCTACTATCCAAGTTCCTTCTCATAGCCCTACTATCCAGGCTTTTATTTCGAAGTAACCCTACTATCCAGGTTCCTTCTCATAGCCCTACTATCCAGGATTTCATTTCGAAGTAACCCTACTATCCAGGTTCCTTCTCATAGCCCTACTATCCAGGCTTTTATTTCGAAGTAACCCTACTATCCAGGTTCCTTCTCATAGCCCTACTATCCAGGCTTTCATCCCGAAGTAACCCTACTATCCAGGTTCCTTCTCATAGCCCTACTATCCAGGCTTTCATTTCAAAGTAACCCTACTATCCAAGTTCCTTCTCATAGCCCTACTACCTATGCTGTCATTTCGAAGTAACCCTACTATCCAGGTTCCTTCTCATAGCCCTACTATCCAGGCTTTCATTTCGAAGTAACCCTACTACCCAGGTTATTTCTCATAGCGCTACTATCCAAGATTTCATCTCGAAGTAGCCCTACTATCCAAGTTCCTTCTTACAGCCCTACTATCAAGGCTTTCACCTCAAAACAACCCTACTGTTCAGGTTCCTTCTCTCTTATCTCTAGATAACAGTTTACAACACTATAAGACCTAGACCCGACCAGTTACAGTCGAGTTCACCATTCCCTAGTAAGTCACTGTACAGCCTGGACCCCGACCAGATATGGAGTTCACTTCCACCTCCTCAATCAAGAATTAATCCCCCATTAAAGTAATGGACAACCGAAGCTCCTATACTCTATTCCCCAAGACATAAATCAACTTTCCTCGGTGAATTCCTCCTCAGCGGCAGGTATAGGAATTCTCGCAAAGGAATCTCTCATGCAACCAATATCTTCTCTAGATGGCATCTTTAAGCTCATCTCTGATAGTTCTCCGTCACCATCCAAATGACATCTGTAAGCCCATTCCCTATATTATTGATCAACATTCACTTCATGCGAGTGCAAATTTCTGGGCACTCTAGTGTTCAATCATCTTCCACCTTCAGATCATGAAAGGAAGACAGGCCAATCTATATCCTCAGGGCTAAGAAGATTGAACAAGGGCAGCTGTTGTACCCCAAAATTTTCCCTCCCATTTTACTGAACATATGCTCATTAATACCCTCAACTTGCTCAAGGATGCCCAAGAGTTGACCAGACAAACTCTCTCCTAAAGCAATGAACCTCCAACTAGGGTTTCCATTTTCATCAAGATGGGTGAACTCCAAAGGCCTCAAATGATTTCCATGGTCCTAATATGTTCTCAAGTTCATACATGTCAAGTTTCATACCTTGCACAAGAAGTTTGCTCAGTCAACTGCTCAGATGCTTGAGAATCGACTGTATTAGGTCAAAAGTCAACTGTGACCCACATACAGTCAAACTTTAAGATTTTTGGTCAACATCAACATTTTAAAGTGAAATCCATCATTTGATCAAGGGTTGATCATGATTCCTCAAGGAATGCTCCTAATTCATCAAAACTCAAAAGTTGGTAAATTAGGGTTTCTTAGGAAAAATCAACCAAACTTTGACCAAGCATAACTTTATCATACTTTATTAGAAATTTCTCATCCAAGGCTCATTCTGAAGGGAATTAAATTTCCCACAACTCATCTTCATCCCTCAAGTTCAAAAAATGCACTCATAAAAAGATATGAATTTCTACATTATAGGTCCTTTTGAAAAGTCAACAAAAACACCTTTTGGGTCAAAGCTTCTTACATGAACATGGAAGATCCAATTGAGATGAAACCAAAAGGGGTGTTTAGGGGACAACCTAATATTTCTAAAAAGTCCAAGAACACCTTCCTAGGGTCAAAATTGGAAGAGATATGTATTGTCAAAGTTTGCCATTTTTGGAAAATTGCCAAAAGTCAAATATGCTCAAAAATGCATTTTTTGTCAAAATGGCCTAGCATTTAAGGATTGTATCTTGTTAGGGACATGGTCCACGACCCAAATCAGCAGCCATATATTATTTTCTCTATTTATTGATTTTATTTTGATTTTTATTTATTAAAAGTCACATTAAATCAAATAAATGACAAAAAAATATCAAAGATTGGTTTTTTGATCTGATTTTTATGAGAATCAAATCTAACTGAGCTGGCCTAATCAGATCATATCGAATCAAGGAAAATTGAGGCAAAAATAACATGATTTGGATGGTTTTGGAGAGATATCATATAGCAAGAAAATCACATTCAATCTCCATAATTCCAAAAGATTCATGTCGTTTTTGTTGCTCTAATTCATCACACTACATATAATGAACAAAAACAATGCAAAAGAACAAGGTTTGCAGTCGTGAGAGCTGAGAAAGAAAACTCAAAAATTGGACAAAAAGTAGTGGATTGTTTTCTCACATAAAAGGGTGATTCAAGACATTCCAAAGCTTCCAATTGCTTCCTGGACATCTCCTGAAGCTAACACGATCCATTGCAAGAATTCCCAAGCCCATAATCGTCCCATAGTCCTCACACGGTTTGCCTCTTTTTTCAAAATCGATTACGATAATTCTTGCATCCTAAGCATGTTCTAATGATGTATTTATGATTATTAACATATTTACAACATGTTTGAACGATTTAATTGATGTTTTGATGCATATATTGATGATTGCCATGGTTAGGGTTTAAGAAGCCTTTTTGGGGCTTCTCTGTACAGGTGAAATTGGACCAAGAAAATAATGCCAAGATACTCGTGAGATCAAGACGATTTGATTAGTATAGTTAGATTTAATTTATCATGCGTCATATGAATTTTTGAAGCTTGCAGGTTTATAGCTATGGACTTTTGTCCGTAGGTGTAAGTTTGGTGCCTAAGACGACGGACAGGGAAGAAGACGATGACTTGTCACCATCCCACTGGTCCATTTGAATTACGTGCGCTTTTGGAGGAAACTGCGTAGCTTGCCAATATATTATTGTTTTCTTATTATACTAACAAATAAATAGCACATCGCAGATGGCAAGGGGACGGGCATGTGAAGCAAAGGACCTGGGTTCGATACTAGGTCCAAACATTTTCTTATTTTCCAAACATTTAACTGCAGATCCAGTGTGCCTCATAGCGTAGCATCCACTGTGCGCCCCAGATCTCAGTCCTGAGATCCATCATCATACAAATCTCACGCTCCAGCAGTGAATGACTACCATGTACCATCAGAGGAGAGAGGCACAAAATCACACGCAGGGATGGGCTCAACGTATTTGGGCCTAACCAGAATTTGGCAGCACACCCCCCCTGGATTGCTTATGCAAGCCCAATTCTATTATTTTTTTAATTCCTTTTTTTATTACTTATTAATTATTTCTTTTTTCACATAACACCAAAAAAAATCATGTTTTTTTATTTAATCAAAAAATCATAAAAACATCAAAATCATTTTTTATAAAAAATATTTTATTAATTAATTAGTTAATTAAATTATGGTAATTTAATGTTTTTTTTATAATTCAAAATAATTAGAATTAGGGTTTAATTTTGTACATAACCTAATTTTTTCCTCAAAAATAACATAAATATTTTCTCAAATTAAGATTTTTTAGTTTTTCCAATTATTGCTCGCATTTAATTCGCCGCGCGCGCTTTTAGTTTTCCTTTTTATTATTACTGTAACTGCTCTGAGTTTGTAATAGATTTAAGTAGGGTTTTAATTCCGCATTTTATTTTCAGTAAAAAATAATTATGTATCTGCCCAGAGCCTTATAATAATTAGAACTTTAACTTCTCACATTTTTATTTCCGCAAACTATAAACTGCTTAGATATATGTATAAGATTGTATGGAAAGACAAATTGAAATTAAAATAGTAGAAAACCCTAATTGTGCAAAGATAATTACCTTAAAAAATACAGTTGCACATGCTCACTCCTAGGGTTTACTGTACTCCGGTTGCCTTCGGTAAACGGTCATGAAGTATAGGGAATGCTAGTGGTTGTTCTCTAGTCCCAAAAGATCTAAAATGACCCAATCAGATGTTGCCTCGAAAAAAGATCTTTAAGGCTTTAAGATGATTACTAAAATTTCCTAATATTGCTTTTGTGATCGTATTTGTCCCTTCAAACGTCCCTTAAAACTCCAACGACGGTGCTACCTATTCCTTAATAATAGGATAACACTGTCTAAAGTAAAACGAACAGACTTTTTCGAGTAGGTAGATTAGCTCCTAGGTACTTGCTCATACAAAATTTTTCACACAAACACTTTTCAAAATAATTTTCAAAACAACTTCGTGGCACTCTTGAGGACTGATACAAGGGTTATCACGAAGTAAAACTTTTCAAAACAAGCACACACAAGAAATTTTAAAATGAGAAAAGTACCTAAGAGCCCGTGGAAAACCACAGATAGAAAGGGTGCTAACACCTTCCCTTTCTATAATCTACCTGCCGTACTCAGCAACATCTCGAAAAAAGGTTTTTACTGTTCTTTTTCCTTTTCCTTTGTTGGATGAAATAAAAGTCGATGACGACTCTTGCTTACCGCGACATTTGCGAACAAAAATGCAAACCAATATTAACAGGTTGTTCTGCCACCATATCACAGTTTCCAATAGTCACAATTTCTTCCATCCAGAATGGTTGGCCTGTTCACAAATCCTCCTTCCTTGTCCATAGTACCAGAAAGTATATTCCCTAGATCTCACCAAGATAGAGAGCAGGATTCCTGCTCTGATACCAATTGAAATTCTGGTATCAGATATGTGATGTCAAAGGAGATGTCACGATACAAATATCCGAGGATAATATAAAATGTAACAATATAAAAGCAGTAAAAACAAAAGGGATTGTTAACCCAGTTCGGTGTACAATAACACCTACTCTGGGGGATACCAAGCCAGAGATAAGTCCACTAAATACTATCAATTGATAGACCCTCAGTAAACAACCATTTTACGATGTAATCACTTAATCACTACCCGTGCAATACTTCTACCTAAGACACACCTAGGTATGAGGCCCTCCTCAAATTCCTTCAATCATTAACAGTGAAAAACAACAGAATTATTAAGTTTGAAAAACCTCAATCATTCAATACTTAAAAGCTTATGAATGATTCACAATTTATAACTTAACTAACAAAATACAACTCAAGTATTGAAACAGTACTAGAGCATATTACAATTAGAAGATTCAGACTTTTAAACAGAAAGAATATATTTTTCTTCAATTGTTGCAGTTGTACGAATAAGGTTGCATGTCCTTATAAAGGCGCAACAACTTCTTTATGGGCTTGGGCTGGAAATTTTTTTTAAATATATTGAATCACTTGAATATCTCCATGAAAGTAGGCCAATATATAATCCATAAAGATAAGACAGATCGAAAAGTATTCCTCCATATTTTTTGCAAGTTATAAACCACAAAACCTGAATAAGGCGCGCCTAAAAATAGGAAACATAAAATCTAGAAAACACGTTCAGATCAGAAGGCAGATGTTAAGACATCTGCTTTGACATCATTCAAAATCAGTTGAGATGATTTACTTCACATGTCAAGACATTAAGCAAAACATTATGAAACCAGTGTTTTACCAAAATTCCTGCCAACAAACACCTACACTAGTTTTGCACCAAACCTTTAGTGATTTTTCTCTTCGTGTGAGACTTGTTTAGGGTTGTTATCCATATGTATGCTACTGACTTGTAGGGATACTCACCTTATTTTCCTTGTACCTTTCTTGTAGGTTAAGTTTTTCCTACTGTAATACAGTGAAAGAACTGGTAATTTTGGTTTTATCTAAATGTGAGGAGAACTAGAGCCGCCACCGACTTTTCTTTTATCCAATAAGGAAAGGGTGAAAAGAACAGGAAAGACCTTGAAGATTTTATGTTCGGGGGGTAGGTTATGAAAAGGGAAGGTGTTAACACCCTTTTCATCCGTAGTTATCTACATGATCTTAATCACTAGCTCACTTTTGAAAAGCTTTGTGTCGTGAATTTGAAAATATTTTGAAAAAGTTGCCAATGAAAGGCAAAACTTTGTAATGATTCTCGTATCTGTCCTCGAGAATGCATAAAAAGCATTTTGAAAATATTTTGGAAGGGTTTGTGTGAAATGTTTTGTTTTGAAGAGCTTTGTGAGCAAGCGATTAGGAGTTCTACCCTACTAAAGGTCGTTATTGTATTTTCCTCCTCCTTTAGATAGTGTTATACGTACCATTAGTTAGTAGGAAGCCCTATCGTTGGATGTGAAGGGACATGCGAGGGTCATGGAATAGTCAATGAAGGCAACTCGTAAGGATGCTTTAGCAATTTTCATAAGGGACAAGATCATTTACTGAAAGGCAACATCAAAGGGTCATCGAGGGACTATGATATTTGAATTGAGGGAGTTTTCTAAAGCGTCCCCATGTTCGAGGGACACAACCTTTTTATTTTCTGAAGGCAATATGGGAGGTTTCCCAAAGGTACACTTGTTCGGATTTAATCTTAGCTTGTACTTCTTAAATCTTTCAAACAATTTATGTAGGTGGTCGAGATGTTCTTCCTCAGTCTAAGATCTGGCTATCATGTCTTCTACGTAGACCTCTATCTCACGATGGATCGTGTCGTAGAACAAAGCTACTATTTCACGCTAATATGTCACACCAATGTTCTTCAAACCGAAAGGCATAACCTTGTAACCGAAAGTGTCCCATTGTGTGACAAAGGTAGTCTTCTCCATGTCTTTGGGTGCCATATTGATCTAATTATAACCTGAGAAACCATCCATGAAAGAAAATACTTTATGTTGAGCGGTGTTGTCAACCAGAACATCAATATGTGGAAGCGGAAAGTCATCTTTGGGGCTTTCCCTGTTCAGATCCCTGTAATCTACACACATATGCACTTTGCCATCTTTCTTTGGTACCGGGACCACATTTTCAACCCACTGAGGATAAGATGTAGCAACTAAGAAACCTGCATTGAATTTCTTCATAACCTCATCCTTGATCTTTTCGGACATCTCGGGACGCATACGACACATTTTCTGCTTTATTGGAGAACAACCTTATTTCATCGGCAGATGGTGAACCATAATATCAGTATCGAGCCCTAGAATATCTTCGTACGACCAAACAAAGATCTCAACATAGTCATGGAACATCTGAATTAATCCGTTCTTGACACTGTTCTCTAGATTGGCACCTATCTTGACTCCTTTCCTGTCTATTTCAGTACCCAAGTTTACAACCTTGACTGGCTTTTCATGCGGTTGTATAGCCATTTCCTCTTGCACTAACAGTCTGGAAAGTTCTCCAGGTAACCCACAATCTTCCTCACCTTCGTCCTCAGCTTGGTAGATCGTATTTTCAAAGTCATAAGTGGCAATAGCAGAATTATTATCAATGAGATCCAGAGTGGATGTGGATCAGTAATTTGTTGTGTGGGTGTGTGTAAGAACACATAGTTATTTTGAAAGTGATAAAAATAAAAGAAAAACAAAGAGGGAAAAGTTTGAATGCAAAACGTCTAATAATTTATTAAATTAAGATATGTTAATGAAATGACAACCCTAACAAATGGACCGTTGTGCCCCGGGTAAGACATAAGGCTTAAAGTTATTGTTTAAAGATTACATAGCCAAAAATTTGAAAGCACAAAGAAACATAAAATGGAATTTACTCCTGACTAAAGTAGATTGAGATAAGGTCTTCAGTCTTCTAGTTGCTAAGCCCGTTGACGATGGTAGGAAAGATCTAGCTATCTAGGTCGTAGTCACTATCCGCGTCTTCTATAGCGTTGAGTCCGTTGTTGTTGACGTGTAATGGTGGTCTTCTAGTACGAGCACGACGAATAACCCTCTGAACCTCTACAATAAAACCCAAACCAAATTTGTCATAGTTGTACAAAATGTCAGGAAGCTGAATCCAAGTAGTGCATCCACCTTCTTCTACTACAACTCTAGCATCCTTCAAAGAAGCCATTCTGGGTGGAACCCTGATAAACTTAGGAATAGCAGAAATGTCTTCAGTAGCGGTAGTCGTCCGAGGAATAACCTCAAAAGTCTGACAGGGAGTTTCAATGAATTTTCCGTCCATCTCAACATACTTAAATGAATTCAAGTGACTCACCATATACTCTTCTTCACCACAAACTGTAACAACCTTTCCTTTTACAGGATATTTCAGCTTTTGATGTAGGTGGAAGTAACAACACCTGCCCCATAAATCCAGGGGTGTCCTAGTAAACAATAATAGGCCGGTCGGATATCCATTACATAAAAGGTGGAATCGAATACCTGCAAACCTACTCTGATCGGAAGATCCACCTCTCCGTGTACCATCCTTTTTGAACCGTCAAAGGCTCTGACCATAATATCACCGGGTTTCAGCATAACCCCTTCAAAATCAAGTCTTTCTAGAGCACCCTTCAGTAGAACATTCAGCGAGGAACCCATATCAACCAATACATGAGCTAAAGTATTTCCTATGCATTCAATAGAGACATACATGACCTTGTTGTGGTTTCTTCCTTCAGGGGTCAAGTCGGCATCAGAAAACCCTAACCCATTATCCATGGTCAGTGTTGTACCCCAAAATTTTCCATCTCTTTTATCAAGTAATTTCTTACAAGATCTCCTTTGGTTCAAGACTACCCTAGGGTTGATCAGCTCAAGATACCTCCTCAAGCTCTGATGACTGAAAATTAGGGTTTGAGATTGCACAGGGATAATTGAACTTTTAATGCCTTATATTACTTTCATGGATCATTATGGACCCTCAAGATATCTCATGTCAAGTTTCAAGTCATGGATCACATTTTTGCTCAGTCAATTGATCCGTTGACCTAAAAATCAGCTGTATTGGGGAAAAAGTCAAATGTGGTCAATTTATAGTCAAACTTCATAATTTTTGATCCATGTCAACATTATGAACTCATATATGTAATTTGATCAAGTTTGGACCACAATTCCTCAAGAAATTTGATCAGATCATCAAAAGGGCAAAATGGTCAAAATTAGGGTTTTGATTGAGAAAAGGCAATTTCTGATTTTTTGACCTAGCAAATGGTTGATTGGTTGGAAACATGATCTCAAGGATTAAATTTCACCATTTTGACCTAATGGCAAGACTCAAAACATTTCTCAAGGTCAATTAATTGATAGTTGATTTTCAGTCAACTGATCAAAAGTCAACTGCACACTGAAAAGTCAAACTTTGACCTTTTGGTCAAAATCAAGTGTCAAAGATCACAATTCATAATTCATAAAAACATGTCAAAATATGAAACTTGTTCATCAAGAAATCAAAAAGTCAAGATTTCATTTTGAAAAGTCAAAGTTTCCGAACTTAGAAAATTTTCTAAGTGTTGAAAACTTCATGTTTTTTTCACAACTTTGAGCCAATTTTTCACCATGATGCAAGATGCTTCAAAGGAAACTTTCAACATGAAAGTTGTATATCTCAATGAGATATAAAACATTTCTCAACACAACTTCTCCTAGAAATGTATGGATTTCAAGTTATGATTTTATGAAGACATGGTCATGAAACTAAACACTTAGTGAAAATTTTGCCCTAGTTAGGCAGATTTTTGGTACCAACTTCATAACAACTTTTCATATAGCTCCATTTGGATTTTGAAAAATTGATTCAAAGAGCGGTTGTAGAGCATGTTACAAGCTTATCAAGATTATACTTGATCTAAGAGGATCGAAGGCAAGAAGTTAGGGTTTCAAACTTATTTTGCAAGACATAATTTGTGATGAACATGAACCAAATCCATAGCCATGCTGCATAATCCCACTTTTCAGGCCCTCTAACTTGTGTATCTATCCTTAATCAGAAGATTACACAAACTTTAATGCTATTATCCATTAAATCCAACCTTTGTCTAAGTTAACTTGCCATTTTTGGAAGAAAGGCAAGACTTCCATTTTGGAAAAGTATGCTTTTGCAAATGCCAACCCTTCTTGAGCCTCTCAATGGATCCTTCTGCATACAAAACATCTATAAGTCAGAAGCAAGCTTGTTTAAAGTTCAACCACTCTACATAGCATGGTATAAGCTTTGGGAATATGTTTGTCATGTTTGCTTCAAAAACAAGTAAAGGTTTTACAACATGTAAATTCAAATTCTGAATTATTGTAGAACACAAAACCTCTTGCCTATAAATACATACACTATTTGCAAGATAACACACGCATGTACAAGCCCTTAAACTCACTCAAACCCTCACAAACTCAGATTGCACACAAAACTCTATTTTTATGCAGAAACTGACCTTACACTCCCATCTCTCAAATTACTCGTGCGTCTCCTCTCCAAATCATTCCAAAAGTTCCTAAACATCATCCACAACTCATCCCAATACATGTTACAGTTCTGTAACTCCATTTCCACCATTGTCTAAACTCAAAAGCAGAGCACTGCAAGTGGACTTCTCTAGACCATTTCAGCCACTCTCCAACCAAGATAATCATTGCATTAGCTTCCTGGGACCTCAAGGAAGCTAACCTGATCCTTGCAGCACCTTGAAACAAGTTTCAACTCAAAACACGAATTCCATTTTCAAGGTGAGTTTTCTGACTTTTGAACTCTTCATATAGGCATCATTTGTTTTCCATTTGTGAAGATAAAATGTAGATATCATAGCCTTGAAACTAACCATGTCTTTAGATTTCATTTATATTGCTTGAGTAGTTAGAATTTTGAATCTGAACATCCTGGAAAAGTTAGGTCAGAATTTGGTACCATTAGAAGACCTCATTCATCTTTGATTTATAACTTTAGTTATTTACATTTCTGGAATTGTGATGAAATTTTACACAACTTTCCTGTTTACATTTTTGCAAATGGTTGAGAAACGAATAAGTTGTAGGGATCCTGGCTGGAGGTTGAAGATGAAGTCATTTCCAGGGCTCGACTTATTTTATGTATTTGTTGTTTTGTATAAATTAACGGATGTATAGCCACCCCAGTGGTAAGGCAGCGCGCGTATCATGTCAAGGGCGTGGGTTCAAGCCCCAGTGCTGTCACTTTTTGATATTTTCCAACATTTTTTCTCTTTTTGTCTCATAAACAGGCGCTTGGGCCTTCCTCCTTTGGGCCTGGGATTTTTTGCTAGCTTTCCACCCCCTGCCCACTTTTGTCACATGGCCCATTTTATTTTCTTTTTCTCATTTTTATTTATTTGCTTTCTTTTAATGTTTTATTTAATACTGAAAAAAATCATAAAAAATTATAAAAAAAATTAGATTCATATTTTTATTTAATTCATTTAATCTTTACACAAAAAATTATTTTAATTTAATCACACTTTATTTATTTTACTAATTAGTTTATAAATTAAATTAGAAACTACGATTTTAGTTATTTCTTTTTACACAATTAAAAATATTCTTAAAACTAAAAAGGCCAAAAATATTTTTGTAATACCATATATCATTTTAATTTTCTTTCAAGACAAAAAAATCAAAAAATGTTCTTCTTACAAACTTAATTTATTTTCTTAATCAATTAATATTTAGATTAGGATTTTTATTTAATTTCTTTTCTTAATTAATTTAGGTTTAATTTTCTTAATTTAATTAATTATTTTCTTTTAGTTAATTAGGTCAAAACCAAACCCCTTCCTAAAAATCCAAACAAAAGTCCATTTCCTTTTTCCATTTATGTTCTTCAATATTTATTCATTTTTGTACAATATTCAATATGGTTGTAATAACTATTTATATTTAATTTTCTTGCAATTTCCCCATTTGTAAATTTGTACACCCCTCCCCTAATGATGTAATAGCTTAGTATTTTTATTTTCCGCAATCTAATGCTTTATATATAAATGCTACTAAATTAGGGTTTGTATGTCAAGACTAAAACCAATGATTAGGAAACCCTAATCAAGACAAAACAATGTATGTAAACAACCACACTTGCACACTTACACCTTTAGGATAAATCCACTTTTTTGCCTTATGAAAAATGGTCATGTTATGCATGTGGGATATCTTAGCAAAAACAAATAAATAATACAAGATCATAGTCCCTCGACGACGCTATCAATGTTTCCTTTTCAAAATGATCTTAGTCCCTCAAATAGAATTTCTAAGATATCTCACAATATTGCTATCATGGCTATACGATGACCCACGCCCGCCCCTTTACATCCAAAGATAGGGTTTCTTACCAAATCAATGGTAAGTTAACAATATCAAAGGAAAGGAAGAAATGAACTAATACTTTTGAGTAGGTAGATTGTTCCTAGTTGCTTGCTTATTTCCAAATCAAACACTCCTTGCTTATTTTCAAAACAAACACCAACACTTTCCAAAACACTTTCTAAACATCTTTCAAACTTGAAACATTTTCAAAAGATTAACACTTTGTATACATTCTTACGAACGAGAATTATTAAAAATTTTGCCTAAACGATGACGCCTTTTCAAAACACTTTCAAAAAACCACACAAAGCACATTTTCAAATAAAAGCAAGTGATCTAGCAAGAAACTAAGAGCCCGTAGATAACTATGGATGAAAAGGGTGCTAATACCTTCCCTATATCATAATCTACTCCCCGAACTCAAGAAATAATCTCAAAGGTCTTTCTTGTTATTTTCAGCCTTTCCTTTTTGGATAAGAGAAAAGTCAGTGGCGACTCTTGCTAACCGCAACATTTGCGATAAAACGCAAAACATCTCAAATCAGTTGTCCCACCGTGTTACAGTCAGGATAGCAACATAACTTTCAAATTGATCGGAAGAGATTTATTGTAGCACGTGAGCATACCTTAATAACTTTACTAAATCCTGAGCACGAGCCTCTGAATACAACAACATGTATAACATGGATATCTTGGAGGGAGTTTGTCCCAACTGTTCAACGATCTTGTAATCACTTTTTTGGATAATCTTTAATACTTCCTCCAAATCTTTCCTGGAGGTATCTTCAGTGGTAACTTCTTCAGGTGCCTCCATCTGAGCAGGCTCCTTCATATGTTCTTTGCCCCGAGTCTCAGTAATTGACTCGGTAGCGGTAACACGAACTGGTACGAAAACAATCTTTGGAGAGATTTCAAGGGAGAAAACCCTTCCACTTCTAGTAACTTTATTGGTCCCTGCAATATTGTCATTGTTGGAATCAGTAACTTCAATACCTTCACTCTCAGTAGTCAAAGGTTCTTTCTTGACGCCGTGGTAGTAGACTTCGGCCCCATAATTCCAAGGGATAGCTTTGTCTAAGGAATATGGGATAGGTCCGAGTGCGGTGATTATCAGAGGAGAGATTCTGGGTTCAACCTTAATCTTCACAGGGCCTTTGGTAGTGATCCTGATAGGAGTGCCAGAAATCACAGATAAGTCTTGAAACAAATTCTTAATAGAAGGAATCTTCTTAAATATAATGATATGGTTGTCCATAAGACACTGAATACCTTCTTTCAAGAGTTTGTAGCCATTGGGTTGGGCTGCGCAACAGTAACATCTTTCAATATAACCCGGAAATAAACTGGTCTACAACAAATTCTTCTTGATAATTAGGAGGGGAGTAGTCAATTCACTTATAGCAGAAACAAAAAGAACATCATCAATAACACTAATGCCTTTGTGGTGTTTAGGCATAGGTGTAATAATCACACTGCAAGTCTCAGAAGGATCAAACTCAATCTCTTTATTGTTAATCATATCCTGGATTTTATTCTTCAAAGCCTAGAATCTATTGGTGTCGTGCCCGGGACTATTGGAATAATAAGCACATTTCACATTAGGATTATAACGAGGAGAGGAGGTGTTGGGATTTTGAGGACGATCCCTTAACGTTATCAGTTCTGTTTTTAGTAGATGTTGTAATTCCTGAGACAATGGCATATTGATCTTAGTAAACTGTCTCCTAGGTGCGTCTGATCTACGCTGATTGCTTTGTTGATGTTGTTGCACAGGCGCTGGATTAGAAATTAGCACAACCCCTACAGATTGATTGCATTCATTTCTAGCACGAACCTTTTGGACATAAACAACATTAGTTTCCTTTTTCTCGTTGAATGTCTTCTTTACAACATTTGAAGACGTAGCTACCTGAATATTTCCGCTTCGGGTTCCACCTTTTACATGTTCCCCAGTTAAAATCAGCTCAGTGAATCCAGATGAAGAGCTTCTGATCAGATGATTAAACAAAGGTCCTGTCAGAGTTCCCATGAACATATCAACCAAATCCCTATCAGACAAAGGAGGTTGAACTCTTCTAAATTAATCTCTTCACTTTCGGGCATACTCTTTGAAGCCTCTGTTCGAGCCCATAGTCATACTTTGTAATTGCACACAGATTGGTGCAAGATCAACATTGTATTGGTATTGTTTGTAAAAGGCAGCAACCAAGTCTTCCCATGTATGGATGTTGGTTCCTTCCAGTTGATAGAACCATTCTAATTGTGTCCCCGACAAGTTCTCTTGAAAGAAGTGTACCCATAACTTCCTATCAACAGTATGGGGTTGGATATTCCGGACATAAGACCTCAAATGCAGCTTAGGACAAGAAACACTGTCATACTTCGCAAAAGTAGGGACCTTGAACTTGTGAAGGATAAAACCCTCTGAGATAATTCCCAGTTCTTCAAAATCCAACCCAGGCATTTTCTGGATTTCCATAGCATTGAGATGATCTTCCAGCTGTTTGTATTTGTCATCAGCAGAAGGGTACTATTCGTCTGAATAATTTTCTTCTTCTTCATCAGAACCCTGGTTGTTATTCTCCTCAGCTTTCACACTCTTATCATCTTCCTCTTGGTTATCATCTTCATTTGATGGGACCTAAAAATCTAGAGCCCTTCTGACTGGACCTTT
Source organism: Vicia faba (assembly GCA_948472305.1). NCBI lineage: Eukaryota > Viridiplantae > Streptophyta > Magnoliopsida > Fabales > Fabaceae > Vicia > Vicia faba. Next base: position 357,383,611 of record OX451735.1, read on the forward strand.
GAATCTTCTACCCATATTAAGAAAGACAACTGGCTTCTTAGTCTTCTTCTTTCTCTCTTTTTGATGATGAGTGATTTCAAGTCTTCCTGCCCTTTGGCTAAGTTCAGGAACATTTTCTGAAATTGAGCATTCTGAGCTTGAAGATCTTTCATGGTTTTTTCAAGAGACATATTTTACTAAAATAAACAACAAGAAGATGACAAAACACATCTTTAGGAAATACCTGTTATGATGATGTGCATGATATGTAGATGCAATTTTTTCAAGGATCTCGCGAGATAAACAAAAATGAAATGTTAGAAGTTGAGTTTGGCTGCACTTCTGACTGAAGAAATCTGCATCTTTGAAGATCCTTCTATGAGAATCAAGCTCACCATGTCAAGTGGGTCCTAGATTTTGACTCAAAAGAACGCACTTCAGTATTTGAAGGCATCTGGTTACAGGAAAATAAATCCTCTTGCCCCTTGCTAGACGTATGGTTCATGATAAACCTGCATTACACGCCCTTGAGATCCTTGAAATGGTTATTGAAAATGCTATGGTATGATGTCATGATGTTATGATGTCATGTTTGAATAGATAAAAAACATAAACAAAGCATACAAGAGCCTTAGGTTTAAGGCTTGTATGGGGTTCGTAGGTAAGTACCCTTTTGAAGTTCAATTTTCTCAACCTATCCTAAGAACAGTAACCGGGTTCTAGGAGCCTTATATCATGGATCTTTCTCGCAAGCTTTGTTTGAGCAGAGCAACTGGCTTTCCACCTAAATATCCCGAGAGTCGAATCTCAATGAGTGTAGCATCGAGTATCAACCAACTTTGGATTGCACCAAAGCCGACTATCTCACTACCTTCTAATGTACAAGAGGGGTTAATTAAGGTTCTAAAGGTCAGTTAGTGCTTATGACACCACGCGGCAGCCCAATGTTATCCTCTACTGACTCAAGGAACACTAGTACAAACCAAAGTGTCACACTAACATAGCCATCACTTCAACCATATTGGTCTACACTGTATAGTTTCCATGATATATAGCTACTTACCAAAGGCATCCCCAGATCCAGGTGTATGATCTTTTCAAAAATTAAAACCCGAACGACCCTCAAATGTAAAGCAAACAAAGCAAACAAGCAAATGAAAAAGTGATCTAACTCTAAGGTAACCCCTCTTTTTAGTATTTTCCCAACAGTGTCGCCAGTTCTGTAATACGGTGGGAGAACTGACTTTTTTGGTTTTATCCAAATATACAGATAGCTAGAGTAGCCACCGACTTTTATTTTATCCAATAAGGAAAAGGGTGAAAAGAACAGGAAAGACCTTGATGATTTTGAGTTCGGGAGGTAGGTTATGAAAAGGAAAGGTGTTAGCACCCCTTTCACCCGTAGTTACGTACGGGCTCTTAATCGCTAGTTCACTTTTGAAAAGCGCTTTGTGTCGTGTATTTGAAAATATTTTGAAAAAGTTACCAATGTAAGGAGAAACTTTCTAATGATTCTTATATTTGTCCACGGGAACACGTACAAAGCATTTTGAAAATATTTAGGGAGTGTTTGTGTGAAATGTTTTGTTTTGAAGAGCTTTGTGAGCAAGCGATTAGGATTTCTACTCTAATCAAGTTCGTTCTTGTATTTTACTCCTCCTTTAGATAATGCTATCCGTACCATTAGTTAGTAGGAAGCCCCATCAGCTGATATGAAGGGACATGTGAGGGCTATCGTACAATCATCGAAGGAAACTCGTAAGGACGTTTTAGAAATTTTCGTATGGGACTAGATCATTTACCGAAAGGCAACGTCGAAGGGTCATCGAGGGACTATGATCTTTGAATCGAGTGAATTTGCTAAAGCATCCCCACATTCGAGGGACACGACTGTTTATTTTCCAAAGGCAACAAGGGAGGTTACCCTAGAGGTGTAAGTGTGCAAGTGATCTGTATTCGATTATTTTATCTTTGCAGTTAGGGTTTTCTAACGATTCGTTTTAGTCTTTTTCATGCAAACCCTAACTACTAAAACTAACATGGTAAAATAATAGCAGGAAAAGTAAAATGTGGAAAATAAAATTCCTACTCTATTAAATGGCCTTGGGGCAGTTATATAATATTAGAGCAGAAAATAAAAATCCCAAGCTATTACAACCCATAAACAGTTACATAATAATGAAAAAAGGAAAATGGAAAATAATATCTAGGCTATTACATTTGCAAAACCTATACAATCGATCTAAAAATGTAAAATTAAATGAAAACGGAAAAGAAAATATTTTTGTCAATTTTTTTATGGAAAAATGATTTATGATTAATTAATTAAAACATATTAAATCTAATTAATTTTAATTAAGAAAAAATAATTATTTAAATAAATTATTAAATGATTAATTGAAAACTAAATCCTAATTAATTTTAATTAATGAATAAACCTAAAACTAATTATGTCTTTTAATTAAATAAAACAAATAATAAAAATAAGTAAAAATAAGAAAAGAAAATATAAAAATAAGCAGACTGGGCCTGAGTTAGCAAAAAGGAGGGGGTGTAAATTACAATTGTGGTCCAGGCCCACTAGTGCCAACGCTGGATCTAGTGTGGTCAACCCATGAGGTTCACCATGTGCTTGTGCGTCTGGGACATTGATATTGGCTGTTGATGATCATGCGGCTGTAGGGCAAGGGTGCACGGTTGATGCCAGGAAGAACTCTACATGTGATCTATAAAAATTAGAAAATATGTGAAAATACAAAAGGCAGGGATCGAACCCACACCCTTGCATAGTAAGACCTTAACGCACGCTCGCTTGCCACTAGAGTGGCTATACATCCGGTTATATTGATGAAACAAAACAAATATAAAATAACAACATTGCATGGATCAGAGAGGCGCTGGAGCCCTAGCTACGGTCGTCTTCTCTGGTGAGTATGTTTTTCAACCTGCAAAATAGCAAACATTAGAAATTCCCAGGGACCCTACCCCTCTAAATTAAGCCATGCGAATTCAATGAAAGTGTTTTTTTTGGCCAAATCACGCTAAGTTATGAGATACGAATAAAATATCATGGATCAGACCAAGCATGGGAGTTCATGGTTCCGATAGCATGGGACTCCTGCGATGATCCAATCCTGCACTAATGCATCTCAGAAACACATTAATATCATTAGTATGCCTTAAAACAATATGAAAATTGAAATATGAATTTGAAAAAAATAATAAGATCAGAGATGTATGCATGCAGGTTTTGTGTGCTCTGGATCATCAAGTTTGATCCATTCTTACCCTATACCTCTTCAGAGATCGATTTGAAGTGCTGGAAGGCTTTGAAGGTGGTTACATTTAAGGTTTTCAACTTGCCATAGTTTTTGATATTTTTGATATTTTTTTTTGGGATGGCTTCTTGCAAGGATTTTTCATGCCCGCTTGTCTGAATAATATGGAATATATAAGGATGGAATTAGGTCAACCAAAGAATGGGCTTGGACCTTTGTAAGAAGCCTTGTTTTATTTCATTTATTTTGAATTTTAAAAAAATAAAATAAAAAATAAATAAAATAAAAACCCAAGGGGTGTATGTGTAAGTTATGAGATTCATCTTGAGGTATAAAACACGCATGGACTTTTAATCATAAGCCCAATAGCACAAAAGTCCAAGTTTGATCACTTTTGGTTTCATGCCTTTGCTCCAAATTTCCTAACTTGCACTAGTCATAACTCTCTCAATTTTCATCATTTGAGGGTGATCTTGGACTTTTTGGAAATCTCAAGATGTCCTATACAATCTCTATTTTTTTCATTTTTGTATTTTAATAATTTATCTTTATGTAAGTTGTCTCGATAAAAAGTGTCTTTTTGTTGACTTTTGAAATGACCTATAATTTATTGGCCTATATCTCTCAAATGAAACATTTTTTGGACTTGAGCTTAGAGATACAAAGTTATAGAGAATTTAATTTCTTTCAAAATGAGATTTTGTTGAGGAAAATATGATTAAGCATGTGTAAGTTATGTTTGGTCAAAGTTCAGTTGACTTCTCCTTAAGAAAACCCTAATTTGGCAACTTTTGATGAATTGAGAATTTTATTGATGAATCATGATCAAACCTTGATCAAATGATGAATATGATTAAAAATCTTGATTTTTACCAAAAATCTTGAGGTTTGACTATATGTTGACCATAATTAACTTTTTGTCCAATATAGTTAATTTTCAGTCATCTAAGCAATTGACTGACAAACATGTGATGCAAGGCATGAAACTTAATATGAGCATTCTTGGAGACATATAAGAAACCACGAAATCCACTTGAGGCATTAAAATTCCAATCTTCTTTAAGAAAAGTGAAATCCTAGTTGTAGGCCAATTGCTTTAGAGGAGAATTTGTTTGATAAATTCTTGAGTAACCTTGAGCAAATGAAAACCCTTGAAGCATGAGAAGATATATTTAATAAAAATTGGAAGGTTTATGGTACAACACCTACCTAATTAGGTTTAAAGTCATGATTCTTCATTACTTGTTGAAATTTGCTAGCCCAGGTTAGAAAACCTCAAAGTGCACGACCCTTAGGATTTAAGCCTTAGCCTTGTTTACTTAATACTTGCTAACCCTAATGCCTTTGTCATGATAAGTGCATGTTCGTTACTTGTGGGAGGATTACTCCTAAATAATTTACACATGTTTACTTTCTTATCCTATGATACTTGTTCATATTTTGATGCGTGTACTTCTTATCTTATGATACTTGTTCATATTGTGATGTATGTTAATTTTTTATCCTATCATACTTGTTTATATTGTGATGCATGTTCAATTATTATCCTATGATACTTGTTCATATTGTGATTCATGTTCACTTCTTATCCTATGATACTTGTTCATATTGTGATGCATGTTCACTTCTTATCCTATGATACTTGTTCATATTGTGATGCATGTTCACTTCTTATCTTATGATGCTTGTTCATATTGTGATGCATGTTCATTTCTTATCTTTGGAAACTTGTTCAAAGTGATTCATGAAAACTTATATTCTCTTTTGATTCATGTTCTATTAGTGATGCTTGTTCACGTCTTCTTTCCTCTTTGATTCATGTTTAAATAGTGTGATGTCTTAATTCACCCTTAGCCTAATGCATGTTTAGGTGACCTTTGATGTGATGTCTTGATTCACCTTAGCCTAATGCATGTTTAGGTAACCTTTTTTTGTGATGTCATGATTCACCTTAGCCTAATGCATGTTTAGGTAACCTTTGTTGTTATGTCCTAATTCACCTTAGCCTAATGCATGTTTAGGTAACCTTTGTTGTGATGTCCTGATTCACCTTAGCCTAATGCATGTTTATGTAACCTTTATTGTGATGTCCTGATTCATATGTGGATGTTTGTTGATATCAATTTAACATGTTTGTCTTGATAACATGTCTTCTTGCTTGTCCGGATAGCATGTTACCTTATTTGTTGGTATGACATATCCCATACATGCTTGTCATGATAGCATATGCATCTATTGCTTGTTTAGATGTTTGGTTGATGTATTATATTCTTGTCATGATAACATTCTCATCCTATTGCATGTTTAGGATAGTTTACATCTCATATATGCTTGTCAAGAAAACATATACATCTATTGCTTGTTTAGGTGTTTGTTTCATATCTTACATGCTTGTCATGATAACATGTGCGTCTATTGCTTGTTTAGGTGCTTACTTGGATCTCTTATGTATACTTGTCATTATAGTATGCTCATCTATTGCATGTTTATACGTTTGTTGATATATAACATGTTTGTCCTGATAACATGTCTGCTTGTCTTGATAGCTTTTACCTTGCTTGTTGGTTTATTATCTTGCATTTTTGTCCTGATAACATGTATGCTTGTCTTGATAGAGTTTACCTTGCTTGTTGGTCTATTATCTTGCATATTCTTCCTGATAACATGTCTGCTTGTCTTGATAACATTTACCTTGCTTGTCGGTCTATTAACTTGCATGTTTGTCCTGATAACATGTCTGCTTGTCATGATATCATTCTCATCCTATAGCATGATTAGGATAGTTAACTTCTCCTATATGCTTGTCATGATAGCATTCTCATCCTATGGCATGATTATGATAGTTCATTTCTCTTATACGCTTTTCATGATAGCATTCTCATCCTATTGCATGTTTAGGATATCTTACTTCTCTTACATGTGTGTTATGATAACATGTACATCCTATTTCTTATTTAGGATTAATTGATACCTAATTTAGGTTTAGGTGCCCTCCTTGAGCTTATCTTATAGCATGTCATGATTGCTTCTCATTACTTTCCTATTACTTATCTAGGTGTCTCGTGTGTTACTTGTACACTCTCCTTGTTTGTGTGATTGATTTCCTATTACTTGTTTAGGTATACATTATGTTACTTGTAAACTCTCTTTTTCTATGAGATACCATGCTCCTTTAGGAACTTTAGTTAAGGTTGAATCGAAAGTTGACCCTAGGTTTGTAAACTAAGCATGATAACATTGGGTAGGATTCCCTGTATCCTAACTTTAGGACCAGACTAGCATGATAACAAGTAGGATTCAAGTTCCCTTAGCTTTAGGTTTAGTTCTTGCATTGCATGTATGTAAAACTAAAACCTTTTTCTCAATCAAATACCAAAAATATTTAATAATAAAGAGGCGAACCATGTGTCACGATCCTTAAGTATTAGGAGGACTATGAGGGGATGCATTCCCTAACCTTATAATTTATTTCAATCATAGTATTTAATATGGTTCAAATCACCAAATCTTTCTCAAGGTAAAAAAGATCAACCAGTTCAATTTCTTTTGCCGCTTGGGCTTTTCTTATGAAAACTTTTCAAAAAGGGTTGTTACCCATAAAAATCCCAAATAAACCAAAACTTTTGAGCCTACGACGCTCTAATTCCTTAAAAGGGATACATAAGCATTAGGTTGTAGGGCCTAAGCAACCACAATTATTTAAAACCTTTATTTTCCCTGTATTTTTCTTTTGCATTCATGCATTCCTTTAACTTTTAAGTTTAGATAGACACACCTTTTGATTAGACCAACAAGAGTGGATCCCGTGGAGTACCACATACGTGAGGGGTTCTAATACCTTCCCCTTACGTAATCTACTCACATACCATTCTCTTTGTCGCAAGACCTTGTTTTCTCTATGGTTTACTTAAAGTTTTCCTTTCCCTCATATGGGATAAATAACATTCAATGGTGACTGTTGTACCCCAAAATTTTCCCTCTTATGTTTTCCAAGATTTTCCGCATGGTGGTTACAAACACTTGCTTAAAGAAAATAAAGTTTTTTGAAGATGGTCAAGTATCTTTCGATGGGCATCTGAACAAGGTATTTTGACTAGCATCTTGACAAAGGTCTTTCGACTGGCATGTTGACAAAGGTCTTTCGATTGGAATCTTGACAAAGGTCTTTTGATTGACATCTTGACAAGGTCGTTTGATGGGCATCTGAACGAGGTGTTTCGATTGAACCTCTAAAACCCTTCGATCAAGCTTTGGTCCACAAGTTTCAGCAGTAGCCCCTACATGCTTGTCTTTGACTCATAAGGCAAAAGGCCTCTTCATGCTTGCCTTGGATTCACAAGGAAAAGGCTTCTTCGGACTTGCCTTGGGTTCACTAGACAAAGGATTTCCTACATGCCTTCGATTCACAAGGCAAGGGCTTCTTCCATGTGTGCTTTGACCCATAAGCAAATACTCCCTTTGTGCGTGCCTTCAGCGCACAAGGAAAAGGCTCCCTCTTCAATTTGTCTTCGATTCACAAGGCCAAGACCCTTTTAACCGGCCTTCGATTAACAGAGCAATGACCTCCCTCATGCTAGCATCCACAAGTCATTGGCTTCCTTTGTGCTAGTTTCGACTGGGCAATGGTTCCCTTTGAAACTGCTTGCGTCGACTCTATCTCTGAACCCTTCAGCACATGATTGCCATATTATGAGCACACATTGGTGGCCCATTTGAAGAATACACAAAACATTTCAAAACATTTTCAAAAATGCTTTATCAACACCCTTGAGGACTGATACAAGGGTTATCATAAAGCAAATCGTCGCACTAAGGCATTTCAAAATACTTTTTAAAACACACAAAGCACAAGGTATTTTTCAAATTAGCTAAGCATATAAGAGCCCGTAGATAACTATGGATGGAAAGGGTGCTAACACCTCCCCTTTCCATAATCTACCCCCCCTAATCAGAAATAATCTCGAAAGGTCTTTTTCTGTTCTTTTCACCCTTTCCTTTGTTGGATAAAAGAAAAGTCGTTGGAGACTCTTTCTTACCGTAACATTTGAAAACACAAATGCAAAACCAGTATAACAGTCGGTTCTGCCACCGTATCATAGAACTGACGACTCTGCTGGGGAGAAAAATAAAAAGTGGGGTTACCTTAGAGCTTAGGTCATATTTAATTTGCTTTCCTTGTATGCTTTGATTGCTTTATCTTTAAGGGTTTTTTCTTGGGTTTACTTGTTGTTGTACACCAATTTTTGCCCCTAAGATTCCTCTATCATATCATATCAACTCGATCATAACAAGATCACATTAGGGTTGGTTCTTCCTATTTTTTCCTATCTTTAAGTTTGCTCTTGAGGAATCTCCAAGCACCTTGGTTGTGTATTTTGTATATGTGTTGCTGACTAACTTCTAATCAAAATATAAGAAATATTTGTCTTTGTCTTTGTATATTTTTGTTTTGTAGGTACCAAGTCAAAGCATCTGACAAATAAGGATTTCTGGTATTATTTTCCTAAAATCTCTATTTGCAAAGAAAAAGAATTAAAAATTTTCATTTTTTCACTGATGCAATAGATTACTCTTAAAGTGCAATCAATTGCACATAGTGTATTTTGCGCCATTTTTGAAAAAAATACATTGTGCAATCGATTTGCACTGTAGTGCAATCGATTGCACATCGTGAAAATTAAAAAAAACCAGCATTTTAAACTTGTCAAATTTTGGCTCCAATTTTCCTTCACTTTTGAAAGATGTATCATTAATTCAAATTTTAGTGCCAATCTTTCATTTTTAAAAAGAATTATCATTAATTTAAATTTTGGCTCTAATATTTGAAAGAATTATCATTAATTCAAATTTTGGCTCTAATTTTTGAAAGAGTTATCATTAATTCAAATTTTGGCTCCAAGAATCAATTACCAAATTACCACTAATCCCAATCCTAAAACTCTATAAATAGTGCTCTCATTTCATTCAAATTTCAAGCTTTTGATAGCCAAATCCACCTTGCTAAAAAATCTCTCAATTCTCTCCATCTACCAAATTCACTCAAAGCTCCATTTTCAAAAAGTTAGTAAGCTTTGCATTGAAGCTTACTAATCTTTGAGCTAAACCTTCATCCAAACACTTTTTCTCCATTAATTCTCTACATCCAAGCTTGGTCAATTGATTCTTGTGGTTGAATTGAAGCAAATTCTTGAAGTTGTTTTGATAATTCTCTAGATCTACCTTTGGTAAGTTGGATAATTCATCTTTCACAATGTGATCTCTTGTTGATCTTTGGGTTTGATTCTTTGAGCATTATTTTGTGATTCCAATGGTGTTATTTTCTCATAATTTGATGGAATTTTCGTGCTCAATTGGATCCATGATCATAAGGTGTTTGATGGAAAGTTTGAATAAGAAATTGCCCTTTTAGAATGCTGTTTTTGCTACTGTAACAGTGTGCAATCGATTGCAATAACTGTGCAATCGATTGCACAGAAGCAATTTTGCACAATTTTTTTGAAAATTGTACTGTGTAAATCGATTTACACAATAGTGCAATCGATTTACACAGGGACAAAATGTATTTTTTGCCTTGTTTTGGGGCAACTTTGATCCAAAATGATTTCTCTACTCACTCCTTTTGATTGTTGGTTTGGATTGCAATTTTAAATGTCCAATTTGTCTTTTAAACTCAATGGACTTTGTGATGTAAATGAAGTTGGATAAATGTTCATAAATTCAAATCTACCGAAGAGTGAATTATTTAATTCATTTTTGGTGCTTTGGATTAATGATATGTTTAGTGCTTTAATCCATCTAGAGGAGTGGTTGAATTTAAAGATGAAAGAATTTTGAAATGGTGATCCAAATTAGCTTATCATTCCCCTCCCTCCTCATCTTATCCCTTTCTTTTTTAATTGTGCTACATGTTAAGGGATGGATATCTCTATATCATTTATCCAAACATGAAGTACATAGATTGCTATTGACCGGCCTCAAAATAGGTGCGACTTCTACATAAGTCCACTTACGATTGCTTAACATAGCGCTAAATTTTGTCCCGATTCAAATAAATGATCATTCGTGGCCCAAAATTATGATTGCAAGCCCAAGTATGTTAATTTGATCTCTTTGATCCAATAACCTTGAGATTCTTTGTGTGGAGGCTTTGATTCTACCAATCCTCTAATGGATCTACAACACCTTTGGTCAACGCGGATCACTTAAACATCATTGATCATTACATGTTGCCTTGTGAGAATTCCAAAATGGATGATATACTTGACAAAAAGCAAATGCAACTTGTTGTGTGGAGGCTTTAGTTCTACCAATCCTCTAATGAGTTCCAAATGCAAGTTTCAAGATGGTCATCCAACTAACCACTAATTACTAACAATTAACTTTACTTTACGCTTTTATTTTCATGCTTTATGTACCATTTACTTTTAGCATTTTACATTTCATGCTATTTTCATCTTTGCTCACTTGAGCATTTACTTTTATGTCATTTTTATTTTGCTCACTTGAGCTTTTATTTCTTTTTAAAGACAACTAATAATCAACATGAACCATAAAAATCATTAATGATACTTGGACTACATGGTTACTATCCTTTGCATCATGGATTGATGGACTTTTTGGACTTAGGATTAGAGACCTTGGCCTATCTTGGAGACTTTGTGACTTTATTTGATATTTTGTCTGGAGTTCTTAAGGTTTACCTCAAGAAATTGGGTTGTTTGTTTGTTTTGTGTGCAGGTTATTGAGATTACGATCTTTGTTTGTAATCTGGAATTCACTCGATACAGTCGTTACTCTGCCCAATTTTTGCGAAGACTTAAAACACTTGAAGTTTGGTTCTCTCAAGAGGTCTAGTATCTTTGCTTGCTTGGTTTCAATCCGAAGAATGGGAATTCTATATTGACTCATAATGTCAAGTATTGGCTTCTTGTTGGTTAGATGGTTCTTATCCCTAGCTTTTACCTTATGCTTTAGGATAGCCTCTTCTTCTCCTCCCATCTTCTTTAATTTCAAAAATCTTCTCCCTCCTTTTAAAAAAAAAAACTCTTCTTGTTTTGAAACTTGAAACATTTTCATAATAAACTTGGACTTAGGTCCATGCATCTTCGAAACATTTTCATAAATAAATTTCAATCAATTTAATAATACCTTGACCTTTTTTTGTGAGAAGACTAAAAGTCAATCAATCTCATTTCAAACCATTTTGCCACTTTGGCTTTTATCTTTAAACTTTTCTCAAAAGATTAGACTCTTGTCAATCCTTGTAGTGATGCAAACAACTATACTTCTACAATATGTAGTGAAGTGAGATATTTTCCACTTGGGTGTTGAGTGAGGCATTGTTGATTTTAAAATCCAAGCCATATCCTCCACTTTGAGATGATGCAAATTCTCCTTTCTCATGATTGTGGGTAGTAAGTATGTTTTTCACACAGACAATTGTAATGATGTCTTATCTCATAAAATCAACCAACACACTTGTGTTTCAAATTTTTAAAAGAGGAACTACGTGTACCCTGATCCCCTATTGCACGAAAGGTGGTACGTAGGCACTAAAGGTTCGCAACCGCGACGGGTGCAAAAATCATAAAAGTATTTCTTTTCTCACCTCCACCATCCATTTTATATACAACACATTTTTATAGCCAAAATATACAGATTTTTCAAAGAGGTTCCTGCGGAGTACCGTAGATGTTTAGGGTGCTAATACCTTCCCTTTGCATAAACAACCCCCTTACCTTGAATCTTTCCCCCTCTTTTTGGGTTATTCGCTCTTTTCCTATTCCTTTGGAAACAATAAAGCGCGGTGGCGATTTTTATTTTGATTTGTATAAAGTCTAGTCAATCCAATGGCTTAGTCTTGCACATTTCTACCGCCACACTTGTAAAGATCCTACACCCGGATCTGGGGAACCTTTTAAGTAAGTAGAAATAGATCGCGGTGACTGTGCGGGGTATACCGACACGGTTGAAGCGATAACTACGTTAATGTGATACATTTGTTGGTACTGGTAGCCCTTGAGTAGTCAAGGAGAATACTGGGCCCCTGTGTGGTATTATGAAGCATCACCTGACATTAGAACCTTTAATTGAATAACTTGGCCATTAGGAAGTAGTGAGATAGTCGACTTTGGTGCAGTCTGAAGTTGGTTGATACTCGATACTACACTCATTGAGATCTGACTTCCGAGATATTTCGGTCTCCAATAAAGAGGCTTGCACTAAAATAATGCTCGATGAAGAAATATCAGTGATATTGAGATCTCACTACGCCAAAAAAGACCTACGAAAACGCTTTTTTTGGCCTTTAAAAGCGCTTTCTAAGGTGGCGCTGCTATAGGTTTTAGCAGCGCTTTTTGTTTAATGAAAAGCGCTTTCGTAGGTCTACCTATGACATCGCTTTTTCTAAAAAGCACTCTCTTAAGTACCCTTTTGGCAGCGCTTTTTTTAAAAAGCGCTCTCTTAAGTAGGCTTTTGGCAGCGCTTTTTTATGAAGAAGCGCTTTCATTGGTGGCGCTTTTTTCTGGAAAAGAGCTTTCATAGGTTGTCTTTTAGCAGTGCTTTTTCCTGGAAAAGCGCTGTCATATGTTTACCTTAGACAGCGCTTTATGTGAAAAAACGTTGTCATAGGTCTACCTATGAAAGCGTTTTTCTCCAAAAAGCGCTTTCATAGGGTGTTTTTTTTAGAGGTATAATTTATATAATTCATATACCTGCATTGTTTGCAGGATATTATTTATATAAACCAGTTGCCATAACCTGTAATTCATAAACAGCGGTAATGCATTGTAATTCATAAACAGCGGTAATGCATTGTAATCCAAAATATATATACACTATTTTTGTACCTCAAATTATATATAAACCATTGTTATCAGCATTGTAACTCAAAATCAGTCTTACAAAATCAACCCTAACAACAACTAAACCAGTCCTTTTATGATTCTCTGTTCAATAAAATATTGACACAACTCCTCTTTGGTTTCTTCCAACTGAAGTTTCGTGTAATATGCACATTTGTACTCATCGAAGTACTACATAACAAAACATAATATGCATGATTTAGTTAAAAGTAAAAAATTATATGAAATATCCGAGAAATAATAAAACAAATCCTAAGTTATAAATCCATACCGTGACTGGAATCTCTATTTGATTCAGTTGAATGATTTCTTTGATAAACCGCATAACGAAGTATCCGCAATCTATACCGTTTTGCTGTTGAGGACACTACATAGAAAAACAAATAAGAATATATAGTTGTATTGTTTTATCAAATAGCATAAATATTATAAGCAAAATAGTGGAAATTAATATACCTGCACTTTGATCCAATTAATGTTGTTTGATTTAGACCGTCGTACCCGAGCTTCTCTTTGACACCGGAATACTTGTATCGCTCTAACAAAATAAAAATATATATTTAGAATAATGTCACAGAAATAATTAAATATATAAATACACACAAATAATTAGAATAATCTCACTTACGTATCAATCATTAACTTCATATCCGGATAATTTGTCCAATCACCATCAACCGAATTCAGATAATAGACCACTTCTTTTATAGGATCGATAGCAACCAACAACCAGTGACGTCTATAAATTAAAACAACAGTTTAGAAGAAATTTTTCTACGCAAAAATTACAATTATTATAATGAACTTAGAATGAAAATCTAACCCTGTAGGAATAGTATTATACGCCCAAAGATATAAGCTTTATGTACTGCCAGTTGCCATGAATCTTTCGACTAAGTGCTCTCTTACTGAATCCGGTTCCCTACCAATTGTCGCTCCGCTGACACGGGAGGAAGACACGAAATGGAATCTGTTTGACAATTGATTCTCGCGCATCAATTTGTCATATAACAGCCTTAAATAAAAACATAATTAATATTAGACTATATTCATTGAAATGTTTAAAAAAGATTTCAGCTAATTACATAATATAAAGATGGGGTTACCAGATGTATGCGTGCATAATACTGACGCCCAATTCTTTATGACAGAAAATCTGTTCCACGCCCTCATGTCCAATTATTTCGGTGCAAGGAAAACCAAAGATACCTTGATCCATATCCATTTGACGAATACCACCATCCATCAAATCTATTGTTCCCACTATTGTTTCAAGACACTGCCGGTATCGAGGGAAAAATCTAGTAGGCACCCTTTTCTTGGGTGGTATGCCAGCAATTTTTTGGCTCACTTGTTGTGACCCTTGAAAAGGTACCTAAAAATCATATAAACTCAGTTAAATTATAAAATTATGCAGTTTTTTATTCGGATCATATAATTAACACTTTAAACGTACCTCTTTTGGTGATACGTCAGACTCGTCGTGCCGCAAAATCCCTTTACCCTTAGATGCGGGTGTTGTAGGAGTCTATAATTACCGTGGAAATAACTGTGGTCAGAACTGACAGTTGAAGACTTAAAGATTCATAATTGTTTTCAACATACCTGATCATCTATGAAAATGAGGTCTGATGGCCATGCAACAAAAGATCCTATTGCATCTCGCAGCAATGTGGTCTCAGCAAGAATGTCAGGTACCGGCAACAACGCATCCATATCTAAAGCAATGTCAACCGATACTTTCATGTGTCCATCCGGAAGCGGTCTATTATGAAGTAAATCTCCCTAAGTGTTATGGACTTTTCCCTTTCCAACTAGTCGATAAGTCGGCGACGATAGGTATAGCTGGAAAGATGAAATGCCCTAAACCAATAATAACCGTTATTAGTGACTAAAAATATTCTATAATAATAATAATGGATATATATTGAAAATTACCTCGGGAAATTTATGCTGACAACTAGCTTTGTCACTAGTTTCTTTCAATTGTGAACTGCTCTTTTCCGCCATATATCTCTCTTTATCCTTCTGCAATTCACGGACTTGAGCTTGTAAATCCTGCAATGTTTGCATCACTTCTGCATTGCTAGGATTTCTTATCCTTGGATACTTATACAAAGAGGTTGGAGTCACACCATGACCTTTACCCCTCACCCGACCCGGATACTCAGCAATATTTAGTGCTCGACTAAGTACGCTCCTGGTATCCTGATGATCCTCACCTGGGGATACCGATTGCGACAAGGTCTCCTGTAATTCATTTACATATAAAAACTTATTGGTGGAGATAAAAAATTATTTAAATATTAATAAACATTAATTGATTTAACTAAAGACACAATCTTATACTTACACATTCATCATACACATGTTGAATATCGGGATTAACAGCTTGATCCTTGCCCACACGGGCTTCCTTCCACAACAAATGTGTCGGTAGTGATGTTGCGTCACTTTTCGTCTCTTCTAACTACGCAATGACACAATTCTTAAGATCATCAACTATAACACATTGAGAGAATTAATAAGATCGTAGAGTTTATATTTACTTACAATTTTTTCCTCTAAGCGAGCATATCCCAAACGCCCTTTTTTGTATGGATATGCGGGTTTTGACGCTCTCTCGCGATTGATAGCACTCACTTTCTTGAAATTCTCATCTCTTCTTTGGCCTACAAAAACAACCCATTCTTCAGGTGTAATGAAGTTCTCATATTTCTTTGGACGTTCCGGGTCCTCTTCAAGAAAATTTCCTTCATCATCTTTAAGATACTTGTTTGTTAAAAATGTTCTCCACCCTCTGTGTCTTTTTCCAGCCAAACCCATTATATACTTTTTACGGGTATCTTCAATGTTAAAAGACCTCTACAAAAAAACATACGCATAAAGTGTGTTAGTAAAATAAATTTAAACACATATTATCGTCAAGATAAAGCAAATAACAAAAACCATATATGTACCTTTATCGCAGTCCAAACTTTCTCCTTAGCCTCATCCAACTCTCCTCTTTTCCATCTAGGAGTGGTGATCGGAATGTGTATACGAACAAGCGTACCAATGTAGCTTGTCAACTTTGCAGCATTAGACCCAATTAGTTGGTCATTATCATTCCAATCTACATTATATGTTACTCCTCTATCTCTATCACGGATGATTCCCCTCATAATAGTTATACCTCGTGTAATATCTTTTTCTGAAGTCTTTTCTGAAGTATTTTCTGGAGTATTTTCAGGAGCATTTTCAGGAGCATTTGCATCTTTTGAGTTTTCTTGATTACTAGCCATTTGACCTATAATAATGAAAAAAAATAAAAATGAAATGACAAATAAAAATGAAATGGAAAATAAAAATGAAATGACAAATATAAAAATGAAATGACAAATAAAAATGAAATGGCAAATTAAAATGAAATGACAAATATTCAAATGAAATGACAAATAAAAATGAAGTGACAAATAAAAATGAAATGACAAATTAAATTTTATTGAATGATATAGGCTATAATTATATATACTATTACCCTTTTCACTAAGGTCTCTTTCTTTTCTTGGTAGGAATGTGTTCTACTCGTCTCTTAACAACGCGGACAGTTGGATTGATCCAAATACCCTCATTATGATCGTTTCTAATACATGATTCATTATCATTTTGATCAGTTATGGTTAAAGATTCAATGTCAACACCAATATCACTTTGATCTCCAATGCTTTCATCAATTACTTTGTTAGATAATAGCACTATAGACCATTTCATACTTGTCGGATCATTGAAATAGAACACTTGTTTAGCTTGAGAGGCTAGAATGAAAGGCTCATCTTTGTACCCCACCCTATTAAGATCCACTTCCAAAAAACTTGACTTATCCATTCGTATGCTATTATTATTTTCAACCCACTTGCAACCAAATATAGGAATCTGAAACTTCTCGTAATCAAACATCCAAATGCGCTCGATAACCCCAAAATATGACAGATTTGCAAATTTTGGGTTTAAGTCCTTCACATTTGATATATGCATTGCTTCAGCGATCAAGGTGACACCACTATTTTGCATAATACTTTTGTCATCCTGTTCTTTGGTATAAAATGGTATAAGAAAACACAACTAAACTTGGACCGTATGCTAAACATCTTAATCTTTCTGTTACTGAAGCATGATCTGAATGATACTTTGAATAAATATGTTCCTTAAACCATGGTATGAAACTTCGATTATGCTCTCGTACAATCCAATTCTCATTTCTATTCGAATTTAAACCTCGAAGAACACCCTTGTGAATTTCAACATACGGCTCAACTTCAAGCTCATTATGCAGAACATACAAATGCACTTGATCCCGTTCGACCATTGATACTGTCACAACTTTATTTCCAATTAGCTTCTTACCTTCTTTTTTTTCAACAACATGAGATTTGGGGAGTCCAATTGATTGAACATTTGACAGATATTCAGTACAAAACTCAACCGCTTCTTCAACAATATATCGTTCAGCAATACAACCCTGTGGTCGACTTCGGTTTTTCACATACCCTTTTAATATTTTCATATAACGTTCAGTAGGGTACATCCATCTCATATAAGCTGGTCCGCACAGTTGTGTCTCTTTGACAAGATGAACGACAAGATGAACCATTATGTCAAAAAACGAGGGAGGGAAATACATTTCAAGATCACACAAAGTAACAACTATTTCTTTTTGCAATGTTGGTAAGATCTCAGGATCGATCACCTTGCTACAAATTGACTTGAAGAAAAAACACAGATTAGTTATTGCGCTTCTTACTTTTTCTGGAAGAATAGAACGTATACCTATCGGTAGAAAATGTTCCATTATAACATGGCAATCATGCGTCTTTAAACTCTTTAACTTGAGGTCTTGCATAGACACAAGTCTTCTAATATCTGACGAGTAGCCTTCTGGAACTTTAACCTCACTTAGGAACTTACACAATATTTTTTTCTCCTTTCTGGATAGAGTGTAAACAGCAGGTGGTAGATATGTTCGTCTTCCTTTTTTCACGGGTCCCAATTCAGTTCTTATTCCCATCTCTACCATGTCCTCCCTTGCTTTAAGACCATCCTTAGACTTCCATTTTATATTGAGTAACGTACCAATAACACTGTCAAATACATTTTTTTCAATATGCATAACATCAAGAAAATGTCTTACATACAAAGATTTCCAATATGGCAATTCAAAAAAAATCGACCTCTTCTTCCACCCACCTGTAACAACTTTATGTGCAAAAGGCTTGCCAAACTGAATACTCACATCTTTCACCTTTTCAAATAATTGATCACCTGTCAATCCAGGCGGAGCTCTACGTTGTTCGGTATCTCCGGTGAACGCTTTTCTCCATCCACGATATTGATGTTTAGAATTTAAGAATCTACGATGACCGAGAAAGACATTCTTCTGACAAAGTTTCAATCGCATCGTATCGGTTCCATCTTCACAGATAGGACACGCTTGTTCACCTTTAATGCTATACCCGGATAGATTTCCGTAGGCTGGAAAATTGTTAATTGTTCCAAACAACATCGCCCTCAAGTTGAAACTTTCTTTCCTATACCCATCATAAACCTCCACACCGTTCTCCCACAAAATCTTCAAATCTTCGATTAAAGGTCCCAAATATACGTCTATGTCATTTCCTGGTTGTTTAGGCCCAGAAATTAACATAGATAACATCATGTACTTACGCTTCATACATAGCCACAGAGGTAGGTTATAAATCATAAGAATTATAGGCCATGTGCTATGCGAGATACTTTGAATACCGTGTGGGTTCATTCCATCAGTAGACAATGCCAAGCGAAGGTTTCTTGCTTCTTTTCCAAATTCAGGATAATCATTATCAATTTTCATCCACTGTGGTGAATCTGCCGGATGTCGAAACTTTCCATCAACAATTCTTTCATCTGCATGCCAAGTTAAGTGTCTTGAATCGGTTTCACTATGATACATCCGTCTAAATCTCAGAATTATAGGAAAATACCATAAGACTTTTGCCGGAGACAACTTTTTCTTATATCGAGGGGCACCGCATTTAGGACACTCATTTAATGATGCATACTCGTTTCGAAACAAAACACAATCTTTTGGACAGGCATGTATCTTGTCATAGCTCATGCCAATAGAGTACAACATATTTTTAGCCTCATACGTTCGATTGGGGAGAACATTATCCTCTGGTAGCATATCTTTCATAAGGGCTAATAACTCTGTGAAACTTTTATCCGACCATCCATTGCCCGCCTTTAAGTTGTACAACTTTAATACCGCAGACAATCTTATGAATTTTGTACAACCATTATACAACGGTTTCTCTGCATCACTTACCAACCTCTAGAACATTTTGGGACAATCATTAAGATCTTCTTCAAGCGCTTCTGCAATCTCTTCAACTCGATCATAATCGTATGTATCTGTGCCATTGTCGTTTGAAGCATAGGTCGTATTATCCCCCGATTTATCATTCCCGTTACTTTTCTCACCATGCATATTCCAACATGTATAACTTCTATCAATTTCATACCGTATTAAATGCGATGCCAACTGAACTGCGTCAACCCGATTCCCATAACAGCAACACAAACAAGGACATGACATTCGACCTGGGTCTTCGGCATGCGCAACAGCAAACTTAATGAATTTTGATACCCCGTTCTCGTACTCTTTCGACAATCGATTGGAATACATCCATGTCTTATCCATGGTTTACGGTTTCTGAGTCAATCTGAGCGACATGATAAATTAGAAAACAAAACCAATACTCAAAACTTGCACTTGCTCTTGCACAACCATATAAAAAAACCAATACTCAATACTTTTCACTAAATTCATTTTATTCTATCAACCAATCACATTTTATGATTACATCACTAATCACAATTCTTAACTCTCACAATTTTATATAAGCATGCATTCTGTTACCTTAAAAAGTTGTTTTTGTTTCTTTATCCATCTCATTAACAAGTTAATTAATCACTTTACATTATCTCTAATTAAATATACATATAGATATAGATATATAGATACATAATAATGAATGGTAATGTGAAATGGGAAACCCCGTTTGTTAATGAATCATAATTTCCACCACCATTCACTAACACAAGACAACATCATTAGCATAACCCTCTACATGTCCGTTTCTTATATACTAGTACACCCTTGTTTCATCAAACTCAAGGGCTACCCTATACCAAACTTCATCTGTTTCTTATATATGGCATGGCCTCATTTTAGTCTAAGATATGTTTTCTGCTACGAAATTTTGTAATAAACAAAAAGGACAAAATATTTTGTATAGATTGAAAAGAAGAAACAATCACCTGACGATTCTCCTGTGGCAAGCGGTTCTCCGGTGAGATATATGGCTCTTGTTTTCTGACGATTTGACACATTTGAGTTCTCCGGTGAGATATGTTGCTCTGAATCGGAAGGTCCTGAAGAAGTTAAAGAAACCGATTAATTTCCAAAACAAATAAAAACAAACATCAAAAGACAGAGAGCCTTAATCGGGAATCACAACCTGCCGTCAAACTAGTGTGAGTGAGAAACACTAACTGAGCTTGCTAATCAATGAAACGAGAATTTTGTATTTCACTATGGCTTCCAAGAAAATATTTTGTGCCTGATTATTCAATAAAACCTCAATAACTTTTAAAACATAATCACCTAACACTAAACCGTCCATTGCTCCAAAAAAAAGGTAACAAAAAAATCATCAAAGGGTTTTAGGAAACATTCAAAAATCATCAAACAACAACAAACACTACACTGTGAATGATGAAGAAAATAAAAATCATCGAAAACCTA
The DNA here is from genome assembly GCA_948472305.1 of Vicia faba. Taxonomy (NCBI): domain Eukaryota; kingdom Viridiplantae; phylum Streptophyta; class Magnoliopsida; order Fabales; family Fabaceae; genus Vicia; species Vicia faba. Next base: position 357,404,556 of record OX451735.1, read on the forward strand.
AACTGATTTCAGAATACATAAATTAAATAATCGGTGCAGTTCGAGAGAGATTGAACCTTGTGAAGAGAGGGACGAGTCGTGCGGCAGCGATGAGAGTTGACGATGGTGGCGATTGAACAGAAACAGGCTACCGTGAGAGTACGAAGAAGGAACGAATTTGGGGGTTGGGTTGGAAGAAAGGAATCAAAACAGCCACAATATGAACACACCTTTAATCAAAATCAATAAAATTTATTATAAAACAACCTACGAAAGCGCTTTTAAAAGTGCTTTCTAATGGTCATCTATAACAACGCTTTTACATAAAAAAGCGCTTTCGTAGCATATCCTATAGCAACGCTTTTAAAAGCGCTTTCTAAAGGCCAGATTTAGCAGCGCTTTGGAAAAGCGCTTTCTAAGGCTGACCTTTAGCAGCCCTTTTGAAAAGCGCTTTCTTAAGGTACCCTCTGAAAGGAACCCTTTAGCAGCGCTTCTAAAAAAAACGCTTTCTAAGGGTGACCTTTAGCAGCGCTTTTGAAAAGCGCTTTCTTAAGGAACCCTTTGAAAGCGCTTTTTTTAAGCGAATTTTTTTTAAAACCTACAGCAGCGCTTTTTCCTAAAAGCGCTTTCGTATGTGTGCTGCTAAAACTTATTTTTAGCGTAGTGTCTCCTAGAACCCGGTTACTATTACTAGGACAGGATGAACCAACTATACTTCAAGAGGGTACTTACCTACAAAACCCATGCAAGCCTGAACCTAAGGTTACTTGTGTGACTTGTTTTCTTTCATTGCCTAACAACTTGAACACATTGTAGGGCTTTATTGGTACTCCTTGCATGAATTATTTGTAGTATTTATCCAATAACTTGGATTTCCTGCAAGACATACTTGTCTTCATCACCCTACATTTTTTCTTGATGCATAGCATACACATTATAACATCATACCATAGCATTTCCTTAATCATTTCAAGGGTATCAAGGGCCTGTGATGCAGGTTATGATAAACTAGACGTCTATCAAGGGGCAAGGGGATTTATTTTCCTATAGCCAATGTCGTCAAAAGATAAAAAAAGGACAGCTTGAGTCAGGGGATATGACCCACTTGATATGGTGAGCTTGTTTCTCATAGAAGGACATTCAACAATACGAAGTTCTTCCATCAAAGTCGCAGTCAAAATTTAACTTCTGACATTTTCTTGTGTTTACCCCGCGAGATCCTTGAAAACATCACATCTACATATCATGCATGTCATTACCTAACAGGTCTTCCAACACAGGTCTCTCATGTTCTCACTGTTTATTTCAGCAAAGAAAATGGCTCTTAAATAGAACAACAGAGATATCCAGACTTAAGATGCTCAGTTCAAGGAAATGTTCCTGAACCTATCCAAGGGTTAAGAAGAGTTGAAAGCACTCCTCAATGGGAATTTGACCAAGAAACATCTTGACAACAACAAGGATGACCTGTTGGAACAAATGCAGGCTGAGATGGAAAGGATGAGAATCCTGATGAGTAATCAAATGGCTCTTATCCAAAATTTATCTCGGGGACAGGAAGAGTTGAGGATTCATATCAGTAAGCTTCATCAAAACGAATGCAACCGTATGAGGCAAACAGTCGAGACTAAGGACTGATTCATTAGTTAGCCCCTGATAAGACAAGAAGTTGGCTTGGTGGAGAGTAGACCTTTCCAAAATGCTGCTATGTCACAACCTTGCCAACAACAACAACATGGTGATCAGTATAAGTGGAGTACATCTAAAAGACGCTTTACCAAAATCAACATGTCATTGGCTCAAGCATTGAAACACGTGTTGGAGGCCAAGCTAATTATGTTGAAGGATCCTCCTCAGAATACCAACACTGCTTCCCCAATGTACAATCCAAATACAAGGTGTGCGTACCACTCCAACAGTCCTAGACATGACACTAATAACTGTTGGACATTGGGAAATAAGATTCAAGACTTGATCGACGAAGGAGTGCTGGAGTTTACACAAGATAGTCAAGCTGAATTCTTCCGCCATCCCTCAATGGCACATCATCTGAAGTGACAAAGTTTAGGCAAAGAAATTTTTGTTCATTCGAACTTTCATTTTTAATTTCTTTGTTTTGTTTAAACACTTATCTTTATGTCAGACTTAGGTTACTTTCATTGCATATGTATGTCTTGAATGAACCCATGCGTATTCACTATATTCAAGTTGTGTTTTTACTTCCTTTTTATGATATTAAACTCTTGATTAAAAGCTACAAGCCTTTAGAGGGAGGATGACGAAAACGATACCACAATCCCGACAATATGCTTTTGCACAGACCCCGCTGACGATGTACATTCGTTGTTTCAATTCATAAACAGTGGAGTTATAAGGAAGATAATCCCTGTCAACCCCTTTGAGCCTAAGGAGCAGGAGTTTTTCTTTTCAAACAAACTAAAACCCTTAATCATAACCTGGGCCAGAGTAGTTTTCTCAGTTAATTTAGAGGTGCATTTAGTCGCAAACTCTACCTTCATACACGACAAATAGTGTAGAAAATGCCCTCCAAAAGATGGTGATGGTTCCACATAATCGTCAAGACATGCAGTTATTATCTCTCAAAAGAAAATCCCGCTAAGTCAAAACCTATGAAGGAGACTTAAGAAAAAAACTGGGGCATCCCGCTGACTGTAATCGCAAAAGAAAAAGTTCAGGAAAAAGTAGGATAACAAAAAAAAAGAGGTCGTTACAAATCCTCAACAAAAAGAAAAGGTTATAAAATTGACTGCCTTCTCAAAACAAATGTTTAATTTCTGAATCATCACCAAGTATCAGAGCAAAGATTCCGGACTCAATTGGGATCTAAACGCATGATTATCCGAGCATAGGATTGAAGAACATCACAAAGAACGGGTTGGGTACAAATAAATTTGAGACTTTATCCTTTGTTTCTTAAACCGTGAACCAGGACACATTACAACCCTTAAAATTCCCAGCTGAAGCATGGGTTAGTTCGAAAGCACACTGTTACAAAAGGTATCCTGCTCCTGTAAGTTTTGCTATAAATCCTGAGTTGATATCACACTCTTACAAAATTTGTTGGTTTTACTAAAAAAATGAATTTTTAAACTACAAGATAGACATAAGCTTTGGATTCTTTAATACCATTGTTTGCATATGACTATTTGTTCAACGACAGAGAAATTCACACGAAGGATATTCGATGAACGGAAATACTCTCAATGGACAGAGTCACCTCAGATGGAAATACATTCCAGTAACAGGCCTTTCATAATCAAGGGGCATAACATGGTATCCAGCTGATATGGGATAGTCAAGTCAAGATTCGAGGAATCTCTCAAAAGCGCCAAATAGCCAGGGGCAGATCTCCATCTCAATCACTTGGGGCATTGGACATGAACTCCAACAATGAATCTTGTATGATCAAACAAAAATCATTTGGCAGAGTGGAAACACTTACTCCTATGGACAATGACAATTCTCCGTACCCGGTGAACACGGACATAGTCGGTAAATACTATGCATGAACAAAGACCCGTTAGGTTAACGAGCCTAGGAAAAAATAAGGGAATCCCGACGAACATAAAGGGTTCGGGAAAAAATTAGGGATATACATATAAAAAAAATCTGCACACTCGGCAAGTCAAAAACCTGAAAAGGCGGCTTGGGCAAAAAAGGGTATCCCAATGGACAGAAAATATGAAAGGACAGTCCAGGAAAAAGTTAGGGATTAAAGCGTACAAGTATATCCCTTCATCTCGTCACTTGTCTATCAGTTTATTACCCTGATCAACATTCACTCGAGACTCCAAGAGTTGGGATAACTTTCAAACCATCCACAAAATCCCGCAAATAATTTCTCCAGTAGGTACAAAGGCAGGGGCATCCTACTATAAAGTCACTTCCATATTCTCAGCATACAGCCTAATGATGTCAGGTGTTCTTATATCCCCGCAAAGCAAAAATCTTCAATTACTGCTCCAAAAAAATTCCCCAGTGAAGTCGCCAAGCTTCGTAGGATTCCCCAACATGATTTCACAAAATCCCCAAATGGTGCACGAAGTTTTCCTTCCCTAACTGAGTTTATTTCTCTAACAACACAAATCTATCTCCCAACATTTAACTTTAACATATTTGAAGACCTACATTCTTCATCCCCAGCAACAATCGGGGATTTACTTTCCCTAATTCAACAACACTGAAGTGGAACAGTTGATACGTTCATACCTTGCATTCATGCATCATTTTACAAACATCATAGCATATGCAGCACAAATGCATATATCACAATCTCATTTATTTTGAGAGCATCATGCGATTCATACATCATGACATCACATGAAACTGGTTTCACCTTTTCAGGTTAAATTAGCAGACAGACAAACAATATCAACTTACACAGCAGGTTAAAGATTAATCTACACGACCAAGTGGTATGAACTCCCATAGCAAGACAAGTTTACCAACAAATACAACAGGCCACATATTAATGCCCGAAACCAGAGGGGGAAACTATCTGTGTGACCAACATCACCAAGTTCCAGATTAATACCTGTCACAAACCAGGATAACTATCTATGGACGAATGATTGTAGATTAATACCTGAAACCAGTCAGGAAAGCTATCTACATAAGAAGATTGAAGATTAATACCTATAACAAGCCAGGAAAACTATCTTTATTTCTATGGTCAGAGATTAATACCTGAAAATAGCCAGGACAACTATCTCAACAACTGACAAAAATAAGTTCCAGATTAATACCTGTAACAAGCCAGAACAACTATCTATGGATGTCCGATTGTAGATTAACACCTGTAATAAGCCAGGAAAACTATCTACATGAGAAGATTGAAGATTAATACTTGTAACAAGCCAGGAAAACTATCTTTCTTTTTAAGGTCAGAGATTAATACCTGAAACCAGCCAAGACAACTATCTCAACGACCGGAAAAAAACAAGTTCCAGATTAATACCTGTAACAAGCCAGGATAACTATCTATGGAAGAAAAATTGAAGATTAATACCTGTAACAAGCCAGGAAAACTATATTTCTTTCTAAGGTCAAAGATTAATACCTGAAACCAGCCAGGACAACAATCTCAATGACCGACAAAAATAAGTTCCAAATTAATACCTGTAACAAGCCAGGACAACTATCCGTGGATGACTGATTGTAGGTTAATACCTGTAACAAGCAAGGAAAAATATCTACAAGAGAAGATTGAAGATTAATACCTGTAACAAGCTAGGAAAACTATCTTTATTTCTTAGGTCAAAGATTAATACCTGAAACCATCCAGGACAACTATCTCAACGACCGATAAAAAATAAGTTCCAGATTAATACCTGTAACAAGCCAGGACAACTATCTACATGAGCAGATTAAAGATTAATACCTGTAACAAGCCAGGAAAACTATATTTCTTTCTAAGGTCAATGATTAATACCTGAAACTAGCCAGACAACTATCTCAATGAACGACAAAAATAAGTTCTAGATTAATACTTGTAACAAGCCAGGGCAACTATCTGTGGACGTCCGATTATAAATTAATACCTGTAACAAGCCAGGAAAACTATCTACTTGAGCAGGTTGAAAATTAATACCTGTAACAAGTCAGGAAAACTATCTTTCTTTCTAAGGTCAAAGATTAATACCTGAAACCAGCCAGGACAACTATCTCAACGACCGACAAAAACGAGTTCCAGATTAATACTTGATACAAGACAGGACAACTTTCCGGGAGCACCTGATTGTAGATCAATTCCCGAAACCAGACAGGGAGACTATCTACATGACCATCCTAAAGCAATCTTACACGGGTTTCTTCTCCTAATCTCCAAATGCAGTCTAACACAGACTCATCCTGAAGCCATCTTACACGGGTTTCTTCTCCTAATCTCCAGATGCAGTTTAACATGGACTCATCCTGAAGTAATCTTACGCGGATTCCTTCTCAATTTCCAGATGCAGTCTAACACAGACTCATCCTGAAGTAGCCCTACACAGGCTCCTTCTAATACATTTCCAGATAACAGTTAATTTCATCCTCCCCAGCAAGTTACTGTGAAGCCTGGAGTTCAACCAGAAAACAACAAACTTTCATCTCTCCAGTCCAGAGATAATTCCTCAATAGAGCCTTGGACAACTGATTTTCCTAGACATTATTCCCCACAGAGTTTTCCTCAAGCAGGAGAATAATAGAAATCAACATTCCCCAGTGGACTCCTCCTCAGACAGCAGGAATAGGAATTTCCCACAAAGAGACCTTTTATGAAGCAAGCACCTCCTTTGGATGGCATCTTTAAGTCCATCTCCAACAACTCTCATTCATCTTCTCCAAATGGCATCTTTAAGCCCATTCCCTACACAGTCAACCATCACATCATGCGAGTGCAAATTTTTGGGCACTTTAGTGTTCAATCATCTTGCACCTTCAGATCACGAAAGACAAACAAGCCAATCTAAATATTCAGGTTTAAGAGGATTGAACAGGGGAAACTATTGTACCCCAAAATTTGCCCTCCCTTTTTCTCAAGACATTGTCTCACAAGGATTTTCAAAAGTCCAAGTTCACACAAATACAATTGGATTTTTGGCTTTCAGGCATCAAGTCAAAGAAGTGAAAGTAGCCTTGATTTCAAAGTCTTCGATTGGGCGTATGAAATACTTCAAGTTAGCCTTGATTTTAAATCCTTTGATTGGGCATCTGAAATCCATCAATCAAGCTTTGGTCCATTAGCTTCGATTGATTGTTGGGTCCCCTTCGAGCAAGCTTTGGCATATGCCCCCTACAGGGTTGATTTGATTCACCAGCAGTAGCCCCCTACGAACTTACTTTGATTCACAAGCAGTAACCTCCTATACGCTTTCTTCGATTGAGTAATGGCCTCCTGTAGGTTGGTTTTGATTCACAAGGAAAAGGCTTCTTCATGCTTGCCTTCAATTCACTAGACAAAGGACTTCCTACATGCCTTCGATTCATAAGGCAAGGGCTTCTTCCATGTGTGCTTCGACCCATAAGCAAATACTCCCTCTGTGCGTGCCTTCAGTGCACAAGGTAACGACTCCCTCTTCAATTTCTCTTTGATTCACAAGGCCAAAACCCTTTCAACTGGCCTTCGATTCTCAGAGCAATGACCTTCCTCATGCTAGCATCCACAAGGCATTGGCTTCCTTTATGATAGTTTCGACTGGGCAATGGTTCCCTTCGAAACTGCTTGCATCGACTCTATCTCTGAACCCTTAAGCATATGATTGCCACATTATGAGCACACATTGGTGGCCCATTTGAAGAATACACAAAAACATTTCAAAACATTTTCAAAATCGCTTTATCAACACCCTTGAGGACTGATACAAGGGTTATCATAAAGCGAATCTCAGCACTAAGGCATTTCAAAATACTTTTTAAAACACACAAAGCACAAATTATTTTTCAAATGAGCTAAGCATGTTAGAGCCCGTAGATAACTATAGATGGAATTGGTTCTAACACCTTCCCTTTCCATAATCTACCCACTTACTCAGAAATAATCTCAAAAGGTCTTTTTCTGTTCTTTTCACCCTTTCCTTTTTGGATAAAAGAAAAGTCTATGACGACTCTTGCTTACCACAACATTTGTAAAGACAAACGCAAAACTAGTATAACAGTCGGTTCTGCCACCGTATCACAACGACTTCATTATTCTTTTTTCCTAGTTGCCTCACTCCATGAGGGAGACACATGATCAACACCCTTATTAGGGGGAAAACAACTCCCGCCCTTAATAGGCCTTTTACAAATATAATGCTACAAAAGCAAAAATACAAAACAAATTTGGATTTTAAAATCCAGATTCTTCGCTGGTACTACTACTTAAACACACCACAAACTCATCCCAGAGTATTTCCTTATTTTGAAATCCAGAATATACTCTGATATCAGAAAATCATAAGAAATTTATGACAAGAACACAATAGCATGCCATAAGATTTTTTGTATTGTAAAATCCGAAATATACCCTATTATAAAAAAACGATAAGCAATTTCATACAAGAGGTGTAAAAACAAAAATTAACATAAATATTTGTTATCACATACAAAAACTATGTAACATTACATATACTTTTGTTAGCATAAAATTTAACATCACATTTCATGATATAGATATGGTTGAGGATTTTTCAACATCTTTAGAATATTTTCGATCAATTTCATGAGTGTTGCATTCATTTCGATCAGACCCTTTCTTTTGTAACAATAAAACATACTCCACATTTAGTATTCGTTTCGATTAAATCATAAATATTTATCTGTATTCAACTCAAAGTTGTTTAATTTCAAATTTCCTTCGTTATCAATCGAGGTTGAACGATACTCAGTCTTAACCACTCTTTTATTGATTGTAACGCAAATTTCAAAACTTCAAGAGAGGTGTTCGCCGTGACCCTAAATTCAAGATGAGGACTCATGTTGTTGAAGGAAACAACTGTAAGATACTAATATTGAGACATTCTATGGTATTTTTAACAATTTCATCTATATGAGAGGCATATTTTTGCAAGTTTTAGAGAAATAAGAACCATACAAAAGTTATCATGTCAAAAGTGTTATTCTAGATTTTTAATTCCTTATTCAATTAGGTACAAATAAGGGTTTGTCCAGATATTTAATTCTCGAGTGACCCTTTTGTGTATTAAAGAATAATAGAACAGTAAAATGGTTTGTCTAGATTTTGAAATTCGGAGTCGTCCATTACTGAAGCTAATCTTACAGGAAGATATTTTTACACACAAAATTCCCAATTTTTATACAAGTAATTTTATATATACATTAAAACACATTAAAATGTATCAGGATTACATTATTGAATATAAAAAAAATCCAACATTACATAAAAGCATGTGTCATCACCTAAAAGGCATGGCAAGATCATACTCAAACGAATCAAAATATGTGTCACCACCTAAATCTATATCTATAGGTGGTTCCGCCTTCGAATTTTTGTGGTTTGACTCTCTTTATATTTCAATCAACTTGAAAAACTCTTCTTTCCTATGTAAAAAATTATCCGACCAACTTTCAACTTCTTTTGTAGAATGAGATGTCCACTCAGGGAATGTTTGTGCTATATGACATATCGATTTTAAATAAACTTGAACAAAATGTTGTGACTTTTAAAGTCATCAAATACATAAGAATGTTGTTTTAAATTAAAAATCTCAAGTGATAATGAAAGGAGATTTTTGTAGGGTGATCAGTGGATTATACTTAGGTATCCAATGATTCGGACTGCAAGTGCACAGTCTTATCGTGTAGTTTTAAAAGATATCGAACCACAGAGACTGATGAATCAATCTACCGTCTTCTATTGTTACTTCGCAAATCTAAAACTAATAAATGTTTGATTGGGTTGTAGAGAAAACTAAATACTAAATTAAGTTGGATTTTTAATAATTAATGAGCGTAACTACCAGTATGCAATAGTCGAACCTCGGGAACTAGCGACCGGTTGGGTGTCTTTATATTTTTAAAACAGCTTTCAGTAAAACTTATTTAGTTTAAAAACCCTCGTCTCACACTGTCGTTTTGTTGATCTAGGCTATGCAGTTAAGTCCTAACGTACGCTTCCACCATCCCGCAGGAGTTAAAAACACCTTTTGAAAACTAAATAAAATCTTAATTAACTTTAAAGTTCTTCCGCCGTATTTTAAGCTAATGCCTAATTACTACTGTCCAGGTAAAAGATCTCAAACTTCCGCTTTGTTGACCCTAACCTCTATCTGTTCTTTACTTTCGTAACAAAACAATTTAATGATTAAAAATAGTAACTTAGGCCAGAAAAGAAAGTTTTGTAGTAAAAATACTCCCAACTAAGTTACCTCTATCTTTGCACCTTCTTTTCTTCATTTCTTCCAAAGTGTTCAGCTTAATGTATATCTGCAAAAATAGAAAAATACCTTGCATAATACCTATAAAATAATTTAATTTTAACTAAAGTATGTGAAATATTTTGTGTATATCAAGCCAGAAATATCACATATTTGTGTGTCGTCAAACTCCCCCATACTTAAAGTTTGCTTGTCCTCAAGCAAATGCTAAGTACGATGTTTTTCTAAACATTGTCAGATGCACGGTTATAACTCGGATCAACTAATATATAGCTGCGTTGTGTTTTTGTCAGAAAATAGATGGCTCGATTCATGCTCCATTACTACGTCAATGACACTAGACAGTCCCATTTTACGTAAACTGGTTACAGGTCCTGTCATGGCCTACCTCAAGTATTTGTCTTGTTTTGTCCTTTTCATTCTAGCGTAGTCACATTAAGCCCTTTATCTTTACACTCACATAGCAGAACGGTCGGTTAGTGGTTATGATCCTTTTAAACCTTAGAGGTTTCTGGAACAGTAATGTGGAAACCTTTTTCAATTCAATGGTTGGATGCAGGGGATCATACCGTAATCTGCCCTACCGAGTTCAGTACCAGATGCTCCTGAACCATCTACCAAATGATTTTTCATGTTACTTTGTAATGTTTACATCCTTTGGATTAAACGATCGGGTAAGGATCATCCAATTTAATTGGTGTGTTTCCTTGCAACATTTTGCTGAAATATTATATCATCCACTTATATTCATCGACTTCCTGCGTAGTTTGTGTTTAAGACGGTGCTGACTGCTAATATAAACTACTCAAGGTTACTACAAAGGATAAACTCAGGGCGTTGGAATAACAGGTACTTGAATTGATCTATCATACTCTGGGGTTGTAGAATGTCTAGACGGTAGAAATTTCGCTTAATCTTGCCACAATTCCTGACGATTAAAGATCTTGCAGTCTATGTACTTGTCGAGTGAGTCAAATTTTTTTTATAGGGCCCAAAAAAGAAAGGGGAGTCTAAAATAACAACACAAATTGCTTCAATAGATGACTTGATAAATTTTTTTTTATTGAATTAAAGATAACGGAAGGGAAATTACAAAGAAAATAAAATTACTAGAAAAGGGAAATACTTCCTCCCCCATACTTGAATCATACATTGTCCTCAATGTATTGACAAAAGATGGAAAGGGGAAATGGAAACTAGACAATCATTCTTCCTCCTCTTGTCTTCAGAATCTGCCACGTGTCCTCGCTCTTCGACATGCTTGCTCACCGTGTCTGGAAGATTCGCCTTCATTCCTATGAGAAATGACGTTATGCAAGTCGTCAACACGAAGTGTTAAGGCTCACATATCTTCCGTCATTCCTGCGGTGAATTCCAGCATACTTTGATCATGCCTGCGAGTATAGTCATTTTGGTCTCTCTGCATTTGTTGCATGAGATTCATCATTTCAATTTGGCGCGTCTCGAGGCTCTGGTAGCGTTGAGTGGACAACTGGTTTTGCTGCATTATTGCAGCATAGATCGCATCGATGGTGGTGAGATTGTTGGCGTGTTGTGGTTGGGGCTCTTGCTGCTCTAATTCTTCTTCGATTTCATCAGCGGCAGCGTTGTTGGCCTCACCTTGATTTCCTTGCTCTTTTTCTCTGGGTTCTGGGGCGTTCAGGTTTTAAAGCCAATTATCCGGATTGCCCAAATTAGTACGATTGGGATTCAGCATGATCACGCTATGAATTTTTGCATTCTTAACCATTAGATAGTACCCTCCAACTTCTCGCACTTTGATCAGGCGGCCAGCTCTACAGTTATCAATATCCATATAAACTGCTGGTAGTGGAGGTAGGAGTTGAATCCTTTCCCCCCAGTTCAGGTGAACTGCGATTGTGGTGACAATGCCTCCGATACAAAAAGGCGTAGTCCCGTCTCTCGTAACAAGGTTTTGAATATGGGCCATCATTAAAGTAACGGGATTAATACGGAGGTCTTGTGAAAAGGTACAGTGAAGAGTATACAACTCTTTAGTGTTGACTTTGTTGTTGTTTTCCCTTCCAAAAACTGTGTTTGCCATAGTGCGGTGTAAGAAGCGAATGTTCGGGTTGTGGATGTGAGAGGCGTAACGTGCTTCAGGAATAAAATTTGGTTCACCGATTATTCTCTCCCATAGTGCATATGCACTTCCATTCCAATCCAATTCCGAGGGAATGCGATATTGCATATTATTTCCGCGGGGAAAATGAAATATGTCGCTCAAATTTTCATGGCTAAGTGTGTACTCTCGGTTTAACATCTGAAATTGAGCGGCTCCCGTTAGGTGTGCGTAGGAATCATCGTGAGTGTGATAGGCGTAGGAACTTAAGAATTACAACGTTAGAGCTTTGTAGGTTGGTGTGTTCATCGTGCTAATAAAGCTCAGGCCAGCTTTGTTCAGCAAGCCTTGCATATGGGTTTGCAACCCCAATTCTAGCAAGCAGTTGTTTTCGATGAACCTCGTGGGTGTTTTCCCTCGACGATGGAATTTTATGTACCTTTCCTTTTGAAGTTCACCTACTTCTCCTTGTCGGAGCACGAGATGTCGCATGTCGGGTTCGGGTTGGTTTGGTGGATTCCTTTGGGCGGCCATGATTTTGAGCTTGATAGAAAAAATGTATTTGTGATGAAGAGATGGAAGGTGGGTGATAGTGATGAAAACTAAGGGATGGGAGGAAGGTTTATATAGATGGTTTTATTGAGTAGGAAATTGAATGAGGTTTACGGGAAAATTATGGATATGAGAGGTTATGGAAGTTATGGATGAATGGAGTAAATGGGGTAGTGGGGGTTTTAAGTCAAAATTTCCTTCAAGTTTCAATGTGGTTCAACGGTCACGGGAAGATAAAACGTGTGAGACAAGCTCTGACGCTCGTCATGCGTTCCTGACATTCGTCAGGGTCAAAGGGACAAGCTATGACGCTCGTCACATGCTTCTGACGTCCGTCAGGGTGTAATGGTGCGTGCATGTCTTAGTTTGACCGCGTGCAGTAAAGCAGGGATTGATTAATTAATATAGTTTGAGTAGTATTGCAAGGGATATTTAGTGGCACATAGTAGAATTGGAGGAATGATAGTAAATAAATAAGCAAGAAACAAATACTGTAAGAATAATAATTGAAATTGCAAAGTATGAAATGTAAATGAAAATAAATAAATACTGCGAAATAAATAGATAAATATGAAATAAATAGATAAATAGATATTTGAAATTTTAGAACCGAATGTAACGAAGTATTCGAAAATATGAGTATAAAACAATAATGAGTATTAAGAATAATAATCAACCCCCCCCCCCCCCATACTGAGAACAAACCGTGTCCTCACTGGGGTGGCACAGAAACAAAACTATCGAGCACTAGGACCTCCTGGAGGTGGGGCAGTAGCGTGCAGATGCTGATAAGTATGATCAAACTGCTCCGTGACGACATCCATGAAATGAAAGAAGTCAGGCCGTAGTATGCTGATATGATCTTTAACGGTGGCGAGCTCTCCTTAGAGCGTAGTAACATCTGACTGCAGTGTCGTGATAGCATGTGCATGATCAACCATAGGGACGTCGACAACTTCGGTAACAAGGGGAAGTGTAGGGTATTCTGATGGAGTATAGTCATGGTAACTGGTAGGTGTGGACGGGTCGCTCTCCTCCCTCTCAGGGTCATGTTCGTTTGTCTTTTCTAAGTTATATAGCCAGTTTTTCTTAGTATAGACACTTGTGTTCTCAGGGCTAGGCAAGAGGATGTAATAGACAGGTTCATTTCGTACTAGCAGCTGAAAGTGAGGTGGGTCGAGGTTACCAATTAAAGATATGTTAAAACAGAAAGGGATATCCATGGTATAATATCTGCCGTACGACGTAAGGCATGATAAAGATGACCGTATGGATAAGGCCTCGGTTATCATAGTGACTAGCCCGCCGACACAGATGGGTCCATGGGTACACTGAGCTATAACAAACATGTTGGCGATCATAAATGATGCACCAATGACGGGTCGGGACTGAAAAGCACAGTAAATAATGAATAACTCATCCCTAGAAAATGAGAGTCTCTTTATAGGTTTTCCAAAAAGGGTGAAAGCTAATATGTGGTGGAAATACCTAATTGTAGGGTTATGGATCTCAGTTGCATCTAGGTGGTCAGGGTCCTTAGGGTATTGGCCCGCTATGTCTCTCCAAAAGTGGTTAAGTTCAAAGTTAAGGTAGTCATCCTCCTGGGTTTCCGTGTAGGCATCTATAGAACTAGGGAATCCTAGCAGCTCAGCAAGACGACAAACTGTAAAATGGTGGGTGAAGCCAAATAATCTGAAGGACATTTGTCCCCTACTACGCCCTAGGCCTTGGGTGGGTTTATAAATGAGTGAGCTCAAGAACTCTAAGGTGAGGCGTTGATGTGTAGGGTATTTGTGGGCAAGGAATCCTTCCCATCCTATCTGGTTGAACAAAAAATATACACTCTCTGTGATGCCTAAAACTGTCAACATGGGATCATGCACATAAGTAGTCATGCTCATCTGGCGCTGAGCCATAATCTCATACCGCTGCTGCTGGGCCTCCATGGCGAAGATGATAGTATCCATAAATGAGTTTATCTTGTAAATTCCTGTGAGTCGGTACTAAAATTTGTAAAAGAAGAATGCAAATAAATAAAATATGCAATGGGAGAAAGAAAGAAAAAGAAAAATCTGGGAATAAAAATCAAAATGCAAAATAAAAATAAAAATAGATTTGAAAGAAATTAAATGAAAAACTTGTGGGTTGCCTCCCACACAACACTTGTTTAATGTCGTTAGCTTGACATTGTTTTAGACGTGAATTAGTTTCCTAATACGGGTGGTAGCTCTAATAGTGTTAAGCTCGCGGTGTAGTCCTTATTTTCAACGCTGTAATAATGTTTTAAACATTGGCCATTTACTAAGAACGGGTTCATGGACTTTCCTTTAATCTCTATGGCACCACTGGGGAAAACTTTGGTCACTTCGAAGGGTCCAGACCATCGTGAACGGAGTTTTCCGGGAAAAAGTTTTAGACGAGAGTTGAATAGGAGAACTACATCTCCTTCATTGAATTCCATCCTTGAGATTCGTTTGTCGTGCCACTTTTTCGTCCTTTCTTTGTAGATCCTCGCATTTTCATATGCGTCTAATCTTAGCTCTTCTAGTTCGTTTATGTCGAGGATCCTTTTCTCACCTTCCACAATGTAGCTTAGGTTTAAAGTTTTGATTGCCCGGTAAGCTTTGTGTTCAATTTCTACTGGCAGGTGACATGACTTACCATAGATGAGTTTAAAGGGTGTTGTACCGATTGGCGTCTTGAACGCCGTCCTGTAAGCCCATAGTGCTTCAGGTAACTTAGCTGACCAGTCCTTTCTTGACGTGGCAACAGTTTTTTTCAATATTTGTTTTATTTCTCGATTTGAGACTTCCACCTGTCCGCTTGTCTGGGGGTGGTATGGTGTTGCTACGCGGTGTTTCACCCCATATTTAGTTAGGAGTTTATCGAAGATTCTGGATATGAAGTGGGAGCCACCGTCGCTTATGACTTGCTTGGGTACACCAAACCTTGGGAATATAATGTTCTTGAAGAGTTTAATCACGACTCTAGTATCGTTTGTTGGAGAAGTTATTGCTTCGATCCATTTTGAAACGTAATCTACAACCACGAGTATATATTTGTTACCGAATGAGGACAGAAATGGTCCCATGAAGTCTATTACCCATACATCAAAGACTTCGACTTGTAGAATGCCAGTCCGAGGCATCTCATCGCGTCTGGATATGTTTCCAGTGCGTTGGCATCGGTCGCAGTTAAGGATGGCTATGTGCACATCTTTCCATAAATTTGGCCAATAGAAACCAGACTGCAAAATTTTGGCACAAGTCTTTGATGTGCTTGCATGTCCTCCGTAAGGGGCATCATGACAATGAGAAATAATGTTTTCAATTTCATTTTCCGGGACGCATCATCGGAAAATACCATCGACACTTCTCTTGAATAGTAAAGGTTCATCCCAAAAGTAATGTTTCAAATCGTGAAAGAATTTTTTCTTCTGTTGATAATTCAAATCAGGGGGTAGGATTTTGGCAGCCAAGTAATTTGCTATATCCGCATACCATGGTAAGGTTTGATTAGTTCGGACAGAGACCACAATTTCGTTTATATCATTATTTATTTCGTCTTGGCTTTCTTGTGAATCACGGCTAACAGCTTGTGTGTCAAGCTCTAAAATCAGTTGGTTTGGATTCAATTCAGGTGGTTCTTCACTGGCATCTCCTAAGTCCATCTGAGCTAACAGACGTTCATACGGGAAGTCATTGTTAATGGGTACTTCTTCTGGTGTCGGCCTCTCCATTCGAGATAAATGGTCGGCGACTACGTTCTCGGTACCTTTCTTGTCTTTAATTTCTAAATCTAACTCTTGTAGAAGTAGAATCCATCTCAATAGTCTCGGCTTCGAATCTTGCTTGGTTAAGAGATATCTAATAGCTACGTGGTCTGTATAAATGATTATTTTTGCGCCTACTAGGTAGGAGCAAAATTTGTCCAGTGCAAAGACTACAACTAAAAGTTCCTCTTCCGTTGTTGCGTAATTCATCTATGCAGGGTCCAACGTTCTACTTGCATAGTATATCGCATGAAGCTTCTTATCTCTTCGTTGTCCCAGGACCGCACCTACGGCGTAATCACTTGCGTCGCACATGATTTCAAATGGAAGTCTCCAATCAGGTGGTTGCATGATTGGTGCGGATACAAGAGCTGTTTTTAATTTGTTAAATGCCTTTAGGCATTTATCATCGAAATTGAATTCAACGTCTTTCATAAGGAGGGTAGTTAGAGGTTTTGATATTTGAGAGAAATCTTTTATGAATCGTCGGTAGAAACCGGCGTGTCCTAAGAAACTGCGTATTTCTCTTACTGTTTTAGGGGGTTGCAAATTTTCTATGACTTAGATCATAGCTTTATCTGCTTCAATCCCCTTCTCGGACACAACATGTCCTAGTACGATTCCTTGTTTGACCATAAAGTGGCACTTTTCCCAATTTAGAACGAGGTTAACTTTTACGCATCTCTCTAAGACTTTCTCTAAATTTATCAGACAATCTTCAAAACTCTCTCCACATACAGAAAAGTCGTCCATAAAGACCTCCATGATGTTGTCTATGAAATCATCAAAGATTGCCATCATGCACCTCTAAAATGTGGCGGGGGTGTTGCATAATCCGAATGGCATTCGTCTGTAGGCGAAAGTTCCATAAGGACATGTGAATGTTGTTTCTCTTGGTCATCGGGGTGAATAGGAATTTGAAAGAATCTTGAGTAACCGTCTAGATAACAATAATGAGAGTGCTTAGCTAATCGTTCAAGCATTTGATCGATGAACGGTAGCGGAAAATGGTCCTTGTGAGTGGCCTTGTTTAGCTTCCTATAGTCAATACACATTCTAGCTCCGCTTATAGTTTGTTCCGCTACAGCTTCACCTGCTTTGTTTGTTGTTACTATTATACCACCTTTCTTAGGTACACAGTGAACTGGGCTTACCCATTGACTATCGGAGATTGGGTATATGATTCCTACATTCAGAAGTTTTTTTACTTCATCTTTAACTACGGCGCTCCATATTGGGTTAATTCTTCGTTGATGTTCTCTAGAAGATTTGCAGTAATTTTCCAGCATAATACAATGCATGCAAATGGAAGGACTTATTCCTTTGAGATATGTAATGTTGTATCCCAAGGCGGATGGGAATTTTCTTAAGACTTGTAATAATTTGTCTGTTTCTTGTTGTCCTAAGTCCGCGTTGATAATTATAGGTCGTTTTAACTCGGTGTCAAGGAATTCATATCTAAGGGTCTTAGGTAATGGCTTAAGATCAAATGCTGGTTTTCTTGGACATGGCATGTGGTCGGGTGTCAGAGCTAAGCATTCACTTAGATTGTCGTCTCGGTATTCGGGACACCATTCGTTAGCTTCGAATATAAGAGGTGTGGGAATCTTCATGGTTTCAGGACAAGGTATCGGTTCCCATTCAATTTCTCTTACACATTCGTCCACGATGTCTACCAGATAACATGTGTCATCTATGGCAGGTACTTGTAAGAATTGTGTCAGAATAAATTCGACTTTCTCTTACCCTACTTCAAAGGTTAGTTTGCCCTTTTTTACATCTATGATAGCTCCAGCGGTAGCTAAGAATGGTCTTCCTAAAATGATAGGTGTACTTTCGTCTTCTCTAATGTCCATGATTATGAAATCTGTAGGGATGTATAATTGACCTATTCGTACAGGAACATTTTCTAAGATTCCTACTGGGTATTTGACAGAGCGATCCGCCAATTGAACGAACATCTTTGTTGGTCTCAGTTCACCCATTTCCAGTTTGTTGCATATGGATAAAGGCATAACGCTAATACTAGCTCCTAAATCTCATAGGGCTTTGTTTATGACAAACTTACCTATATGACATGCTATAGAGAAGCTTCCAGGATCTTTCAACTTAGGAGGCATCTTGTTTTGGAGAATTGCACTACATTCAGCAGTAAGTGTGACTGTTTCGTTATCTTCTAGATTTTTCTTGTTAGATAAGATTTCCTTGAGGAATTCAGCATAGGAGGGCATTTGATTTATGGCTTCTGTGAAAGGAATTGTTATATTAAGTTGTTTCAGAAGTTCTACGAATTTTTTAAATTGCCCTACATTCTTAGGTTTGGCTAATCTACCAGGAAATGGGATTTGGGGTTTATAAGGCGGTGGAGGCACATAAGGTTTTTATTTTTCTTTTTCTTTGGCCTCCGGTCCTTTATCTTCTTCATCCTCCTCTGGTTTCTCTGGTTGATCTTCCTTCTCAGTCGGTATTCCGGACCTTTGATACATACTTTGAATTGACAGTCTGGGGTCAGGCGGTCCATCTAACTCGGCTTCACTTCTTAATATGATGGCATGAGCATGCCCCTTCGGGTTAGGTTGTGGTTGACCATGAAATGTATCAGCTGGTGCAGCTGTAGGTGCTTGTTGTTGAGCCACTTGAGAGATTTGGGTTTCTAACATTTTATTGTGGGTGGCCAAAGCATCTATTTTGTTTGCTAATTGTTTTATCTGCTCGTTAGTGTGTATGTTTTGATTTTGGACGTCTTTGTTTGTTTGCGCTTGGGTAGCTATGAAGTTCTCCATCATTAATTCTAAGTTTGATTTTCTAGGCACACTAGGAGCGTTTGCAGGCGGTTTCTGATATCCAGGTGGCACGGCAGGTGCTTGGTTTGGAGCATACAACGAATTGGGGTTTTTATATGAGAGATTTGGGTGATTTTTCCATTCAGGGTTGTATGTGTTTGAGTAAGGGTTTCCTTGAGCATAACTCACTTGGTCAGTTGGAGTCCCTGCCAAGATCTTACATTCGGTAACTAAATGTCCAGGTACTCCACATATTTCGCAATTGGGAGTTATAATAGCCACAGTGGCTGGAGGTATTGCGGTCAAATTATCTATCTTTATGGTGAGGGCATCTACCTTAGCATGGACACTGACTAGATCGCTTATCTCATACATGCCTCCTTTTTTCGGTGTTTTCTCTGCAGTACCTTTGTCTACTTGTCCTCTTTCACTTCCCCACTGATAGTGGTTTTGGGCCATGCTTTCTATTAGATCATAGGCAGCGGTGTAGGATTTGTCCATGAGTGCACCTCCTGCAGCAGCGTCTATTGTTAATCTTGTATTGTAAAGGAGACCATTATAGAAGGTATGGATAATCAACCATTCTTCCAAGCCATGATGTGGGCATAGTCTCATTAGATCCTTGTATCGTTCCCAAGCATCGAAAAGGGATTCATTTTCCTTTTGTCTAAAATCGCTTATCTGAGATCTTAGCATAACTGTTTTGCTTGGCGGGAAATACCTTGCAAGAAAGACTTTCTTCAGCTCATCCCATGTAGTGACTGAGTTTGCGGGTAGAGATTGGAGCCAAGCTCTGGCTCTGTCTCTTAGGGAAAAAGGGAAAAGATGAAGTCTTATTGCCTCTTGACTTACCCCATTGTTCTTAATTATATATGCGTAATGTAGAAATATTGATAGATGAAGATTAGGGTCTTCCATTGACCCACCAGAGAACTGGTTCTGTTGTACAACAGACAACAAAGAAGGTTTCAGTTCGAAGTTGTTAGCCTCGATTGGAGGAGCAGCAATGCTATTGTGAGGTTCATCTTGAGAGGGAATGGCGTATGATTTGAGTGGGCGCGGAGCAGGATTGGCAGCCATTTCTTCGGTTGGTCGAGAAATAGGAGATTCGAGTGATTGACGAGGTTAAGTGTTATGCAAGAGATGATACTCTTGAATGTGGCGTCTAAGTCTGAGATACCGCTCGATATCGTTGATTTGTATGTATAAAGGATCGCCTTGCGAACGAGTGTTTGGCATACAAATAAGAATAGAAATAGAAAAGAAATAGAGAGACTTTTGCTCTAGTCTCTATTGTGTAACAAAAGAGTAGCGATATCGACTTAAATCAGTCCCCGGCAACGGCGTCAAAAACTTGATCGGTGGATTATACTTAGGTATCCAATGATTCGGACTGCAAGTGCACAGTCTTATCGTGTAGTTTTAAAAGATATCGAACCACAGAGACTGATGAATCAATCTACCGTCTTCTATTTTTACTTCGCAAATCTAAAGCTAATGAATGTTTGATTGGGTTGTAGGGAAAACTAAATACTAAATTAAGTTGGATTTTTAATAATCAATGAGCGTAACTACCTGTATGCAATAGTCGAACCTCGGGAACTAGCGACCGGTTGGGTGTCTTTATATTTTCAAAACAACTTTCAGTAAAACTTATTTAGTTTAAAAACCCTCGTCTCACACTGTCGTTTTGTTGATCTACGTTATGCAGTTAAGTCCTAACATACGCTTCCGCCATCCCGCAGGAGTTAAAAACACCTTTTGAAAACTAAATAAAATCTTAATTAACTTTAAAGTGCTTCCGCTGTATTTTAAGCTAATGCCTAATTACTACTGTCCAGTTAAAAGATCTCAAACTTCCGCTTTGTTGACCCTAATCTCTATCTGTTCTTTACTTTCGTAACAAAACAATTTAATGATTAAAAATAGTAACTTAGGCCAGAAAAGAAAGTTTTGTAGTAAAAATACTCCCAACTAAGTTACTCGTTCCCTTGGTTAGGTGACCTTACATACCGGTATACGAATTCTAGCCTGACATAATATCAGACAAAATCACATAATAATCTAAGAGACATACGAAAATAAACATAATTATATTGATTAAAAGTAATAAGAATTCGTAAACATAAACCTGGTAATAATTCTGAAGATAGAAGCACTCCTGCACAAACTGTAGGCTTTGCTTCGATCGGGGAACAGTTGTAACCGTATAATAAAAATAATGCTAGAGGAAATATAGAAATTGCTGGGAAATAAATAATGCTTAAAGAATATTTGCTAATAGTAAAAATGAATTCTCCAAAGTTTCTGCCAAAAAGAAAAACTCCCGTCTCGTATGGTCCAAGGTCCTATTTATAGCCTCTGTGTGATAAGTCCGTTCTCGGTAATCTCGGAACACTTTGTGTTCCTTTGAGAAATAATAGGACCACTAAATTTGTTATGTTCTTTATGCTTTGACTGAGTGGATCAGATAAAATAGGTGATCGTTGGATTTGCTTTGAATTGGTTTTCGTCCGTTGGATGCGAAGAAAGTGGGAGAAAGTGGCCTTGTGACGTTCGTCACGTCCAAGTGACGATGGTCACTTGGTCCATCTCAATGTGTGACGAGCGACAATACTCCTTGACGATCGTCAAGGTCTTCTTCATGGTGGGCCACGTGCTCACATGCTTGATGGGCTTAGGCTGGTTTCTTCTACTTGGGCCCTTTTTTGCTATCTTTGCACCTTCTTTTCTTCATTTCTTCCAAAGTGTTCAGCTTAATGTATATCTGCAAAAATAAAAAAAATACCTTGCATAATACCTATAAAATAATTTAATTTAAACTAAAGTGTGAGAAATATTTTGTGTATATCAAGCCAGAAATATCACATATTTGTGTGTCATCATAGGGTTTTTGAAAATAAGGATTTGTTATCATGAAATACATGAAGAAATATATACATGCAAGGTGACTACCAAATTTATTTTTTTGCTTGAAATTTTGGAGACTGGAATCCTAATTGCTTCTGGAGAATATATTCATAACCTTTTTTTTTTACAAAAATGGAGTGAGTAATTAGGTATTTAATTAGTTATTTATTTGATTTAGTTTAATTGGGTATATAATTATTTAATTAAATATTTGTGAGTAATTAAATTAATTAGTTAATTGGGTGGAATTAATCAATTAAAATAAGTGAATTATGTGGTTAGTGATAAATAGACTTGATTAGTTGGACCAACAATGAAATTATAAGATAATTATTAGAATTAATAAAATAAAAAAAATTATAGAGAACATGGTTCATTCAATCAGAACGTGAGAAGTTAGAAATATGAAGAGAAAAACTTGAAGAGGAGTGTTAGGGCTTGAGACAAGAACCAAATCAACCTTGCTTTTGCTGATTTTCTTATGAAATCTAAGGTAAGAGAGGAGAGTAACCTTAATAAAGGGTATATGTATGAGGGGTAAGGTAGAGGAGTCCTTAATCTCCAATAGGGTTTATTTATCCATTGATTCTTGATTAATGTTGATGAATATATGATGATGGATCCATTGTTATATGTGTTAATTTAAATTGCAATGGTGTGTTATTGGTATGTGGTTGTGTTCTTGAGTTTTGATGTTAAATTCAGTGTGTCAGTGTATGAAATTAAGTGATTAATTTGTTAAGTTGATGACATAAGATTTGATGTATTAAGCATGTTAAGTATGGTTGTTGTGATGTTGTGTGTATCGGACAATAGTTCGATTGAGAAGAGCTATTGAAATTCTTAATTTTGCACTGATTTCATGTTGTATTATGCATGAATGGTGGAAGTGTTTTGGTTGTTGATTGTTATGTTGAACAATTATATATTGTGATAAGTATCTGCTGCTGTGTGAGCATGATAGTTGATGTTGATTATGTTTTGTTGTTGGGTGGTAATCTAGATATGGGATTACATGCATGTCAGTGCATTATGTCAAGATCAGAGAGGGGTCTTAACATATTTATTTATTTGTGTGTTGATGTATATGAGCATGCATCATTTGAGTTGTGTCAAGAGACATGTTCGCTAGTTTAGAGATGAGACTAGTGGTTTGTTCCAAGCTCAGAGAAGGGGATCATGGGTTCGGAGAAGGGACCCGGTTCCTGAGAGAACCAAATACCGAGTTGGTACCACATGCATATGCATTGAGTTGCATAGTCGAGTTGCATTACATAAATGAGTTGTATGCATAATATTTGTTTTGTGTGTGATTGTGGAGTTGAGTGTGAGAATGTGTTGTGCAATTATATGTGCAAATATTTGTAGAATATGTGTGTTTCATACTCTACCTTGCAGTATGTACTGTAACACCCCATTTTCAAATTAGTCATTTTATTGAGTTATTTATGAATTATTGTGAATTATATGTGTTGTTGTGTGTTTTAAATTATTGATGGGTTGGGTCAATTAAAATAAGTAGGTGGTATAGATTTTAGTAAAATTATTTAGAGCTATTTTTAGTGATTAAATAATAAGAGTATTTATATGCTGAGGATCGCACAAGTTGGAATAAGGATCACATGAAGGAATCAAGGTTAGCACATGTTCTCGGTAAGGGAAAAGATTCAGATGCTTTATATTTCTGTGCTGAGGATCTTAACACAGTCACTACTTCATTGCCATTTTTCATTAAGATACAAGCCGATTCAAAGAAAACTTTCAACATGAAAGTTGTAGGGATTGATGAATTCTACAACTTTGTTTATGTGGGATGATCCTAAAAAAGTGCTTAATTTAAGAGATATTAGCCCATGAAGTTATGATATTTTTATCCAACACTTAGAATTTTTTTAAACAAGTTTTGATCAATTTTTTATCCCAAATTCATGGCCATTTTTCACCAAGATCCCAATTGATTCAACAAAAGTGGTCAACATGAAAGTTGTAGATCTTGATTCAAGCTTTCCAAAATGTCCAAGAGCACAAATTTATCATGCTTTAGCTAAGATATTTGAAGAGGTGAAGATGACATATCAAACTTGAATTATAGGTCATTTTTATGATGTACTCATAATCAAATCTCATAGCCATGCCTTGTAATCTCCCTTTGCAGGCCTCTAAACTTTTAAATCTATCTCTAATCAAAAGATTACAGAAGCTTTTGAGCTATGGTCCATTTGATTCAAGCATTGTCCAATGCATCATTCCATTTTCGGGAAAAAGATCACACTTATATTCTAATAATGCATGCTTTATGCAATTGTCAACTCTCCTTTATCCTCTCACTTGTTTCCTCTGCACACACTCAACCTAAAAGATCAGATAAGTTTGCTTAAAGTATCCAACAAATCTATGAGACAAGTTATAATGCATTGGAACCATGTTCTTAAAGGTTACTTCAAAACTAAGCTTCCACACCATAACTTGTTATCTTGTAAACCTGGTTACTTCAGCTCCTCAAACCTCTTTCCTATAAATAACATGGTCATTTTCAAGCTAAGGCATGATTGGACAAGCCCTCAAACACTCTCAAACTCAGAATCACTTAGAAAACTCCATTGTTGCACATTTGAAGCTTCCAACACCCAACTCTCAATCCACTCATGCGTTTTCTATTTTTATCATTCAAACATCATATATACATCATATATAACTCATCCATACCTTTGTTACACTTCCGTAACATCATCATTACCATCCTCCAAACTCCAAAACCATGGCCTACAACTTGACTTAGCTAGAGCATTTCAGCATCTTTCAAAGCAAAGTAGGCATTGGAACATGTTCAGGGAGGTCCAAGGAAGCTTTTGGCATCATTTGTTTGCACCTGGAAGCTTCCATACGCGTTTTGAGTTTTCACTTCAAGATAAGTTTTCCAAACTTTGATATCTTGATTTAAGCATCATTTGCTTTCAATTTCAAAAGATGAAATGTAGATATTATCATTCTAAAGCTAACTATGTCCTTAAATTGCATTTTAATCAACTACGTGATGAGAATTTTGGAACTGAAGTTTCTGAAATATTAGGTTTTCAGTTTGGTACCAAACAAAATTTGTCCTAAACTTTAATCTATAGCTTTTGAAAGTTGTATGGCTGAATCCATGTTCAAATTTCAAGAAAGTTTGGTGTTTACACTTTTCAAAAAGGTTGAGAATTGAAGCTTTTTGAAATTCAAAAAATGTTGTTGTTGTTGTTGCCTGACGCGAGGAAGAATAATAAGTGGGAATTCCATTTATTGAAACAAGTTTATAATATATTTACTGGGGGAGTTTCATAACCGGATGAAACAGCCACCCTGGTGGTAAAACAAACACACGCGTTACTATAGGGACCTGGGTTCGAGCCCCAGCGGTACCCTTTTATTTTTCACATATTTATTTCTTTCAGATTCAGTGCAAACAAGTCACACGCGCTCATCATGCGCCTCATGTTACAACCATCAGATCATCATACAGGTATATCCAGTGCACCAAGCGCAAGCCCTATGATGCACCTCCTGAAGGTCACCTCCATTGGATCAAGTGCAGCAAACTGGGCTCCCTTTTGTGTCTTTTTTATTTATTTTTGCTTTTCCATACCCCCCATTTTCTTTTACAAACACAAACCCATTTTATTTTCTTTTTTTTGTTTTGATTAACTTTTTCTTTTTTTAAATCATTTTTATTTAATCAGAAAAAATAAAATCAAAAAAAATTTAGATTTAGGTTTTTAATTAATTAATTTAATTTTTGATAAATAAAAATTAATTTAATTTAATCACTTTGATTTTATTTAATTAGAATCATGTTTTATACTTCATATATCATTCTAAATAAAACATCAAAAATTATTTTCTAACAATTAATTCCCTTTTTTTATTAAAATTAATTTAGACTTATTTTTTTATTGATTTAACTAAATTAGCTTCCTCCTTAATTAATTAAAATTGATTAACTTTTTTCATTTATTATTTTTCTTTAGGTTTTTACCAAATTTTTGTTAATGAAAATTAATCAAATAATTAGGTTAATCATCAAACTTTTTCCCATCAAAAAATCACAAAACAATTTCTTTTCTCTTTTCTTCATTTTACAAATCTTCGCATACTTTATTTTCCAATTATGTAATTGCTCAAAGCTTATAATAGATAAATTAGGGTTTACTGCTTTTTCATCCCCATTCACAAATTTGTACCCCCATTCCCGAGGCCTTGTATTAGCGTAGAGTATTTAATTTCCACAATTTATTGCTTTCCTTATTACTGTTAATAATTAGGGTTTGTATGACAAGACTAAAATCAATCATTAGAAAACCTAATCTCAAAGATAAATACTTGAAATCAAAACACTTCGCACACACGCACCTCTAGGGTGACCCTCACTTGTTGCCTTCGGATAAAAATTGTCATGTCCCTCGAACGTGGGATGTTTTTGCAAAGACCCTCAGTTAAAAGATCGTAGTCCCTCGATGACCCTTCGATGCTGACTTCGGTAAAGGATCTTAGTCCCTTACGACAATTGCAAAAGCATCCTACAAGTTGCCTTCTATGACTGTATGATAACCAACGCCTGTCCCTCACATCCAATAATATGGCTTCCCACTAACTAATAGAAGAGTAGAACTATCTAAATAAGGAGGAAAAGAACAAAGACTTTTTGAGTAGGTAGATCGCTCGTAATCGCTTGCTCACAAACTAAGACAACTTTCACACCTCACACTTTCAAAACAACTACTTTTAAAACTCTTTATAAACACTCTTGAGGACTGATACACAGATTATTATAAAGCAAGTTTCCTTACAATGGCATTTTCAAAACATCTTTTCATAAAACAAACACTTTCTCCCAATAAATATTTTAAAAACACACATTTTGTATACATTCTCAACGATACGAGAACCATTACAAAATTGCCATACTTAGGCATTTTCAAAATATTTTTTCAAACATACACAAGCACAAAGCATTTTCAAAGTGAGCTAGCGATTGAGAGCCCGTAGATAACTATGGATGAAAAGGGTGCTAACACCTTCCCTTTTCATAACCTACCCCCCTTACTCAGAAAATTCTCAAAGGTCTTTCCTGTTCTTTTCACCCTTTCCTTTATTGGATAAAAGAAAAGTCGATGGCGACTCTTGCTATCCGCAACATTTGCGATAAAATGCAAAACCAAAAAGTCAGTTCTCCCACCATATTACAGCGGTGGTGACCAAACAGGAGTGGTTTATTATGTCACAACCACAAGCTCTAGTGTCTCGAATCTTTAAAGAAAGGTACTTCTCAAGAACTTCTTTCTCTGATGCTAATCTCGGTTATAACCCAAGTTTTGTGTGGATAAGTATTTGGAAAGCTAGAGAGATCCTAACTCTAGGTTGTAGGTGAAGTATTAGTGATGGCAGTAGAATTAAAGTGATGAATGAACCTTTGATTCATGGAGGGAGTGAGGGTTGTATGAGCTTCCCACAGAAGCAAGGTGCATATGGTATTACTGTTAAACCTCTTATGTTTCCAAATGTCAAACAATGGAATATGAGAGTTTTACGTGACTTATTTGACTATGTAGTGGTAGACGAAATCCCTCAGGTTCTGTTGATGGAGGATGTTAAGGAAGATAAACTGATATAGAAAGAGGGACAAAGTGGTAAATATAGTGTAAGGATATAACCCTCCTTATTCTCATTATTCCAAACCCGATCATTTCTATTTTTCCACAGAATTATTTTGTTTCATGAGTTAAAGCCGCTCATTCTTGATATTTGTAGTAGGGAGGATTGAAACACGACAGGAAGAGTTGCAGTTTAGCTGGAGATCCTGTGGAAAAATGGAAATAATCAGGTTTGGAATAACGAGAAAGAGGAGGGTCATAAACTTGGTTGACCTGTGTACCATCAATGGCAAGATTGGTTCTCAGCCCAACGCTTCCAGGATAGTAGTAACAACCACCATCAGGCGCTGGTTTAGAGCCCACCATCTCATGCTTGGATTAAATGCGATGTGGATGCAGGTTTCAACAAGTCTTATGGTACCTCGAATAGAGGGTGGTGTTTTCAGGATGTGTTTTCTAATTTTATATTTGCAGTCGTGGCTTGGGATCAGGGTACTCTATCTGTTATTGAAGTAGAAGCTATAACCCTCAAAGAAGCTATCCAGATAGCTATTTCTTTGAATTTGGATAGTGTTGTGTTCGAAAGTGACTCTCTTCGGGTGGAACAAGCTATATGATCGGTCAAATATGAAATTTGGAATTTCGTTCTATCATTAGAGTTATTAAAGAGTTGTTACAAATTTTTACAATGTTGAGGCTAAGTTTATTAATCGTCAAGCAAATTCGGTTGCCCATTCCTTAGCAAAGGCAGCCAATTTTTAGGCTAGACATAGTAGTTCCAATCTTGCTCCTCCTTGTATTGATCTTTCAATTATTAATGATAAAAGTTAATTTTGCTCCGTTCAAAAAAATAAAATAAAATTGAATTACACCATGCATTTATTTATATACAAAGGTTACTTACAACTCAAAAGTTATACAATTATTTAGAATAAGTTAATCTTGCTTGATATCATAGTGTTAAGAATTTGTTAACTTTATGAAAGTATGGAATTCAGACTCAAAGCTCAGAAGTTATGCTCTCCTAAAGGAAAGACAAGTCAACATTCTGATGCATGCTCTCATACATAGATGTCACTCAGAATCTGTGCTCTGATACATGTGTTTCAGCAATGTACGCTCTATTCAGAAGTTGCGAACTATCTGAATGTCTGATACAGTGGAGAGTATCAGATTAAACACTGACACTTGATAAGTAAAGTGTTTTGGTTGGGATATTATAATCATGGAAAAGAAGCGCTGATACATAATGTGTGACATTATTTAATCAGGCTCAAATCAAGTTTTGATTCTTCATCAAGTGCTGATAGAAACCAGGTTCTGAGATGAAGACCAGGTGTTCTAGTCAGACTCTGGTGAGTTTCTCTAGGGAAGTGTTACTTATCTATTCTATGTTCTGATACTCAAAATTTATTTTGTGAGTCTTGGGCTCAGGGGGCACTCTGGGCAAGCTTAAATGAATTTTTTGGTTTAATAGATTCAGGGGGAGCTGTGAGCTTAACTCTAAATTTGTCGATTATGATGATTATCGAATATGAATTGTTTTATCAAAATACATGGTTTTGTCATCATCAAAAATGGGGATATTGTAAGAACAAGAAATGTTTCTACATCTGGCCTTGAGATTTTGATGATAACTTTACATGTTATATTAGAGAATAATTGTATACACTAATGGTTTCGTCTAGTGTGTAGCTGCTGCTATAATGTTCTTACGCTAGTACAAGGCATTTGATGTCATCAGGTTCTGAACATACACTCTGGAAGGAAACATATGGTTACATGTTTCGTTGAAGTCAAAGTTCTAAATTTATCTTTTGCAACGTGTCTTAGGAACTTTAGTACAAGAAGTTCTGATCGTGACTTTGTGGTTTAGCTTTGGAGGCCTTCTAAAGCTTTACTTCTATGTTACAAGTTCTGAATATTATAAAGACTAGGTTCTTCTGAACAAGTTTTGATGATCAAAAGAAAAGCAAGTTCTTACAACCAAGTGCTAAAGACTCTGAAGACAAGGTTCTATGTGATAAGTTATAAAGACTCCAAGACTTAGGTTCTAAGGCTTAAGAAATATTCTTCTACAATAAGCTTCAACGTTCAACATTCAAATATCTGAAGCCTCTGAAGATAAAGAAGAAAAGTTCAAAATGGTTAACGCGTGATAATGTATAAAAGGTACATAAAGTGACTGTGACTTCTACTCTTATTAGTGGTGCAAGGACAATTCTTTTGTACTTGATAGTGAAAACTCTCATTATAAATGTTGAGAACCAACAAGTAGATTTCCGATTTAACTTTTTACCCTTTCAATGGATCTCTTTTATAAGCTATAAAAGGAAGACTTGGAAGCTGAAGAAAAGTAACAAACTAAACTACAATGACAAATCGATCGATTCAAATCAAGCTCAATGAAACTACACCAAAGCACTATGCAACCTCTGTAGAGAAATAATTTGTGTATATTTTTGTAAATAAGAAAATATTTGTTGCTTGTATCTTACAGTAGAACACTTAGGTGTTTTTCATTATGCTGAAAAGTTTGTGTAATATGCTTACAAGAAGCAAATCTGTAATACACTGAAAGTACTCAAATGTGGTTGAAGGACACCTTGAAAGACTTAATGAAGGTCTAATCTCAAGAAGACTCCTGCTGCGGCTTAAGTGGATTTACATTAAGGATCGAAGGACTTATTAGGGGTGTCAATAAGGTTGAGCGGACATAATGTGGGTTATTCTGTAATCAGTTTGGTTATAGTGGATTAAGTCCTTGTTGAAGGATAAATCATCCTTAAGGGGGTGGACTAGAGTTTCTTAGTTAACAACAAAGCTGGATAAAAATCATTATGTTCATTTACTGTTTTATGTTCTAAGCTTACTTGGTTCGTCACTAGAAAAATGATTAATTTGGTGAAACCCAATTCAAACCCCCCTTTCTTGTGTTTCTCACACCTTCATCTTCCTCTTCATTTTATCTTCAGCCATAGGAGTGTGTATTCTACACGCTGTGTCGCCACCACTTCCTTATTTCCTAGAGGTGCTATTCTCATCGCAAATCTCTTATTTGCGGTAATATTTTCTTTTTCTCTCAGACTTTGTTTTGAATAATTTATTTTTTGGGTTGGCACTTTGGTAACTTTGTTATCTCCCACTTTCTTCATACTTTCAATAGGTTTCAGCATTTCTCTATCTTCCAGAGTTTCGAGAGGCCTCACCTTTCATGTCGAGGCTTTTTTTGCAGCTTATTTGTTCCTCTGATAATGCCTCCATTGTGTTCTGGTCATCAGGTTCTCCCCTTTATAATTAAGGGAAACTTGATATCCCTTAGTTTTTGGCTTCTTCTCTTGTGCTTCAGCCTCTTGAACAACTACTCTCCACTTTGGCCTTTTACCTCATTTCTAATTTACTAGCTCCACCCATTTGTCCTGTGGGATGCCTGACGGATGATGAAAGGTATTTTGTCAAGGATGTTGAAATTTCCTCCTATATTCTTTGTTGCGTCGATGAATTCCTTCTTTGTGGAATAAAAACCTTGGTAGTAGAAGCTTATTTTCTTTTAAAGCCTCTTTGGTCGCAGCTTCATATTTTTCAGTCGCTTTTCCGCCATACACAACATTACATCTTGGGCATAATCTAGCTTTTGACCCGTTCAATTTGCATTTTTCCTAAAACTCAACCAAATTTTCCTCATCCTAAGGATAAACCGCTGGCCACTCATTTTCATTCTTCATCTTAGAGCTTTCAGTAGCTTCGACCATCATGGCTTCACGGTCGACACCTTCAGTAGCTCCGACCATCATGCATTCGTAAGGTTCTACATACAGTGCCTCTTCGACTTTCAACAGATCAGTATCCACCTGTATCTTCGGCTTTTTGCCAAATTGAAGCCTCCCGCCTTCCTTCAGAGCTTTCTGCACCAAATCCCTGAAAAGAACACATTGAGATGTTTTATGTCCAAGAAAATTATGAAATTTGCAAAATCCCGTTTTATTATTTTGATCTAAAAGGGAATTCTTTAAACCCTGAGGCACAATAATTTGACCATCAGATACTAACAAATCAACTATTTCATCACACTTAGTTATATCAAAAGTTTAAGTTTTTTAATGGCTTTTCTATTTTTTTCGATCTCGATGAGATTCTTCCTGTTCAACGACCTTAATGGTTTACAAGCATACTGAGGCCCAGGCTGGAGTTTAGCCACATTAACCTTAATTTCTTCGACTGACTCGCTATTGTCTAACGAATAATCTTTAGTGGTTACTATTATACTTCAATTTTTTCCCCTAAGATCTCTCATCATCTCATATAATCAATACACCAAGATCACACATTAGGGTTGGTTCTCCATTCTACTTCATCCTATCTTTAAGTTTTCTCTTGATGGATCACCAAGCACCTTGAATTGTGTATCTTGTACATGTGTTTTTAGGTGGATTAACTAATATCAAATATATATATATATATATATATATATATATATATATATATATATATATATATATATATATATATATATATATATATATATATATATATATATATATATATATATATATATATATATGTTTCTTTGAATGTTCATATTGTAGGTGATGACACAATTGCATCCATCTCACCATCTAACCTAGGGTTTGAGGGTTGGTCCTTAGTCAAATGGTTCTTCAATGGATAGAAAGAGATCAAGCTTCAAGGCTATGTCTATGATATAAATTTTTTTGGTTCAAAGAGCTCTCATACCTTATTTAGTTCAAGTTTTCTTCAAAGTTGATTGTGGTATTCATCAAGAAGATTCAAAGGTTCATGTGTTTATTTACATGCCTTCTTCAACAAGCTTCATTGAGACTTAAGCTCCCTCTTTGAGGGTGCTTCAAGACAACATCATTTCAAAGGCTAATGTGATTCATCATGCTCTATTTTTGCCAAGAAAGTTCAAAAAGATTCAAGATTTTTTCAACAAGTTTGACCTAATTGAGCAAGTGCTTGATTCAGTGATCACAAGTGCATTTCTGTCTCAAGTTTCAATATTTTGAGTTGTTTCTTTTTTCTATGGGTTCTTATCATAATCTACAACAACTTCTTTTCACATGACATGGTCCAATTGTGGAAGAAAAATCATCAAAAGTTGAAAGGGGTTTCAAGTCATTTTGACACTCTCTGAGCTAGGGTTTGTTGACTTCCAAGGACCATATCTTGCTCATTTTTTGAGATTTTTATTTATTACAAAGCCATGATTCTCTTAAAAATGGTACTTAACAAGTTCTCTTCAAGTACCTAAGGCTAATTTTGAATGGAAGATCACTAATGGTTGAGAAAGATTACAAGTCCTTTGGGAAAGCTATCAAATTATCTTGTGTGACTTCAAAGGATCATAATTTGATCAAATTTTATCTTCTTGAACTCATTATTTTTCCACAATAACCTTTGGGATTCCTAATACAACTTTGTTTCAATATGCAAGACTTGAAAATGCTTGGAAAGTTGCTTAAGAATTGAAAAGATTATAGGTCTTTTGTGAATTTCCCCAAATTTCTTCGTCATATTCCAAATACTATAACTCTTTTAATTTTTATGATTTTTGAGTGATCTCAATTCCACAATTCAGTTCAAGAGGTCTACTTCATTTCATCTTCAAGGATCAAGATCAAATTTTGAGTAGAACGACATGTAACTTTGAATAACTTTATAGATCATTTAGAAGCTCAACACTTAGAAATATTTCTAAGTACAAATATCCGTGTGTTTTTCCTGATTTCAAACATTAATAACTTTTTTCTCAAGCATCCAAATGCTACATTTCTTGGCACATTGTGAAGTTTGTTGTGAGATATTTCCATTGCAAAAAGGATGAAATCATAAAGCCTCCTACATTGTGTTCCCCGTGGCTGCAAAGTTGGTACCATGAAACTGAAGTTTTCTTCAAAAGTATGATTTGATTTTGATTAGTGTGGCCTCTAAACACAAATTTTCTGCGCGTTAGATGTTTAAACATGATCAACTAAGTTTCCTGAAAGGTTTAACACATCGAAACACAAGGAATTGTTGAGTTTTGACAACTTGTTAATCACACTTTGATCATGATGCAGGTGCACACGAATTCCCCTCATACTTGAACATTTCTATCACTTTTTGTTTCCATCATTCTCAGTTATAAATAAGGATCATCCCTCACTAACTTCCACAAGCTTTAGAGAGCTAGGAAATCTCTATCGAATTTCCTCTATACCTCTCAATTCTGCAACTTCGAATTTGATTTTAAAGCATTTTTGAATCAAATTTCTTTGTTCATTCTTCATCCTTGAACTTCAGTGAAGCTAACAGAAGAAGAATCAAGCCTTGAAGTGCGCTAAATCGTGCTAGCCAAGTCAAGTTTCAGAGCTCTGAAGTTGAGCTTCATTAGGTAGATTCCTCCATCAATTCTCTTAAAACTTGTTACCACAATGTAGCTCTCATCACTCTGATACTCATAGCATCATTAGTTTTTAACTGGAAGTGGGTTTTGCTCATGAATTTTCAAATCCCTTTTCAATTTCTTCCTTCTGGTTTTCTCCAAATCGACTACGCTGTGGTTAATATAAATTTATTGCGAGGGTACCATTGCAATCTTCTTGATGAGACGAAGCGAATGACACTGGTATGAGCTTCCAATTTTAGCGTTTTTTGAACCCGCAATTCGCGTGTGGCTGGAGGTTGAATATAGTGACATGTCATCTCTCAACCAATGACCAGGCGCCACTTGTTTTTTTCAAATCTGTTGTTTAATTAATGATTCAATATGTTATTCACTAATGTCAATATCATGCACAACGCGTATGAGCCTTTGGATTAGCTTACTAACACGTTTTGACATTGATCTAATGATCCATATTATTTTGGTTTTATTTTTATTTTCTGATTTTTTGTTTTGTTTTAATTGTTATAAACTTAAAAAATTCATAAAAAATTTATTTCAACTTCTAAAATTGTGAATAAACTATCAAAAATACTTTTCATTTGTCTCTTTCTGATTTTTATTTTTCACAATTTTATTTTATGATTTGGTATTTTTTATGATTTTTCACTTTATTTGATTTGTGTTAATTGTTTAAAAATACTTTTCTTGATTTTTAAATTTTGAAAATATTATGGAAGGACCAAATGATCTCTTGACAAATATTGGTGACCTCATTTTATTTTTATTTTTGATTTTACTATTTATCACAAATTTTGGTTTATTTTTTTTATTTCTTTAAATTTTAAAAATAGTTTCTAACTTTATAAAATTCTAAAAAAAATTGTCAAAACTTATTGACTCATGTTTGACTTCTGATATTTTTCTAGGATTTTTATTTGGTTTTTTAATACATGTTGTGTATTTTACCAATTATTTCCTTTTTAAATCATTTAAATTTTGTTTTATATTAAATATATTTTATTGTTTTTTTTATTGGTCCTGATTTGGAGACAATTGAGTGTTTTTTTTGGACAAGTTCCTCAACCCATTGGATCTTGGGTGTTGATAAGTTGAAAAACTAAATCCACCAAAATAGATGAATGATGTTGATGATATTTGAAACCCTAGTTTCATCTGATGCATCCCCTCTCTTTTCATCTTATCCCTTTCTTGTTTTTATCTGTGCTACATGTTTTTTAGAGAATGATCTACATATCATTTCTCTAACATTTTTGGTACATAGATTGCTATTGACCAGCCTCCAAATAGGTGTGGCTTCTGCATAAGTCCACTTATGCTTGCTTAACATAGCGCTAAATTTGTCCTGATTCGAAAAAGTGATCATTCTTGGCCCAAACCTATGTTTGCAAGTCCAAGTATGTTTAATTTGAAACCTTTGATCCAATAACTTCAAAGTTCATTGTTAGGAGGTTTTGATTATATCAATCCTCCAATGAACTTCATGAATTTTGGTCTAAGTGAATCATTTGAACATCGTTGATCATATGTGGTTGATTTGAGCATTTGAAATGAATGATATACTTGACAAAAAGCAAATGGGACTTGTTGTTGAGAAGCTTTGATTTTATATATCTTCTAATGAGTTTTCAAATGCAAGCTTCAATATGGACATTCAACTAACCCTCTAAATTCTAATTCACTAACAATTAACTTTACTTTATGCCTTTATTTTTATGTACCATTTATTTTAGCATTTACATTCCATGCCATTTTTTCTTTTGCTCACTTGAGCATTTATCTCTATGTCATTTTATCTTTGCTCATTTGAGCTTTTTATTTTCTTTTAGAGACACTTAATAATAAACTTGAACCTTAAAAAACTTTAAGGTTACTTGGACAATCTGGTTACTATCCTTAGTATTGTGGAGTTATGGATCTCTCGGACTTAGGATTATAAGCCTTGATACTTGGGGACCTTGTTGCTTTGTTGTTATTCTGTCTGAAGTTCTTGGGGTTTACTCCAAGGCATTGAGTTTTTTTATGCAGGTTATTCTGATTATATGTTTTGTCTGTAATTAAAAATTCCTCTATTTACAGCCGTTACTTTGCCCAATTTTTGTGAAGACTTAATTCATCTGAAGCTTGGTATTCCTCATAGGTTTAGTACTTTTGCTTGCGCGGTTTCAACCTAAAGAATGAGAATTCTACATTTACTTCTTATGTCAAGTGTTGGCCTCTTGTTGGTTATACCGTTCTTTTCCTTGGCTATTAATTTATACTTTAGGATAGTCCCGTCATCCCCTCCCATCTTCTTTAATTTCAAAAATCTTCTCCCTCCTTTTCAAAATTCTTCTTGTTTTTCAAACTTGAACTGCTTTCATAATAAACTTAGACTTAGGTCCATGAATGTTCAAAAATATTTTTCTTAATCAAACTTCAATCAACTTAACCATACTTTGACATATTTTGAAAGACTAAAATTCATTAACCTTATTCAAACCATTTTTCCACTTTAGCTTTTTACTTTAAAACTTTTTCTCAAAAGATTAGACTCTTGGCGATTCTTGTAGTGATGGGAGCTACTATACTTCTACGATATGCAATGAAGTGAGATATTTTCTATTTGGATGTTGAGTGAGGCTTTGTTGATTTTTAAATCCAAGCTATATCCTCCACTTTGAGATGACGCAAATTCTCCTTTCTCATAATCGTGGGTAGTAAGTATGTTTTCCACTCGGATATGACGATGATGTATATTTTCTTAAAATTAACCAACACACTTGTGATTTAAGTTTTTTTAGGTGAACTGCGAGTACTCTGATCCTCTATTGCACGGAAGGTGGAACATAGGAACTAAAGGTCTGTAACCGCGACGGGTGCCAAAATACACATATTTTTAAAGAGGTTCCTGTGGAGTACCATAGATGTTTAGGGTGCTAATACCTCCCCTTTGCATAACCAACCCTCGTACCTAGATTATCCCACTCTTTTTGGGTTATTCGAAATTTTCCCATTTTTTTGGAAACAATAAAGCGCGGTGGAGATTTTTATTTGATCTGTGTGAGTTAAGTCAATCCAATGGCTTAGTCTTAACATTTCTACTGCTACAGAAAACTGGCGACTCTGCTGGGGAAAAATCTCTAAGTGGGTTGAGCCTATCTTTGTTTATTTGTGTATGTGCTATTATTTGTTGTATATTATGTGTTGTATGTATGTATGTATGGATTTTCCTGGTTTTCAGGGTTCTTGGTGATCTCTTATAAGTCCTATACCCAGACTTGGGAAAACTTAAGATATGATGGGCGGTATAATCATGTTAACTTTGAGGGAGGAATCCCAAAAAAGGAGACATGAGATCCCCCACTCAGTGGAGGCCCCTTTGACTGTAGTATTTTTTTTTACCGAGCATTCGGGAAGACATTGCTACTTTCAACCTGGAAACCTGAGAATTTGAGAAACCGTAGAACCCTTAACCCATCTTGGCCTTTTAGGTATAGTGCAAAGACTATGATGGAGCAATCCATAAGTATTTTTCACGCGATGCTACATTCAGACGAGTTTTTCTTGAGAATATTGCTAATTACTGAGTTAATTGGAACATTGGTAATATCCGAAGGAAGAATGTAGACTTTGGGAACTTTTTAGAACCTTGTTCGGCAGATAATAAACCATTAGTCCTAACCTTATGGGTAGTACCTTTGACTTCATGCTCGTGAAGTTGAACCTAAGAACCCCCATGTTTGTGATCTTGTGTGTGATTGTTGCATCATCATGCATTCATGCACCCATGAGCATTCTTTAAATAGTTTTTCAAGGAACTTAAGGTTGACTTTTGCAAATATCCCAGGTACTCTTTTGACCTTGTATTTTGGAAGGAGAAAGACTTGGAATTACAGTTTCAAGGATCTTAAGATAGAGGAACTGATGAGTTTGATTCCTGAGATTGAGAGTTCTACAAATTTCTAGAAGAAGTATGGAGCCATTGTGCCTCTTATGAAGCTCAATATGAAGGAGGGTATTATTTCTAAATTGGTCAAGTTCTATGATTCTTTATACCGGTGTTTTACTTTTCCTGATTATTAGATGATGCCCATATTGGAGGAGTATTCTTAATTACTTAGTTTACCTATTACTGATTGTGTTCTGTTCACCGGCTTAGAAGGAGAGCCCAAGAGATTTCCACCCTAATTCACTTGAGGAAGTCTGAGATTGAGGCTAACATGACTACCAAAGGAGGAATCAGGGGTTTACATACTCAAGTTCTATTGGAGAATGCTCATTACTTCGTCAAGATAAAGAGTACAACTGCTTTTAAGGATATCTTTGCTTTGCTTGCCTATAGGTTGTTCTTGTTTCCAAACATCGACAAATTTGTGGATGTTAATGCCATTTAGATCTTTCTGATTGGGAACTCAATCCCTACACTTCCAGGAGATACTTATTATTTCATCCATCTTCGGAATTTCTATCAGGAAGGGATGATCATCTGTTGCATATCGTTGTTATATCAGTGGTTTATTTCTCACTTACCTCAGACTGCTGCTTTTTGGAATATCAAGAAGGAACCGGATTGGGCTCCAAAGATTATGGCTCTCACTTATTCTAACATTGATTGGTATCATCAGACTTATTATAATGTGAAGATTATTGAAAGTTGTGGTAGTTTCCCCAATGTGCCTCTACTTGGTACAAAGGGAGGAATTAACTACAATCTTGTTCTTGCATGCTGCCAACTTGGATATCCGATGAGAGACAAGCCAAACAACATTCATCTAAGTGGTTTCTTTCTAAAATAAGGATAATATCACAAGGAAGCTAAGGAAGAGATTGAAAAGGCTTGGCGCCATATTCATAGGAAGGGTTGAAAAGATTTGGGACCAAGAGGAGCTATTTATTTAGAGCCTCATCTTCGTTAGGTACAAGCAAGGGAAATTCAGTTGAAGATGCCTTATTCTCGTGAGGAACCTTTAACTGACATGTTTATAAGGACTAATCCTTATCTCTTTGGTTATGTGGAAGAACTTCACCTTTCCATGTTTAGGATGCAACAAGAGAAGGAAGCATGGAAGAAAAAGTACGAGACTTTGGAGGTGTCCTACTCAACAGAATTGAAAGAGAAAGATAACTTGATTGAGATTATTGAGAGTTATGTTATGGAGATGATGGAGAAGCAAGAGTATTTATTTTCCTCTAGAGTTCAGCCCGGTCCCGGTCACCCATTTTCTAATTCTGGTGGATGGAAAGAAGTCAGCGACAAGTATGCAGAAGAGAACAAGCAGTTGAAGGCTCAGATTGCAAGACTCAAGAGAAAACGTCAATGTGTGGAGAGATCTTCATCAGTTTTGGATCCTTAGGATTTTTAAATTCTATATTTATTCGCTTGTGCTTAGGATATTGAAACATATACTAAAAGTTGTAATCCATTCCAAAGTTATTATTAAAATGAGAATTTTCAATATTCCCAAATGTGTTAGTACTTCAATATTTGCAATTGTTTATAATTCTTTGAGTTTCTTGAATAAACACAACAAAATCATATGCATTACATATCATCCATCATTTTGCGTATATTTTTTACATTCCTATCTTTCACAGGTGTCTTGCTTGTTTCTTTGCTTCGTTTAGTCGACAAGTTGTCTCATCACTATAATACTCGAGCTAATTCTAGAAAGAATAAGGAAAGCCTTAAACAAGAGAATCGTGAGTTATGTGAAGAAGTTACTGCTTTGAGAGCCGGTATGGCTAATCTAACTACTTTAGTAGAATTGTTGGTGGCTACTCAGAATCAGCCACCACCTCCCCCTCCTCAGTGTCATCATACTACTCAACCATAGAAAAAAACTGTTATTTCAGAGATTCTATCAGTTCTTGTCTTTGTTACTCCAGTTACTGCTAATCATAACCATATGCCTCGCAGTTACCCGTGGGGAATGCTTGGGAATTTTATGCCAGAAGGTTACAATCCTGTTGTACAAGTTGCTCCATTTGTTCAAACTAGTTCTTCTTCTGCACCTCTGTGGTGCATGTTATCCCTATTGCTTATAATGAGATTCATCATGTTGCACCTCCTACACTGAATGTTAAGCCTGTTATTAACAATGAAGTTTATCATCTACTCCTCCACCAAGTGAAAGTTTGGGCTTTTATGACCGAATGGATGACTTTCAGGATCAATTTAATGAAATGCAGAAAGAAGTTAAGGCTTTCTAAAGGAAAGAGTTATTTGGGAAGAATGTTAGTGACCTCTGCTTGGTTTCCAATGTAAAAGTGCTAGAAAAGTTTAAGGTACCAGAATTTGAGAAGTACAAGGGCAACTCTTGTCCCCTTGACAAGTGATGATGTATATCAGAAGGAAGTCCACTCATACTGAGGACCAATGTTTTCTTATTCATTTCTTCCAGGATAGTTTAACCGGTGTTGCCTTGAAATGGTATATGGGATTGGACAGTAGCAACATCCACACATTCAATGAATTGGGTGAAGCTTATATGAAACAATATAAGTACAACATGTTTATGGCACCTAACTGTGACCAGTTGAGAGAAAGGGCTCAGAAAGATAAGGAGTCATTTAAGGAGTATGCGTAGCATTGGTGTGAGGTTGCTGCCCATGTGGTACCCCCGATGGGAGAACAAGAAATGACTAAGGTCTTCATAAAAACCCTTGGTTCATTTTAATATGAAAGGATGGTTGCAATTGCACCGAGTGATGTCACTGAGATGGTAAGTATGGGTTTCTGTCTAGAGGAAGCCTCCAGGGAAGGACGATTGTTAAAAGATGAAGGTTCTAGTGGAACAAAGAAATCATCATATGGGTTTTCTAAAGATAAAGAGAGTGAAACAAATGCTATTGCTGAAGAAAGAAGTGTTAGACCTCCAAGAACACGTCATCAACATTAACAACAAGTAGCCTCTCTAACTCTGGTTGTCAATATGGCTCCGACTGTTGCTTCTTACCAGAGAGAACCGTAACAAGGTAATCAAGGGCAAGGTAAGAAGAGAGAAGCTTTTGATCATATTCTGATGAGTTATGTATAATTGTTTCCGGCTTTGATTCAAAAGAAATTGGTGCAGATTAGGCCTCCCCATGTTATACCTTTGACTTTGCCATGGTATTATAAAGCTGATCAGAATTGTGCTTTTCAACAAGGAGCCCTTGGGAACAGTATTGAAAACTAATATCCATTGAAGTATGAAGTATAGAAAATGGTAAGATCTGGTCTCCTGTCTTTTAAAGACATTGGTCCCAATGTGAAGGATAATCCACTACCTAAGCATGGAGGTGGAGGTACTATAAATATGGTTGCTGGTTGTCCTGGGGGTTTCAGGATTTTTGATATCAACCTGGTTAGTGGTGATTTAGTGAAGATGCATGCAAATCTTTGTGAATTCAACTATTATACACACGATCGTGTGGGTTGTAGTATTTGCAGTTCAGATATCCATGGATGTAATAAAGTGAGAGCTGATCTGCAAGAGATGACGGATGAAGGTCTTGTCCACATAATAGGACCAAGGGTTGAATATGAAGAAGAGGTGAATATGGTTTACGGTTGCCCCGGAGAATTCTGGATTTTCATGTAAACTATATGGATGATGATCTGGTACAACTACACGCTACATTTTGTCACATGGATGGCCATGAGGTACATTATTATGGGTCCTGTCAGATCGACGGTAAGGATTCCTGTGATTGTTCTGTTGTAAGAAGAGGTGTTCAATTGTTGTTAGATAAAGGTACTATAAGAGTCACAAGCAACAAAGATGATTATAATGAAGATAATGTGATTGCAGAATACCCTGTTTAGGCCATGTCTGATGATGAGTATGTTTACGATGATGAATTCTTTTCTTTTGATGAAAGTATGTTTTATGACAATTCTCTGATTCCTGACTATTTTGAAGAAGCGGGGGTGAATGTCATTATGCCACATTTTGGTGTTCCCACTCTTGTAGAGATTACATATCACAACAAACTTGTTGTTTCTCTCGTGGTTATTTGTCTGTCTGGTCCTATCCCATATGAATCAGATAAAGTTGTGCCTTATAAGTACAATGCAACTATCCTGGAAGATGGTGTGGAAATTCCTATCAAACCTCTGTCCCATATTGAGAATATTGTTGAAGCTGGTCGGGTAACTCGTAGTGGTCGTGTCTTCACCCTACCTTTCGAGGAGATGTTAATTATGGTAAGAAGGTTTTCGAGAGTGTATAACCTAAGAAAGTGGTGAGAGAATCTAGTGGTGCCTCCTTGGAAAAGGATGTTAGTGATCTGCTAAAAATCATCAAGATAAGTGATTACAAGATTGTAGATCATTTTTTGCAAACTCCATCTAAGATTTCCACTTTGGCCTTGTTAATGAACTCCTCTGCTTATCGTGAATCTCTGATGAGGGTGTTGGACCATGCTTTTGTTGAAATGGATATATCTCTGGATAAGTTCAACTGTGTTGTGCGGAATATTAAGTCTTGTAACAATCTGAGTTTTTGTGATGGCGAATTGATTGATGAAGGGAGAAACCATAAACTGGCTCTGCATATATCTATGAATTGTAAAAATGACTCTTTGTCCAATGTGCTGATAGACAATGGATCTGCTTTGAATGTCATACCAAGAAGTACTCTCATGAAGTTTAAGTACCAAGGAACTCCTATGAACCTGTAATACGGTGGGAGAACTGAGTTGGTTTTGAGTTTTATCACAAATGTTGTGGATAGCAAGAGTCGCCCCCTACTTTTCTTTTATCCAATAAGGAAAGGGTGAAAAGAACAAGAAATACCTTTGGGAATTTTCTGAGTTCGAGGGGTAGGTTATGAAAAGGGAAGGTGTTAACATCCTTTTCATCCATAGTTATTTATGGGCTCTTAATCGCTTAGCTCACTTTGTTTGAAATGCTTTGTGTTCATGTTTTGAAAATATTTTGAAAAATTCCTAAGTACGACAACTTTGTAATGATTCTTGTGTCGTTAAGAATGCGTACAAAGTGTTGTTTTTTAAAATATTTCAGAAGAAAAGTGTTTGTGAAAATGTTTTATTTTTGTGAGCAAGCGATTAACAGTATTCTACCCTTACTCAAAATTCTTTTGTGTTATTTTCCTCCTCCTTAGATAACACTATCCTACCATTAGTTAGTAGAAAGACCTATCATTGGATGTAAAGGGACATGCGAGGGTCATCGTACAATTATCAAAGGAAACTTGTAAATATGCTTTAGCAATTATCGTTTAACGGACTAGATCATTTACCGAAGGCAACATCGAAAGGGTCATCGAGGGACTATGATCTTTATTTTCTAGGGACTTTGCTAAAGCGTCCCCACGTTCGAGGGACATGACTAATTTTATTAGAAGGAAACAAATGGGATTACCCTAGAGGTGAGTGTGTGAAAAGTGATTCAATTCACTTATTTTATCTTGATTAGGGTATTCTACTATTATTTTTATGTCTTGCCATACAATCCTATTAAACTAGACAGTTATAAGAAAAGCAGTAAAAGCAGAAAGTAAAGGTCCTACGCTATTACAAAGTTTCGAGGAAGGGGGTACTGTAGTTGTTTAGGTATTGGCTTGCATTTTTGGTAAAACCCAAGTGTATGTGTGAATGTCATGACTGATGTCATAACATTCTAGTTTAGTTTGTACTGATTCATTAGGTACCTTTGCAGAAAAATATTGTCATTCAGGAACTGATGTTTATAAGTGTGTATCTGAGCATTTTGCAAAATGATCACATTTTGCTAAATCAGTAGACAGGTTTTCTCAGATGTCATAACAGATGTTAAGACATCCTGTTCTGAACTAACAGGTTTGCAGGTTGGTTAATTCTGAGTTTTTTCAGGAAAATAACTCAGTCTTTCCAGAACAGAATCCTGCGTTTTCTGAGGGGCAACCTAGCTCAACCCTAACCTGGTTAATAAAATCCTGTGACCTAGTCTTAAGGTCAAATGGAATTAA
This sequence comes from Vicia faba, assembly GCA_948472305.1. Lineage (NCBI taxonomy): Eukaryota > Viridiplantae > Streptophyta > Magnoliopsida > Fabales > Fabaceae > Vicia > Vicia faba. The sequence continues at coordinate 357,448,481 of OX451735.1, forward strand.
CCCTAGGTTTTTGTGGAAACCCTAACTGAAGTTGCAGCTGCTATATATTCAACAGAGCTGCTGTTTTACAATGTATCCCTTTTGATCAGAAGATCATTTGTAATCTGTATAGGTTTAATTATTGTACTCCAAGCAATTATCATTGTGATAAGTGACTTGGAATAGGTTTTTAATTGTAAGGGTTGTGTAGCACTCAAAGCTTTGAAGCAAGAGTGTTTGAATGTTCCTTGACTAAAGCTGTGAAGCAGAGTCAAGTTAGTTGTGTGCATCACTCAAAGCTGTGAAGCAAGAGTGATTGTGTTGCTTGATTAAAAAGCTGTGAAGCTTAATCAAGTGTTTGTTTTTGAAGAGTGTCTTCATCAATTCATTAGTCAAATTGTTTTATGTATCACTGCTGTGATTGAGGGGGAGTGAGTAGGAACTCAGGTTTAAGTTGTACTTAGATTGAAATTGCATTGGGTAGGTCTTAAGTGAAGGAGATAAACTGGTTGGTTTATTCCTGAATTAACATCTCTTATAGTGGATTTCCTCCCTGGCTTGGTAGCCCCCAGAGTAGGTGTTGTTGCACACTGAACTAGGTAAACAATTGACTGTGTTCTTTATTGCTTTTGTATTTACTGTCATATAGTAAGTCAGATACGGTGTCATAACATTGAACGTGACATTGAGTATCTGCAGCCAGAATTTCAATTGGCATCAGAGCAGGCACCCTGCCTGTATTACTGGGTGAGATCTAGGGATATCACTTTCTGGCACTATGGACAAAGAAGGAGTTTTTGGAAATAGACCACCCATTCTGGATGGAACTAATTATGACTACTGGAAACCTCGTATGATTGCCTTCCTAAAATCTCTGGACAAAAAGGCTTGGAGAGCTGCTGACAAAGGATGGATCCATCCCACCATAACTGAGAAAGATGGGACAATCAGTCTGAAGCCTGAGGAAGATTGGAGTAAAGAAGAAGATGAGTTAGCCCTGGGAAATTCCAAAGCTTTAAATGCCTTGTTCAATGGAATTGATAGAAACATTTTCAGACTAGTACATCAATATGAACTGGCCAAGGAAGTTTGGGACACTCTCAAAACTACTCATGAGGGCACTTCCAAAGTAAAAATGTCAAGGCTTCAGATGTTGACTACCAAGTTTGAGAATCTAAAAATGATGGAAGATGAAACCATTCATGAGTTTCACATGAACATCTTGGAGATTGCCAACACCTCAGGAGCACTGGGAGAAAAAATGTCAGAAGAAAAACTGGTAAGGAAGATTCTCAGATCCTTGCCTAAAAGATTTGCAATGAAGGTAACTGCCATAGAGGAAGCCCAGGACATCAGCAAGTTGAAAGTGGATGAACTTATTGGGTCTCTTCAGACTTTTGAGATGGGGATCACTGATAATGGTGACAAGAAGAACAAGAGCATAGCACTTGTGTCCAACACTGATGTTGAAGAAAATATTTCAGAAGCTATAGCCATGCTTGGAAGACAGTTCAACAAACTCATCAAAAGAATAAATCCAAAGTCAAGGTCTAATGTCCATAACATTCCCTCTGACATTGACAGTTCCAGCAGAAGACCAAGGTCAGAAGAAAAGGGAAATCAAGGCAGAGGAATTCAATGCCATGGTTGTGAAGGATATGGGCATATTCGAGCTGAATGTCCTACCTTTCTTAAGAAACAAAAGAAAGGAATGACTGTTACTTGGTCTGACTGTGATTCAGAAAGTAATTCTGAAGAAGAATCTGCTAAACTAGTTACTGCTTTAACTGGTGTTTGTACCTCTGAAAGTGACATCAGTGATGAAGAGGTGACTTTTGAAGAACTGGCTGATACTTACAAGAAATTGTGTATCAGAAGTACTGAAGTCTGTGTGCAGAATGAGAAACAATCAAAACTAATCATAAAGCTGGAGGCTGAAAAAAGGGCAAACCTTGAAACTATAAGTCATCTAGAAGGAGAAGTTCAATTGCTGAACTCACAACTGAATCAAATGACTAAATCTGTCAAGATGCTAACAAATGGAACAGACAAATTGGAAGAGATCCTTCAGGTTGGACAAAATGTGGGAAATAAATATGGACTAGGATTTATGGAATCAAAGAAATCTGGTACAGATAAGAGGATCAGGCCTGATAAGCAAATGTCAAAACAGATGTCTCAACACAACTCTCAACATCAGGAACAGAGACATATGAAGAAAAGGTACCAAAGATGGAGATGTCATCATTGTGGGAGGTATGGACACATAAAGCCCTTCTGCTTCAAATTGCATGGATACCCTAATCAAAACTCAGGTGCTAAACCTAAGCCAAAAAGGGAACCACATACTCCTCATTGGAAGAAAAAGGCTACTGCCCTGATAGCCCATACTTCCCTGAGAGTGTCTGCAAAGGAAGGCTGGTACTTTGACAGTGGATGTTCCAGACACATGACTGGAATCAAAAATCTCCTCAATAATGTTAAGCCTCACACCACCAGTTTTATGACCTTTGGAGATGGTGCTAAAGGTGAAGTCAAAGGAGTTGGTAATTTGGACTGCCCTGGAGTTCCAAGTCTGAATAAAGTACTACTGGTAAAAGGGTTTACTGCTAATCTCATTAGCATCAGTCAATTATGTGATCTAGGATTCAAGGTCAACTTCTCAAAATCTGAATGTCTAGTAATTAATGAAAAACTAGAAGTTGTAATGAGAGGAATCAGATCCAAAGATAACTGCTACTTGTGGCAGCCTGAGAACACTGATAACTCCACTATATGTCCAATTACCAAAGAAGAAAAAGAGATGAAACTGTGGCAACATAAGCTTGGTCATCTTCATCTAAGAAGAATGAAAAGAGCTACCTCTATGGAAGCAGTCAGAAGGACTCCAAAACTACAGGTTGATAATGGCTGTGATGTGGCAAATAAACTTGAAGAAGGATGTGTTGTCAGAACCATAAGTTATCTTGACAAGGATGTTGGAAATAACAAGTCTAATAAATTCTGTTTCCCTGAAGAAATGAGGCTTGAAGTCTCCTCTCCTATAACTCTCCATCAAAATGGACTGGACAAAAAGAAAATCATTCAAGAATCAACCAGAACTATGATTCATATCAAAAGAATGCCTTCCCAACTCTGTGCGGAAATAGTTGCTGCAAGGAATACATGTTCTCAAAATATCTGGTCAAAACAGATGCTCACTGAGTATAATGTCTCACAAGATGTTGTGACATTGTGTTGTGACAATATGAATACAATCAATATTTCCTTGAACCCTATTCAGCATAACAGGAACAAGCACATTGACTTTATAGAGAAGAAGTCATTTAAACTGGAACATAGTTTCTTTAAGCTTCAGCTGACTGATTCTTCTACCAAGGCTCTTGTTGGAAATAAACTTGAAAATTTGAGGGGCAGGTTGGGTATTTACCAACATGAGAAATTATAGCAATTAATTTTGCTTAAAACAAAGGTTGAAGGAGTTAATTCTATTAAGTCTATCTTTAGTGGGTTAATCATATGCTTTCCCAATTCTTTCAAAATCCTTAAGAAGTTGAAAAGACTCCCTTTTGCCTCCTACCTCTCTCGTCCTTGCAACCTGTTTCCTCCTCTCAATCAAAGATTTTTCTCAAATTGCCACCGTTACTCAAAGTCAATCAAAATGTCTCAGACATCGTCTTCAACCAAGGCGACTTCATCATCCTCATCATCTTCATCATCTGACCAAGACTCTAGAGCAATCACCACATGCATAGAATCTGAAGTTCTTGAGGTCACTCCTCTCAGAGAGATGGCAACTGACCCAGCCAAAGTCAAAAAGCTAAGAACTAGACATGCAGGAAGAGCTCAAGCTACAGCCTCTAGTAATTCTTCTCATCCTTCTTCTTCTGTACCAAATAGAGAAGGATCAGTTCAAGTTCATCAAGCTATTGCTAGGCTTGTTACTAGTATACTGAGCGGAAACCAACCTGTACCAAGGATTTCTGTCCCTTTAAATCAATCAGAAAGCCCAAATGTGGACGTCTCTGAGAATGTAGATGTCACTGAGAATGTTATGACACAAAAAGACAACATTCAGAACCCTTCAGAAAAGGCTGCTGATCCACCTATCATTGATGTGGATGAGGATTACTCAGATAATGATCTGATTGCTAATGTGAACCCTAGCATAGCTAGGAGATTGATGAAAAGAAAGAGTAATCAGAATGATGCAAAATGTGTGTCCAAAGATAAACCTGCTACTAAGAAATCCAAGGCTGAAGGCATGGCTGAGAAAAGTATTCAGACAAAAGGGAAGAAGGCCCAGGTGCATACTGCTTGACAACCAATCTCTAAGAAGAGAAAAGAACCTGAATCTTCTGATTCTGATGAGGAATCATAATTTGAGATTGATGCTGAAGAAACTCCTATCAGAAGGAAGCTCCCCTCCAGCAAAATTGCTAGAGTACCTGAAGTCCCAACAGACAACATCTCTTTTCATCATCCTGACAATGCAAACAGATGGAAGTATGTTTGCTTAAAAAGAATAGCTTTAGAAAGAGAACTCAACAATGATGCCTTGGAGTGCAAAGACATCATGGACCTGATCAAGAATGCTGGACTGATGAAGACAGTGACAAAATTTAACAAGTGTTGTGAAAATCTGGTCAAAGAGTTTGTAGTGAACTTGTCTAATGATTGTGCTGATGGAAGGTCAGCTGACTTTGAAAGTGTTTTTGTTAGAGGAAGAAGGGTCAAGTTCTCTCCATCAGAAATTAACAAATTTCTTGGAAGAACAAATTAGGATTATCCTGATCTGGAGGCCACTGACAATGAAGTTTGTCAAACCATCACAGCCAGGCAAGTGAAGTGCTGGCCCTTGAAAGGCAAGCTGAATGCCCGCAAACTCAGCATGAAATTTGCCATCCTACATAAAATAGGTGCAGCCAACTGGGTGCCTACAAATCATAAATCAACTATCTCCACAGGATTGGGGAGATTTATTTATGCTGTGGGAACCAAGACTGCTTTTGACTATGGCAGGTACATCTTTGAACAAACTTTAAAGCATGCTGGCAGTTATGCTGTCAAAGGACCAATCGCCTTTCCCTCCCTCCTTTGTGGAATTATCCTTGCACAATACCCTGATATCCTTGTGGCAAGAGATACAGCCTGCAAAAGAGCTCCTGCCCTTGGCTTGCACTACAAACTGTTTCAGGGATCTCATGCTCCAGATATTGTCATAACATCAGCTGAGACATCGTCTGTGAAGACCCAGTCCAAGACATCTGATGTCATAGCTGTTTTAAAAGAAACTTGCAAAGAGTTGGATGTTAGGAAAAAGACCCTAGAAATCCTCATTGCCAGGTTAGAAAAGGAGGAAGCTGAAGGAAACAGAAGGGAAGAAGGTGTAGAAGCTGCAGGTCATCTCAACATTGAAGAAACTAGCTCCTCTGAGTCTGATGACAGTGCTTAAAGGTTGGTTGCTATTTGGTGGTGTTGCTGGTTGGTGCTGATATCTGGTGGAGTTTGGAAGTGTGTTCAGTTTTTTTTTCTGCTGCTGCTCTTATTATTTGTTTTGGATAACTGTATAATCTTTATGAACATGTATCTTTGGCCCATTTATGGCTAAAGAGGGGGAGAATATTTTGGTACTTACTTAATTAGTACTTGCTCAATTAGACATTCTATTTTTCTGCAGTCATTTCTTTCTGCTGCTATCTATCTCTGATTGCTTAGGGTCTTTAGCCAAAAATCTGCCAAAGGGGGAGTTTGTAGTTGTTTAGGTATTGGCTTGCATTTTTGGTAAAACCCAAGTGTATGTGTGAATGTCATGACTGATGTCATAACATTCTAGTTTAGTTTGTACTGATTCATTAGGTACCTTTGCAGAAAAATATTGTCATTCAGGAACTGATGTTTATAAGTGTGTATCTGAGCATTTTGCAAAATGATCACATTTTGCTAAATCAGTAGACAGGTTTTCTCAGATGTCATAACAGATGTTAAGACATCCTGTTCTGAACTAACAGGTTTGCAGGTTGGTTAATTCTGAGTTTTTTCAGGAAAATAACTCAGTCTTTCCAGAACATAATCCTGCGTTTTCTGAGGGGCAACCTAGCTCAACCCTAACCTGGTTAATAAAATCCTATGACCTAGTCTTAAGGTCAAACGGAATTAACCCTAGGTTTTTGTGGAAACCCTAACTGAAGTTGCAGCTGCTATATATTCAACAGAGCTGCTGTTTTGCAATGTATCCCTTTTGATCAGAAGATCATTTGTAATCTGTATAGGTTTAATTATTGTACTCCAAGCAATTATCATTGTGATAAGTGACTTGGAATAGGTTTTTAATTGTAAGGGTTGTGTAGCACTCAAAGCATTGAAGCAAGAGTGTTTGAATGTTCCTTGACTAAAGCTGTGAAGCAGAGTCAAGTTAGTTGTGTGCATCACTCAAAGCTGTGAAGCAAGAGTGATTGTGTTGCTTGATTAAAAAGCTGTGAAGCTTAATCAAGTGTTTGTTTTTGAAGAGTGTCTTCATCAATTCATTAGTCAAATTGTTTTATGTATCACTGCTGTGATTGAGGGGGAGTGAGTAGGAACTCAGGTTTAAGTTGTACTTAGATTGAAATTGCATTGGGTAGGTCTTAAGTGAAGGAGATAAACTGGTTGGTTTATTCCTGAATTAACATCTCTTATAGTGGATTTCCTCCCTGGCTTGGTAGCCCCCAGAGTAGGTGTTGTTGCACACTGAACTGGGTAAACAATTGACTGTGTTCTTTATTGCTTTTGTATTTACTGTCATATAGTAAGTCAGATACGGTGTCATAACATTGAACGTGACATTGAGTATCTGCAGCCAGAATTTCAGGTACAAACCACAAAATCGGGGGAAAAGGAAAGTAAAAACCCTAATTTAAGCTATTACATACTATAACAGATACATGATTGAGAAAAAACTAAATGCGAAAGCAAAAGAGCACGCGAAGATTGTAAAAAAGGGAAAGAGATGGAAAAAAATTGTGATCGTTTTTGATGAAAAAAAGTTTTGATAATTATCCTAAACACTATTTAATTTTGATCAGGAAAAAATATATATTAGTTAAAATAAAAACTTAACGACCTAATTATTTTTAATTAAGAAAAGAAATTGACTAAAAACCCTAAGTTGATTTTTAAATAATGAAACCCTAAAAAACTAGGTTAAATTAATATTAAATAACAAAAACAAGTCAATTAATTTAATTAATTAAAAAGGAAAATTAATTTTAGTTAAATTAATTAAAAAACCCTAAGCCTAAATTAGTGTTAATTTTAATTTTAAAAAGGAGTTAATTATGCTAAAAAAAGGTTAAAGCAAAATAAATAAATAAAGAATGGGCCTGTTGTAGAAGTAAACTGGGGGTGTGAGAAACAAGAATTACTAGGCCCAAATAGCAAGCCCATACGCCTGACTGAGATCCAGTGTGTTGGTCCAAGTAGGTTCACCATGGTCGTGTAGATCTGGGGTGTCAGATCTGAGATTGTTAAGATCTGATGGTGGTGAGGTGAGAGTGTATGGTAAACACATTGTACTGGCTCGTGTAGGATCTGTAAACAAGAAAAATATGTGAAAAAAATCAAAGTAACAGGGGCAGGGATCGAACTCGTGCCATGGTACACTAACTCTCTAGCATGTACGCTTCTACCGCTGGGCCGACTTTACATCGGTTCATATAAATCAGTCCACAAAAATAAATATAAAACATGATTATATTGGCCGGAGAGGCGCCCGGGCCCTAGTTCCGATCGTCTTCTCCGGTAGACTGCTTCCACTAAACCTACAAATATAAAGCATTAGTGATCCAAAAATGTCCTATCCCCCTAAATCAAGGTATGCGATTTCAAAATATGCTTTTCATGGGCTAAACAAGGCTGATAGGAGAAAACATGGTATTTTTTGTTTCATCGTGCATGAGACCCTTATGATGGTCTAAACCTGTTCAGATACACCTCAGGAGCATGTTAGTGATATTAATACAGTTTAAAATAAAGAAAAATTAAAAAAATGTGAATTTGCAAGAATGTTAAATCGAGTATGCCATGCGATGAAGTTTCACGTGTCTTGGAACATCAAAACCAACCCAACCTTACTCTGTGGGATTATTAGGATAGAATGAGAGGGTTGATTGTAGTTGTTGTACCACAAAATTTTCCCTCTCTTTTCTCAAGACATTTCTCACAAAGATTTTCAAAAACTCAAGTTTGCACAAGTACAAATGGACTTTTAATGCCGCATATAGTTTCCATGGATCATATTAGACTTTCAAGCATCAGGTCGAAGAGGAAACTGTCGAAAGGGAAAAGCAGATAAAAAAGATGTGCAGATAACTATGTCAAATTCAAAATCTAGTTCAGGATGTTTGAACCACGTGACTGATCAAAAGGAGTGTTTGGCAGATTTTGACAAATCAAAGAAGAGCAAGCTTGCTTCAATGCACAAGCTTCGAGTGGTACATTCAGATGAATGTGGTCCATTCGAAGAACATACAATTGGTGGATGCGAAGAACATACATTTGGTGGTCCATTCGAAGAACGTACATTTGGTGGATTCGAAGAACATACATTTGGTGGTCAATTCAAAGAACATACATTTGGTGGATTTGAAGAACATACATTTGGTGGTCCATTCGAAGAACATACATTTGGTGGATTCGAAGAACATACAATTGGTGGTCCATTCGAAGAACATACAATTGGTGGATTCGAAGAACGTACATTTGGTGTTCCATTCGAAGAACATACATTTGGTGGTCCATTCGAAGAACATACATTTGGTGGATTCGAAGAACATATAATTGGTGGATTCGAAGGACATACAATTGTGGTCCACTCGAAGAACATACAATTGGTGGATTTGAAGAACATATAATTGGTGGATTCGAAGAACATACAATTGGTGGTCCATTCGAAGAACATACAATTGATGAATTCAAAGAACATACAATTGTTGGTCCATTCGAAGAACACATAATTGGTGGAAACAAATATTG